>CM055123.1:261887325-262514825 GCA_029206835.1 Rana muscosa | reverse complement strand
ATTCCCGACCAAGTATTGAGTGCATAACTGAACATAATTATTTGAAGGTTGACTTTTTTTGTATTAAAAACACTTTTCTTTTATTGGTCGGATGAAATATGCTAATTTTTTGAGATAGGAATTTTGGGTTGTCATGAGCTGTATGCCAAAATCATCAATATTAAAACAAGAAAAGGCTTGAACTACTTCAGTTGTGTGTAATGAATCTAAAATATATGAAAGTCTAATGTTTATCAGTACATTACAGAAAATAATGAACTTTATCACAATATGCTAATTTTTTGAGAAGGACCTGTATATACACCCCCCAGGTACGAAATTTAAAGGAATATTTCACTTTTGTTTCACTTTAAGCATTATTAAAATCACTGCTCCCGAAAAAAATGCAGTTTTCTTTTAAAAACTTTTTTTTGCATTGATAAATGTCCCCTGAGGCAGGACCCGGGTCCCCAAACACTTTTTTTTTTTTATGACAATAACTTGCATATAAGCCTTTAAAATTAGCAATTTTAGATTTCTCCCATAGACTTTTACAGGGTGTTCCGCGGCTTTTCGAATTTGCCACGAACACCCCAAATATTTCGCTGTTCGGCGAACGGGCAATGTTCGAGTCGAAGCTCATCCCTAGTCCTGACATATAGTCTCACACATTTTGCTGCACTATCCTCTGTATGTAGTAAATGTGTTCCCTTATTTGAAGAAAGCTGCCCTCCCCATAGAGGAGATGTTGTTATATTGATGTCCAGGATAGGAAAGGTGTACCTGGAAGATCAGGGTCGGGATATGTAAAGTGAGAAGATTCTGGCTGATTGTATTACCTGAGAACGTGGCGCAGAGATCTTATGACTGCTGTGACCCTCACCTGCCAGTCAGGTGTCGGCGTTCAGCAGGGGGCAATCTGCACATGGAAGGCAAATGGTGATTGGTTGGTATAGATTTTTGTTTTCTGGTCTGTTTTTTTGTTTTTTTTCCCCCCTCACAAGCGATGGTACATGTCCGCCTTTAGAAATGTACATAAATAGCATGGCAGTGTGCGCTCCTCCCGCCTGTCATTTCCTGCTGAGGACTTCCCATCACCTTGATTATATTTTTAGCCCCGACTGAGGCTCGGGTTCCTTGTTACTATGCTGGCAGAGCCGGAGTTCATCTCCGATGTGACCTGTAAATAATTGATTTGGGTTCTATTCATGGCGGCTGATAAGTATGGCAAACCGTACGCTGGCGCAGTGTCAGCTTTCCATCTCTGAAGTGTAACACAGGACATAGACTAGATCATTTTCAAATGTTTGTATGAACATTCGTCTGAAAATTTGTGCAAATCTTCTCTGTACATTCGGCAGCTTGATGAATTTCGATCCAAAGTACTTCAAAGTTCTGTTTTTGTTTTAACTGCTTGCCAACCAGCCGTCGTCCTTATACTGTGGCAGGTTGGTACAGCTGCGCAAATCGCCGTAGGTGCACGTCGGCCACTTATAGAGCAAATAGGAGGCTCACCCGTGGCGTGACGCTGGAGCCAATGTGCGTGACCAGCAGCTGCGATGTCCGCCGGCCACCCGCGATCACTCCTGAGAGAGACAGAATAGGGATCTGTCAATGTAGAAAAACAGATCCGTGTTCTGTCAGTGGAGTAGAGAGAGATTGTCTGTCTGTCTGTTCCTAGTGATCAGGAACAGGGATCTCTCTCCTCCTCCAGTCGGTCCCCTCCCCCCACAGTTAGAAACACCTCCCTAGGGTAGCACTTAACCCCTTGATCGCCCCTAGTGTTAACCCCTTCCCTGCCAGTGCCATTTATACAGTAATCCGTGGCTATTTATAGCTCTGATCGCTGTATAAATGTCAATGGTCCCAAAAAAGTGTCAAGTGTCCGATCTGCCGCAATGTTGCAGTCCTGCTAAAAATCGCAGATCGCCGCAATTACTAGTGTAGCGCTACCCCCAATTAAGAGAGCCGCTGATTTGATTTCGGGCCCTGCACGCAGTACCGCCAACCCCCGGCAATCTTACTCGACCCACTCTGGCACAGTCAGTCTAGGGTTAAACTCCTATCACTCTCAGGTGTAATATACTTAATAATCTCTAAACAGTCAGACAACACACTGAGGCAAGAATATAAAATATATATATATCTATATCTATATCTATATCTCTCTCTATATATATATATATATATATCTCTATATCTCTATATATATATATATATATATATATATATATATATATATATATATCTCTATATCTCTATATATATATATCTCTATATATATCTCTATATATCTCTATATATCTCTCTCTATCTCTCTATCTCATCAGCTTTACTGGTAATGAAGGATTCAAGGTATAACATGCAACATACACATGGGCCTGCAGAGCCCTGCATCAATCAATGTACTAGGTGCAGCACAGTAATATGGCGCCGCGCAGTGTCCACCACGTGGAGCTATTATGGCGTGCGTTCGCCTATGGCGCAGTAACACAAACTTTCTAAACTCCCCCTAAGTCAAGCCTGACATGGAATGGAACTGAGTCTCTTTCCTTTAGGAAAGGAAGGTTTCTTCACCGGCCAGCTTTCGTTGGTGCACTTAAAGAGATAACATTTGTAATCCACACTGGGTGTTAACTTGAAATAAGGGGGGGGGGGGTAGATACTTCAACTCTGTCCCGCTACCGGACCCCCCAAGAAACACTGGTGAGCGAACAGCAGGCCTAGGCAGTCTACAGGCCTGAACACAACTCAGTCTATTGATATGGGCAGGTGCCCGCTCACCACTCCAGGCGCGATCCCAGCCTGGGACTTCCACCTCCTGTGTGTCGCACACAGCGTCTCCTCCGATCGAGTCCTCGATCCAACTCACGTCCTATCACGACGGGTAAGGATTCACCCAGACTCCGCAGTATGGTGGAAGGCTCTTCGGACTTCAAGCAAGGCCTCAGGCTTCAGGCCTTGCTTCACAGCCGATCCGCGCAGGATGACTTGCCACTTGACGCGCCGAGTCCCAAGAGAGCGAGCTCCGCCTCGCCTCCCACTTAAGTAACCCCTCCCATGAGTCTCTGCGGTGGAACCTCCGCCCTGGGGCCGAATAGGGTTCTGGGTAACGTAGTCCTGGGGCCTTAGAGACCCCGCTACACAAGTAAAAAAATTAATAAAAAAATGCCATGAATCTATCCCTTATTTTGTAGACGCTACAACTTTTGTGTAAACCAATCAACATACGCTTATTGCAATTTTTTTTTTTTTTTACCAACAATATGTAGAATACATATTGGCCTAAACTGATGAAGACTTTTTTTTGGGGGGGGGGGTTATTTATTGTAGCGGCCTCTCTCTCTCTCTCTCTCTCTCTCCCTCCCCACTGTTGGCTGGCTTCTGCTTGTCTAGGGGTACCTTGGAGGAGAGAGTGCGGGGTCACCACGCCAAGCCTTCACCGCAGATGTTTGTGTGGTGTAAGCACAGTTCCTTTACCTTCGGGACAGTGTTCGGTGCTAGAAGCCTCCGCTCCTTCTGTGGAACAGTGTCTGCCAGTAAATGAGCCCCACACCAATAAAAGTCCAACACTCTCTTTTATTCTTCAATGTCAGGATGAAACACAATCAGTTGGACTCCCTCAACGAACAGACAGGGGGTGTGGATACGAGTAGGCCCAGGCACAATGAACTCTCCTATTCCTCTATGGGCGAATAGGTTTGGCACATGATCTATGCCACCTGTTGAGAATCTTGGTCGCTGCCACTGACCGGATGAACGGTGAACCTTCCTCCTGACTGCACTCGGCCCCTGTTTGGGAAGATACCCCTCCGGGCGGTCTCCTGAGGCTCACCCGGCACCGGAAATCTGCTGCACCAGGTCTTCAGGTGAGTAGCTCCTCCGGTCCCTTACGCCTCTGGATTCGGGTACCCCACTCCCGGGGTCCCCTAGGAAATCCTTCCCTCGCGGAGCCCAGCGGAGGACACTGGGCCCCAGGCCTCCAACCAAGTACCTCACCCCAGGCTGAAGGTGCCTGGGGTGGAACACGAGCTCCGGGTGTCCAGGCCTAGGCCGCCTGGACACCGACCATGAACCACAGCCCTCAGGCTGAAGGTGCCTGGGACTCCACGAACTACCCCGTGACCAAAATGGCCGACCCCTTTATACCCTCCCCCAGCAAGCCCAGTGGAGCCCCCGCCCCGCTGTACTCATGCTACGAGAGGCCAAAAAGGGTATGCCACTGCAACGATGGCTCAACCCCAAGCCCAAAGTGACAGCGCCACCCGCTGGGCCCCAGGGAACCACACATCACAGATCCCACACCAAATGTAAACATAATAGAAAAGTATATACCTGCTACACTATTATAGTAAAAAATATATATATTTTTTATTTCTCAAAATTGTCGCTATTTTTTTTGTTTGTTTTATAGCGCAAAAAATAAACCACAGAGGTGATCAAATACCACCAACTGAAAGCTCTATTTGTGGGAAAAAAAAGGACATCAATTTTTATTTGGGTACAGCGTCGCACGACCGTGCAATTGTCAGTTAAATCGACGCAGCGCCAAATCGCAAAAAATGGCCTGGTCAGGAAGTGGGTAAATCCTTCTGGTCCTTAAAGCGAAGGTCCACCCAAATTTGTTTTTTATAAAAGCCAGTAGCTACAAATACTGCAGCTGCTGACTTTTAATAAATGGACACTTGCCTGTCCAGGGTGCCCGCGATGTCGGCAGCAGAAGACGAGCAATCGCTCGTCTCTCGGCTGCCCCCGCCACCATCCTCTGGGAGGGAATCAGGAAGTGAAGTATTGTGGCTTCACTGCCCGGTTCCCTACTGCGCATGTGCGAGTAGCGCGGCACGCCCTCACTGGTCCCCGCTGTGTCCTGGGAACCGTGCGTTTCCCAGAAGACAGCGGGGTTGGACGGGAAGTGGAATGACTCCCGTGGCCGTCTATTCCTGGAAGTGGGTGCAAGTATCTGTACCCCCCTCCCCCCTGAAAGGTGCCAAATGTGACACCAGAGGGGGGAGGGTTCCGAAAAGCGGAGGTTCACTTTTTGTGTGGACCTCCGCTTTAAGTGGTTAAACATTTGATGTTGGAATAAATGGGCGCTATCAAACGAAAACCACATACACTGAGTGTTCAAATAAAAATTCTCATCACTGTGGTTAAAATAAAACGTTAAATTCACTCCACAATTGTAAAATCAAATGAATGTTCTTAAAATGAAATTCTACTAGTGCATGTGGCCAGCTTAACCACTTCAGCCCTGGAAGGATTTACCCCCTTAATGACCAGGCCATTTTTTGCGTTACGGGGCTGCGTTACTTTAACTGACAATTCCGCGGTCATGCGACGCTGTACCCAAATAAATTTGATGTCCTTTTTTCTCACAAATGGAGCTTTATTTTTGTGGTATTTGGTCACCTTGCACGTATTTGTGAGTATACATGAAAAAATACTGACTGGCAACTCCAGATTTCTGTATTTTTTTACTGATGTACCGCCCTCTACCATAGGTAGGTGTTAGAGGTGAGGATTTTTGTGTGGTAAGCTGCCAGGCAGGCCTGCTTGTTTTTGTCTGGAGGGCAGGGAGTTGATAGTGTAGCAGTGGGTGTGACCACCTGTGCTTCAGTTCTTGGGTGCCGCCCCTGCTTCCAGGGAGAATGTTCTGGAAGAGGGGCAGGGCTGGGAATTGGAGTGGCAGGGAGCTCATGGGGATTGGTCAGGGCGGCTCACAATTGGAATTGGCAGGGGGCAGGCCTCCCACTTAAGCTCAGGTCCAGCTCACTGGAGGGGAGTTGTCGGCTGGGTGAAGTGAAGGATGGAGTGTTAGACTGCAGCAGGAGACCCATCGCTATCTGAAGGGGGGGGGGGGGGTGCGCGCGCCTCGGCGAAGGAGCTGGGAGGAAGCCTCTCTCCTTACACGGTCATGGTGGCGGTGTTCTGGAACAGAGGAGCTGGAGAAGCAGTCGGTACGCATGTCCGGGTAAATTCTTAACCAAGGACTCGGGGCAGGAGAAGGTCGGTGAGTGTGAAACAGTGGATATCTGGAGGAGGCATGCCAGGGGAGCTGGGTGCGAGGCCAGAGGAGAGACTGTGGGGTTTTGTGTCAAATCGATGTGGCCTGCAGGCACAGGATTTGCAAGTTTGTCTAGCTGGGATCAGTAGTTCACCAACTATCTAATGCTGCTAAACAACTAGGCCGCCAAGAAGGGGTACAGCAGGCCCCTGGCCTGTTAAAAGTCAGCAAGTCCAGCAACAATTTGGGATTATTCAGAGTGATCCCTGGTGTAGTGTAAAGATGATGGGGCGGAGATACTAAAATTGTACAGTGAAGTTTGTGCAGGAGGAGAAGAGTCCTGGGAGTAACAGTCTGCATGAGTTGGTGCAGAGGAGGAGTAACAGTCTGCAGGAGTTGGTGCAGAGGAGGAGTAACAGTCTGCAGGAGTTGGTGCAGAGGAGGAGTAACAGTCTGCAGGAGTTGGTGCAGAGGAGGAGTAACAGTCTGCAGGAGTTGGTGCAGAGGAGGAGTAACAGTCTGCAGGAGTTGGTGCAGAGGAGGAGTAACAGTCTGCAGGAGTTGGTGCAGAGGAGGAGTAACAGTCTGCAGGAGTTGGTGCAGAGGAGGAGTAACAGTCTGCAGGAGTTGGTGCAGAGGAGGAGTAACAGTCTGCAGGAGTTGGTGCAGAGGAGGAGTAACAGTCTGCAGGAGTTGGTGCAGAGGTTGAGTAACAGTCTGCAGGAGTTGGTGCAGAGGTTGAGTAACAGTCTGCAGGAGTTGGTGCAGAGGTTGAGTAACAGTCTGCAGGAGTTGGTGCAGAGGTTGAGTAACAGTGTGCAGGAGTTGGTGCAGAGGTTGAGTAACAGTGTGCAGGAGTTGGTGCAGAGGTTGAGTAACAGTGTGCAGGAGTTGGTGCAGAGGTTGAGTAACAGTGTGCAGGAGTTGGTGCAGAGGTTGAGTAACAGTGTGCAGGAGTTGGTGCAGAGGTTGAGTAACAGTGTGCAGGAGTTGGTGCAGAGGTTGAGTAACAGTGTGCAGGAGTTGGTGCAGAGGTTGAGTAACAGTGTGCAGGAGTTGGTGCAGAGGTTGAGTAACAGTGTGCAGGAGTTGGTGCAGAGGTTGAGTAACAGTGTGCAGGAGTTGGTGCAGAGGTTGAGTAACAGTGTGCAGGAGTTGGTGCAGAGGTTGAGTAACAGTGTGCAGGAGTTGGTGCAGAGGTTGAGTAACAGTGTGCAGGAGTTGGTGCAAAGGTGAGACTGTAAATGTTAGTCTATCATTTGTTCAGAGCACAATTGATTCAGCAATTCTTTAATAACGATGGCAAAGTGATTCTTTGGGCATCCCATACCCTTTCCCCAACCAAGTTATATCCCCCAAATAACCAAAAGCAAATGACTGTTCATTGTCTCCTGGAGAGTGATATATGGAGTTCTGGCAGCAGGGTAAACATGGTGGATGTTGGTAACTAGTAGCAACCATCCGCCACACTGATCATTGCACAGTGCATGTTTACACTCCTGTGTGTACAGGTGCTTTGAAAACAATGGGCAGCATTTTTAGATCAATTAAACAAAAAAGAAAAGATGCCTGTATACCTGAAATCTCAGCGTTTTCAGGCAAGAAGTGAATATATTTACTTTGTAGAGTGGACCTGCTCCACTCCTTTAGTAATACGACCCCATTGCGTTCAGCGGGACTCCTCCATAGGAGGATCTTTCCGTGTTGGAAGGAAGCTCTTCTATACAGTTCTCTAGTTACTTCTATACAATGTCACAATTTATGTGTTGTAATCGAATTTGGATGCCGTTTCCATGAAATGTGCCCGCAGGCCCAATTACAGAGTGAAATGCAGACTCCAGAAGAACTGTCATACATGAAGTAGAACTAAAGGCAAAACTTTTAATTTTTTTTTTTTTTGCGATGTCCCATTGGGGAGATTTCCCTTCACTTCCTGTCCCATAACCAAAACAGGAAATGAAGGGAAATCCCGGCTTGCAATGCCTCATGGGACGTGTAGTTCCACAATAGCTGATGGGCCACAGGTTGAGCCCCCACGCCCTAATCTGATCCTGTCACTCCTGGGTCTGGATTGTAGAAGTGCATATTGAGTCACTGACCAGAAACCAATATGCACCTAGTGAAGTCAGGACTCTCAGCCTGCACAGCAAAGCTTGGGTGTGAGAGGAAGAAGCAGTACAAGGAACCAGTCAGTTTATATACTGACAAAGAGCCTGCTGATAGGAGGAGAGAGCAGTGTGATAATCACTGTGCTGCTTCTCATGTCACTGTCCATACACAGTCTGGGTTCAAGGTGACCTGGACTCTGAGGAAATGGGTTGATTGATGCCAGCCACATACTGGGGTGGGTTCAGGATGACCTGGACTCAGAGGAAGTGGGTTGAATGATGCTGATCATCAGACTGAGAACACCTAGTGGCTGAAAATATGCACTGCAGAGGAAAGCTCTGGACTGAAGGGGAGTATTGCAGCAAAGCCTAGTGAAGCGAGGACTCTCGGCCTCATTACGTGTTTCAGGATAGCGACCCAATAATTGGTGAAGCAAGGATGAGGATGACGGCCTTGATGCCTGCACCTTAAAAGTGATTAGTAAACCCTAATATAAATACCTACTCAGTACGAAGCTTCTTTATCTTCAAATCCTTGCCTATGTTCCACTTTAGGTTGGTGCTATAACTGTTGCCACAGGTTTCCTGTTTCAGTGTGGCTCCTTTTTTCATGGAGTCACCCTTGCATGCAGAGTCTAGAGTTGTCTCTCTACACTGTGTGCATCAATAAAAACACACACAGCCCCCTACCTAGGGTGGCAAGACGCTCCCCTGCGCCTCCTTCCTTTCTTCTTTAACCTAAAATACTGCCTGAAGACTGCATTGTTAACCTTTTCCTGTAAAGACTGGAAGTTCAGGGAAGTGGCACCAAGGGAGCAGGAGCCAGCAGCATTAAAAATTGTAAATGGCAAACACTGGGGTAGTTTACTTGTAAATATTTATTATATTGACGACCTCATTTGTGACGACGAAACGTGTGGGCGGAGCGACGGGTTGATGTCACCATCTCCCTTGTTTCACAATGGACGGGTTTGTTTGGTTGTGTGCCGGCCGACACACCAAACTTGAGGTGTTTTAATTACTGTTGTAAGCTTTTTTTTTTTTTTTTTCCGAAGATTTTATGCTATGTGGAGCCTTTCGTCCCTTTTTGGTACCCAATCTCTATTCAACTCACTGAGTAATATCGGCGGCGTGGAGGAACCCTGAGATGCGGTGAAAGGCCCCGGTTGGGTTTTAAGCCACAGGTGTACACCCCCCTCCCCCCCCTGTAATAAGGGGGTCCACAGGAGCTGGTAAGCGGTTTCTACAGCTGGTGGTGCGGTTTTGTTGATGGATGGATATTACTATTAAGAAGATTTGACCCACTATCACATTACTTATGGACTTAATTTGCTCAGATGAATTTATTCACATGGACTTTACAATTTGATATTTAGCGCGATTCTTATATATTTTTTTTTCTTTTTTAATTCTATCGTGCTCAGTGTGTTAATCTGCGTTTTTTTTTTCAGAAGGTCGATTTCTACATAATTGTAAAAATGAATAAGGCTGCGACGGTTTCTAAATTTCTGGTCTGGCAGCCGGCAGATTCTCTTCAGACAGATTGGCAGTTGGGATTTTTCCAGCCCTGGGCATCATTGGCGAGTTGTGGTTGGTATCAGGAGATGGCAGACCCTATCAGATTAAGGGATTCCTTTCTGTCTGAGTGGCTCCTTCTAGTCCTGGGTGTAGGAGCGTGTGCATATTTTAGTGAAGGAGACGGATGGAAGGCAATGCCGGGACCACAGGCCGCTTTATACATTAAAAAGTAATGCAGCAGGTATTGATTAACCACTTGACCTCCAGAAGATTCACCCCATTCCTGACCTGGGCATTTTTTTTTTGCGATACTGCACTGCGTTAACTTAACTGACAATTGCACGTTGTACCCAAATAAAATTCGTATATACTAGAGTATAAGCCGAGATTTTCAGCCCTTTTTTTTTGGGCTGAAAGTCCCCCCCCCCCTCGGCTTATACTCGAGTCAGCGAAATTGAACATTGTAAATTGTACCTAAAATTTTAATTGAACATTGTAAATTGAGAGGCTGCGGCGTCCATTGTTTAAATCTCGCGGTCTCTTCCTGGTCCCTTCCGTGATAGGCGGAACTGTGTCTGCTGAGAATCGCCTATCGCAAACGTTCTCTCATCCTCACCCATCCCAGCAGACACTGTGTTCAGTGTTCCGCCAATCACGGACGTCTGCTGGGAAACTGAGGATGAGAGAACGTTTGTGATAGGCGGAACTGTGTCTGCTTAGAAAACGCCTATCACGGAAGGGAAGAGGAAGAGACCGCGAGTTTTAATCGATGGACGCCGCAGCCTCTCAATTTACAATGTTCAATTTAAATTTTAGGGGCACAGTGGTGAGGATGGGCACAGTGGTGAGGATGGGCACAGTGGTGAGGATGCAATGGGCAGTGACAATTGGCTTGGTGAAGTTGCAATGGGCACAGTGAGGCGTGCAAATGGGCATTGTTGACCCTCGGCTTATACTCGAGTCAGTAAGTTTTCCCAGTTTTTTTTTTTTGTGGTAACATTAGGTACCTCTGCTTATACTCAAGTATATACGGTAGGACCTTTTTTTTTTCCCCACAAATAGAACTTTCTTTTGGTGGTATTTGATCTCTGTAGTTTTAGTTTTTTGTGCTATAAACAAAAAGGAGCGACAATTTTGAAGAAAAAATATATATATTTTTTTTTTTTACTTTTTCCTATAAAATACATCCAATAAATAAACAAATTTAATTTAGGCCAATATGTATTCTGCTACATATTTTTGGTAAAAATCCCAGAGTGTATATTGATTGGTTTGTGCAACAGTTACAGCGTCTACAAACTATGGGATATTTTTATTTTATTTTTATTTTTATTTTTTTACTAGTTATGGCAACGATCAGTGCGATATTGCGGCGAACATTCAGACACTAGCTGACACTTTTTGGGGACCAGTGACACTAATACAGGGATCAGTGCTAAAAGAAAATATGCATAGCATACTAGCTCATTATGAATTACTTACCTTAGATCAAAGAACCCGCACCGACCCTCGTTCCTCGCCGCCGCCATGATACCCGGAGTGACTTCCGGGTATCACCGCTCCAGCGCTGTGACTGGCCGGAGTGGCGATGACGTCACAAGTGTGTGGAACCGGCACGATCCTGCGCATGCGCGAATTTCCGTCACTTTCCGGCAGGCTCCCATTCAAGACCGGGCGCGCTCAGTGCGCCGGTGTCTACGGCACGCATGCGCCGTAGACATCGGTGCCCGACTTTCTGCAAATATCTCCTTAACCATGTAGGTCTCGGAGATATTACAAGCACCTACAGGTAAGCCTTAATGTAGACTTACCTGTAGGTGCAGGTAGTATATGAGGGTGTACAACCGTTTTAAGCTCCGTGCCTCTGACAAGAAGTGAGAGGCACTGGGAGATCATCCTCAGTCTGCTGCAAACAGAGTGTGTCAGCTTGTATTTAAAGGGGCTGTTGGGGTTCAGTTTTTTTTTTTTTTTTTTAAACAAACATGTCATACTTGCCTCCACTGTGCAGTTCGTTTTGCACAGAGTGGCCCTGATCCTTCTCTTCTGTTGTCCCATGGCGGCTCTCTAGGCTCCCCGCAAGAGCTAACCCCCTCTGGGAAGCTCTCTCCCAAGGGGGTTACCTTGCGGGCGCACGCTCCCTGTCATACACTTGGCCCCGCCCCCCGGCGCGCCACGTCATTGATTTGATTGACAGCAGTGGGAGCCAATGGCTGCACTGCTATCAATCTAACCAATGAAGAGCCAACAAGCTGTTTGGAAAGTGACGTGGGACCGCGCCCACGGAAGTTCAGGGCTCAGGTAAGTAAAACGGGGGCTAGGGGGGGCCGGAGAGTGCAAGGTGTTTTTTCACCTTAATGCATTAAGGTGAAAATACAAGAAGGTTTACAAGCACTGAAAACTGGACAAGCTGTATGTAGCTTCTGACCGGCTGTGCAAGGAGCCCTGTATCTCTTGAACTTTATGTGTCGGGAGCCCCAAGTTTTGACCAGTGGTGGGGAAGGACTACCCCAGGTTGCCGAGCTATGAGCCTTGAAGCTTAATCCCCCCCTTTTTTATAAAAAAAAAAATTAAAAATCTGCCTCCCCGGACTGCACGTCCCTGATACAGACTGATTTTACGGTTGTGCGTTTAGTAACACTTTTAGTGGTTAATAGGTTAAAGGTGAAGCTTAATATGTGAAGATATAAATGGGTGAAGATATAATATAATATCTAGCTTTCCCTGGTCCCCCTCCCATCCTCATCAATATGTTACTGACATTTTTTCAATAAAACATTTTATATTTTCATGGCATACCTTAGTTTAGATCCAGTGATGTCACCACTAGATCTCTGTGCTTCTCTATGCAATGCATGCAGATCATGACTGGTGGGAGGGGTTAGCAGGGTGCTGTACATGGCTTCCTGAAAAAAACACAGATCCTTGCCTCACTACTCCTCTCAAGAGGCTGGTTGTATTATGCAAATATCAAAATTGATGGGGGAATGTGTCGAAGAAGTGGGTGTGCCTAGGCAGACTGCCCGGGGTAATGCCCACATGTGATGCTGAGCCCACATGATTGAAAGAACTGAGATCCAATGAGAGGGGCAGGCCAGGGAGGAAAGACTGGATGATACTGGACGTCCTCCAGCCAGGAAATGAGGCGGGTTGTATCTGGCTTGCTGCAGCTTCTAATGCACATTGTAAGAAGCTCACAGTGTGCAGTGGAATCAGAGTAAGTGATATCAGTCCAGGAGAGGAGCCGGTACAACAGAAGACTGGGGTTCAGCTTTAAAGTGTACCTGTCGCCTATTCCTGCTGGATTCTGCCTAGCTCTACTTGGAATTGGTGCCGTCACCAAGGTAATTCCTCTTATGGATGTGTGATGCCGCGTGCACACCACCGGTTTTACCGACGGAATTACGTTCAAGCTGTCTTGCATACACACCGTCACACCAAATTCCGACCGGCAAGAAAGCGGTGATGTACAACACTACGACGAGCCGAGAAAAATTAAGTTCAATGCTTCCGAGCATGCGTCAACTTTATTCTGAGCATGCGTGTTTTTTTTTTTTCTCCGTCTGAGTTCCCTACAGACGGGTGGAATTTCCGAAATAAATTTTTTCCATCGGGGGGGGGGGGGGGGGGGGGGAGAGAACATGTTCTCTTTCTAACTCCGTCGGGATTTCCGATGGAAAAAGTCCGATGGGGCGCACACACGGTCGGAATATCCGATGAAAAGATTCCGTCTGACTTTTTTCCTTGGAAATTCCGACCGGCATTAGATTTGAACCCTATTGCTTCTGTGGCTCAGTTCCAGCACTGCGCCCTTGTAGAGTCCTGTGCTCCGTATTCGCAGGGAAATTCCTGCACAGGGTTTCCTCTGGATGCTCCCATCTCTTCTACAGAAATAAATGGAAGCCCTGCATCATTCTCCACCTTCAGTCTGGGACAATTCTGACATTCCTCTCCTAAAAGATTACTTGGAACCCCCAAACATTAGATCTTCTTTTTTTTTTTTTTTTCAAGCAGAGGCCCTAGAGAATAAAATGGCGGGTGTTGCATGTTATGTCACAAGATACTTGCGCAATTATTTTTTTTTCTTTTTTTAAATGCACTTTAATGAGTTTTAATGCACAAAAACACAATGAAATACAAAACAATTGGGTAAAATATAAAAGATGGGGTTTTGCTGAGTAAATCGATACCAAACATGTCACACTTTAACCACTTGCTTACTGGGCACTTTTACCCCCTTCCTGCCCAGGCCAATTTTCAGCTTTCAGTGCTTTGAATGACAATTGCATGCAATACTGTACCCATATGAAATTTTGACTTGATTTTTTTTTTCACACAAATCATAGTGATTTTGGTAATATTTTATCACCACTGGGTTTTTTATTTTGGCTAAACAAAAAGGCAGAAAATTTGGAAAAAAACAAAAACGTTTTTCATATTTTGTTTAACATTTGCAGACAGGTAATGTTTCTCCTTCACGGATGTGCACTGATGGGGGGGGCACTGATGGGGGGGCACGAAGAAGCGGCACTTGCACTGTTAGGCGTCACTGATAGGCACTGTTAGGCGTCACTGATAGGCACTGTTAGGCGGCACTGATTTTGAGGCACTGATTGGCAGCAGTGATGGGCACAGATGGGTGGCACTGATAGGCGGCACTGATGAGAGACTGAACTGATTGGCAGCAGTGATGGGCACTGATGGGTGGCACTGATAGGCGGCACTGATGAGAGACTGAACTGATTGGCAGCAGTGATGGGCACTGATAGGTGGCACTGATGAGGCTGCACTGATAGGTGGCACTAGTAGGCAGCACTGATGAGGCACTGAACTGATTGGCAGCAGTGATGGGCACTGATGGGTGGCACTGGTGGGAGCTGATAGATGGTGCTGATTAGCAGCACATGCGAGAGCTGAGGGGATCGATGACCCTCTAACAGAAGCCGCGGCTATTTTTTTCATTCAAGCTGAGAACAAGAAAAAACAAAACAATAACCAACATCTGTTTATTTCCGCGATCAGCTGTCATTGGCTGACAGCTGATCATGTGGTAAAGGGCCTGCTGTGATTGGCCCTTTACCCGGTTAATGATCAGCCGAGTCTCATGGACTTGGCGATCACAGAGCAAGCTGCCCGCAGGTAAGCGTGAGAACTAAAATGCTAACATTAGAGTGCTAAAATGATTTCCCTTGATCTGATGATCGCGGTGATATCTCACATGTGTGGTGCAGTTGGCGTTTACATATGCGTGTGGGACCTATGCACGTGAGCACAGGGGAAAGGGGGGTGGCGCTTTAAAAAATATAATTGTAATTTTTATTATTTATCTTCTTTAAAAAAAATAAAAATAATGTTTTTATCTCTTTTATTGCTATACGAAGGGATGAAAAACATTCCTTGTGATCACATGGGCCATGACAGGTCCTCCTTTTTTTTATTTTTTATAGAGAGATCTGAGGTCTATTAGACCCCAGAACTCGCCTCTGCCTTTCAAAGCATCTGATCAAACTGATCGCTTGTTAAAACTGGTAAAGGCTTGTTTACATGAGGCAAAACCTGGAGGTGACAATATCCTTGTCGCTTCCGAATCCTGATGTCATACAAGTGGGAGGGACAACATCCGTTCCTCTTGCTGTGTCCCAGGACCTGGATGCCGGAGGTTGTAAAACTTATGGGGCTCTCAGTTTGCATGGCAGAGCCTGGTAAAGGTGGTGGCGGCAGGGGGGTCCCCCTTCTGCCGCCTGTAAAGGTAATCCAGTGGCTTTTTAGCCGCTAGGATTATTATTAGATTGAAAGGAATCATCAGCACTAAAAAATTATATCTTGATCATTGCTGAAGCTGCACGCAGGCCCATTGATTCCATCACTGACACTTAATACTGTATAATGAAAAGTGTTATTGAAAATAATCATGTAGATGAGGGGTGAAAGGAGCAACCAGGGAAGGGAAAATCTAAGCAGCTTAAACTTTGGCTTCAGACACCTATGATCTGTACCGGTACTTCTGATGTGCGAGACAACTGTGAAGCTGAGTATCGATTTGAGGTTATGAAACTTTATATTGATTTGGGGTTATGAAATCGTGTCAATTTGAGGTTACAAATTGCTGTATTGATTTGAGGTTATGAAATGTTTAGTTTTGAGGTTTTGTATCGGTTGGGGATGTTGTGTCTGGGTCAGGTTATGAGATGTTGTCTGGGTCAGGTTATGAGATGTTGTGTCTGGGTCAGGTTATGAGATGTTGTGTCTGGGTCCAGGTTATGAGATGTTGGGTCTGGGTCCAGGTTATGAGATGTTGTGTCTGGGTCCAGGTTATGAGATGTTGTGTCTGGGTCCAGGTTATGAGATGTTGTGTCTGGGTCCAGGTTATGAGATGTTGTGTCTGGGTCCAGGTTATGAGATGTTGTGTCTGGGTCCAGGTTATGAGATGTTGGGTCTGGGTCCAGGTTATGAGATGTTGGGTCTGGGTCCAGGTTATGAGATGTTGGGTCTGGGTCCAGGTTATGAGATGTTGGGTCTGGGTCCAGGTTATGAGATGTTGTGTCTGGGTCCAGGTTATGAGATGTTGTGTCTGGGTCAGGTTATGAGATGTTGTGTCTGGGTCCAGGTTATGAGATGTTGGGTCTGGGTCCAGGTTATGAGATGTTGTGTCTGGGTCCAGGTTATGAGATGTTGTGTCTGGGTCCAGGTTATGAGATGTTGTGTCTGGGTCCAGGTTATGAGATGTTGTGTCTGGGTCCAGGTTATGAGATGTTGTGTCTGGGTCCAGGTTATGAGATGTTGGGTCTGGGTCAGGTTATGAGATGTTGGGTCTGGGTCAGGTTATGAGATGTTGTGTCTGGGTCCAGGTTATGAGATGTTGTGTCTGGGTCCAGGTTATGAGATGTTGTGTCTGGGTCCAGGTTATGAGATGTTGTGTCTGGGTCCAGGTTATGAGATGTTGTGTCTGGGTCCAGGTTATGAGATGTTGTGTCTGGGTCCAGGTTATGAGATGTTGTGTCTGGGTCCAGGTTATGAGATGTTGTGTCTGGGTCCAGGTTATGAGATGTTGTGTCTGGGTCCAGGTTATGAGATGTTGTGTCTGGGTCCAGGTTATGAGTTGTTGTGTCTGGGTCAGGTTATGAGATGTTGTGTCTGGGTCCAGGTTATGAGATGTTGTGTCTGGGTCCAGGTTATGAGATGTTTTGTCTGGGTCCAGGTTATGAGATGTTGTGTCTGGGTCCAGGTTATGAGTTGTTGTGTCTGGGTCCAGGTTATGAGTTGCTGTGTCTGGGTCCAGGTTATGAGTTGCTGTGTCTGGGTCCAGGTTATGAGATGTTGTGTCTGGGTCCAGGTTATGAGATGTTGGGTCTGGGTCCAGGTTATGAGATGTTGGGTCTGGGTCCAGGTTATGAGATGTTGGGTCTGGGTCCAGGTTATGAGATGTTGGGTCTGGGTCCAGGTTATGAGATGTTGGGTCTGGGTCCAGGTTATGAGATGTTGGGTCTGGGTCCAGGTTATGAGATGTTGGGTCTGGGTCCAGGTTATGAGATGTTGGGTCTGGGTCCAGGTTATGAGATGTTGGGTCTGGGTCCAGGTTATGAGATGTTGGGTCTGGGTCCAGGTTATGAGATGTTGGGTCTGGGTCCAGGTTATGAGATGTTGGGTCTGGGTCCAGGTTATGAGATGTTGGGTCTGGGTCCAGGTTATGAGATGTTGGGTCTGGGTCCAGGTTATGAGATGTTGGGTCTGGGTCCAGGTTATGAGATGTTGGGTCTGGGTCCAGGTTATGAGATGTTGGGTCTGGGTCCAGGTTATGAGATGTTGGGTCTGGGTCCAGGTTATGAGATGTTGGGTCTGGGTCCAGGTTATGAGATGTTGGGTCTGGGTCCAGGTTATGAGATGTTGGGTCTGGGTCCAGGTTATGAGATGTTGGGTCTGGGTCCAGGTTATGAGATGTTGGGTCTGGGTCCAGGTTATGAGATGTTGGGTCTGGGTCCAGGTTATGAGATGTTGGGTCTGGGTCCAGGTTATGAGATGTTGTGTCTGGGTCCAGGTTATGAGATGTTGTGTCTGGGTCCAGGTTATGAGATGTTGGGTCTGGGTCCAGGTTATGAGATGTTGGGTCTGGGTCCAGGTTATGAGATGTTGGGTCTGGGTCAGGTTATGAGATGTTGTGTCTGGGTCCAGGTTATGAGATGTTGTGTCTGGGTCCAGGTTATGAGATGTTGTGTCTGGGTCCAGGTTATGAGATGTTGTGTCTGGGTCCAGGTTATGAGATGTTGTGTCTGGGTCCAGGTTATGAGATGTTGTGTCTGGGTCCAGGTTATGAGATGTTGGGTCTGGGTCAGGTTATGAGATGTTGTGTCTGGGTCCAGGTTTTGAAATTACAAGTACCAATACTTAGGGCTGGGAAAAAAATTGATTTGATTTAAAAATCGAGTTGTTAGGTCGAATCGATTCATATTATCCAAAAATCTATTTTTTTTTACTTTTGGGGGGGTTTTTTTAGTCAGGACTGGCGCTAAGAAGGGCTGCGAGGCCGGCCGTCCGTCGCAGACTAGGCCGAAGCCGCGGCCTCGCCTAACAAAACTCCTGTCCGCAGCTGCTTAGGACCAGTGCGGTGTCCATCAAAAAAAAAACTTGATTCAAATCGTAAATCAAGTTTTTTTTTTTGTTTTTTTTTTTTTTTTTTTAATACAAAAATTGCAGTTTTTTTTTTAGGATAAAAAATCGCCCAGCTCTACCGATCCCTTTTTTTTTTCCCCCAAGTACTCGCCGATATCGATTTACCGATGCTTCTTTTTTTTTTCTTTTCTATGTCATGTACAAGTACTCGGGCAAATGCTCGGTATCGACACTGATACTAGTATTGGTATTGGTGCCACCCTAGTTTGAGGTTATGAGATGTTGCGTAGGTTTTAGGTTGAGATGCTCCTGTGGGTTTGAGGTTGAGATGTTGAGTGGGTTCGAGGTTATGAGTAGACATGTGCAATGCCCAAAAAATTCAGGTTTTTTTTTTTTTTCGTTTTTGCTTCATTTGTTTTTTGTTTTGTTTTTTCGTTTTTCGGACCATTCGTTGTGCTCGATATTTTATTTCAAGTAAATTTGTAAAAAATTAAATTTCTTACGTTCCATTTGTATGTATGCGGTATTCGTTATTTCATTAGTTTGTATATTCGGATAAATTCGTATTCGTTATGTTCACTGACAGCCACGTTTGAAATTCCAATACCTATAATTTAATAGTTTATAACAATTTTTATAGATAATAATAATAATAATAATTAATAATAATAATAGTTAATACAATTAATAATATAATTTTTTTTTTTTTTTTTGTTCTTTCGGATTTTTTCGTTCTTTTGAATGTTCGTTCTTTTAGAAAATTTGTTTTACAAAAAATTTGTGAAACGGACTTTCGTTAATTCATATGTTTCAGAATTTTAACAAAAAACTAATTTGGAACGAATAAAATTGCACATGTCTAGTTATGAGGTGTTGCCATTGGTATGAGGTGTTGTCATGGGTATGAGGTGTTGCGGGTATGAGGTTATGAGCTGTGGTGTGGGACCTGGGTATGAGGTTAGGAGATGTTGTGTTTGGTTTGAGATTGACATGTTCTGTCACTTTGAGGTAATGAGATGTTGTATCACCTGTCTTTTTGATGACTACATGCTTGATGCAATGGGGTTGATTGAGGCTGGGTTCACACCTCCATTTTATTGTCAGAGCTTAATTGAACAAGCTAAAGTTAGAAGCTGATTAGCTACCATGTACAGCTGCACCAAATATTTCCACTTGCAAGTTTTAGCCCTGGTTCACACTGGTGCGATTTGACATGCGATTTGGCATGTCAAATCGGCGATATTTGCGGCGCTGCACCGATTTTCAAAAAGTTGTTTCTGTACTACTTTTTTGCGATTTCGGCCGCGATTCACATTGACATCTGTGTCAGATGTCTTTGTAATCGCGGCTGAAATCGGGACTGACAGGCAGGAGTGAAATCGTGCGAGTTCAGCTGAACTCGCACGGCTTCACTCCCGCAGCCCAGTGTGAACCTGGGCTTAGTAAAACAACCTCAATGTGTGTGCCTGTTAACAGTATTTGTGTTTTCACTTATAATTTATTTTGTTGCTTACATTGTTGCTTTGTAACTTGCATTTAATAGACCCCTAAGTGTGACCTGTTCTTAAGACTTCATACGTGTGATCCTGATGAAGGAGGTGTGAAGTCCTTGCTCGGTGTACTTCCCTGTGTATTGTCTTCTGCATGCCATCAGAGAATATAAATCCGTGTTGGATTTGGATTTTAGTTGGGTGATCTCTCCTTGTATTTAATGCCATTGAGACCAAATGATTTGAAGCCCGTCTGATGCATGCACACATATGAAAGGTTTATCTGTCCACACACATCTCACTATACAAACCCCATACAATCGGCTTGGCGGGCTTGTATCTGGGTTGGAACGGAGCCCTTGATCCAGGATGCAGATTCTTCGGAGAGTCGGACCTCCCAGATGTGATATTAGTCTGGTGACCCGTCCTCTCCCCACAGCTAGAGGAGCACCAAACCACGTGGACTGAGAGGCTTGGCAGACAAATGTATTTGAGGAACCTCGTCTGATAGATTTACAAAACATTTCTGTTTTTAATTATGGATAGATTAGTGAGGGATTAGAACACTTGTCAGGTTTTTATTGGTTCCTCTTCTCCCCCCCCCCCTTTTTGTATATTTACTTATTTTTATAATATACTGGGTAGTATTTTTAATACTACTTTTTATATTCTATCGGGGAGGATTTATTTGCATTTATTTATTTTCATATTATACTGGGTAGTAATTATTTATTTTTATTTTTTTAAATTTTTATTTTCATATTATAGGATTTTTTTATATCTTTATCATGTCATACTTGCCTGCTCTGTGCAATAGTTTTGAACAGAGCAGCCTGGATCATCTTCTCAGATCCTCCCCCAGCGGTTCTGGCTCCTCCCACCACCACAAGTGCCCCCGTAGGAAGCTGCTTTTCATGGGGGCTTGATCCCGAGCCAGGCTGTTGAAGTCTATCCAAACAAACACAGGTAGAATGCATTCAGGTAAAAAAAACATTGCCTTTACAACCACTTTAAACTGGGTAGTATTTTTTTTTTTTTTTATATCTTTTTTATTTTCATATTATACTGGGTACGTAGTATTTTTTATATTGACTTTCATATTGTACTGGGTAGTATTTTCTATATTGACTTTCATATTGTACTGGGTAGTATTTTTTTTTTTTTTTTATCTGTTAATTTTCTTAATATACGGAGTAGTATTTTGTATATTTATTTTCATATTATACTACGTAGTATTTTGTGCATTTATTTTCATATTCTACTGAGTAGTATTTTGAATATTTATTTATTTTCATATTATACTGGGTAGTATTTTATGTATATTTATTTTCATATTATACTGCGTGGTAATTTTTTATTTATTTTTTATAAATATTTACTATTAAATAGTTCATATTTACACCAGATATCTACAGGGTTTGCTGGCTGAGCTGTGATTACAGATATGAATAGCAGGATCTGGTATTACAGATAGGGATGGACGAACATCTCCCGGGATGGTTCGCGAACGCGATCGCGGGTAAATGTTCGCGAACCGCGGGTTCACGGCGGGCCCCATTCATTTCAATGGGAGGCGAACATTAAAAACCTCCCGGTCATATATGCAGCCACAAAATAATTACTAGCTGTGCACACATAGTCCCACAACATGGACAATGACCTAACAGAAGTATTAAGCAACTTTGAGATCGACAACGACAAGCATTCTTTTTTTATCTGAAATTTTTAGTCAATTCAGGAGCGCATGAAGGCCATGGAAGAGACGCAAGGCCAGGCTATGAAGGGGGTGCAGGAGATGATCCTGCTATTGGAAAAGTTGCCATAAATGTTTTTTTTTAATTTTTTATAAGTTATATAAATCATTATTACAAAAAAACGAAATAAACGTTATAACTGTATAATTGCTCGGTTTTATTAGGAATAGCTCGGCCTAAATCAGCCAGAACTGACAGCAGCCGGTAAATACATGTCAAATACATATAGGGTCCATTCACACGTCTGTAAAATGGGTCCGCATCCGTTCCACAATTTAGCGGAATTGATTTTCAATTCCAGTCTGAAAAATTAGGCATTCACAGCCTGGATAAAGAAGTAAGTGTCGGCCAGTACAGGCCCCAAAAATTAGCCAACAGGCATTCATCTGACAGCAAAGAACTTTGTATTCTGTGGCTGGAGGTACATTAGGCATTCACAAGATAAATACGTTTCGGGCACTACAGGCCCCAAAAATTAGGCATTCAACGGACATAAAAGGCCTTTTATGCTGCTGTATTTACCCAAGAAGACAAGGACCATGAATAATTGTTATAGGTGGTGGTGGATATTTGTGGCCTGTCATGAGGAATTTGAATGAAACATGGTCTACTGGTCACATGTGTTGAATTCCTCAGAGATCCATGCCTCATTCATTTTTATAAATGTGAGGTAGTCAACACTGTCGTGAGCTAGGCGAGTGCGCTTATCGGTCACGATCCCCCCTGCTGCGCTGAACGTCCTTTCGGACAGGACACTGGACGAGGGGCAAGCCAACAGTTCCATTGCCAATTGTGCAAGCTCTGGCCAGAGGTCAAGCCTGCCCACCCAGTAGTCCAGGGGTTCATCACTTCTCAGAGCGTCTACATCGGCCGTTAATCCGATGTTGTCGGACACCTGTCAGTCTAGGCGTTCCCTGATGCTGGATCCGGATGAGACCTGTCGATGGGTCGGCTGAAAGAATGATCTCATATCAGAAGTGACCAAGACATCTTCAAACCGCCCTCTTCTTGCAGGCGCTGTTGGATTGGTATCCACAACTGTTCCTCTGGGAGTGGAAATTCCTCTGCCAGCGCACGCAAAAGCAGAATGCAGCATTTCTCGATGCAAGGCCTGGAAGTGCTCCATTCTGACAGCCCTCTGTGATGGTGGTAACATTTCTGCCATTTTTTGTTTGTACCGGGGGTCCAAGTACGTTGCCACCCAGTAATGGTCCTTGCCCTTTATGCTTTTTATACGGGGGTCCCTCTTAAAACACTGGAGCATGAAGGCCCCAAATTTGCACTAAACTGGAAGCGGTGTGGTGGTGGCCTGGCTGCTGCTCGTCATCATCCAGGATAATGTCGTCCTCGATCTCCTCCCCCCATCCACGAACAACAACAGCAGGGATCCCAGAAAGGTTTAAAGCATGCTCTTCTTGCTCCTCCTCATCCGCCCCGGCACCATCCTCCTCTGACTCCTCTTCAGACTCCTGTTGACTTGTCTCAGAGTAGCCCCCCCTGGGAATTCATCCAGCATTGCGACTTCCTCATCTTCCTGCTCCTGCTCCTCGACGGCTTGATCAATGACACGACGCAATGCACGCTCCATAAAGAAGGCATAAGGTACGATGTCACTGATGGCACCATGGCTGCGACTGACCAGTTTGGTGATCTCATCAAATGGCCGCAAAAGTCTGCATGCGTCGCGCATGAGCAGCCACTGACGCGGTGAAAAAAAAACAAGATCCCCAGAACCTGTTCTGGCGCAGATTTCGTACAGGTAGTCGTTAACTGCATGTTTCTGCTGGAGCAGCCCATCAAGCATATACAAGGTTGAGTTCCATTGCGTCGGGCAGTCACAAATAAGATGTCTGACCGGCAGATTGTGTCGCCGCTGAATGTCAGCAAGGTGAGCCATGGCCGTGTAAGATCTTCTGAAATGGGCCGAGATTTTCCTTGCCTGCCGCAAGACATCCTGGACCCCAGGGTATTTGACAACGAATCGCTGCACGACCAAGTTCAAGACGTGTAATTTTGCCCTGTTTCAACGCGCTCAGCAGATTGGCGCCGTTGTCGCACACCACTTTACCAACTGTCAAATTGAGCGGTGTTAGCCACTGATCTGCCTGTGAACGCAAAGCTGAAAGGAGTGCAGGGCCAGTGTGGCTCTTGGCTTCCAGGCACAACAGACGCAGCACAGCATGGTAACGTCTCACCTGGCATGTCGAATAGGTTCTGGGGATCTTGGGTGGCGCAGCGGAAGAGGAGGAGTCAGCCGAGGAGGAGAGGGAGGATGGAGTAGGAGTAGGAGGAGGAGGAGGAGAAGAGGCAGGCCTGCATGCAATCCGTGGCGGTAAAACCAAATCTACACGGGTGCCACGGGTTACATGCTTGACGGCCGTCAGAAGGTCCACCCAGTGGGCAGTAAAAGTAATATACCTTCCCTGCCCATGTTAGACCATGTGTCTGTGGTCAGATGTATCTTGGCACCGACACTGTGTGCCAGAGATGCATTTACTTGCCGCTGAACATGGCCATATACCTTTGGGATGCCCTTCTGGGAGAAATATTTCCTTCCTGGGACCTTCCATTGTGGTGTTCCAATAGCCACAAATTTTCGAAAGGCCTCCGAGTCCACCAGTTTATATGGCAGTAGTTGGCGGGCTAGGAGTTCTGACAAGCCAGCGGTCAACCGTTGGGCAAGAGGGTTATCCGGCGTCATCATTCGTTTACGCTCGAACATTTGGCCCACGGAAGCCTGCCTTTTTCCAGATAAACTTGGACGGGATGATGGAAGGTGGAGTGGAGGACAACTGTGAAGAGAGAGGAGAAGTAGTAGAAGAGGCTGGACGGTGAGAGCCTGGAGTTTGGCTTTGTGGGTTCTGACGGCATTGCTCCCACTGGGCTTGGTGATGAGAGTTCATGTGCCTTCTTAAAGTGGAGCTCCACCCTAAATAGCAACTTTTGCTATTTGGAACCCTCCCCCCCCTCCGGTGTCACAATTGACACCTTTCAGGGGGGAGGGGGGCTGAAGATACCTGTCTAAGACAGGTATTTTCACCCACATCCGGGAGTCCTCTCTCCGGGAATCTGCGGGAGTGACGTCACTTCCCGCAGACTTCCCTTGGTGTTCTGGGAGACACTCGGCTCCCAGAACACAGGAGCACCAATCAGAACGGCGCAGCGTGACTCGCGTATGCGCCGTAGGGAACCGGGCATGAAGCCGCAGGGCTTCACTTCCTGGTTCCCTCAGCGAGGATGGCGGAGGGAGCAGCAGAGCGACGAGCGATCGCTCGTCCTCTGCTGCGGACGTCGCTGGACTCCAGGACATGTAAGTGTCCAAATATTAAAAGCCAGCAGCTCCTGTAGCTGTAGCTGCTGGCTTTTAATATTTTTTTTCCGGCGGAGCTCCGCTTTAAGGCGGTCGTCCCTAGGTGAGTGTTGGGCTTACCGCGACTTATGAGTTGACTGCAAAGGCTGCAGATGGCAACACTATTGTCAGCAGCGGACACGTTAAAAGCCCACACTGTGGAGCCATGTGCCGGCGTCCTGGGAGCACCAGATGTGACCGTACATGGTTGATGGCTCGCTCTGAGTCCTGATACATTAGCAGTCTGGTTTGTCCCTCCTGTGCAATGTAAGTTCCGCCTGCCTCTCCTCCCTATCTGCTGGTCCATCTCTCCCTCTGAACTCCCCTCCTGGTCCTCTCTTGTGGGCACCCACGTGACGTCCATAGACACATCATCATCTACGTCACCTTCCCCACCACTAACATTAGAGATCTCGGAGTAGGCAGCAACAGCGAGACCAACATCCTTGGGCTGATCTGGGTACTGTCGTCAGACTGCTGAGTGGTTGTTGTTGCTGCCTCCTCTTCCTGATCCAATGTCAAGAATGCCTGCGCATCGGAGAAGTCTTGTGATGGATCGGAAAATAATTCCTGTGACTCAAGCGGAGGGTATATGGTGGCGGGGGTGTTGGTGGTAGTGTCTTTGGGGGTGCACACAGCAGAGAGTGAAGAGGGTGCAGATACAGAGGATGAGGAGGGTGCAGAAGAGTAAGGCTGAGTGAGCCACTCAACCAAGTCTGGTGCGTCCTTTGAAGTAATCAAACGCACCTTCTGCAACTTCCCACTTTGGCTCCGGCCTGGTGCTCCTGCCTCTTCCTCTGCCTGTCATCTTTTCAAATGACCCTGTGACAAAAGGCTGTAGAGAAGGGCAGTATATGTGGAAGAAGGTATATAACACCCCGCTTCAAACTGTCGTTTTTGGGGGCCACTGGTCTATCACAGCAGTTATAATACTTTTTTCTAATTGTGTTTCACTCTTTGTAGTATCGCTGCAGAACCTCTCAGCAGTCACAATGCTGCACAGTAGAAATGCACTATACTATTCTTCCTATATGTGAAAGTTTTTTATGCGTGTAGTACACCTCTATTTACTGCACACAAAATAGTACACCTATACCAGTCCTTAAAATAACTTTTGTGGAGCTTTATTGGTTAGCGATTTTAGTTGCTAGTCTGTACCTGCGACACACAGCAGCAACTTCTACCTAAACCGAGAAAAGAGCTGCAGCAGAACCGCTCAGAAGCTGCACAGTAGAAATGCTGCACAGTTGAAATGCACTATATATTATATAGTATATAGTATATATTATATAGTATGTTTGAAAGTTTTTTTTATGCGTGTATTAGACCCCTATATACTGCACACCAAATAGTACACCTATACCAGTCCTTAAAATGAACTTTTGTGGAGCTTTATTGGTTAGCGATTTTAGTCGCTGGTCTGTGCCTGTGACACACAGCGGCAATTTCTACCTAAACCGAGAAAAGAGCTGCAGCAGAACCGCTAAGAAGCTGCACAGTAGAAATGCACTATACTATTCTTCCTAGAGTATTTTATGCATGTAGTACACCCCTATTTACTGCACACAAAATAGTACACCTATACCAGTCCTTAAAAGGACTTTTGTGGACCTAATAGCTAAGATTACAGTCTGTCCCTGCTCCACACAGCAACCTGTCCCTACGCTGACAAATAACAGAATGTAAAATGGCAGCCAGATCAGGTCTATTTATAAGGTAAGGGGTATGTCCATCTGCTGAAATGTCTCAATTGGCTGTCCTGTACCACATGATGGATGTGTCATAGGTCAAAGTTCCACAATGTAAAAGAATATGGCGGGCGCGAACCGGCCGCGAATAGCGCCATATGTCCGCCGGTTTCGCGAACCGCGAATGCGCAAAGTTCGCCGCGAACTGACCGCGGGGCGAACCGCAAGGCCATCTCTAATTACAGACCCTGTAAAGGATAAGACTGTGCTGTCTGCAGGAACAATCAACAAGTGCACAGCTGGTGCTGGGCTTTCTTATTGAACAGCCCAGCATGCAACAATTGCAGAGCAATAATCTATATTGGCAAAAAGTGTCTGAATGAGGCAGCTGATTGACAGCTTAAAGTCGGAAAAAAACAGATCTGTTTTGCTGCGGAGCTGTGATTCCAGATTTAAATAACAGGATATCCTATTACACACAGATGAGTGAGTCCGCCGAATGACAGGCTGTGTGCGGGAACAGTCAGCAAATATTGAGCTCTAGTCTCTGTCTGCTGATCCCTACTGAGCAGGCGGATGACAGGTCTGTGTCTGCTCCATTAATGCAAAGCGGACACAGACACAGCCCGCTCTCCTGTATGGGTGGTCAGATGTAAACAAACCGCCTATCCGTTTACACCCGACTAACATCCATGCTGATCTATTGGATTGTATGTAGGCAGGTGTAAATGAACACGTGTCTGCTTACACCTGCCGCTCCATAGAGGAGAATGGAAGTTCCTGAAAAATGGACGGGCGGACCCGATCTGAATGTTCGTGTGAAAGGGGCTTTAGTAGCCCAGCATGCAACAAACGCAGAGCAAATTACATGCAGCTGATGGTGGAGAGGGGGGAATGAAGAAGAGAAGTGGCAGAAAGAGGCTGCAGGAAATCGGCAACACCCTACCAAAAAATAAATTAAGAAAACAATTTTAACCATTTAAGGACCGGAAGGATTTACCCCCTTAATGACCGGGCCATTTTTCTGCGATGAGGCACTGCGTCGCTTTAACTGAAAATTGCGCGGTCATGCGACGCTGTACCTAAATAAAATTATAAAGGGAAAAAAAACTGTGCTAAAGAATTCCAAGTAAGCTGCAACAGTGTGGGATAAACACAAAAACAACAGTGAAAAATATATAAGGTCGCGCTCCAAAAATAAAAAAAATATTATATAAATATAACTGAGAATTAGCACAACCAATCTAAATGGCTAAGTGAAAAAAATTAATATAAATATAACTTCCAAACCCAGCTAAGGGATGACAAATATAAATGAGAATTAACACAACCAATCTGAATGTGAAAAAAAAAAATTATATACAAAATTATTGCCAGACCCAACTAATGGAAGACAAATATTAAACCCTATAAATGGAATAAATGTAGCAAGTGCACGTGAACAACCAATGATGATGTCAACACATATAGCAATACAAGTGAATCACCAAATAATGTGAATAAATGTGATCAAAAAAATATAAAATAAAAAATATATAAATTGGAACGAATAAAAAAAGTCCTTAAACCAAAAAATATGTGAAAAAATGTCCCAAAACTTATGTATAGCAACACAAGTCTTCAATTACAAAGTACATGTGCGAGAAATTCCAATAAATCCAAATGTGTTCCTCAGGAAAGAACTCGATGACAGTGGGTGCATACATCCAACTTCAAGTGACTTTAAACACCATGAATCCACCATCGAAAGAAATGTGCGCGTACCAGTTGCACAGACCAGATTAGCCTGTGGCTTAAACCCAGCCAGGGCCTATATGTGGTGACATCATCATTGGTTGTTCACGTGCACTTGCTACATTTATTCCATTTATAGGGTTTAATATTTGTCTTCCCTTAGTTGGGTCTGGCAATAATTTTGTATATTAATTTTTTTTTCACTTAGCCATTTAGATTGGTTGTGCTAATTCTCCGTTATATTTATATAATATTTTTTTTTATTTTTGGAGTGCGACCTTATATATTTTTCACCCAAATAAAATTGATCTTTTTTTTTTTTTTCCCCACAAATAGCTTTCTTTTGGTGATATTTGATCACCTCTGCGGTTTTTATGTTTTGCGCTATAAACAAAAAAAATGATAATTTTGGAAAAATTTTTTTTTTTAATTCTCTGCTATAAGGGCCAGTGCGGGGTTTTTTTTCGGCATCAAAAACGCATGGAAAGTAGGTTATATGGCTGCCAATGGCATAGTTCACACCAGTGCAGTCAGTTCCAGAAAAAAAAGTAGAACATGCTGCATTATTCCTGCACTTGGCTGTACTGGAACGCAGTAAAAACCATCAAACGCATTGGAATGCACTGGACCCTAGTATAGTGGGGGGGGGGGACAGGAAAAAAAAGCACCTGGAATGCATCCGGAAACGCATCAAAAACGCGCATGCAGAAACCCATCCAGAACGGATCTGGAGTGTGTTTTTGTGGTGTGAACCAGCCAAAAAACCTATCCAATAAAAAAAAATGTAAAAAATTGACTTTCTTCATAAATTTAGGCCAATATCTAGTCTGCTACATATTTTTAGTAAAAAAAAAGGCCCCAGTAAGCTTATATTGATTGGTTTGTGCAAAAGTTAGTGTCTACAGAATAGGGGAAAGATTTATGGCATTTTTATTAATTTTTTTTTACTAGTGATGGGGGTGATCAGCGACTTTTAGCGGGACAGCAACATTGCGGCGGACAGATCGGACACCTAACTGACATTTTTGACACTTTTTTGGGAACCAGTAACCCTAATACAGTGATCAGTGCTAAAAATATGCACTGACATTATACTAATGACACTGGCAGGAAAGGGGTTAAATGTTGTAAGTGCAAAAAATTTACTTTGTAGGCACCAATTATAAAAATAACTAGTAACTCCATCCGCGGACCTCCTTACCCGGACGTTCCCAGTTTTTACTCCTTGGTGGCATCATATTACAGACACCACTTCCATTGTAACCTGCTTTGCAAAAAAAATCCCAGGTTTACCTATAAAGTCTCCTGCTATACCCTTGTAACTATAAATGGTTAAAACCATCTGGCTATATATTTTTGCCGGTACCCTTGCTACTTTTTGGTTACTAGATGGAACTTCCCTACTATAATATGGAATAAGGTTCACCTTGGAAGCTGCAGCTACAGAACACCTAACCATCCTCAAATATTAATTTCTAAGCATGCCGTGCTATCCACCACGAGATACTACTGGCTCCTGAAGAAGCGGCCTCCGCGAAACATGTTGAGCTAACAATCTCTTTATCATGTATCATGCCCTCTGTGACATGTGTTGACCTACTTGGACCTTTATTGGAATAGTTTGTTGCTACTGCAGTTTTCACTGCAGTTTTAATCTGTTTTTGTTTTCTCTTTTTTTTAACTTTTTGTGATTACTTGTTAATAAATTTACTTGTTATTTTTATAATTGGTGCCTACAAAGTCATTTTTTTTGCACTTACAACATTTGATCCAGTATATTTAGGACGTGGCACTGCGTTTTATCTTAGACACCTACAGCCCATCCTGTGCTGGTGTTCTTTTGATCTATGATTCAGGGAAGGGGTTAACATCAGGGGCGATCAAAGGGTTAACTGCCCCCCCCGTGTATTTACTAACTGTATGGGGGATGGGCTGCCTGGGAAAACACACAGAGATCCATCTACCGGCATAGAAGAAAGACCAGATCTCTGTGTGATGCCCTGTCAGAACGGAGATCTGCCTTGTCTACACAGGCAGATCCCCATTCTGTCTCTGTGGGGAATGATCGCGGGTGGACATCAAGTCCGCTGGACCCGCCGATTGCCAATCGGCGCACGCACGCCCACAGAAACCTGCGTACGAACACGACGGCGATTCGCGCAGCCAAGCCAACCTGCGTACGAACACGACGGTGATTCGCGCAGCCAAGCCATAACTGCGGCAGCTGGTCGGCAAGCAGGTAAAAATAAGTTATAACATTATTTGCCTCTAGATAGGGAGAATATATTCTTCCTTTTGGATTTTTTTTTTTTTCTCTAGGTTCCAGTGCTGGATTTAACCCTTCCCGTAGATGTAACTGGTCTCTGGCTGATAACACTGGACAGGAAAATGCATCCTCCGGGGTTCTCCCTCCTATTTCCTTCCTCGGATCGGTCCAACATCCTAACCCTGACTTGTCCGCACCGTCCGGGACCTGTTCCTAGCTGTCGGCTGAGCACTCAGTGACCAGCAGATCATTCACAACAACCTCTACATGTGTGTGTTGTAAAGTGAAGAATGTCCGATCCGCTCCTATGTACACATTAATGTGCATGTACAAAAAGGACTTGTTTAGTTGCAGTTTGGGGGCATTAAAAACATGCAGTTGAGCTGCAGTTTCAATGGTGGTTGTGGTGCGTTGGTGCTGCAATTATAGGTTATAACGGGTGATGAGGAGAAGTGGGGCACTTCATTACAAAGTGTAAGTAATATTGGAGGGGCACACAGAAAAGTAATTCTAAGAACACTTTCTATTAATGTCACCCCCTTTGCCCTACTTATTCTACCAAACATGAATGAAAAAGATGTGCTTACTTATTCTGAATCAGCTCCAGTCCAAGCCATGTGATTCTGCCTCTTTGGTTCCCCTGTGTCAGTGAGCGGCTGCTGCAGGGGAGAGGAGGAAGTGCCAACAATGGCTGGGCTATGGGAACCAATGGGTGATGTCACAGCTCCCAGGATTCTCAGCCGTTGCTGAGCGTTGCCTGAGCCGGAGCTGTAGGATCATGTGACCAGAGAGGATTAAAAATAGGTAAGTATACAGAACTTTTTTTATACAGATTGGGCAGAAAATTTTTAATAGACGTGCACTGCTGAAGAAAACTTTTTTTTTTTTTTTTTTTTTTTTTTTTTTTTTTTTCAGGTCATTCGTTCTGATCGCAATTCGTAAATTAAAGAATTCGTAAATTCGAAAATCCGGAAATAAGAATGAAAATCTAAAAATTTTGAAAGAACGAAATCTGAAAATTCGAAATAACGAACTATTTATAGGTATTGGAATTTCCTTTCAAATTTGGCTGTTGGTGAACGTAAAGAATATGAATTTATCCGAAGTTACGAATTATCCGAAATAACAAATGCTGCATCTAAACGAATGGAACAGAATGAATTAATAATAAATAACAATAATAAAAAAAAAAAATTATTATTAATTGGTTACGTTCAATTCGTTTAGATATGGCATTCGCTAATTCGTAACTTCGGATAAATACGTATTCATTACGTTCACTAACAGCCAAATGTTAAAGGAAATTCCAATACCTATAATTTAGTAGTTATTTCAGATTTTCGAATTTTACAAATGTTCGAATTTCTGAATTTACGACTTTTCGAATATTCCCAAAAATTTGCTAAACAGGTTTTAGGTAATTCGGAACGAAGCCAATTGCACACGTCTAATTTTTAACAATAGCTGAACCCATGGGTGTCCGCTGAACTTTTTTTTTTAGGGGGGGGCAATACATTGCAATACAAAAAGATGTACACAGTGGTGTTGTGTCACAGGCACTGCTGTTACCTGTAGTTCTTCAGCGATAGGGCAGGCCCTGGCAACATATTCAGTCTCTTGTCTCGGCCACTGCACGCCACGCACCTGTGGGAGGAGCCCACGCCGGCAGGATCGGCTGTGGCAGCAGCCAATCACGGAACAGCCGGGTCAGGGTCACGGTGATGTAAAGCAGAGGCGGAGCCAATCCGATGCTCGGGCCGGGGGTGAGGAGGGAGGGATGGATAGTCGAAAGACTGAGAGCAGCCCCAGGCCAGCAGCAGTCTGCAGACTTAGAAAAAAAAGTCCACGGCTGCCGCGGCGGCCATTGCAACACACGGGGCAAGTGTGTCTTCACTCTGACTTCCGGGGGGGGCAATTGACCCCCCTTGCCCTATGGAGCGGACGCCCATGGCTGAACCTAGGCTTTCTTCCAATTAAAGTAACAAGTGCAGCCCTCTTTTGGAGGGGAGGGTGGTGTATGACAAATGGCCCTTCCCAAACAGGACGTTGCTCTAAACCTGTAAATAAGAAAACCAGAAAATTTGCTAAGTGGAAGAGCAGAATTCCTGCCAAAAAAAGATTGAGAGCAGGATCTCAATTTTCGAGACAGGAAAAATTCCTATCGGGAATCGCGGCCGTCTGTATGCAATTACGACGCGAAAAAAAACATGCATGCTCAGAATCAAGCAGAAGAGCCGAATTGCCTATTGAACTTCATTGATCTCGGCTCGTCGTACGTCACCACATTCTTGACGTTCGGAATTTCTGCCAAGATTTGAGTGACCGCGTTTATGCAAGACCATTTTGAGCCGTTTTCCGGCTGAAAAAAACCCACGGTTTTCCTGTGGGAAAAACTGATCGTTTGTACAGGGCATTAGTCCGGAGGGTTCAATATTGAGTTGGCCCACCCTTTGCAGCTATAACAGCTTCTTCTGGGAAGGCCGTACACAAGGTTTAGGAGTGTGTCTATGGGAATGTTTGACTATTCTGGGCCTGGTCCACATTCTCCTCTTTAATTCAGCTCAAAGGTGTTCTATCTGGTTGAAGTCAGGCCGGTCAAGTTCCTCCACCCTAAACTCGCTCGTTCATGTCTTTATGGATCTTGCTTTGTGCACTGGTCCAAATGACTTGGTTGAGGGGGAATTATGGTGTTGGGTTGGCCCCTTGGTTCCAGAAGGGAACTCTTAACTCTTTGGCGGAACAGTTTGGGGATGGCCCCTTCATGTTCCAACATGACTGCACACCAGTGCACAAAGCAAGGTCCATAAAGACATGGATGAGCGAGTTTGGAGTGGAGGAACTTGACCTGCACAAAGTCCTGACCTCAACATGATTAGAACACCTTTGGGATGAATTAGAGCGGAGACTGTGAGCCAGGCCGCCTTGTCCAACATCAGTGCCTGACCTCACAAATGTACTTCTGGAAGAATGGTCAAACATTCCCATAGACACTCCTAAACCTTGTGGACAGCCTTCCCAGAAGAGTTATAGCTGCAAAGGGTGGGCCAACTCCAATATTGAACCCTATGGACTAAGACTGGAATGCCACTAAAGATCATGTGCGTATAAAGGCAGGTGTCCCAATACTTTTTGACAATATAGTGTAGTGTGAATGCACACTAGCATGGAAATGATACACGCTTTATATAAAATTACACAGGAAATACATCCAATGTACAAACAGGCATTGCCAGCAAAGATTCAGACAAGAGTCCTGGTGGAATTTGTGCACATACCAAAATATATTTGTGTGTGTGTGTGTGTGTGTGTGTGTGTGTGTATATAATATATAATTTTGTTATTACTAGAGACCTCCAGGTGAATGTTACAGCAAAGTCCAGTTGCAGGGGCCCCCGAGGATGATTGCAATGCAGTGTCCGTCTTTGTGTCACAGAGCTGAAGACCAGATCAATGGGGTCCAACCAGCCTGGAATGCAGATTCTCACCAGCAGGAACTGTAGTTTTGCACTGGAACTTCGAGTTAGCCTCTTATTTCCAAGTAGTTTCTAATCTGTCATGCAGTAGAAGTAATAGGACTTTGGACCCCTAAAATTGGTTTGGCGCTTATTGTGGCTCAACTATATGTGATGTGGATAGGCTGTATATCTGTCTTGTATAGCACACATGTACATATGTCACACTGTGCTCCTCCTGTTACATGACCTGTATGACTGTTCCAGAATATCACTATACTTAGTATTGTGTTTTTCTGTCTCTTGCAGGGATGGAGGAGGGCTCAGTAGTTCGTGCAATCTTTGACTTCTGCCCCAGTGTGTCCGAGGAACTGACGCTCTTTGCTGGGGATGTCATTGAAATTCTCAGCGTGATAGATGAGTTTTGGCTGGTGGGGAATAAAGAAGGGATCACAGGTAATCTTCACAATGTATTTATACTAAAATAATATATTCTGTCTTCCGAGTATTTTGTGTATATGGCTTTTACTGCTAATTACTGAGTTTTATGCTGTGCTAAATTATATATTTTTTTTTTGAGTAAATACAAATGTATTTATTTAAAGCTGAACTCTAGGATAAGCAAATATTGTCTAAATACCAGTGTGAAGCTTTGCCTCTGTGTAGGAGCTTCCCGTAATAAAGACCAGTCACTGCTGCTCTCTCTCCTTGTGCAGGGTGACTGGTCTAATCTCCGCCCCCTCCTGTTGTTTTCTACAGGCAGCCTGTAGTGGGTGGAGCTGTTAGGCCCCTCCCACAGCTCTGCTCTCTGCACAGGCAATGTACAGCACAGTGATAATGTCACTGCTAAATTTTCAAAGTGATATCTGGGTTTGCAAAGGCGTTTGGTGCACACAAAGTGGTTTAATGTCCTTTGCGGCTATTGAACAAATTATTTAAATGAATGTTTAAGAGAGTTCAGCTACAAAAACCAAAAAAAACATCAAGGCTGTTATCAAGGGTAGGCTTCTCTGCTCCTTTTTTAGGCTCCATTCACACCTAGGCGTTTTGTATCGGCGCGATACTGCGGTTGGGATGCCATTACTTCCCTGTGTCACCCCAATCACGGTGCGATTTTTGCAGCGAATGTCGCGCTGCAAAATCCCACAAAATCGAAGGACGCTAGTCGCCCAAAAGAAGTCTACGGAACTTCTTTTGGGTAATTCACATCCCGTGATTTTGCCGTGCAATAGTCGCGGCTAAATCGCATCACAATTGGAATGCCATTAAGAAGTAATGGCATCGGAAAGGCGTTTTGCCACAATTTGAAATCGCCTAGGTGCGACTAGAGCCTTACACTGCCTATTCTTTTCATCTTAATCCAAGCCATAATTTAGCAATATTTGAGTACTGTGCTTGGGCCAAAAAGAGGACATCCTGAAAGCTTGTCCAGAAAATGTCACTATTAGTGAAAATAGTATCCTGAACAGTACAGTGTTGTAAGTGCACTAATATGCCTACAATCATCTTAGAAGGGAAGTATGGTAAAATCTTGGCCTTTTGGCTAAGATCAAGTGTAGTATCTGTTCTTATCGGTGATCCAGTGGAAGCGCTGTGCTACTATCCTGACTTGACCGGGTGGGGTGGTGGCTATACAAATTCACTGGTGAGATGGGGACCTGGAAGGTTAGTATCAGCAGGAACCGAAACTGGAGCGCCTGAACGTGATTGGGGGTCGGGAGTAGGTTCTCCCCGTGAAAGCCGGAAGGGTTCATTGGTTTGAGCGGTCTACATTGTCTGGCCATGGGCTGGGAAGGCAGATAATCCACGGTGTCTGTGCCCCCTGGGAGTGGTCGCCCTAGGGGAGCTCTTAGTAACACTTGGGTGTGGGACCCCACTATGTGAAAAGAACTCTCGGTCACAGTCACCAAAACTTTTTCTGCACTGCGCTTTTTAGGGCCTGGCCTTTTGGCTAATTCCGGGGGACAATTTTTGCTTACCAGGCCTCAGGGCCTATGCCAATGCCCAATTTGGGCACGGACACTTTTTTTTTTTTTTTTTTTTTATTTATTTTTCCTCACGGTTTGTCATTTTCAACTTTTGTGTGTTTTTTTTTCACTGGATGAAGGGTGTGAGTCCTCGGGCTTACCCCGATGTCTAGGAAGAGGATGTGTAACCTTCTGGTTCCTTCCGCCCCTGCCTCTGGGGGGGGTCTCTCTTCGGGAGTATTCAGGGATGGCTTTGGCTGTCCTAGAAGAACGGTGGTCTTCCAGGCCTTCTGGCTAGGCAGACCATGTTGAACCTATGTCCCCGTCTGGAGCCTTGCACCCAGGGTACAAGTCCTACTCCTTCGCGGGGTGGACGAAGCCACATGCACGTTTTTCTTTCTCGTACATCACGGGACACAGAGCGACATAGTCATTACTAATGGGTTATATAGATACCGTCAGGTGCTGGCACTGGCAACTTCCAAAACCGGAAGTACCCTCCCCTATATAAGCCCCTCCCATCCGGGAGCACCTCAGTTTTTTGCCAGTGTCTAAGGTGTTGGCCAAGAAGAAACATGTGTTTTTCACTGAGCTTGCGTACAGGTTCTTTTGGGCCTCAGTAAGCTATTCCGGATCCGACCAAAAAAGCTTCATAGCTAAACGGTCGGTACCCGGGCCTTGCAAGAGAAGAGCAAGGTTTTGCCTGTAATGCTTCTCTTAGGAGAGCTGGACCCTGGGATCCAGAGCTCTGGTCATACCCACGACCAAGATGTTTTCTGTGCAGGGTGCTATACAGGTCCAGGGGAGTGGAATCCTTGGGAACCCGGTCCCTGAAGGTTTGATTACAATGCCTGCCGTGATAGGTGAAGTTTGGGCTTTTGTGGACCAAACAAAGTCCTGCGGCGAGGAAAAGGTAAGTGGGGGCCCTCAGGAACTTGGTTCTATTGAGGGACCCCCAAGCCTATTTTGTCTTTCTGCCTGTTACCTAAGGTATTCCCGCTAATATTCTGTGTATGCCTGTTACTACTGAGAAAATGTAAAAATTTTAATAGTAGGCAAGAAAAAAAAAAATGTAAGACCGCGGTACCTGTGTTAGACACTAGAGGACGCTATGGTTCTTTTTCTTGTAATGTGGATTTTTTTCTTCCAGAATCAAATCCAGGCAGTTGGTATGTTCTCTGCTGGGAAGCTGTCTCCTCTGCCCTGTTGCTGCGCTCATCCATCCCCGGGCCCTGCGGCAAAGGGGGGCCCTGGCTCCCATCTAGCTCCTTATTGTTTTTAAAAAAGGGCGCCGAAGGCGCACGTGCGTGCGCGTGCACGCGCCTCTATTCATAGAGGCGATCTGAAAAAAGGGGCGGAGCGGGTGGATGACGCTCAGGTGTGCGCCGCGGCGCTACTGCGCATGTGCGGGCGTCCAGCGTGTTTTAAAGCACATTATAGCTGGCTATTGAATGCACAGACAGAGCTAGCAACAGATAAAGGCACACAGAGGCGGTTGATGCAGGCATCCCCTAGAAAGGCACTTTAGTAGACACCAACTGTGATATAGCAGCAATTGTGCTAGGCTATTCTCAGTAAAAGTGGTGTATTACGTTTGGAATACCTCAGCTTTAGGCTTAAGAATATGCCGTCCAGAAGCTCCGGAACTGAATCTTCCAGGAAGCGAAGGGGGTCTCATCGGGCTCTGAGGTGGGCATGCTTCTGCTGCACCAGTCTCCCCTGAAGTTCAGAGGTAAGTGACCATAGAGACCCCGCAGGGGTACTTGGTACTGTGGCTGTCCTCAGTCACCTGCTCCTGTGTATGTAACAGAGGAGGTTTTTTCCTCAGCTTTGGGAGGATTAGAGAGAGATTGTCAACATTGATCGCTGCCTCCCTGTCAGGGAAAGCACGCCGATCTCCGTCTCCTCCTTCAGAGTGCCTGTTAGCAGAGCAACAGTCCCATACAGGGATCGACCTGCCTGAAGGGGATCAGGATGAGGTTGATTCTGTTATAGAGGAATCAACAGTGGGGGAACCTTTCTCAGCAGCTCAAGCTGAAAGATTATGGGTTCAGTCTCTGACTAACATGGTCCGATCGGCATTAAAAATGCACCTTGCGGAACCATCAACCACTACTGTATCCTCGTTTGGGTCGCTAGAAGCCCCCAGACTGTCTGTTCTTTTCCACTTCACCCTTTTACGGAAAGGGCTTATTTACCAGGATTGGGAACGTCCTGAGAAAATATTATTCCCCCAAGAGATTTCCGGTGGTCTATCCCATGGAGGATAAGTTCATCAAAAAAAAAAAAAAATGGAAGGTCCCTACAGTGGACGCAGCCATCTCTTGTATGTATAAATCACTGACATGTCCAGTGGATAATGTCCAAATGTTCAAAAACCCAATAGATAAAAGATTGGAGTCCTTATGAAAGTCTGCTTCTTTCTACAGCAAGCTTGGTGACACAACCAGCAGTAGCAGCTATTGGGGTCTGCTAAGCAGTGAAGGATCAGTTAAAACAGGTCTTGAGGGACTTGACAGATCAGCAGGCCTTGCCCTAGCTGATCTACCTAGAGCCTTAGGCTTTGCGGTTGACGCCATAAAGGATTTGGTCCATCAGGCCTCCCGCCTTACGCTGTCTTACATATGCGTAGGCTTCTATGGCTCAAAAACTGGTCTGCTGAAGCTCCCTGTAAGGAATGGCTGGTTAGCGTCCCATTTCATGGTGAACGCTTATTCAGGGAAAACCTGGACAAATATATCCAGAAAATTTCCAGCGGTAAAAATACGCTCTTGCCGGTTAAAAACAGAGTTAGAGGTCCCTCTTTAAGAGGCCTGCTTCTCCAGTCCCTGGGGCATCGGCTGTGTAACAGTTCCGACGGCCTCCTCGGTCAATTCCCGGGGGTAAAAAACAGGGACAATAGCAGGGTAATGAGAAACCCTGGGTCAGGGGAGGTACAAAACCTCCCCCAAAGTTAAATTCATTGAAGGGTTGCCCCCACTCAGTCGGGTGGGGGGAGGACTCCAGTTGTTCACAAGAGACCTGGCGGGACGCAATCAAGACAGATGGGTGCTCTCTGCAGTATGTTGGGGATACAGATTGGAGTTAAGAGACTCTCCTCCTTCCCATTTTTGAGGTCAAACGTGCCAAGGGATCCCCGGAAGAGAGAGTCCCTCCTGTTGGCACTAGAAGAACTATTGCTCCAAGGAGTAATTATGGAGGTTCCCCTGGAAGAATGAGGGTTCGGGTTTTACTCAAACCTCTCTACAGTCCCGAAGCAAACGCGGACGGGAGGCCCATATTAATTCTAAAAGGGCTATACAAATTCCTGTATATCAGGACTTTCCGTTGAAGTCGATCCGATCGGTGGCCACTGCCCTACAAGGGGAGGATTGGGTAGCCGCGATCGACATCAAAGATGCTTATCTGCACATTCCCATCTTTCCAGTCTACCAAAAGTTTCTACGCTTTGCAGTAGAAGGGCGCCATTTTCAGTTCAGAGCCTTACCCTTCGGTTTGGCCACAGCACCACGAGTGTTTACAAAAATTCTGGCCCTTTATTGGCCAATCTAAGAACACAAGGTGTAATGATAATGGCATATCTAGATGACTTGTTGCTGATAGACCACTCAGTGAAAAAACTAGACATGGTCGTTCACAAGACAATCAAGTATCTGGAATCTCACGGTTGGATTATCAACCGAGAAAAGTCAGCCCTAAAAACCAGTCAAAAGTCTGGAATACTTGGGGCTAAGGTTGGATTCAGGCCAGAGAAAAATATTCTTGCCTCGAGGAAAGGTGTTGTCTTTGAAAGATTTGATCCACTTAGTGGGTACAAAAAAGACAGCCGTCCATACGCCTGTGCATAAGGCTGCTGGGAAAAATGGTGGCATCATTCGAAGCAGTACCCCACGGTCAATTCCATTCAAGGAATTTGCAGGGGGCCATACTGTCAGCCTGGAACAAAAAAGTTCAGGCCCTAGACTTACAATGTCCTTGTCCCCTTCCGTTCGCAAGAGCCTCCGTTAGTGGTTGGTTCCCCAGAATCTGGAAAAAGGGAAATCCTTCAGTCTGATTTCTTGGAAGGTGGTCACTACAGATGCCAGCCTTATAGGCTGGGGAGCAGTATTGGAGCATTAGTCTCTCCAGGGCAGATGGTCGGATGCAGAAAAGGCCCTGCCCATCAATCTCTTAGAGATACGAGCAGCCCGGTATGCCCTAGTAGCATGGACATCCAAACTCCAAGGGTCCCCTGTCAGAATTCAATCAGACAATGCCACAGCAGTGGCATATATCAATCATCAGGGGGGCACCAGGAGTCGTGCAGCCCAGAGGGAAGTAAATTACATCCTGAAATGGGCAGAAAAATATGTCCCAGCCATATCTGCGGTATTCATTCCAGGAGTGGAGAATTGGAAGGCGGACTTTCTAAGTCGCCAGCAATTAGGCCCAGAGGAAGGGTCCCTTCACCCCGAGGTTTTCTGGACAATGTCAGCGGTGGGGAACATCGGATGTAGATCTTCTAGCATCCAGATTCAACGCAAAGGGGGACAGGTTTGTCTCTCGGACAAGGGATCCCCTAGCTTGCGGCTCGGATGCCCTAGTGTTCCCTTGGGATCAGTTCAAGCTGATATATGCATTCACACCGCCACAATGGTTACCTCGATTACTCCGCAGAATCAGGGTAGAAAAGAAACCAGTGATTCCGGTGGCTCCAGCGTGGCCCCGAAGAGCGTGGTACGCGGAGATTGTAAAATTTCAGTGGGGAGTCCTTGGACTCTTCCCACGTCGTCCGGACCTGCTTTCGCAAGGACCGATATACCACCCTTCCTTACCAGCCCTAGGTTTGACGGCCTGGCTATGGAAGCCCACATTCTAAAAAAGAGAGGGCTCTCTAATCCTGTGGTATCTACCATGATCAATGCCAGGAAGCCGGTATCCAGGCAGATCTACTATAGAATCTGGAAGGCGTACATCGCGTGGTGTGAGGCCAGGAAATGGCATCCACATAAGTACGTAATAGGTAGGATTCTGGACTTCCTACAATGGGCTGTAGATAGGAAGCTTGCCTTGAGTACTATCAAGGGTCAGATTTCGGCCTTGTCAATATTTTTTCAAAGGCCCTTGGCTTTGCATTCACTAGTCAAAGCCTTTATACAAGGAGTGATGCGTATTAGTCCTCCGGTTAATATTCCCATATGTCCATGGGATCTAAACTTGGTTCTGTCGGTTCTACAGAAACAACCATTTGAACCATTACAGCATATTTCTTTGGTGCTTCTCACCAGGAAATTGATTTTTCTAGTAGCCATTTGTTCGGCTAAAAGAGTGTCGGAATTAGCAGCTATGTCCTGTAAGGAGCCATATCTGGTTATCCATAAGGATAGAGTAGTGTTACGTCCTCATCCAGCCTTTCTTCCTAGGGTGGTATCGAGGTTTCATTTGAACCAAGATGTGGTTCTTCCTTCTTTTTTCCCCAAACCTACTTCGGTAGAGGAAAAGTTATTGCATTCTTTGGATGTAGTAAGAGCAGTTAAAGCTTATCTAAAGGCCACTGCTCAGATTCGCAGAACGGATACTTTGTTTATTCTGCCGGAAGGCCCCAGAAAGGGTCAGGCAGCGTCAAAATCTACTTTAGCCAAGTGGATTCGACAGGTCATAATACAAGCCTATGGCTTGAGAAGGAGACCGCCTCCGTTCAAAGTTAGAGCGCACTCCACGAGAGCAGTTGGAACTTCATGGGCAGTGCATCACCAGGCCTCTCTGGCTCAAGTATGTAAGGCCGCAACATGGTCTTCAGTACACACGTTTACTAGGTTCTACCAGGTGGACGTTAGAAGTCAGGAGGATGTCGCCTTTGGGCGCAGTGTGTTGCAGGCCGCAAAAGATCCTCATGTCTGATAGCGCTCAGCTTATATATGGTGTATCCCCCCCCTCATTGGGCATTGCTTTAGGACATCCCATTAGTAATGACTATGTCGCTCTGTGTCCCGTGATGTACGAGAAAGAAAATAGGATTTTTATAACAGCTTACCTGTAAAATCCTTTTCTTGGAGTACATCACGGGACACAGAGCTCCCGCCCCTCTTTGGGGACACTTATTGCTTTGCTACAAAACTGAGGTGCTCCCGGATGGGAGGGGCTTATATAGGGGAGGGTACTTCTGGTTTTGGAAGTTGCCAGTGCCAGCACCTGACGGTATCTATATAACCCATTAGTAATGACTATGTCGCTCTGTGTCCCGTGATGTACTCCAAGAAAAGGATTTTACAGGTAAGCTGTTATAAAAATCCTATTTTTCTACACTTGCGTGTGTAGCGGGGTCCTCAATTTATGGGTAGTGTTTGAGTGGTAGTTATGCTCAAACACCTAAATGGTTAGGACATTATCAACCATTTATCTGCAGGAAGAGTATCGGTGTACTGTTCCCTGTGGCCTGCAGGTGGCGCTGCCATAGTGGGCCAGGGTTGAACTGCTGATACAGTGCTGTGCCTTGTGTGTCCCCTCTCGGCAACCATACAGTGGGAGTGGTCGTCGTCCTGCTGTGTATGCTGGGAGAGGATATAAAAGGGGCAGACGCTGCCTGTTCAGGGTCATCGTTCAGTTGGTCGTCGGGAGTCCTACTCCCAGGGAGTGTGTTCTCCTGTCTGCCCTGGGCACCTTTTGGCCCAGGGGCGGAGGTCTGTGAATCGGTCCCAGGCACCTTTAGCCCTGGGGCTGCAACTAAGGGCCTTGGGCCCAGCACCTTTGGCTGGGGCCCATCGAGGAATCCCAGGGTGCCGCCTTGCGAGGGGACCCGCATCTTAGACGAGGAGGCCGGGGGAGGACCGTTCCGAGGGACTGGTGAGAAGTCACAGTGAAGGAAGGGGCCCGGTAACTCTCTGGAGGGATGTCTTCTCCTTACAAAGAGGCCAAGCTTTGAACACCAAGGTCACCAGGTCTGTGGCAGAGACCAAGGTCACCAGGTCTGTGGCAGAGACCAAGGTCACCAGGTCTGTGGCAGAGACCAAGGTCACCAGGTCTGTGGCAGAGACCAAGGTCACCAGGTCTGTGGCAGAGACCAAGGTCACCAGGTCTGTGGCAGAGACCAAGGTCACCAGGTCTGTGGCAGAGACCGTGCGGTTAATTCGGGTACCATTTTGGCTGCTAGTCCCTATCTAGGGGGACTATCCAAATGGGCTAAGTCTGCTTGAGAAGCCAAGCAGTGAAGTGCATTACGTTTGTGCCTGGACCTCTCCCACACCTTATGCTGTCCTGTTCTCTCTCCAACCTTTTTTCTATCAGAGACTGTTGTATAAGAGAAATAAACTCTACGTTGGAGTTACAGCTGGTGTGGACATTGAAGTCATTGGGGGGAATAGAGACTTGTCTTTATTGGCTATAGAGATAAGAACCCTTCTGTGGGAGTATCTGGCTGTGGAGACCCATCACAACACCGCTCAACCTCCTCACACAGGAGGGTACGGGCATGTAGAGCTGGGTGTGCCTTTTCCTCCTGCGAGGAGCAGAAATGCAAGGAGGGGAGGGTGGTAAGCGATATGTGTTTTTTTGTTCAAGGATTTTTGCTCCACTGTGGATCTTAACAAGAAAAAAATAAAGCTCTTTTGGCCATACTTCTCCTGTGGATCATAGGAGTGCACTTAGTTCTGCAGTCTTGCGACCCAAATTCAGCTGACGGTGGACTAAATCTGCTGTCTGCTGACATCACAGAGCCAGTCCATATTCTAGGGGGATCCCGAATTTAACGTCAGGAGCCACCCAGATTCCTGACAAGCAGCTGGTTCAGCCTCTCACTGACCCCGCCCCCGTACAGCCCAGTGAGCGCTGGAGGGGCAGAGCAGAGAGCCGGTGACTGACGGTCAGTTAGGCCCCTTTCACACTGGGGCGGGCAGGTGCGGTGGCGGTATAGCAGCGCGATTTTCAGCGCTGCTATACCGTCCTTACCACGGTATGCGGCCGCTAGGGGGGTGAATTTAACCCCCGCTAGCGGCCGAAAAAGGGTTAATACCGCGGTGTCCCATTGATTTCAATGGGCAGCCGCGGTAAAGGAGCGGTGAACACACCGCTCCTTCATCGCTGTAAAGAAGCGGGTAGCAGGACTTTTGGAGCAGTCCTGCTAGCGCACCGCTTCAGTGTGAAAGCCTTCGGGCTTTCACATTGAAGGCTACAGGTACGAATTTTTCATGCGGTATAATAGCGCTAATATTAGCGCTAAACCGCATGAAAAATGCCCCAGTGTGAAAGGGGCCTTAGAGCAGTGCCCCCCCCCCCCCCCGATGGCTCACTGCAGTCGAAACTGACAGCTGCTGGACAGTAAAGCACTGTGGTTTAGTGTGTGGCAGCTGTTCTTTTTATGTATGACTGGGCCCCAAATGTTTACTACAATGTAGAAAATCTTTACTTTTTTTGAGTTCATATTCACTGTACTTTTAACAAAATGTATTTTCCTTGGTTGTAGGACAATTTCCTGCCAGTTTTGTGGAAGCTCTGAACATCCCGTCAGTGAAACATGGAGAAAAACTGTATGTCTCCATCAGCGATTTCTCCTCCCATGAGCCCGGAGCGCTGTGTCTGCAGAGAGGTAACCATATATTATCACCATCAAATCCCTATTCTGCAACATCATTACCTGACCATTTCCAGCAGCAGGCCCCAGGTGTTTGGAATTTGTATCATCAGCGTCTTTCTGCTGTCTGGGGTTACACCATTCATCACATATGACATCACATATGACATCACATATGACATAAATAAAACAAAAATCTCCTGCGCTCTCTGTGTATCCTCAAATCATAGGTGGCGTGGTTCTGTCTAGAGGCAAAGTCTATAATCTTGCAGCCCTCCTCAGAACAATGGGTGTTCATATGGCTAGAAAAAAGAAAACAGGAGGGCGCACCGACCTGGTGCATTACCACTTACAGGTTTATTAAAATATAGATAAAAAGCAATAGTCCTACTCACAGACTAAGCTTAAATACAAGCTTATCGGACAAGATGGCTGGAAATCTTGGCATTCACAGACAGGACTTTACAACAGAGAGGGTCGGACGATACCCCAAAACATCCAGATGGCTGACGCGTTTCAGGGGCGCACCCCCTTTCATCAGAGCCTAAGTGGTCTGTAAAAGCTCTCAAAATGTCCTCCGTTATATATGTGTGTGCCCATGTGAAGAAAGCCCCAGCTCAGGTGAAGAGCCCTCCCCTCCTCCTTTTCCTCTCCTTTTCCCCCTCCTTTCCATTCCCTCCCACCTCACCCTCTCTCCTCCCTCAGGCACCATGACCTGCCAATGAGCTGCCGCCTATGGGATGGGCTGGTTTAAGCCCTGTCCCTAAGGGTGGAGCGAGCTGGCATTAGGGGGTGGGGCTTGTTAATTGCTCGCCACCTGAGCTGGGGCTTTCTTCACATGGGCACACACATATATAACGGAGGACATTTTGAGAGCTTTTACGGACCACTTGGGCTCTGATGAAAGGGGTGCGCCCCTGAAACGCGTCGGCCATCTGGATGTTTTGGGGTATCGTCCGACCCTCTCTGTTGTAAAGTCCTGTCGGTGAATGCCAAGATTTCCAGCCATCTTGTCCGATAAGCTTGTATTTAAGCTCTGTCTTTTAATAAACCTGTAAGTGGTAATGCCCTAGGTCAGTGCGCCCTCCTGTTTTCTTTCTTTATCACATATGGCATCACATCTTCAGATGCTCATTGAGCTTCTATGATATTTAACCACTTGCCTACAGGGTACTTTTCACCCCCTTCCTGCCCAGGCCATTTTTCAGCTTTCAGCGCTGTCACACTTTGAATGACAATTGCGTGGTCATGCAACACTGTACCCAAATGAAATTTTTATCATTTTTTCCCCACAAATAGAGCTTTCTTTCTGCGTTTTTTTTTTTATTTCTTGCGCTATAAACAAAAGAAAAGCGAAAATTTTGAAAAAACACTATTAACATTTTGCTATAATAATAAATATCCAATTTATTTATTTATTTTTTTTTAAAACAATTTTTTTTTCTCAGTTTAGGCAGATATGTATTCTTCTACATATTTTTGGTAAAAAAAATCCGCAATAAGCGTTTGATTGGTTTGCGCAAAAGTTATAGCGTCTTCAAAATAGGGGATAGATTTATAGCATTTGTAGCGATAACCCCCCTCTCTGAGACCGGGATGCTGGTTTTGTTTTGGGTCATGCAAACTACCTCCAAGGCTTCCGTTGTCAGGGTATAAAAAAAATGTCTCTAGAAAAGCCAATGTCCACACAGATGTAAAACCCAACAGTCAGGCTTTATTTACTTTGCTGAGGGCACTTGAGAGGAAAGTAAGAACGAGAGAAGAACAGGGGAAGGTTCAGGCACGCAGCACTAAAGACACAACGTCGCCACTCAAGCCTGAGTGGGTATTGCTCACCCGGATAGTCCCTTTCACTGGTCCTAGCAGCCGGGATGATGCACGGATCAAATTAATCTGAGAAAACGTATGGATGCGATCAGGAATCCTCTGCCACAGGATTGTCAAAGTCCCGAACCTCCCAGCCAAGCAATAGAGAGAACCTTTAGGCCAGATCGGCGTATTGCAGGGCTTAAAGCAATGGATCCCTCCTTAGGTGAGTTTCCCAAGACAGCAGTACCGTCGCCAGTCTCCTTTGGGGTAGATCCTCCCCTGGTCTCCTTTCCCAAGAGCGGGCTTCCCGCAGGTGGGTAGCCCGGGATCCCTTCCAAAGGTATTGGCCCCAGCCAGCAGAGCGGGGCCTACCAGGTAGCGATATATAGCCTCGGGCTGAAGGTGCCCGGGGCTAGAATAAACACGCACCCCGTGCCATGCGGGCCACGAGGCACGCGTGCACATGACCAGACCCAATGGGCCTCCAGGAACGAACGAAAATCTATGGCGTCTGCCCCTTATGTACCCTCTCCCAGCATGCACAGCGGGTTAACCACGCCCACTGCACGGCTGCCGAGAAAGGACACCCAAGGCGTGATACCCCCTGTAGTTCAACCTGGGCCGGTGGTGGCAGTGCCACCTACAGGCGAACAGGGAACACTACTGCCAGGCAGTATCGCACCTGGAGCAGAAGCAATTTTAGAACAATCAACTGAGCTGAGCCCAACTTTATTTTAATTTTTTTTATCGTGACTGCGATATTGCGGCGGACACTTTTGACACATTTTTGGGAATATTCACATTTATACAGCGATCCGTGCTATAAATATGCACTTATTACTGTATAAATGTAACTGGCAGGGAAGGGGTTAACATTAGGGGGCGATCAAGGGGTTAAATGTGTTTTCTAGGGAGTGTTTCTAACTGGGGGGAGGGGGCTGACTGGAGGACACACCATCGGTCTCCCCTCCTCTGACAGGACGTGGATCTGTGCGTTTACACACACAGATTCACGGTCCTGCTCAGTTACTGGGCAATCGCGGGTGCCCGGCGGACATCGCGGCCGTCGGGCACGCGCATCAGGTACCCAGTGACACGGCGCGCATGCCCCCTAGTGGCGCGGGAAGGCAAAGAAGTCATATGACGTCCGCCCAGAATGAGAGCTGCCTCATCCCTGCATCATATGATTGAAGTAGTTGTATATCCCTCTATAGTGTGTACTTGTCTCAATCCAAAGCACTGTGTGTCATTTCTGTCTGCTGCTTCTCTCCTCTGTTATCGGCATGAATCACTTCTGACAAGTTTTCCTGACACAAAGAGAAAAATTGTGAAAGGGGGGAGATCTCCAGCTGATTGACAGCCTCAGCTCAGTTCCTGTGTGTAAAGGGGGGGGGGAGTGTCCCCTTCCCTTCCCTCTCCTGCCCTCCCCTCCAATCAGCTCTCATCACTGAGCTCTGCAGAGTGTAACTTCAGCTCTCCACCCCCTTTTCTCTGAACTCTCATACAAGCCTTATACATTTTGCAATTTGAGCCTCAGTTCACACTAGATGTGATGCTAATTTAACGCAAATTCGCTGCAGATTCCGCACCGCATCAAAATCGCAACCCGTTCATGAGAACCGATTGCGAAGTGTATGTTAACGACACCCGCAATTGTTTTGTAAAACGCAGTGCAATTTGCAGAATCGGTTTGCATGAGTGTGAAGAGCCATGCGATCCAATTCTGGTGCTGACAAAAAAAGGGTCCTGTACGAGTTTGATGCGAATGCGGCGGGATTTGATCCATACAAATCGCATCCCAGAGACACTGCATGTAATTCGCACAGGAATGTCTTGCGATTCCTGTGCAAATTACATGCGGTGTCCCGCACCGCATGAGTGTAAACCTGACCTGAAGGGATGTAGAGAAGACAAGGCTGCATATGGACAGATACAACTTATGTAGGATGATTTGTTTCATCTCTGTGCATCACCTGAGGCCAGTCTCTTCACTGTGTATACAGCGCCTTGAATAAGTATTCATACCCCTTGACATTTTCCACATTTTGTCATGTTACAACCAAACGTAAATGGATTTTATGTGATAGACCAACACAAAGTGGCACATAATTGTGAAGTGGAAGGAAATGATAAATGGTTTTCAATTTTTTTTTTTTTTTACAAATATGTGAAAAGTGTGGCGTGCACACTTTACTCTGATACCCCTAACTAAAATCTAGTGGAACCAATTGCCTTCACCTAATTCGTAAATAGAGTCCACCTGTGTGTAATTTAATCTCAGTATAAATACAGCTGTTCTGTGAAGCCCTCAGAGGTTTGTTGGAGAACCTTGGTGAACAAACAGCATCATAAAGGCCAAGGAACACACCAGACAGGTCGGGGATAACGTTGTGGAGAAGTGTAAAGCAGGGTTATGTTATAAAAAAATATCCCAAGCTTTGAACATCTCACGGAGCTCTGTTCAATCCAACATTCGAAAATGGAAAGAGTATGGCACAACTGCAAACCTACCAAGACCTGGCCGTCCACCTAAACTGACAGACCGGGCAAGGAGAGCATTAATCAGAGAAGCAGCCAAGAGGCCCATGGAAACTCTGGAGGAGCTGCAGAGATCCACAGCTCAGATGGGAGAATCTGTCCACAGGACAACTATTAGTTGTGCACTCCACAAATCTGGCCTTTATGGAAGAGTGACAAGAAGAAAGCCATTGTTGAAAGAAAGCCATAAGAAGTTCTGTTTGCAGTTTGCGAGAAGCCATGTGGGGGACACAGCAAACATGTGGAAGAAGGTGATCTGGTCAGATGAGACCAAAATGTTACTTTTTGGCCTAAAAGCAAAACGCTATGTGTGGCGGAAAACTAACTCTGCACATCACCCTGAACACACCATCCCCACTGTGAAACATGGTGGTGACAGCATCATGTTGTGGGGCTGCTTTTCTTCAGCAGGGACAGTTGATGGGAAGATGGATGGAGCCAAATACAGGACAATCTTAGAAGAAAACCTGCAAAAGACTTGAGACCGGGGCAGAGGTTCACCTTCCAGCAGGACAACGACACTAAATATACAGCCAGAGCTACAATGGAATGGTTTAGATCAAAGCACATTCATGTGTTAGAATGGCCCAGTCAAAGTCCAGACCTAAATTTAATTGAGAATCTGTTGCTAGACTTGGAAATTGCTGATCACAGACGCTCTCCATCCAATCTGACGGAGCTTGAGCTATTTTTCAAAGAAGAATGGGCAAAAATGTCCCTCTCTAGTCTCTAGATGTGCAAAGCTGGTAGAGACATCCCCAAAAAGACTTGCAGCTGTAATTGCAGTGAAAGGAGATTCTACAAAGTATTGACTCCGGGGGGTCAATGCACATCACACTTTTTTCAAATTATTTATTTGTAAAAAAAATTGAAAACCATTTATTTTCCTTCCAATTTACAACTATGTGCCACTTTGTGTTGGTCTATCACAGGGGTACTGAATTAAAATTCACGGGGGTCCGGTCGGAAAAATTTTCTTCCAGTGGAGGTCTGAATGTCATATTGGTGCTATGACTCCACATGATATCCTCCACTTCACAGCCTCCCATCACACTTTGTGCTTTTTTTTTCCGTTTCAGTGTGAACAGGACACATAGAATTTTTTTTTTTATTGCCCTTGGAGAGACCTGTCTTTTGCTGACTCCCCCCCCCCCCCCCCATCACAGACTGACTCCCCTATTGCAGACTGCCCCCCCCAATCACAGACTGACTCCCCCATTGCAGACTGCCCCCCCCTCCATCACAGTCCTCTCGATGTCAAACCCCTGTCCTGCACAACACACCCCCTCGCCCCACAGAAACCTACCTTATTCACACAGGACATGAAGCGTAGCCGCTCTGGACAATGGGCGGGACTTTTCTCATTAAAAGTGAGTAATTTATTGCTGGGACCGCCCCGCTGCCTAGCAACCAATCACACACTTTTTAGCTTAAGTCCCGCCCATTGTCCAGCGCGGCCGTGATTCAAGTTTTTGTGATTGGGGAGGGGGCAGTGCAGAGAAACACAGGAAACTACTTGGCGAGGCTGCGGTCCGGGTAGAATGGCCACCAGGGCCGGAATCGGACCGCGGGCCGCCATTTAGTGACGCCTAGTCTATCACATAAAATCCCAATAAAAATACATTTAAGTTTTTGGTTGCAACATGACAAAATGTAGAAAATTTCAAGGGGTATGAATACTTTTTCAAGGCACTGTATGTAAGGTTTTACAACCACTTTATTGAATATAAGGAAGTTTGGCATTGCCATAGCTTGGGGAACTAGAATGTTAGCCTCGGGGCACAGTTTGGTTAACGTTGTTATGGAGCGTTTCCACCATGTAAACAAATCCTAACAAACTATAAAGTTAATTGATCCCAGTGTAGAGGACGGCACAGCTCATGGACATGTGTTTGGAGTCTTTGTAGAGGTCCAGAAGGCAGCAAAATGTCTTTGTTCTGTTTTTTTGCAGCCCAAATATGATGAGTCTTTCATTTATGAGCTGATCTTTTTTAAATGGCTTTAAAATCTGCAGATGGGACCACAGTGATCTCTAGATATTTAATTACACTTCCCAGCGGAAGGACTTTTGGCTTCAGGATAGCCTTATAAAGTTGGTTGTTTCCTTTACTATAGAGCAGTCTATCCCAGCCAGGGTTCCTCCAGAGCAGTGTATAATAATTTTTTTTTTTTTTTTTTTAGTCGTGGCACCATTCAAAAATATGCAAAATAAATTTTGAGGCACCCCTGTCTAAAATGTAAAAAATTTAAATATTATGTACAACCTCCTTGATTCCCCCTTCATTCACTTGAACCCTCTTCCTTCACATCAGAGTATGTCCCCCCCACCCCACTCAGTCTACTTCCCCCAGACCCTCCAATCAATGGGAAACCTGAGCCTAGGACAATGATACAAGCACCTTCACATCAGTCGTCGTCCCCCCCTCTGCCCACCCCACTCAGTCTGCTTCCCCCAGACCCTCCAATAAATGGAAAACCTTTGCCTGGGACAATGATACAACCACCTTCACGGCAGAGTCCCCCCACCCCACTCGGTGTACTTTCCCTAGACCCTCCAATCAATGGGAAACCTGAGCCTGGGACAATGATACAAGCACCTTCACATCAGTCGTCCCCCCCCCCCCCCCCTGCCCATCTCACTCAGTCTGCTTCCCCCAGACCCTCCAATCAATGGGAAACCTGAGCCTGGAACAATGATACAACCACCTTCACGGCAGAGTCGTCGTCGTCCCGTCCCACCCACCCCACTCAGTGTACTTTCCCCAGACCCTCCAATCCATGGGAAACCTGAACCTGGGACAATGATACAACCACCTTCACATCAGAGGTCCCCCCCTTTTTACATGAGAGTATGTTAATCACAGTGTATCCCTCCCCACCCCCCCCCCCCACATTTCCTTCCTCACTTCAGAGGCCTAGGAGGTGACACAGGTCTGGGAAAGGTAGACTTCTATCCTCTCCTGAATGTTTGGGGTTGCCCTGCATTTCACCTGCCTTAGATCACCATTATGGGTGGTTGGCCACCAACACCATAGCAAGGAATGGCAGTGTGTGTGCCCTGGCCCCAGAGCGTCATTGCTTGTTATGATGCTGGTGACCAGTCCGCCCACACCACGGAAACTTGTGCCACTGATCTACGGCAAACTGGGTCCCATGCTCGTGGCACTCTGGGGAACCCAAACGGCTCCAGTGGCTGCCTGATGATCATTGATTAGTGGGGGATTTATCTTCCTTCTGCAATGGCCACCAATGTAAGAGGGCAATTTTCCACTGACATCCAACACGGGAGCATTTCTGCACTGACCACGTCAGGACCATGTAAGGTTTTTCTACTCCTCACCAATGTAGAGGGGCACTATACAGACCGTCAGTGTAAGGGGCCATTGCTTCCCTTCTCACCAATGGAAGGAGGCCTATACAGACAGTGTAAAGGGCCATTGCTTCACTTATCACCAAGGTAAGGGGGCACTGTACTGACCAGCCACGTAAGGGGCCTTTGCTTCACTTATCACCAATGGAAGGAGGCCCTTTCTTTCTCGTACATCACGGGACACAGAGCGACATAGTCATTACTAATGGGTTATATAGATACCTTCAGGTGCTGGCACTGGCAACTTCCAAAACCGGAAGTACCCTCCCCTATATAAGCCCCTCCCATCCGGGAGCACCTCAGTTTTTTGCCAGTGTCTAAGGTGTTGGCCAAGAAGTAACATGTGTTTTTCACTGAGCTTGCGTACAGGTTCTTTTGGGCCTCAGTAAGCTATTCCGGATCCGACCAAAAAAGCTTCATAGCTAAACGGTCGGTACCCGGGCCTTGCAAGGAGAAGAGCAAGGTTTTGCCTGTAATGCCTCTCTTAGGAGGGCTGGACCCTGGGATCCAGAGCTCTGGTCATACCCACGACCAAGATGTTTTCTGTGCAGGGTGCTATACAGGTCCAGGGGAGTGGAATCCTTGGGAACCCGGTCCCTGAAGGTTTAATTACAATGCCTGCCGTGATGGGTGAAGTTTGGGCTTCTGTGGACCAAACAGAGTCCTGCGGCGAGGAAAAGGTAAGTGGGGGCCCTCAGGAACTTGGTTCTATTGAGAGACCCCCAAGCCTATTTTGTCTTTCTGCCTGTTACCTAAGGTATTCCCGCTAATATTCTGTGTATGCCTGTTACTACTGAAAAAGTGTAAAAATTTTAATAGTAGGCAAGAAAAAAAAAAATGTGTAAGACCGCGGTACCTGTGTTAGACACTAGAGGCCGCTATGGTTCTTTTTCTTGTAATGTGGATTTTTTTCTTCCGAAATCAAATCCAGGCAGTTGGTAAGTTCTCTGCTGGGAAGCTGTCTCCTCTGCCCTGTTGCTGCGCTCATCCATCCCAGGGCCCTGCGGCAGGGACCCTGGCTCCCATCTAGCTCCTTATTTTTTTCAAAAAAGGCGCCGAAGGCGCACTTGCCCGCGCCTCTAATATATAGAGGCGATCTGGAAAAAGGGGCGGAGCGGGTGGATGACGCTCGGTGTGCGCCGCGGCGCTACTGCGCATGTGCGGGCGTCCAGCTTGTTTTAAAGCACAATTACAGCTGGCTATTGAAGTGCACAGACAGAGCTAGCAACAGTATAAAGGCACACCGAGGCGGTTGATGCAGGCATCCCCTAGAAAGGCACTTTAGTAGACACCAACTGTTATATAGCAGCAATTGTGCTAGACTATTCTCAGTAAAAGTGGTGTATTACGGCTGGAATACCTCAGCTTTAGGCTTAGGAATATGCCGTCCAGAAGCTCCGGAACTGAATCTTCCAGGAAGCGAAGGGGGTCTCATCGGGCTCTGAGGATCTTGGGCATGCTTCTGCTGCACCAGTCTCCCCTGAAAATTCAGAGGTAAGTGACCGTAGAGACCCCGCAGGGGTACTTGGTACTGTGGCTGTCCTCAGTTCACCTGCTCCTGTGTATGTAACAGAGGAGGTTTTTTCCTCAGCTCTGGGAGGATTAGAGAGAGATTGTCAACATTGATCGCTGCCTCCCTGTCAGGGAAAGCACGCCCGATCTCCGTCTCCTCCTTCAGAGTGCCTGTTAGCAGGGCAACAGTCCCATACAGGGATCGACCTGCCTGAAGGGGATCAGGATGAGGTTGATTCTGTTATAGAGGAATCAACAGTGGAAGAGCCATTCTCAGCATCACATGCTGAAAGATTATGGGTTCAGTCTCTGACTAACATGGTCCGATCAGCATTTAAAAATGCACCTTGCGGAACCATCAACCACTACTGTATCCTCGTTGGGGTCGCTAGAAGCCCCCAGACTGTCTGTTCTTTTCCACTTCACCCTTTACTGAAAGGGCTCATTTACCAGGATTGGGAACATCCTGAGAAAATATTTATTCCCCCCAAGAGATTTCCGGTGGTCTATCCCATGGAGGATAAGTTCATCAAAGAATGGAAGGTCCCTACAGTGGACACAGCCATCTCTTGTGTGTATAAATCACTGACATGTCCAGTAGATAATGTCCAAATGTTCAAGAACCCAATAGATAAAAGATTGGAGTCCTTATGAAAATCTGCTTCTTTCTACAGCAAGCTTGGTGACACAACCAGCAGTGGGGTCTGCTAAGCAGTGAAGGATCAGTTGAAACAGGTCTTGAGGGACTTGACAGATCAGCAGGCCCTTGCCCTAGCTGATCTACCTAGAGCCTTAGGCTTTGCGGTTGACGCCATAAAGGATTCAATCCATCAGGCCTCCCGCCTTACGCTGTCTGTAGTACATATGCGTAGGCTTCTATGGCTCAAAAACTGGTCTGCTGAAGCTCCCTGTAAAGAATGGCTGGTTAGCGTCCCATTTCATGGTGAACGCTTATTCAGGGAAGACCTGGACAAATATATCCAGAAAATTTCCAGCGGTAAAAATACACTCTTGCCGGTTAAAAACAGAGTTAGAGGTCCCTCTTTAAGAGACCTGCTTCCCCAGTCCCTGGGGCATCGGCTATGTAACAGTTCCGACGGCCTCCTCGGTCAATTCCCGGGGGTAAAAAACAGGGACAATCGCAGGGTTAGGAGAAACCCTGGGTCAGGGGAGGTACAAAACCTCCCCCAAAGTTAAATTCATTGAAGGGTTGCTCCAGTTGTTCGCAAGAGACCTGGCGGGACACGATCAAAACAGATAGGTGCTCTCCGCAGTATGTTTGGGATACAGATTGAAGTTAAAAGACTCTCCTCCTTCCCATTTTTGAGGTCAAACGTGCCAAGGGATCCCCGGAAGAGAGAGTCCCTCCTGTTGGCACTAGAACAACTATTGCTCCAGGGAGTAATTATGGAGGTTCCCCTGGAAGAATGGGGGTTCGGGTTTTACTCAAACCTCTTTGCAGTCCCGAAGCAAACGGGGACGGGAGGCCCATATTAATTCTAAAAGGGCTAAACAAATTCCTGTATATCAGGACTTTCCGATGGAGTCGATCCGATCGGTGGCCACTGCCCTACAAGGGGAGGAATGGTTAGCCGCGATCGACATCAAAGATGCTTATTTGCACATTCCCATCTTTCCAGTCCACCAAAAATTTCTACGCTTTGCAGTAGAAGGGCGCCATTTTCAGTTCAGAGCCTTAGGGTCCTTTCACACGGGGCGGATCCGTGCAGATCCGCCCCGTGAAGCTCCGCTTGCTCAGCGGGGATCGCTCAGTTGATCCCCGCTGAGCCGACGGATGACTGGGCGGTCCCCGCACACTGTACAGGGACCGCCCTGTCAGAGCGCCGCTCTCCTCTATGGGGAATCGGATGACAACGGACCGTAAAAACGCGGAGATTGTAAAATGTCAGTGGGGAGTCCTTGGACTCTCCCACGTCGTCCGGACCTGCTTTCGCAAGGACCGATATACCACCCTTCCTTACCAGCCCTAGGTTTGACGGCCTGGCTATTGAAGCCCACATTCTAAAAAAGAGAGGGCTCTCTAATCCTGTGGTATCTACCATGATCAATGCCAGGAAGCCGGTATCCAGGCAGATCTACTATAGAATCTGGAAGGCGTACATCGCGTGGTGTGAGGCCAAGAAATGGCATCCACATAAGTACGTAATAGGTAGGAGTCTGGACTTCCTACAGTGGGCTGTAGATAGGAAGCTTGCCTTGAGTACTATCACAGGTCAGTTTTCGGCCTTGTCAATATTTTTTCAAAGGCCCTTGGCTTCGCATTCACTAGTCAAAGCCTTTAGACAAGGAGTGATGCGTATTAGTCCTCCGGTAATATTCCCATATGTCCATGGGATCTAAACCTGGTTCTGTCGGTTCTACAGAAACAACCATTTGAACCATTACAGCATATTTCCCTGGTTCTTCTCACCAGGAAATTGTTTTTTCTAGTAGCCATTTGTTCGGCTAAAAGAGTGTCGGAATTAGCAGCTATGTCCTGTAAAGAGCCATATCTGGTTATCCATAAGGACAGAGTAGTGTTACGTCCTCATCCAGCCTTTCTTCCTAAGGTGGTATTGAGGTTTCATTTGAACCAAGATGTGGTTCTTCCTTCTTTTTTCCCCAAACCTAGTTCAGTAGAGGAAAAATTATTACATTCTTTGGATGTAATAAGAGCAGTTAAAGCTTATCTAAAAGCCACTGCTCAGATTCGTAGAACGGATACTTTGTTTATTCTGCCGGAAGGCCCCAGAAAGGGTCAGGCAGCGTCAAAATCTACTTTAGCCAAGTGGATTCGACAGGTCATAATGCAAGCCTATGGCTTGAGAAGGAGGCCGCCTCCGTTCAAAGTTAGGGCGCACTCCACGAGAGCAGTTGGAACTTCATGGGCAGTGCATCACCAGGCCTCCCTGGCTCAAATCTGTAAGGCCGCAACGTGGTCTTCAGTACACACGTTTACTAGGTTCTACCAGGTGGACGTTAGAAGTCAGGAGGATGTCGCCTTTGGGCGCAGTGTGTTGCAGGCCGCAAAAGATCCTCATGTCTGATAGCGCTCAGCTTATGTATGGTGTATCCCCCCCCCCCTCATTGGGCATTGCTTTAGGACATCCCATTAGTAATGACTATGCCGCTCTGTGTCCTGTGATGTACGAGAAAGAAAATAGGATTTTTATAACAGCTTACCTGTAAAATCCTTTTCTTGGAGTACATCACGGGACACAGAGCTCCCGCCCCTCTTTGGGGACACTTATTGCTTTGCTACAAAACTGAGGTGCTCCCGGATGGGAGGGGCTTATATAGGGGAGGGTACTTCCGGTTTTGGAAGTTGCCAGTGCCAGCACCTGAAGGTAATCTATATAACCCACATAGTAATGACTATGCCGCTCTGTGTCCCGTGATGTACTCCAAGAAAAGGATTTTACAGGTAAGCTGTTATAAAAATCCTATTATACGGACCATCAGTGTAAGGTGGCTATTGCTTCACTTATCACCAATGGAAGGGGGTACTATAGGGACCATCTGTGTAAGGGGCTATTGCTTCACTCATCACCAAGGTAAGGGGGCACTATACTGACCAGCCATGTAAAATGGCATTTCTACTCACCAATGTAAGAGGCACTTATCCACTGACCAGTAGTAGTAACCAGTAGTAGTTTTGACCTTTTTACTATTGGTTTTATATTAAGATTAATTGTGTTCTACAGAGCAGGGGGTTGTTGTAAAGTGACCTTCTTTGAGTGTCAAATACTTAATGTATGATGCATTATTATTATTTACACAACTTATTGATCATACTAATGTATCTGGAGCAGTATATAAAATAATTTTTAGCAAGGACTTCCCAAAACCCCAATTTTTTTTCAAGGGTTCCTCCAGGGTAAAAAAGTATAGAAAGGTGGCTATAGAGTTATTGCTGACTTACTGGGGTTTATTTACTAAAGCTAAAGAGTGCAAAACTAGTCGCATTTCTATATAGAAACCAATCAGCTTCTAACCTCAGCTTGTTCAATTAAAGGGGTTGTAAAGGTATGTGGAAAAAACACCTGGCTGTCACGAGCCCCCTATCCCCCCCCCATTTTACTTACCTGAGCCCGTTCACCTGCTCTGCACGTCCCCCGGCATCCTCTTCTCCACGGAGTCTCAGGGTTGATTGGATAGATTGATAGCAGCGCAGCCATTGGCTCCTGCTGCTGTCAATCAAATCCAATGACGCGGCCGCCAGGGGGGGCGGGGCCGAGTCATACACTCAGCGTCTATGGACGCCGACTGTATCACACGGGAGCGCACCCTCAAGCTAGCCCCCTCGGGAGAGAGCTTCCCAGAGGGGGTTAGCTATTGCGGGGTGGAGCCGAGAGAGACGCCGAGGGACCCCAGAACAGGAGGATCGGGGCCACTCTGTGCAAAATAAGCTGCACAGTGGAGGTAAGTATGACATGTTTTTAATTTTAAAAAAAATAAACCTTTACAACCCCTTTAAAGCTTTGGCAATAAAACCTGGTGACTGATTTCTATGAAGAATTGTAACAAATTTTTCACTCTAGATTTAGTAAATGAACCCCACTGTATGTGTGTTTTGTATAAAAATACCTGAATGGTTGTTCACTGACCTAGCCAGCAGAGGGCGCCCTTGGGTAAAGTTTTTTTATCGCACCATTCTGATAAAGTATTTACTTTTGTCTTCTTGTATATTGCGGTGGTTGTTATATTTGGAGTATATGGAGAAATGTTATCTCTGTATCTCATAAAAACATTGCAGACATAGATATATAAAAACACAATTTAGTTGAATTTATTTATTCAAAATTAATTAAATACTTTGACCGCTAATCTAATTACTAGAAATCTAGATACTGCCTGCACCCTAGATTAAAGCCAAAGCGAGGCTTGTGATGGTAAGTGCCCGCTTTGTAGGTTGATGGGCAGGGGGGCTTTAGGTGCCAAAAAATATGAATTCTAAAACGCTCCAGCATGCCCTCCTCCTAGTGTATGTAAACCCAATCGCCAAAATATAATATAAACTTAACCTGTTCATGTCACTTTAAAAGTAATTTTCAGTGCTTTTATATGTGCACCATATAGTCCTTGTTTGGGCTCTTCCTGTTCTGCAGTGACAACGTTCTGTTTGTCCCCAGTTGTACTCCTACCTTGTCATCCTGCCATACTGGCCATACACTGGACCAAAAATCTTTAAAATTTGTAATTTGGACCGTTCATTCGTTTTTTTTGTCCAGGTAAATGGGCACAAATAGAAAATCGGTTTAAACTTTTCAGAGCCGAAACAGCAAAGCAACAGGTTGGAAAATTCTGCCGCACTAACAATAGATTGAAAGGTTATTGTGTTTCTCGCCCAAACTGTTTTCAAAAGGTATACGTGACGAATCAAACGGAAAACTGATTTATTTATATCCGTTGAACAATTTATCGATCAAAATTCGGTCATTACCTGATGGCAAAATCGTTTGCTCTCATGGCCGAGTGTTCGTTATTCGAAAACGCGTTTGAACAATTTCTCATATAATGTATGGCCAGCATCACAGATGACAAATAGGATGTCCGAAAATAATTTTAAAAAAAAACTATTGGAAGCTACAACCCTTTGCCATACACATTGATTGCGTTAGTAAATGTTGTTAAAGAATAACTAAAGGCAAAACTACTTTTTTTTGTATTGGATAGAGTAGAAAGGTATTAGAACACCTGTCAGTTTTTATTGCTGTCTGTGTCCCGTTGGCCACTTCAGCCCCGGACCATTTGGCTGCCAAATGACCGGGCCACTTTTTGCGATTCGGCACTTTGCCGCTTTAACTGACAATTGCGCGGTCGTGCGACGTGGCTCCCAAACAAAATTGACGTCCATTTGTTCCCACAAATAGAGCTTTCTTTTGGTGGTATTTGATCACCTCTGCGGTTTATATTTTTTGCGCTATAAACAAAAGTAGAGTGACAATTTTGAAAAAAATAAAAATATTTTTTGCTATAATAAATATCCCCCCAAAAATATATAAAAAAAATATTTTTTTCCTCAGTTTAGGCCGATACGTATTCTTCTACATATTTTTGGTAAAAAAAATCGCAATAAGCGCTTTTTGATTGGTTTGCACAAAAGTTATAGCGTCTACAAAATAGGGGATAGTTTTATGAAATTTTTATAATTTTTTTTTTTTTACTAGTAATGGCGGCGATCAGCGATTTTTATTGTGACTGCAACATTATGGCGGATACATCGGACACTTTTGACGCTATTTTGGGACCATTGTCATTTATACAGCGATCAGTGCTATAAAAATGCACTGTTTACTGTATAAATGTGACTGGCAGTGAAGGGGTTAACCACTAGGGGGCTAGGAAGGGGTTAAGTGTGTCCTAGGGATATGTTCTAACTGTTAGGGGGCATGGCTATGAGTGACACGTCACTGAAAGCTGCTCCCGATGAGAGGGAGCAATACGATCAGTGTCACTAGGCAGAACGGGGAGATGCCTTGTTTACACTTGCATCTCCCCGTTCTGCAGCTCTGTGAATCGATCGCGGGACACCGGCGGACATCGAGTCCGCGGGTCCTGTGGGCACGGTCACGGAGCTCGCGGTATGGGCGCGCCCGCACTAAAAATAGCGCCGCCATACCATCGCTTTTGCCGCAATATTCGGCCGCTAGCAGTGCAGTTTTAACCCCCGCTAGCGGCCGAAAAAGGGTTAATACCGCCCGCAATGCACCTCTGCAGAGGCGCATTGCCGGTGGTATAGCCACGCTGTCCCATTGATTTCAATGGGCAGCAGCGGAAAAGGAGCGGTAAACACACCGCTCCTCTCACTGCTCCCAAGATGCGGCTAGTAGGACTTTTGGAGCGGTCCTGCCAGCGCACTGCTCCAGTGTGAAAGCCTTCGGGCTTTTACATTGAAGACTGCAGGGCAGGATTTTTTCAGGCGGTATTTAGGCCCTATTTTTAGCACTAAAACGCCTGAAAAACTCAGTGTGAAAGGGGCCTTAGTGTCAGTTGAAGGAATGGTGCCCCATCATTGGTGTCGATGGAAGGAACAGTGCCCCATCATTAGTGTCAGTTGGAGGAACAGTGCCCCATCACTGGTGTCGGTGGAAGGAATGGTGCCCCATCACTGGTGTCGGTGGAAGGAATGGTGCCCCATCACTGGTGTCAGGTGGAAGGAAGGGTGCCCCATCACTGGTGTCGGTGGAAGGAAGGGTGCCCCATCACTGGTGTCGGTGGAAGGAAGGGTGCCCCATCACTGGTGTCGGTGGAAGGAAGGGTGCCCCATCACTGGTGTCGGTGGAAGGAAGGGTGCCCCATCACTGGTGTCGGTGGAAGGAAGGGTGCCCCATCACTGGTGTCGGTGGAAGGAAGGGTGCCCCATCACTGGTGTCGGTGGAAGGAAGGGTGCCCCATCACTGGTGTCGGTGGAAGGAAGGGTGCCCCATCACTGGTGTCGGTGGAAGGAAGGGTGCCCCATCACTGGTGTCGGTGGAAGGAAGGGTGCCCCATCACTGGTGTCGGTGGAAGGAAGGGTGCCCCATCACTGGTGTCGGTGGAAGGAAGGGTGCCCCATCACTGGTGTCGGTGGAAGGAAGGGTGCCCCATCACTGGTGTCGGTGGAAGGAAGGGTGCCCCATCACTGGTGTCGGTGGAAGGAAGGGTGCCCCATCACTGGTGTCGGTGGAAGGAAGGGTGCCCCATCACTGGTGTCGGTTGGAGGAATAGAGGGGGACTTATCTCCGGGAGCTGTGGCAGTGGCCAGCAACATGAAGACAACACCAGCAGTAACAAATAAACTACCACGGGAGTGGAATTTCCATTGGAAATCAATTGCATATGTAGCGGGTATTTGAATTTAAGGGGACAGATGCACTAATTGCTAGGGGATCCGAGACCTTTTTCTGGTTCTTGGAGGACTCTGGTGGTGTGAGGTTCCTTGTGGTCCACAGGTGGCGCTGTTGCCTGGGCCGGAGCTGAACTCACACCGCAAGACTGTACTTTTTTGTCCTCCCCTGGAGCTGGTACAGCGGGGCGGGGAACCCGCTGTGGCACAAAGGGAGAGGAGATAAAAGGTGCGGACGCCCTTACTTCAGGGTTCAGAGTTCGGGAGTGGGAGGACTCGGCCGCACCCAGGCACCTTCAGCTTGGGTGCTGGTGTTCCAGTGTTCCAGGCCTAGGTGCCCTTGACCTAGCCGGAGCGAGAGATGGAGTCCATCTCAGGCACCTTTAGCCTGGGGTGAGGTACTATGGCGGATGCCTGGGGCTCAGTACCTTCGACTGAGTTCCGCGAGGGTGGAGGAATCCGAGGGGGGCCCTAACTCCTTGGGTGCCCGTGCCCGTGTCTGAGTTTGTGAGATCTGGTGTGCGGAACTTCTCTGAAGAGTCTGGTGCAGCATTGCTGGTGACAGAGAGGCCTCCGGTATCTCCCTTGGACAGATCTCCTACCCTGACAGGGGCCATGCTAGCGAAGGTAATTCACATTCTACTTAATATAGTCCGTGGCAGTGACTATCCGCCACTGGTGATACCACAGTGGTTAGCATCAGAAGGGAAGGGATTGTGCCTCGATCTATTCCCCATTATTACTCAGTAGAAGAAACTGTTTGTACGCCAAGAAGAATAAAACTGAGTTGGACCTATTCATTGTGTGGAACTCTGGTTACTAGGAGCAAAGGAGTCAGGGTCGAAGTACAGGACTTGACTCTAGGACACCTACACAAAACCCAAACTTCTGGCCTTCACCTCTCAGCTATGGAGGACATGGGCCGTGGTGTATCTCATCTCTCTCTCTCAGGTACCCCTAGACAACAGCCACATAACCGATAAAACTAGAGATAGGGGTGAGGCCGCTACACATATTTGTTCTTGACGTAAATCGCTAACACCTCTCAGGTGACACTTCATGGCAGTTCTTTCCATATGGGACTGGATGCTGGAGACATTGGGGTTTTCACACATTTCCGGGAGCTGTGATGCCCACCCGGTGCCTTCCTCTCCCCCTCCATTTCACTTCTGTGGGGTGGGGACTGGTGGTCTCTAAATGTGCATCGACCCCACGCCTTCCATGTCACTGGTGGTGCCTGGTGCCGGTGTGTTGCTTGGTCATCTACGTACTAAACTGGGGGTGACATCCTGGCGTTGAGTGCCGAGTGACTTTCGCCACTCGGGCGCTCATGCCGTTTTCCCCCTTGCTGAGTACGCTAGCGTGGCTTTGGAGTGGCTCAATGGCATGACCCCACTATAAATATCCCCTCCAGGTTGAGCACTCACTTCCTGTTTCCTGCCTTGTTTGTTACTCAACACACCTGTTTGGAGCATGCTCTCTCATCTAGGATTCAGCTATCACTTGGCTACACTGTTCATTTTGGCTGTTTTGTTTCAATGGTTTTTCTTGGTGCTTTTTACCTACCACTTATTCCTTTGGTGAGAACTACATGTTTTCATTTATTCATTTATGTGTTATTCTCTACTTTTATGCCTCACCTGTGTTCACCCATAGATGTGCGCAGCCTATTGCATTAGGGTGTGCACCCCAAAGCTCAAACACATATGCGTGTGTGTGTGCATGTGTTTTTATATACTGACAGTGTCAGTACGAGCAGTGGACAGTGTCAGTAGGGCAGAGATTGGTGTCAGTAGGGAAGGGAAGTGGAAAGTGTAAGTAGATTTAATTTTTATTTATTTTTTTTATAATTTTTTTTTTTTTTTTTTTGATACATTGTTGAAATATCACGGGTCTAAACAGGGGGAATCTTCCCCATATGGGGTGATTAGGGTGTCCCCAGGCACACCTGGCACACCCTGCGCACACGCCTATGGGTTCACCTTTACTGACACCATGCTTTAGGTTACATCCTTACTATATCATTAGACATGCACTAATCTACATATATATATATATATATATATATATATATATATATATATAATCTCAATCTATCAATTTGTACCATGTTTCACTAATGAGCAATACTATTTATTTACTGTATTTTGATATGACTCAACTTGTGGATATGTACCAATAAACATTGATTTTCTTTTTATTACTGTAGAGCCGCGCGCTTCATTTAAAGTCCCAAATTTCCCTTCTCTTTTGCATTGTGCCAGGGATGGAGGCATATGTCACTACCCAATCACTGACTCATTTAAGTCCCATTTAACCCCCTTTTTTAACCACTTATTTGCTCAATAATAAATATAAGTGATTGCAATGCCAATGCTCATGTGACTATTACCAATAAGGTTAGTGGAAGCTCCATGGAGGTATGGAGAGAAAACCTTAGCCTTAGAACCAAGTTCTGCAAGCCTGTACTCAGTGGCGGCGGCCCGCCCATTATCTGGTTAGAGCCAGAGGCCCTAATTGGCTTAAAAAAGGGTGGGCTCAGGGCAGAGAGCACTGCGCCTTGAGCCCACCCAGTTGTGTGACATTAGCAAATTAATATTTGCTAATGTCTTCCTGTTTTTCCTCCTGACCAATCAGGAAGTAGGTCCTGAGACCCGATTGCCAGAGAGTCCGAAGACCTGATTGGCTGGGAGGAGAAGCAGCGACCGCTGGGAAACCGAGGGGGAAGCCGCAGCCACTTCCTGGATGTGGCAAAAATTTACCCAAAACCTTTACAGTTTTTCTTTACTAAATACTGTGTATGTATTTTATATTTAACTTCAATTTGGTACTAATCATTTATTATTTTAAATTTTTCCCAGGAGATCTGGTGGTGCTGGAAGGGTCTCTGGCTTCAAGTTGGTTACAAGGAAGGAACTGTTGGGGCTCCAGAGGGTTCTTTCCCCTTTCCTGTGTCCAGGAATTCTTCCTGTCCTCCAAAAGCCGCCAGCTTTGCCAGAATCTGGCTATAGAGCTGCCGAGTTATGCCATTGGGCAGGCCCGGGCAATAATGGGCCTTTCTGCACAGCTGGAAGAGGAACTAGATTTCCGGGAAGGAGACCTCATCATAATCATTAGAATCCCAGAACCTGGCTGGTTTGAGGGGGAGCTGAATGGAAGAAGAGGAATTTTTCCAGAAGGCTTTGTGGAACTCTTGAACCCTTTACGAGTTGTGGACAGTGTCCAATTCACTAATGATAGAAACGAGTTTGGTCATGATAAGGAAATGGAAATAGCCCAGTTCCACATAAAACATCAAAAGGACACAGATAAAATTCTATCCGAGGAAGACGAAGAAGGTGGTACGTTTGCCATTGCCCTTTATAGGTTCCAGGCTATGGAGCAACGGGAACTGGACTTTGATGTTGGAGACAGAATTCGTATTATTAAAACAATGGAGGATGGGTGGCTGGAGGGCGAGTTGTATGGAAATAGGGGGATCTTCCCTTACAGATTTGTAAAATTTGAGACTACAGAAAAGTTTTCTCAGGAGGAACATCTGATTGAATCTGAAAATTTAGTTTTGCAAACTCCAATAAGTTATCTTGACATATCCTCTTCCTATGAACAACCTGCAACAGATCCCCACTATTGGGACGTTCACATAGAGGACAGTCCACAGTCCACATCCAATGATGCCCAGGAGAAAAGGCAAAGTCAAGAACCCTATTTAAAAAGCAACAATGGAATTATGCAAAGTGAATGTGACGCAAACAATGCTTCTTCAAAACCCCAGCTACCGCCTCGCCCACAGAATAAATTATGCAGTCCTCCAACATCACAAACTGTTGTGCAAAGGTCCAACGAACATAATTCAACTTCATTGGTGAATGAAGACGGAAGAAAGAGGTCATTTGTTTCAAATGGGTCACAAGAAAAATGGTTTTCTAAAAAGGCATTTTCTATGACGACTGAAGAGATTCGTCTTCAAAACAATACGAACGAAAGGTCAAAAAACAAGAATAGGAAAAACAGTCTTCCTCTTCAAGACTTGGTTCACTGGGTGGAGGACCATAGGCAAAAGACAAAAGCTTCTTCTCGCACAAAAGACAAGCATGGTAACAGAAGTTCTTGGTCAACTCCATGGCCAACTAGTCGGGACAGCCCAGCTGATCATGAACGTAGAGGCAGCAGTGGGTCTGATTTGATTGATTTAGACTCCAAGCTTTCTGAACAGCTTTCACAGTTTGAAAAGAGCGTCTCAAATCCAAAGACGAATGGTAATGGTAAGGTCTCCCGGCATTTTTCTATCCTGGATTTCAACTCTGAAACCGACATTATCCGGGGGTCACCACAGCAGTCCAGAGTGCAAAAATCTCCTGAAAAGAAGAAAACTCTGCGGCCTCCTCCTCCACGTCCTCAACAGAGAGCTAATACATCATCTGGTTCTAGTACATCATATTTAGTTCCACCAAGACAGAATTCATATAGAAGGGAGTATGTGGAAAATACACCCCTGGTTCAATCCCTGAAACCTTCCAGACCTGCTCCATTACCCCCACCAAACAGTCAAAGAAATACTCCATCTCCAAGACCAGTACAAAGGCAGGAAACCTTACTGAATGAAAGCCCGTATGACGGTTTCTCAATATCCAATGCTCCAGATGAAGCTGACCCAGCAGAAGACTTGGAAGAAATGGACAAAGATCAGCCTTGTCCCTTCTTACTATTGAAGATTGAAGATGTAGAACAGGAATTGGAGATCTACCGGAAAACTCGAGAAGAGCTTTGTTTGATGCTCGAGGATGAAGAGCAGGATGAGGAAACGAGAGCAGAAACTATAGAGAACTTGGAGTTTTGTGACTCCAACATTGAAAGCTTGGATGTGGAGCTGCAGCAACTTAAAGGTGAGTTCTATCAATCATGCACATACAGTGTCTCACAAAAGTGAGTACACCCCTCACATTTTTGTATATGTTTTATTATATCTTTTCATGTGACAACACAGAAGAAATGACACTTTACTACAATGTAGTAGTGCGTGCACAGCTTGTATAACAGTGTAAATTTGCTGTCCCCTCAAAATAACTCATCACAGTCATTAATGTCTAAACCGCTGGCAACAAAAGTGAGCACGCCCCTAAGTGAAAATATCCAAATTGGGCCCAATTAGCCATTTCCCTCCCCGGTGCCATGTGACTCGTTAGTGTTGCAAGGTCTCAGGTGTGAATGGGGAGCGGGTGTGTTAAATCTCTCCCCTCTCCCCTCCTCTCTCCTCTCTCTCTCTCTCTCTCTCTCTCTCTCTCTCTCTCTCTCTCTCCCCTCTCCCCTCTCCCCTCTCTCCCCTCTCTCCCCTCTCTCCCCTCTCTCCCCTCTCTCCCCTCTCTCCCCTCTCTCCCCTCTCTCCTCTCTCTCCCCTCTCTCCCCTCTCTCCTCTCTCTCCTCTCTCTCCTCTCTCTCTTCTCTCTCCCCTCTCTCCCTCCCCTCATGGCACAGAACTCTCTGAGGATCTGAAAAAATAATTGTTTCTCTACATAAAGATGGCCTAGGCTAAAAGAAGATTGCCAAGATCCTGAAACTGAGCTGCAGCGATGTGGCCAAGACCATACAGCAGTTTAACGGGACAGGTTCCACTCAGAACAGTCCTCGCCATGGTCAACCAAAGAAGTTGAGTGCACATGCTCAGCGTCATATCCAGAGGTTGTCTTTGGGAAATAGACATATGAGTGCTGCCAGCATTGCTGCAGAGGTTGAAGAGGTGGGGGGTCAGCCTGTCAGTGCTCAGACCATACGCTGTACACTGCATCAAATTGGTCTGCATGGCTGTCATCCCAGAAGGAAGCCTCTTCTAAAGATGATGCACAAGAAAGCCTGCAAACAGTTTGCTGAGGACAAGCAGACTAAGGACATGGATTACTGGAACCATGTCCTGTGGTCTGATGAGACCAAGATAAACGTATTTGGTTCAGATGGTGTCAAGCCTGTGTGGCGTTAACCAGGTGAGGAGTACAAGACAAATGTGTCTTGCCTAGAGTCAAGTGTGGTGGAAGTGTCATGGTCTGGTTTTGCATGAGTGCTGCCGGCACTGGGGGGGCTACAGTTCATTGAGGGAACAATGAATGCCAACATGCTGTGATCAGGGGTGGACTGACCCACCGGGGCCATTGGGGCCCCATAAGAGGCCCACTTGCCGCCCGTATAACTTATACAGTGGCAAAGTGACACTGCTGCGCCGGATCACGTACCCAGTACGCAATCTGATACTTCCAGGTCTGGGGTGCGCACATGCGCCGCTGGCGACCTGATCCCGCTGTGATTATACAACCATTCAGCACAGAGGCAGAACGGTGATCTACCTATATAAACAAGGCAGATCGTTGTTCTGTCAGTAGGGGGAGACATGGATCCTGTGTTCCTGCAAATCAGGGACAAGAATCCATGTCTCCCTCTAGTAAAAGCACCTCCCATAGTACACAAACACACTAGCTAGGCACACAGTTAACCGTTTGATCGCCCTTGATATTTAACCCCTTTTCAGCCATTGTCATTAGTACAGTGACCGTGCGTATTTCTAGCACTGATCACTGTATTAGTGTCACTGGTCCCCAAAAAGTGTCAGTGTCTGACTGTCCGCCACAATATTGCAGTCCCGCTATAAATCACTAATTGCTGTCATTACTAGTAAAAAATAAATAAATAATAAAACAAAAAAATATATATATATCCTATAGTTTGTAGACGCTATAACTTTTGTGCAAACCAATTAATATACACTTATTGGGATTTTATGTACCAGAATACATATTGACCTAAATTTATGAAGAAATGTGATTATTTTATTTGATATGTTTTATAGCAGAAAATAATTTTCTTTATTTTTTTTTTAAGGCACAAAATGTTTTAAGAGTGTAAAGGTCCCATCGGCTGCATTTTGCTGTTGTAAATAGCCCTTTATAGTGGGTCTGGTGGGAATAAACCATCGGTGTTAAAAGACATGAAGTTCTCGCAGGCTGATCATTAAACTTTCCTGGAAGGTTTCTTTTTTCCCCTTTTGTTGGCCATTCTTTGCGCCCCTCCCACTTTCTGTCCTGCCATAGCGATCAGCCCACACCCTGCACTGGCAACGGGTTGCTATTGTTACGACACTTGACTCATTGCAGAATGTGACCCGAGCACCTCCCTGTGTACTCACAGCTGGAGGGAGATTAAAGTGTGTGAGCTGCAAAGCTCCATAGAAACTCCCATCCCTCCATTACCGGCCACTGCAGGCTCTTATATTCTTCATAAGCATTTCATGTGCTGGAATAGTTCGGATCAGGATTATAAAAAATGCATTTTTTTGCTCTTCTATGTAATCTTCTGATTGCATACAGTACATGTAATGTAATGGTACATCGTTTGGTAAGGTTATAGAATGTTACAGTAAAAGCTTCAGCTAGATAAGGCAGCCTGTGTCCTTCCAGCAGACTTGATAGCACATTTATCTTCCTGTAGCAATTGGTTTCCTAATGTTAAATGTAAATCCACAAGACCACCCTATCTTAACCAGGATTCCATGAACCATAGAGTTCCTCCAGAGGTTGCTAGGAGTTCCTTGAACTATGTCTGATCTCCCATTTAATGGTGATTGCATAGTTCCAGGACCAACCCCACTAGGCAACGCCAGCAGCATGGCACCACTTGCCGACTGGCTAACTGGAAATTTACATAATTACTTTGATGTTAAATACCAGGGTTATGTCTGCAGCTAGATGTCATAACCCCGACATTTTCTTTCCCTTAGGTGGTTGGTTTTCAAATAAAAGTGGTCTCCACCGCGGAACCACTTTTAGAAGCGGTGCATAACAAATTCCAGATTTTCAGAATGATTTGAATGAAAAAAACAGTGTGGGGTCCCCCCAAATCCATACCAGACCCTTATCCGAGCAGAGCCCTCCCATGTTGAGGGCAAGTGGTCTTGTATGGTTCACAAGTGAGCTCCCCCTTCCCTAGCCTGCCGGGCTGCATGTTCGGATAAGGGTCTGGTATGGATTTTTGGGGAGACCCCCACACTTTTTTTTTTTTTTTATTATTTTTTTTAGAGTTTTATTAATTCTGAAAATATGGAATTCGTAAGAAAATTTATAAAGGAAACAAAATTAAACAAATTCCGAAACGAATTGACTCCCAATGAATTGGCTCTAGTAAAAGTTTTCCAAGACCTGAAAATACAGCTAATATCAGAAATTTTCCAGATGTCTCCTCTCTGTCAATCCCTCCACTGGCTTCCGCTCACCCAACTATTTAAATTCAAAATACTAACAACTACCTACAAAGCCATCCAACTCTGCCCCCCAGCTACATCACTGACCTAGTCTCTAAATACCAACCTAATCGTTCTCTTCGTTCTTCTAAAGACCTCCTGCTTCCTCATCACCCGCTCCCATGCTCACCTCCAGGACTTTTCCAGAGCCTCTCCAAGCCTATGGAACTCCTTACCCCAATCTGTCAGTCTATCTCCTTCTCTATTAGCTTTTAGAGGATCCCTAAAAACCCTCTTCTTCAGAGAAGCCTATCCTACCCACACCTAACAACTATATTTTAATTTTGTCCACCTGATCATCCCCCACAGCTACTACCCTTTTGTTTCACTTGACCCCTCCCTTCTAGACTGTAAGCTCTAACGAGCAGGGCCCTCTGATCCCTCTGTATTGTATTGTGACTGTAATGTCTTCCCTGATGTTGTAAAGCGCTGCGCAAACTGTTGGCGCTATATAAATCCTGTATAATAATAATAATAATTATTATTATTATTATTATTAATAATAATAATGTCTTCAAATGAAGATGGTATTTTCCAAGTGGCCAGTTCAGCTTTTTTCAACCTTTTTCCCCAGAGGAAACCCTAAAATAATTTTCAGGTCTTGGGAAAACTTTTACTAAAACCAATTCATTGGGAGTCCATTCGTTTTGGAATTTGTTTAGTTTTGATTAGTTTCATTTTGTTTCCTTTTACAAATTTTCTACTGAATTCCAAATTTTCTGAACGATTCGAAGATAGGGACATGTCTAAACCTTTGCACACCCCTCCCCCCCCCAACCAAGGTTTCATACACTATATCGATGACATACTTGTTTCAGTTCCATACGCTGTTGTAATTGGTTGGACCAGTGGCGGTGCGTCCTTAAGGGCGCAGGAGCGCCGCCCCCCCCCCTCTCCTGTCACTCTCTAATTACCATAGATAGATTCATGCATTGCATGAATCTATCTATGGTTGGTGCTGACACCCCCTATTCAGGTGCCCGGCCCCTTTTCGGTCACCGGGCACCTGAATTACAGCGGAGGGGGTGTTTTTTGGAAGCACCTGATTAGAGCCTTTTGCACTAATAGGCGTCCAAAAAAGTGAGAATCGGGCGCAACGCTGTGCGTTCCTTCTCACTCAGCTCAATGTTGGCAAAGCCAAAGGAATTCACTTTGCTAACATTGACCTGCCTCTCAGCCAATCAGGTTGCCGGGTCTGTTACCGGTCGCTTGATTGGCTGGAATGTCAGGCATCAGGAGAGGACGGGAGAAGACGCATGGAGGGGAAAAGACGCATGGAGGGGAGAAAACACTGCTCGCCGTCACCCGCTGCCCCACCGAGACAGGGTAAGTGCCGGGCAGATAGCTGGTGGGGGGGGGTCACAGTGGCAGCATTGGGAGCATTGAATGGCACAGTGGCAGCATTGGATGGCACAGTGGGAACATTGAATGGGGCACAGTGGCAGCATTGGGAGCATTGAATGGGGCACAGTGGCAGCATTGGGAGCATTGAATGGGGCACAGTGGCTGCGTTGGATGGCACAGTGGCTGCGTTGGATGGCACAGTAAGGCTGCAAGTTTTTTGTTTTTTTTTGTTTTTTTTTTCAACTTGTTTGCGCCCCCCCCCCCCCCAAAAAAAAATTTGAGCACCAGCCGCCACTGGGTTGGACCATGGACTTTTTCACTGCATGTAGGGATACCTTATTATTAAGACGATTAAGGTGTGGGCAGATTGTGTGGGAACGGAAAGTCTCTAAATAACAATAAGAAAAACTCATCTTGTCCTATAGAATAACTCAACCCTAAAATATTCAAAAAGTGTATGGTCTCCAGTGTATGATGCAGAGTTTGGTGATTGTCACGTTATGGACAGGCACGTCATTAGCACACCTGGAGCTTGTGTGAATGGATTGTGGAATGTCTAGTGACTGTACAGCTAGCTATTCATGTGCAGTGTCACTTATCTCCCATACTTCACATCACCATGTCTTACTAATGTGCTGTCATCACTGCACTCACCCCTGATATTTACATAATGTACAAGCCTGGGTTACACGTAAGGACAACACACATCTCCAGTGTATACTCTTCTGTCTAGGTTTTCTGTGCCTTTTATGGTTTGTCACCATTTCCCTTAAAGAGGAGCCAAACTCTTTTTGTTTTGGAGTGATGGGAAGTCAGTTTTCAGAACTTGTCCCCATTGAGAGATGCACTATACTGTCAAAGTATTGGGACACAACTACCTTCACACACAAACTTTTTTGATTTGGCCCATCCTTTGCAGCTATAACAGCTTCAACTCTTCTGGGAAGGTGGTCCCAGTCCCACCCAGTATTCTATGGTCTCATCATGCACCAGACACATCGTTATGATATTTTCTGTGGGCCCCTGTGCAAATGCAATGAAGGTAAGAAAAAAGTCAAGATTGCCCCCAAATATGGTCATCCCAATATGTACAATGGAGAACAGAACTGCCCAATTAGTTTTGAACATTCCCAGGGTGGGGTTGGTTTTGGGTTCCGTTTGTTACCCATTCCACTAGGGCAGGGTGCGGAATATGAGAACAGGCAAGCCAGAAGCTAGTTTCCAGGAGAAAGCTGTGCGTCGAAACGCCTTACTCCACCTTCGCAAACTGCGACTCCAGCACTGCCTTTCAGGCAGGGAGTCGACCTTCATCCCTTTCTTGTCTGATCTGCTTGGTCAGTAGGGACCCTTCTGTGGTCTGCACCAGTTTTGTCCCCCTGGCTTCCTTTTTTAGGCTCCTGTAGTCTTCCATGTCCCACTCTTGGCCCCCAGTTCTCTCCAGCTATTAGCATGACTAACAGAGACTTTCTGTCTTTAGCACAGCTGCAATGTTTCCTGGATAGCATTTACAGATCACTAGTGGATTTCCCTTCCTGTCCAAAGTTTCTCTTTTTAAGCAGGAACATTGAATGAAAACATTAAAAAATGTTTGCAATTATAACAGTTACCTGATGTTTCTTAGAGAGCATCCTCTGACCCCGCTCATCAGGTTCTGGTTTTAGTTGCCCTGTTACTTTCTTGGCCTTAAAGCTGAATTCCAGATATGGTTTTTTATTGCGTAGTTATATTAGTCCAGCTTGGACCAATATAGGTATACATATTCCATACCTGTAGAAGCAGAGAATCACTGTAGTAATCCGTGCTACTCAGTGATTGCTGCGATCTTTCAGATTCTGTGTCTAGTGGCTGTCCTTCTGCATAGTGGTGTCTAGGGATGAGCTTCGTGTTCGAGTCGAACATACGTTCGACTCGAACATCGGCTGTTCGATCGTTCGAAGATCGAACTATTTGGGCCGTTCGCGCCAAATTCGAGTGACGCGAACGGCCCACAATGCACTACGCCATCGCAGTGTCATCCAGGCACTGTGATTGGCCAAGCATGCACTGTAACCCCGCATGCTTGGCCAATCACAGCGCCGGCAGCGAGGAGAGCAATGATTGGCCACAGGCAGGATGCCTGTGGCCAATTATTCTTGAGGGGGTTTAGTACACGCCCCACACTATAAAAGGCCGCCAGCGCGGCGGCCTTGTGTAGTGTGTTCCGGAGCAGGGAAAGAGAAGCATAGGCAGGGACAGTCATTTTTTTTCCTTTTACTAATCCTGGATTCCTTGTGTTTAGGGACAAATAAGGATAGGTAGGGAGAGTGTCAGTGTGTTATTCTGTGCTAAACCTTGTTTGTATGGACAGAGAGGTACAGTGAGGGAAAGTGTCAGGGAGCTATTCTGTTCTAAACCAATCTTGCTGAACCATATTTGAAATCCTTGAGTTTAGGGACAGAGAAGGACACTCGTGGAAACTATCAGTGTGCTATTCTGTGCTAAATCTTGTTTGTAGGGACAGAGAGGTACAGTGAGTGAAACTGACAGTGTGCTATTCTGTGCTAAACCAATCTTGCTGAAGCATATTGCAAATCCTTGTGTTTAGGGACAGAGAAGGATAGGCAGGGGACAGTGTCAGTGTCATTGTTGCTAAGCCTCCTGCACAGTATACACCTGAAGGTAGCCCTTATTGCTGTTTTTCCCATCTCCCTGCAGGCCATCCATTAAAATGTCTGGAAGGCAAACAAGGAGAGGCAGACAGTCAGGAGGCAAAAAAAGAGGGCAAGCAGGCTCTGTGTCGGGGGGCAACAGTGCTGGTCGTGGACGCGGTGCATTGTCATCAGCACATGGCCATGGGACACGCTTGTCCTTCTTTTCGGCAGCTGGACATGTTGAGCCACATCATGCCGAAGACTTGGTAGAGTGGATGACCAAGCCCACCTCATCCTCCTCATCCTCTCTCACCCAGGCTCAGGGTACTGGCAAAGCAGCTGCCAAAGCGTCCTCTTCTCTGGTATCATTATCTTCATTAGTCAATCCTTCCCTAGACCCACCATGTCCTCCTCCTGAGGACTCCCCCGAACTGTTTGAGCACAGTGTTGGGTACATGCTCCAGGAGGATGCCCAGCGTTTCGAAGGATCTGATGATGATGATGATACCCAGATAGAGGAAGGCAGTAGCGTGAGAGCAGAGAGAGGGGATGCTCAAGAAGGACACCAATCTGGCAGTCATGCTGCAGCATACTGCCAGATTGGCTCCAGTGATGAGGAGGGAGGGGATGATGAGGTCACTGACTCCACGTGGGTGCCTAATAGGAGAGAGGAGGAGGATGAGGAGGAGGCACATCTCCAACGAGGCAGGATGCCCTTGGGTGGCCAGCGTATGGGCAGCACACTGACGGAATCACACCGCAGAGCTCCGCCTGTGCAGGGCGCTGCCTCTGCCCGTCATTCAAAAAGTTCTTTGGTGTGGGCATTTTTTGAGGCGAGTGCATCAGATCGCACAGCTGCTGTTTGCAACATATGTCTCAAGCGTATATCGCGTGGCCAAAACATCAGCCGCTTGGGCACCACATGCTTGATCAGACATATGTTGACCTGCCATGCAGCTCGTTGGCAAGCCTACCTTAAAGACCCACACCAAAGAACAAAGCTGACCTCTTCTTGCACCGCATCAGCTGGGATCTCCAACCCCACTATACCTTCAGTCCTCTCTGAAACCTGCTCTGAGAGGAATGAAGGTGTAGAATTAGGTGTGTCACAGCCAAGTACTTGCGGGCACTCTGCTAGCAGTACACCGACGTCCGATTCTAGCAGGCAAATTTCCCTGCCCCAGCTGCTGGACCGTCGAAAGAAGTTCACTCCCAGCCATCCACATGCCCAGCGGTTGAATGCTAGCTTGGCTAAATTGCTAGCGCTTCAACTGCTGCCTTTTCAGTTGGTAGACTCGGCCCCCTTCCGTGAGTTTGTGCAATGTGCGGTTCCTCAGTGGCAGGTTCCCAAACGCCACTTTTTCTCACGGAAGGCGATTCCGGCTCTCTACAGGCATGTGGAAGGCAATGTCTTGGCCTCGCTGGACAGGGCGGTCAGCGGTAAGGTGCATATTACCGCTGACTCATGGTCCAGCAGGCATGGACAGGGACGTTACCTTTCTTTCACGGCCCATTGGGTCACTCTTTGGCAACTGGGAAGGATGCAGGACAAGGTGCAGTAGTGTTGGAGGTTGTTCCACCGCCACGCCTCCAAAATGCTACTACTGGTTGTGACACACCTCTCTCCTCCACCCCCTCCTCTTCTTCTTCCTCCATGGCCTCTTCCTGTGGTTTGTCCTCGGAACCAGCGGTGCTCCGTAGGCGTTCAAGGGGCTACGCAAGTACGCAGGCAAAAAGATGCCATGCCGTGCTTGCGCTGGTGTGTTTGGGGGACAGGAGCCACACTGGGGCAGAGGTCCTGTCTGCTCTGCAGGGGCAGGCCGAGAGGTGGTTGACGCCACGCCAGCTTAAGCCAGGAATGGTGGTTTGCGACAATGGCACCAACCTCCTCTCCGCCCTCCGACAGGGACAACTGACCCATGTGCCCTGTATGGCTCACGTCCTTAACCTGGTGGTGCAGCGGTTCTTGGGCAGGTACCCGGGCTTACAGGATGTCCTGAGGCAGGCCAGGAAAGTCTGTGTTCATTTCCGCAGATCTTATAATGCCAGTGCTCGCCTGGCTGAGCTGCAAAAGGAGTTGAACCTGCCCAAGAACCGCCTTATATGTGACATGCCCACCAGGTGGAACTCAACGTTGGCCATGCTGCAGCGGCTGCACATGCAGCAGAGGGCCATCAATGAGTACCTGTGCGACTACGGCACCAGGACAGGGTCAGGGGAGCTCGGGTTTTTTTCACCACGCCAGTGGGGCATGATCAGGGATGCATGCACTGTCCTGGCACCATTTGAGGAGGCCACGAGGATGGTGAGCAGTGACAGTGCATGCATCAGTGACACTGTACCTCTTGTCCACCTGTTGGAGCACACGCTGCGTGGAATAATGGACAGGGCACTTGAGGCAGAACAGAGGCAGGAAGAGGAGGACTTCCTTGCCTCTCAAGGCCCCCTTTACCCAGACAGTGTTCCTTCTGTCCCACCCATCGCACAGGAAGAGGAGGAGGAGGAGGATTGTGTCAGCATGGAGGTGGAGGCTGGCACTCAGCATCATCAGCAGCAGTCTTTTAGGGATGATTTACAGTCCCAAGAAACCAGTGGACTTGTACGTGGCTGGGAGGAGGTGGCTGCGGATCATGTCGTCCTTAGTGACCCAGAGGACTCCGGACTGAATGCCTCAGCTAACCTACGCTGCATGGCCTCCCTGATCCTGCAAAGTCTGCGGAAGGATCCTCGTATTCTTCGGATCAAGGAGAGGGACCATTACTGGCTGGCCACTCTCCTTGATCCACGGTACAAGGGTAAGGTTGCGGACCTTATGTTACCGTCGCAGAGGGAGCAGAGGATGAGACAACTCCGGGAGGCCTTGCAGAAAGGTCTGTGCAATGCGTTCCCAGAGACTGGGAGGTTACAAACTCCTGGTCCTGGACAACGAGTTGCTGAGGCTTCGGGCAGTCAAAGAAGGAGCGGTGGGGAAGGTGGCCATTTGACCGATGCGTTCAGACAATTCTTTAGTCCGCAGCCCCAAAGTATGATCGTTTCCAGCAACCATCGCCAGCGTCTGATATACATGGTGCAGGAACACCTAGGGGCAAGGTCAGACTTGGACACCTTCCCCACCGAAAATCCTCTGGCTTACTGGGTCTTGAGGATGGATCACTGGCCAGAGCTTGCACAGTATGCAATTGAGCTACTGGCCTGTCCTGCATCCAGCGTTCTTTCAGAACGCACATTCAGTGCTGCTGGAGGATTTGTCACGGATCACAGGGTGCGCCTGTCCACCGACTCGGTTGATCGACTGGCTTTCATCAAGATGAACCAGTCTTGGATCACCACCAGCTACCACACACCTGATATAACAGACTAATTGATTTTAAAATGTCACATCCCTTCAAGACTGATGCTGATGCTGAGTTCCTGTGCTGTTATGTTGACTAGCTATCCTCCTCCTCCTCCTCAATGATCCGATTAATGATGATAGCTTGGAAGATCATTTTTGTTTCTGGGTGCCGCCACCAGTGGCTAAGGCCCAATTTTTCAGCCCCTGTTTAACAGGGGCGTGTAATTACAATTTTTGATGCAATACTTTGCAACAGGCCTCATTGCTGTGCTCCAAGTACAGTATCTGTGAGGGGTTGCAGTGTTGTGCCACCAGTGCCTAAGGCCCAATTTTTCAGCCCCTGTTCAACAGGGGCATGTAATTATAATTATTGATCTAATAATTCACAGCAGGGCCCATTGCTGCGCCCACCAAGAGTAACTGTCAGGCCTTACAGTGTTGTGTCAACACCACCACCACCAAAGGCCCAATTTCTCAGCCCCTGTTCAACAGGGGCATGCAATTATAATTATTGATCTAATAATTCACAGCAGGGCCCATTGCTGCGCCCACCAAGAGTAACTGTCAGGCCTTACAGTGTTGTGTCAACACCACCACCACCACCACCAAAGGCCCAATTTTTCAGCCCCTGTTCAACAGGGGCATGCAATTATAATTATTGATCTAATAATTCACAGCAGGGCCCATTGCTGCGCCCACCAAGAGTAACTGCCAGGCCTTACAGTGTTGTGGCACCAGCACCACCATCAAAGGCCCAATTTTTACTACCACTGTTCAACAATTATATGTTATTACAATTCCTGATCTAATAGTTGACAGCAGGGCGTTCCAGCACCCACCAAGAGTAACTGTGAGTGCTTACAGTGTTGTGCCAACACCAACACCTAAGGGGCCAATTTCTGCAGAGTATATACGGCAGGTCCCTACTTTCAAACATCCAACTTGCAAACGACTCCTACTTGCAAACGCAAGAAGACAACAGGAAGTGAGAGGAAATCTACCCCTTGGAAGGAAAATTCTCTCCTGTAAGAATTAATATGGGAGAAAGGTGTCTCCTCTCTACTGATGCTTTATCACCAATCCTTGTTTCAATAAAAACACCACATTTCAAAATCAGTTGTCATTGGGACGCAAAGTGAGGTGAAATGTTCTGAACAGGGGCACAGACAGCAAAACAAATGTTACAGGGGTGATAACCCTTCCCTACATTTTCCAAAAAGCTTAAAAATAGATCTTTTGGCTGGAGCTACACTTAAACAATGTACCTGTTCAAAATTACAAACAGATTCTACATAAGAACAAACCTACAGTCCCTGTCTTGTATGCACCGCCTGTATACGGCTGTTCAGAGTATATAGGGCCTTTTTTATTTTATGTGCGGGGTTCCCCTTAATATCCATACAAGACCCAAAGGGGCTAGTAATGGGCTGGGGTAGGGGGGGGGGGGGGTCATGGGGTAGCTATGCCATTTTTCTTAAAGATTTTCATCCATATTACCGGGACCAGACATTACATTAAAGCCGCAAGCAGTTTTAAATGGCTTTTTTTTCCTTTAGAAATGTAATTTTGTGCAGGGACAGTTCTAAACACGGGAAACACGTGGCACTTCACAGGCATACTTTAGACACCCCCCAGGTACGATATTTAAAGGAATATTTGACTTTTTTTTTTTTTTTCACTTTATGCATCATTAAAATGACTGCTCCCGGAAAACGTCCGTTTTTAAAACTTCTTTTTGCATTGATACATGTCCCCTGGTGCAGAACCCGGGTTCCCAAACCCTTTTTAGGACAATAACATGGATAATAGTCGTTATAATTAGCACTTTAGAATCCGAACGTTCGCATCCATTGTATTTAATAGGGTTCAAATGTTCGTGCGAACTTTCGGTCCGTTCACGGGTTCTGGTGCGAAGCGAACCCGGGGGTGTTCGGCTCATCACTAGTGGTGTCACAGCCCCACACCTCCACCCAGGGCTGCTGTTAGAAACCGTAGGGCCCCATACAACCAAACTGACAGTCTCCCCCCACCATATAAACACAGTTTACTTTGCTTCAGTTATGAATGAACACAGTGAATCATCGGTACCAATCACTCATTGTGTTCATTTAGGAAAGGAAGGGGCTGGTAAATATGAAATATTTACTGGACCTTTCCTCCACTCTCCATTCTGAAATATCCTACTGTGGGCTTGCAGCTGCTGGCAGGAAGGAGAGGAGGGAATTCAGCAGCGCCACAGGAGTTGGGGGGGGGGGAGGGGTGCACACAAGATTCTGGACAGCGAGGGAATCTATGACGCACAGGGAGGGTGATTGGTGGGGGGGGGGGGGCGGCAGTTACTGGAACTGATTCCTTGTATGGATCTCTCTGTACCAGCTGAAAGCTAACACAAGAGAAAGGAGAAGAAGCCAGCTGTTATCTGCTGCAGAGAGAGCTATACGGGGGATCAGTCCCAGTAATTGCCACCCCACTGCACCAATCACCCTCCCTGCCCACATCCGATTAACCTTGCTGCCTGGGTCCACCTGCTGGCCCGGGCCCTGTACAGGAGGACTAATGGTACCCCCTTATTAAGTGCCGGGACAAGGCCATCTAGAGCCCAGGGCGAACATGCCAAATTGAAGCCCCCCCCCCCCCCCAAATATGTATGAGAATTTTATGTGTCATCAAAAATCAAGCACTAATCTGCATGTTTACCCCAAAGCACAAATGCCCCCCACCCCACATTTCCCTTCCTAGCACAAATACCCCAATCATTCCTGATAGCACAAATCCCCTCCCCTCAACAAAATTCCCCTCCTAGTCCAAAACCCCTCCTCCTATTATATTATTCTTTCTAGCACAAACCCCCAAAATCCCCCCTCCCTGGCACAACTCATCTTCCCCAATCCCCTTCCCAACACATCTTCTCAAATCACCACTCCCCAAATTTCCCCCCCTAGAACAATTCATATCCCCTGCCGCCTCCCAAATTCCCCCTACAAACAAAAAGCCCCTCCCCTAACCTCCTTGTGATGCCCCCCCCCCCCCTCGCCTCACATGATACCACAGTGCCCAGTACAGCCACCCCTCCTGTCCACCACTTGTCCTGGCCCTGCCCTTATCCACAGCCCTGCCTCCACCTCCTCCAATCACAAAATGCCTTGTATTCATTGAAAAGAATACAAGCTGTTCTGTGAATGATGGTGATGACCCGGAAGGCTGTAGTGATAACTGTAGTAGCACCAACTACTACAGTGATTTTCCGCTTCTACAGCAGTCCCACAGGTGTGGAATATACTTATATTGATCCAAGCTGGACTAATGTAACTATGCCATAAAAATCATACCTGGAGTTCAGCTTCAAAGCGGAATTCCACCTGCGATTTTTTTTTTTTTTTACTTTTTTTAAAAGTCAGCAGCTACTAACACTGTAGCTGCTGACTTTTAATAAGGACACTTACCTGTCCTAGGCGCCCGCAATTTCGGGCCCCCTAATGCGATTGCTCGGTCCTGGCAGGTCCCGGCGCCTCCATCCTGACTAAGGGAAACAGCCAGTGAAGCCTTACGGCTTCACTGCCCGTTTCCTACTCCGCATGTGCGACTCGCGCAGTGCTTTGTGAATGGGCGGCTGCCTCCTGGGATACACACCGTTCCCAGAAGGCAGCGCTCCCCATTCACAAGAAGAATCTGAGTGTAGGACGAGGAAGAAGATCCACCGCGGAGGATGAAGAGGCAGATTAGGGACTTCCGCATAGCAACCGCTATTTCTGGTAATTTCCCCGGCCCATCAGATTGGAGACCATTGGTGTGGAGCACATATTGGGGGAGGCGGGGTCACCAAGCCCCTATCAGCCTTATACTTTGAGTTTGCTGAAATGGACACCTCCGCAATCGCCAAGTTGTTTTTGAAATGGCAGGCAGATATACCCGCACTCGCTGGTGATGACTTGGAGGAGGGATTTCAGCAATACCTCCCCCTGGTGATTTCTGCTAGGGATAGGTTCACGCAACTTAAGTTTATACATCAAGCCTTTATCCTCGCCTGACCGTTTGGCTCGAATCTATCCGGACAGGAGCGCAGTCTGCCCTAAATGCTTGTCGGAGACGGGCTCTTTCTTTCATGTTGTCTGGTCCTGCCCGCTGCTCCAGGCCTTCTGGGGAGAGGTGGTTGCCGATATGAATTCCATTGGCAAGCTGCGAGTTCCCTGCGATCCTCTGCCGCTGCTGTTGGGCATTGTTGATACACTGGGGACCTCGCAAGCTAAGAAATGATTTGTGTTGTTTGCGACCTTTTATGCCAGGAAAGCTATCCTCTTAAATTGGAAGAACTCCTCTCCTCCGACGGTGCAGCAGTGGAGGACACTGGTGGACGCGGCCCTTCCCCTCTATGAATTGACCTATATGGGACGTAACTGTCCCAACAAATTTGATAAGGTCTGGGTGGCGTGGGTTCGCAGGAGACAGCTGACTCTGGAGTAGGGTTTGGAGCCGGGATTGTTGCCAAGGGGTGGACTGGGGTTGCCATCCTGGGTGGACCCCCCCCCCTTTTCCGTTCCCTCCTTTTTCCCTGCCTGCTTCTGCTATGGGACGTCACCTTAGCCTCCTTGACCTTGGAATACTGTCTCTGAGGTAGCCTGGCCTGGTCCCTGACATGTGTTGACCTGAGTCTACCCTCCCATCCCCTAATGGGGTGCGGTCCACGAACCTGGGATGATCCTGAATCGGGGCATGTTTCCTGTACTATGTTCTCACATTTTTTATTTTTTTTTGTTTGCTGCCCCACTGGGGTCTTTTCTCCTTTTTCACTGCTTACAATGCATCTGTGTAATGTTCTCCATTTGTACTGTCTACTCATTGACCTAACTCCTAACCCTGTATCATGGTTTAAATCAGGGCCGCTCCTAGGGTCAGAGACGCCTGGGTGCAGAAATATTTCTGGCGCCCCCATGTGGGCGTGGTCAGCTTACAAACTCCCCCTTTACACGTGTGTCTATGGCAACGACTCAAACACAGAGATGCTCACTGTAATATCCACATCTCCCCACTGTAATGTCCACATCTCTCCCCACTGTAATGTCCACATCTCTCCCCACTGTAATGTCCACATCTCCCCCCACTGTAATGTCCACATCTCCCCCCACTGTAATGTCCACATCTCCCCCCACTGTAATGTCCACATCTCCCCCCACTGTAATGTCCACATCTCCCCCCACTGTAATATATCCACATCTCAGACTCCCCAATACATCACAGTCCGCTCAGTCCCTCCCCCCCCTCCCTGATGTTCTCAGCCCACCACATCACAGCCTTTAACAACTCCACTTTTTAATGTCCTCAGCAAGTCGGCACACACTTTCCTCCTTTTCAGACTAGTGTCCTCACTCCCAGTAACTTCGCCCCCTCCCTCACTCCCTCCCTCACCTTGCACAGACCGAAGATCAGAGGGAGGCACGGCATGTCTCGGATGGAGGGCTGGTGTTGCAAGATGGTGATTGGTTGCTAAGACCGTCCTTCATCCTAGCAGCCAACCACCTGCTTGGTAACCTCCGGCAGCTCCGCCCTCCATCCAGAACTGTCCCGCCTCCCTCTGTCGGCTTTGTGTGAGGATTACAGAGACGGCAGGGGCAAGAAATAGCTGCTAAATGGCGGTACCACGGCTGGCCGCACAGGAGAGTGAGGCGGTCCGCATTTGGCCCGCCATTTAGTGATGCCCGCTGGAGGGGAGCACTCTGGCGCTCGAGCGCCCCCACCTCTGTGGCGCCTGAGTGAATCGCACCCCGTCTGGGATCGGCCCTGGTTTAAATCTTCTGCTCATGGAACTGACTGTCGAGATTGTACCACAGTGTTTTCTTTTTTTATTGTATATTTTTTTTTTTTTTTTTTTTTGCTAAATTAATAAACTTTCCGTTAAAAAAATAAAATAAAATGATTTTTTTTTATTTGTAGATTTTTTGTGAAAAAATGTTTTTCAGGGTGGAACTCCACTTTAAGGGTGAAAAATGTGCAGCTGATGTGTGCTCTTAGATCCTGGGATATCATGAAAGGGTGTTTTGGAATCTCAAAATATTTTAGCAGAACATTTCAGAGGTGAGGCCACCCAGGCCAGAGCTACGCCTTTTAAATGAATTTTCCACTCTTCGTAGTGCGTATTTTACTGGACCGGGCGAAACCTTCACATCTCCTCTTCTGTGTGTCGCTATCGCTTGCATAGAAGCCGCTTGCTACTTATACATATTGACAGGTTCCAGCATCTCCTTCCGTCTTCAACCTACCTCTAAGTTCTTTAACTGTACTAAACCTTTGTAGTACCGGTAGCTTTTATCAGTTCTAACACCATGCATGTTTTTTTAAGTGCCTTGTACTTTCTTTGAGAGTGTGTGTGGATGTATTTTTCTAGTAGTGAATACCTTTTTATGTCTGAAGTCCTGCTCTGAGGGTCTAGTAGTTCTCTTAGTTATCGGTCTTTTCTTTTACTATTCTTTTCTTTTACTATTCTTTTCTTTTACTATTCTTTTCTTTTACTATTTTTTGTTTCCATCTCATGCATTGTTTTGCTATGGCTGTGTACAGTGTGGTCAGTAACCCGTTGTGGCACACACTGGCCAACTCTTTAATAAGACTCTCTGCATTCGTCAGATCTTCGTGAGCCCACCTAGAGATCATTCAGGTACTGTGTGTGCCATGGCACTGGTCTGGAATTCCACAATGTTGTTGTACAATGACCAGAACCCATCAATTATGACTCCCCTGGAGGAGTTTTACTTGTGTGATCTGAAATGTTTTTCTTGCAGTGGTTTAGTTTTTTTGAGTAAAAGCAGATTCTAGTTTCATATACAGAAACAATATAGAATTGTCATTAATTAGCTGTTGAGATATTTTTCTGAATCATTGGATCAGCCATTTTTAGCCAGGGCTATATGGAATACTAGGGTTCCTCTTGAGGTTGCTCTGGGTTCCGTGGGGAATATCTGCCTAAAGCCCTGTACACACGATCAGATTCCCTTTGGATTCTAATCCGATGGATTTTTCCATCGGAAATCCGATGAAGATGACTACCATGAGTCAAAATTCCGACCTTCCCAAACGCTGTGACATAAAACACTCCGGCAAGCTGAGAAAAATTAAGTTCAATGCTTCTGAGAATGCGTCGACTTGATTCTGAGCATGCGTGGGTTTTTTATCCGATGGAGTTCCACACAGACGATCAGAATTTGCTATTGTTTTTTTTTACCATCGGATAAATTTAAAACATGTTCTATTTTTTTTCTCACCGATGGGGGGAAAAAAGACCGATGGGGCCCATACACAATCGGTTTGTCGGATGAAAAAAGTCCATCGGACTGTTTTCATTGGTAAAACCGATCGTGTGTACAGGGCTTTACAGATAAATAACCATTGACACCAATGATCTTTTAAGCCATCTGTAAGGAGGGTATTCCCACTGGTGACCATCACTGCAAGGCCGGCCATACATGGGTCGAATTCCGATAGCATTTTCTTTAGAAAATCCTAACTAAGAATTTTCGTTTGAACTTTGCACCATTAGTGGGCCGCAGCAACAGCCGATTTTCATACGGCCATTGAATTTGTGTGATCGGGCATGTTTCTGATTTTTGGAAAAACTAGTACATTCCTAGTCAATGATGGGAAAATCGTGCGAGAAATATAATCGAAAAATTTTTTTTGCATGATTTGTGACCTGGAAAGAAAAGAAGATTCCCGGCCATTAAATTTCGTTTGGGTAGCAACATGAGGCGAAAATAAAGGCTTGGTTGGCTGAATTTCGAAATCAATGTTGACACCATCGGATCACAAAATGCACAAAATTTCAGATTTTCAGAAGAAAATTTGTTCAGAATTCAACCCATGTATGCCCGGGTTTAGGAGGGTATTCTTCCCACTGACCATCACTGTAAGGCCATACATGGGTCAAATTCCAAAATCATTTTCTTTTGAAAAACGTAACTAAGAATTTTCAAATTTCGCACCATTAGTGGGACGCAACAGCGGACGATTTTCGTGCAGCCATCACATTTAAGGAATCGGGCATGTTGGAAATTTTTGGAAAAATTAACAAATTTCTAATCAATGGCTGGGACTCTCCCTCCTGATTGGCTTAGACACAGCAGCGGTGACATTGGCTCCTGCTGCTGTCAATCAAAGTCAGTTAGCTAGTCAGGAGAGAAGAGGGGGCAGGGTTGAACCAGGGCTCCGTGTCTGAATGGACACAGAGCTACGGCGCGGCTCGGGTGCCTCCATAGCAAGCTGCTTGCTGTGGGGGCACTCAACAGGAGGGAGGGGCCAGGAGAGCCAAAGAGGGGCCTGAGAAGAGGAGGATCCAGGCTGTGCTGTGCAAAAGCAACTGCACAGAGCAGATAAGTATAACATGTTTGTTATTTTTAGAGAAAAAAGCTGAGACTTTATAATCACTTTAATGCAGAGAATGCATTAAGGTAAAAATGCATATCTGCTGTTTTCAGCTTTAGAAAGTTCACTTCCCTTAGAGATTTTCTCTTCCTGTTCAGCACTGGAAGTGAAGCCTGGGCATACAGCCAAGACAGCTGATTGGAGAAAAGGAACACACCTCCACTCCACATAGACAGAGACTCTGGAGCTGTTCCTTGAATAGTTCAGGTCTCTGCTAATCAATTTCTAGCAACCTCCCTCACACAAAATTCAGGCTGCTTTTAGCTCCTGTGTCAAAGAACTTGTCAGAAGTGATCAGGCTGATGACATAAGAACTGAGCAGGAGAAAGCCGCAGGACTCAGGGCTTTGAAGAGAGATAAGAAAACGCTTCAGATATATTTGCCCAGCTCAAATTTCATGAATCGGGTTTACATCTACTTTAAGCCTTTAGAATTACTTAAAAAAAGTAGATAAAGATGTTACGGTTTGTTTAATGTACAGAATAGGAGCTGTGAAACAGGAATTTTCTTTAAGATTATCACTTCATTCATGACTCATTAAGAACCATGCGTATATTTTTTTTTCTTTAGCAATTTTTTTATTTAAGACTGGCATATATGAAATATTGCATATTGATAGGTTATAGTTTTCTTGATTTCCAACATTATGGTAGTCTGCTTTAATAATTCCATCTGCTGTTTATGAGGAACAATAGTGTGCTAAAATTTACACAAATGCATCAGGGATTTATCCTTTATCAGGCAGACTGAAGTGCCAACCTGCCTTAGAGGAGATAATTACTATTCTGTCCAGGGATGCCATCAGGAATTTTGGGGCCCCTTACACAGCTTCAGGCATGGGCCCCCTGGAGCAGAGGAGAACCAGGGGGGGGCTACCGTGAATTGAGAAGCGAGGGGGTGCTGCCGCCGCAAATTGTTGAGGTCAAGGTGGCTTTGGGTGCTGACGAACAAAAAAAAAGACAAAAGAACAGAAAAAAAGGGGGGGTTGCCACCCGGGGCCCTGGGGACCTCTGGGCCCCTTAGAAAAAAAAAAAAGAAAGAAAAAATAGAAAGAAAAAGAACAAAAGAATACAATATATATATATATATATATAAATATAAAAAGGGGGGTTGCCATCCGGGGCCCTTACAGGTGTACTGCCTGTACCCCCCTGATGGCAGCCCTGATTCTGTCTCTGTAGATAACCTGTAGTGCTCTGTGAATCCTTTGTTGCATATTTTATGTTAATTTGTAAACCAAATTTGTTTTATTAATGAAGGGTTTTACATTCTATTGTTATTTGTGTGTGCAAACATGATGTGTTAGATAGGATCTGGTGGTCTTCTGTATATATCAGCATGTCTGCTGTGTTTATCTATCTCTGTCTATATCTCCCTCTCTCTATTTATCACTCATCTCTATGATCTGTAGACACATGACATTGCTTGCATTGTGATTTCCTCTTGTCCCATGTGCGGTGATTATTCTGTGTTTGTTTCATGTTGTGTGGGACAGGACTTCCTTGCCTGTCACTGGAACGGCATGTAAGATGTTCTGAATGAGCTATCAGGCATGGCACATTGCCTGTCAATGGCGGCATGGATGTGTGACATAATCAGTAGCGTGAAAGCTATTAGTTCATAGCAGGAACACGGGTATTATATCTGCCATTATCGCAGGATTACGCCAATAATAAATGTATTGACACACAGTTATGAAGAACAGTGCAGGTCCAGGCCCGTCCGCCTCTCCGTTTTACCGTCACCTGATAGAGAACAGTGCAGGCAGGTTGTGTCTTGATTGGTTCTATAAATTTGCATTTGAAGTTGAGATGTTAGACGTGTTTGGTATATCATGTAGAGGCAGCTGGAGGTCTGGATCTCCCTATGATCATCCCAGATGTGGAGGTCTGGTCTAGAAATAAGAGGTCCCCGACAGATATCAGAATCCTGATGTAACATGTGCAAGAAAACTCTGCATGCAAAGTAACGCACTACTGGGCTCCCTTTTACATGCTTTTTAACTTATTTTATTTTGGCTGGCCCACCAGCAAAATACTATAGTATCTTTTTGTGCAAATGGCTCTGAATTTGACCTTGCAAAAAAAGGTGCTGATGGGTTCCACAGTTTCTGCAGCTCCCTCATTCTCAAGTTCTTGCACCTGATTGTGGCATAAAAGGTAGGTTGAGTTCTCAGAATCATGGGACAAGATGCAGCAGTTCCACCCAGCAGCACTGTGTAAAGTCCGCTGAATCCGGTTGCAATAGATTTTATCAATTAAGAATAAATGTATGTTTAAAGTGATAGTAAAGGTTCAAGTTTTTTTTTTTTTTTTTTTTTTTAAATAACAAACATGTCATACTTGCCTCCACTGTGCAGTTCGTTTTGCACAGAGTGGCCCGATCGTCCTCTTCTGGGGTCCCACGGCGGCTCTCACGGCTCCTCCCTGCAATAGCTAACCTCCTCTGGGAAGCTCTATTCTGAGGGGGTTACCTTGCGGGCGTGCTCCCATGGCATGCAATCGGTGTCCATAGCCGCCGATTGTATGACTCGGCCCGCCCCCCGGCGGCCGCGCCATTGGATTTGATTGACAGCAGTGGGAGCCAATGGCTGCAGTAACAGTAAATTTTATTACATGTAAACATTCAATAAAATACAAATAGAAGTAGATCCAAGTAGCATTTGTAAAACATAACAAGATACAATGTAGCCAATAACACGCATCGGTGTGAAGACAAGCTGCCCTTCATGGAGTGGTGGGCTAGCATACTGGCGATGATACCCGACATGTTTCAGACCCAATAGTCCTCCTTCAGAGGTTTGTCATTTGTGTCATGAAAGTTCTATAATGTAGATACATAGTATGTTAGTAACATAGTTAACAGTATATTGGTATATCAAAAAAGTGTGTATATCTTATCACATCTGAATAAACTGCGATAGAAACTGTACTTACAAAATAAACAAATAATTAATACAACCAACCAGAGATCTGATGGTGAATGGTCTCACTGATCGGATTGTGCAGCTGTAATGGACCCAGAAGATGTGACCAAAGATAGGGAGAGCGTGGCGGGGGGGCAATGGGGAAATGGCAACTGTCTTGGCTACAAGGACCCCAAGGCATAGGAGCAATTGCTCCGGCCCAAAATGTGACCAGCAATGAAGTAGATATAATTTGTAGAGGCAAGGAGTATTTGCACGTGTGTGTGTAAGAGCAAGAAAAATGGGAGTTATGCCTTGTACCCTAGGTCGGAATTTCCGATGAAAAAAGTCTGACGCAATTTTTTCATCGGATATTCCGACCGTGTGTGTGCCCCATCAGACTTTTTTCTTTGGAAATTCCGACGGAGTTAGAAAGAAAACATGTTCTCTTTTTTTCCGACAAAAAAAAAATTCTATCGGAAATTCCGTCCGTCTGTATGGAAAAAAAACACGCATGCTCAGAATCAAGTCGACGCATGCTCGGAAGCATTGAACTTCATTTTTCTCGGCTCGTCGTAGTGTTGTACGTCACCGCGTTTTTGACGGTCGGAATTTGGTGTGACGGTGTGTATGCAAGACGGCTTGAATGGAATTCCGTCAGAAAAATCCATCGGAGTTTATCCCGACGGAAAATCCGATTGTGTGTACAAGGCATTAGGATTTAAAGAAGTATTGTCTGGACATAATATTGAATCAGTCAAGCTGTCAGTAAAAGTATAGATACCCAAGCATTCCCAATGTGTCACAATTAAGTCCATCAAGTTCAACCAAAAAATAAACATACAATCCCATATACCCAATTCTATACCCACAGTTGATCCAGAGGAAGGCATAAATCCCCAGCAGAGCATGACCCAGTTTGCTAAAGCAGGGGGAAAAATTCCTTCCTGATCCCCCGAGAGGTAATCGGATTTTCTCTGGATCAACCTTACCTATAAATATCAGTACCTAGTTATATTGTAAATGGGTAAAGGAAAAAGTCTTGGCAGTTAGGTCATACGATTCCTATATACCTCCATATGTATTGTTCGTGTTTATCTGCCGTATCCACCTAGCAGTCCCACGGCTTCATGTTGAATGCCTGGGGTGCCGGTAGATATACCTGTGTGGAGTCTAGTTTAGACCAATCGCACAGGTGTGCGATTGGTATCAGCTGGGCAAGGACGTGAGGACAGCGGCGCTAATCGATTGGCAGCCGCGATCCATTGCGTGGTCCCTTGGCGTGATGATGCACGGTGGAAACCCGCCCCGAAAGGCAGAGTCACGCCCCGCGTCACAGCGCCACCGACGCGCATGCGGCCTGCCTATCTGCGCCTCAGGGGGAGACGCAAACAGGAAGGAGCCTGTGGTGAACCGCAGATCCCATTGGCCAAGAGGTGTCTAAAGTGAACCCTATGAGGAGTATCGTCGGGGGACCCCCTGAGCTGGGCAGTTGGGCAGAGCCGTCAGACTCCCATAAGGCATCACACCCCAGGTGGAGTCACAGCCAAACACTCGATGCACGTGTATAAAAACCACTACTGGGAACCAATCAGTGGGCAAGATTAATCTACAAAAATATCTTCCAAACCTTGGTTTATCATGTATTATCATCATCAGTGCTTCTACTAATACAAGGCTGGACAAATTAAGATGGAGTTCTGGATCCAGTCTGTCCAACTCAGGAACCAGCAGAATTATTTTTAGGAGCCAGCTTACTTGATACCACATGAAAACCTCAAAAGTTAGGTCCCAGATGTAATTTTTAAAGAGTTACTAAACTAGGGTGACCAGACATCCCCGGTTTCCGCGGACAGTCCCCAGATTGAGGACACTGTCCCCGGACCAAGTCTGTCCCCGGTTTTGTCCCCGGATTGGATTTGAACAGCGGCTGGGGCAATTTCAAAGACAAGTCAGTGCAGAATTAAAAAAAATATTCTGAATTACACACCCCCACTCAGCCGCGCCTTCTATCTTAGGGGGGTGTATTTTTTTCCATTATCTGTGCCCCTTTCTGATGATCATGTGCTGGTCGGAGCGGAGGGAATATTTCTTCAGTTTCGGGCGCATGCCCATTCAGCTCCGCTCGCATGTTCTTCTGCCTTGGCTCAAGTCCCGGCCAGCCATCTGCCTGCTTATCTCCTTGCCTTCCCTGGTGGAGTGATCTTCCTCCGCTCCCCACCCAGTAGTAGCCGGGGCCCGGAGAGTAAGACTTGACAGGCTGTGAGGCAGGCGGTGGCGGCGATGGGCAGAGAGACGCTGATTGCCGCCATTACTAGTAAAAAAAAAAAATGTCCCCCGATTTCATTTTAAAAAATCTGGTCACCTTATACTAAACCCTTGTTTTGCCTCCACTGTGCAGCTGGTTTTGCGTGGCCCCGATCCTCCTCTTCTGGGATCCCTCGGCGGTGCTCGTGGCTCATCCTCTTCTCGAGTGCCCGTCGGAGAAGCGCTCTCCTTCGGGACACCTATGCGCGTGCGCTCCCGAGTCCTGTTGCTGCATTTATTGACAGCAGAACTCTATCCAAAATGGGGGGGGGGGGGGGCGCGTTTCCTATAGTTTTACTTTAACATCGCCTACCAGCCCTACTACACTCAAACAACAGTTGTGGTCAAACACAAAAGACTTTTGACAGTTGGCAGCAGACAATCCGACCCTCATACCATTTTCCTTCCACAGTAATACAAATCCATCATTCATCGCTTGTCAAGAGTTTTCTCCATATCATATCATTCTCCATATCATCGGGAGCATTGCATCATGTTTGTTCATCTTTGCCCTATCAGTAGAATATTAACCAAAGCTTTTTCAGTCTTCCTGATCAACTCTTCAACAACAGTACAGCCTGACATTATGTCTGACGATTGTTCATGATCAATCAACAAACCAAATTATGGAACATTCCAATAAAAAAGGAGGTCCGAGAAGAAGAACCCATCAGGGCACAACTAACGCCTTTGGCGTTTCATACGTTTTATAAAGGTCAAAGTGTTATTTATGTATCTGATGGATTTGTGTCATCGATCAGTAACACACCTCCTCTATTACAGTGCCCCCACTCTAGATGAATGAGCACAGGGTCACCTTTGGACCAGTGGCGGCTGGTGTGTGTTTTTCTTTTTTTGGGGGGGTGGCATACACCCCTCCCCAATGCTGTTTTCCGGTCGGTCCGGCACTTACCCCGGCGGCGGCGGCGGCTGGCAGGGAGTGCTGTGCAGCAGCTCCGTGTCCTTTTTACTCCATGGGTGGCTTCCAGCTCCTCCCTCCTCCTAGGCATCATACAGGATTGCCTGTGCTTTCAGCCAATCAGGTGACCAGTGTCAAAATCTGCTTCCTGATTGGCCGGGAGGAGGATCAGTGTTACAAAAGCGACTATTCACCTGGGTGGGATCAGAGCGAACTCTCTGCGGCCCGAGCTCACCCTATATTGAAGCCTATTAGAGCCTCTTGGCTTCAAAAAAACGCCTCCCCGCATTGGAATCCATGCGCCGGTGTCCTGAAAGGGGCCGGATACATGGAAGGGGGGGGGGGTGCCCCTGCTTTGGACCGCAATATTGTCAGTCTGGGTGTTTGGATGGACTGCAGATCTAAATGCATTGAAGCCAAATTCCAGCTTTATACGCAGTTACAGCTAACTTATTATTATTTTTATTTTTTTTCCTTTTTGGGAGAAAGGTTTTACATATAATAAATGCTGATCATTGTAAGCACCCCTGCTAGTGCCAAATGGTTTGCCTCATCTCTGTAACTGCTGCATTCTGCTGCAGAGCTTGTTCTGTTGAAAAACCAACAAACTTAGTGGCTGGGTTGTCAGATGAAAATAGAAGAAAGCTAAAAAAAAAAGAAAACGAATGCCGCCATCGCATTTCAAAAATGGTAACCTGCAATAGAATACGTTTGCTTTTGGGTTAAATACCACTTTAACTAAATCACCAGTCTCCTACATTGATGCTTATTGGACCTCCTATCTTATTGGTTTGGCGGCCTGGGCAAAGCTTAGACTTTTTGGAGAGCAGTTGCATGTTAATGAACCAGAGTCCTTGGGTGTACATAGAAGTACGGAACATGTTGGAGTAGTGTTTTCCACGACTGGGACCTGCCAAATTTTAATCCATCTATGGGCAGGCTGGTTGTACAGAAGTTGATTTCTCAATAGACTGCTATACAACCAGCCTATTAGAAATGTTTTTCTTAATCAGTGCCGCTGGCTACAGACTATAATAGCACCGCAGGAAGGATTCCCTCATCCACCTCGAATGTGTTTCATAGGGGAATCGAGAAAAATCAATGTATGGGATGCCCTTTTACTGTCCTCCTTTGAAGGTTCTTGTATGCGTTCTCATCAGCTTTCCATCTAGTCTGCTGTCTACATTAGCTTATTTTCTCCAGTGCCTGCCATGTGTAGCTGACTCTAGCACAGTGGTGGTCAACTTTCTTGATATGGGGCCTCAAATGTGGCCCCAAGCATCACCAAAGGGCCTCACATAAAATGTATTAAATATTTAGTGCCAGAGACAGCAGAGGACATAGACAAAGACTACACATGTACATGATACAGGAGATGGTCAGAGACTGAAGATATGATGCAAGGGATTGTCAAAGATTGCGGTCATGTTTAATAAATCATAATCATAAATCAAACTTTCACTTTTTAATACTTGGTTGCAAATCCTTTGCAGTCAATTACAGCCTGAAGTCTGAAACGCATAGACATCACCAGACGCTGGTTTCATCCCTGGTGATGCTCTGCCAGGCCTCTACTGCAACTGTCTTCAGTTCCTGCTTGTTCTTGGGGCATTTTCCCTTCAGTTTTGTCTTCAGCAAGTGAAATCCATGCTCAATCGGATTCAGGTCAGGTGATTGACTTGGCCATTGCATAACATTCCACTTCTTTCTCTTTAAACTCTTTGGTTGCTTTCGCAGTATGCTTCGGGTCATTGTCCATCTGCACTGTGAAGTGCCGTCCAATGAGTTCTGAAGCATTTGGCTGAATATGAGCCGATAATATTGCCCGAAACACTTCAGAATTCATCCTGCTGCTTTTGTCAGCAGTCACATCATTAATAAATACAAGAGAACCAGTTCCATTGGCAGCTATACATGCCCACGCCATGACACTACCACCACCATGCTTCACTAATGAGGTGGTATGCTTTGGATCATGAGCAGTTCCTTTCCTTCTCCATACTCTTCTCTTCCCATCACTCTGGGACAAGTTGATCTTGGTCTCATCTGTCCATAGGATGTTGTTCCAGAACTGTGAAGGCTTTTTTAGATGTTGTTTGGCAAACTCTAATCTGGCCTTCCTGTTTTTGAGGCTCACCAATGGTTTACATCTTGTGGTGAACCCTCTGTATTCACTCTGCTGAAGTCTTCTCTTGATTGTTGACTTTGACACACATACACCTACCTCCTGGAGAGTGTTCTTGATCTGTCCAACTGTTGTGAAGGGTGTTTTCTTCACCAGGGAAAGAATTCTTCGGTCATCCACCACAGTTGTTTTCCGTGGTCTTCCGGGTCTTTTGGTGTTGCTGAGCTCACCGGTGCGTTCTTTCTTTTTAAGGATGTTCTAAACAGTTGATTTGGCCACACCTAATGTTTTTGCTATCTCTCTGATGGGTTTGTTTTGTTTTTTGCAGCCTAATGATGGCTTGCTCCACTGATGGTGACAGCTCTTTGGATCTCATATTGAGAGTTGACAGCAACAGATTCCAAATGCAAATGGCACACTTGAAATGAACTCTGGACCTTTTATCTGCTCCTTGTAAATGGGATAATGAGGGAAAAACGCACACCTGGCCATAGAACAGCTGGACAGCCAATTGTCCCATTACTTTTGGTCCCTTTTTAAAAAGTGGGAGGCACATATACAAACTGTTGTAATTCCTACACCGTTCACCTGATTTGGATGTAAATGCCCTCAAATTATAGCTCAAAGTCTGCAGTTAAAGCACATCTTATTCGTTTCATTTCAAATCCATTGTGGTGGTGTATAGAGCCAAAAAGATTAGAATTGTGTCAATGTCCCAATATTTATGGACCTGACTGTACATGATACTGCTGGAAATCAGTGCTATAGTGCCTGCAGGGGCCCTGAGGGCTGCACAATAATACCAAAGGGCCGCATTAGATCCTCAGGCCACAGGTTGGGAATCGGGGCTCTAGCAGCTGAATATTCTCCATGTGACTCTTCAACAAATAATGAGCCCTATAGCTGGCCATACACACGACAAATTCAGTCTGTTTCAACCACTTCCCATTCATGATTTGTAAATACAAGATCAATCAAGTACGCACTCAATTGATCACCAAAATTTGGTATATTGTGATGTTTTTAACTAGGCAATAAATTGAAAGCTTCACCTTGCGGCTGATCAAAACCTCCATTTTATGGAAAGTTTGTTCCCACCAAAGTGCCACATGTATTGCCATATTAAGTATCAGGGGCAGATATTTTTTTTTTAATTTTATGTACCACTACCCTGCTCTATAAAACAAAATTATTATCAGTAGTAATTTGGAAATTAAAAAAATGGTGGTGTCCCCTCACATTACCGGTCAGTGTAGGAGTGACCCCTTACAATGGTGGTTAGTAGAAGACTGCCTCTTGCGATGGTGGTTAGTAGAAGACTGCCTCTTGCGATGGTGGTTAGTAGAAGACTGCCTCTTGCGATGGTGGTTAGTAGAAGACTGCCTCTTGCGATGGTGGTTAGTAGAAGACTGCCTCTTGCGATGGTGGTTAGTAGAAGACTGCCTCTTGCGATGGTGGTTAGTAGAAGACTGCCTCTTGCGATGGTGGTTAGTAGAAGACTGCCTCTTGCGATGGTGGTTAGTAGAAGACTGCCTCTTGCGATGGTGGTTAGTAGAAGACTGCCTCTTGCGATGGTGGTTAGTAGAAGACTGCCTCTTGCGATGGTGGTTAGTAGAAGACTGCCTCTTGCGATGGTGGTTAGTAGAAGACTGCCTCTTGCGATGGTGGTTAGTAGAAGACTGCCTCTTGCGATGGTGGTTAGTAGAAGACTGCCTCTTGCGATGGTGGTTAGTAGAAGACTGCCTCTTGCGATGGTGGTTAGTAGAAGACTGCCTCTTGCGATGGTGGTTAGTAGAAGACTGCCTCTTGCGATGGTGGTTAGTAGAAGACTGCCTCTTGCGATGGTGGTTAGTAGAAGACTGCCTCTTGCGATGGTGGTTAGTAGAAGACTGCCTCTTGCGATGGTGGTTAGTAGAAGACTGCCTCTTGCGATGGTGGTTAGTAGAAGACTGCCTCTTGCGATGGTGGTTAGTAGAAGACTGCCTCTTGCGATGGTGGTTAGTAGAAGACTGCCTCTTGCGATGGTGGTTAGTAGAAGACTGCCTCTTGCGATGGTGGTTAGTAGAAGACTGCCTCTTGCGATGGTGGTTAGTAGAAGACTGCCTCTTGCGATGGTGGTTAGTAGAAGACTGCCTCTTGCGATGGTGGTTAGTAGAAGACTGCCTCTTGCGATGGTGGTTAGTAGAAGACTGCCTCTTGCGATGGTGGTTAGTAGAAGACTGCCTCTTGCGATGGTGGTTAGTAGAAGACTGCCTCTTGCGATGGTGGTTAGTAGAAGACTGCCTCTTGCGATGGTGGTTAGTAGAAGACTGCCTCTTGCGATGGTGGTTAGTAGAAGACTGCCTCTTGCGAAGGTGGTTAGTAGAAGACTGCCTCTTGCGACGGTGGTTAGTAGAAGACTGCCTCTTGCGACGGTGGTTAGGAGAAGACTGCCTCTTGCGACGGTGGTTAGGAGAAGACTGCCTCTTGCGACGGTGGTTAGGAGAAGACTGCCTCTTGCGACGGTGGTTAGGAGAAGACTGCCTCTTGCGACGGTGGTTAGGAGAAGACTGCCTCTTGCGACGGTGGTTAGGAGAAGACTGCCTCTTGCGACGGTGGTTAGTAGAAGACTGCCTCTTGCGACGGTGGTTAGTAGAAGACTGCCTCTTGCGACGGTGGTTAGTAGAAGACTGCCTCTTGCGACGGTGGTTAGTAGAAGACTGCCTCTTGCGACGGTGGTTAGTAGAAGACTGCCTCTTGCGACGGTGGTTAGGAGAAGACTGCCTCTTGCGACGGTGGTTAGGAGAAGACTGCCTCTTGCGACGGTGGTTAGGAGAAGACTGCCTCTTGCGACGGTGGTTAGTAGAAGACTGCCTCTTGCGACGGTGGTTAGTAGAAGACTGCCTCTTGCGACGGTGGTTAGGAGAAGACTGCCTCTTGCGACGGTGGTTAGTAGAAGACTGCCTCTTGCGACGGTGGTTAGTGGGATATGAATCCACTATTTGTAATTGTTCAGGGAACCTCTAGCAACCTCATAAGGAACCCTTGGGTTTCATGGAACCCTGGTTGAGAAAGACTGGCCTAAGATATGCAAACTTGTGTCTCCAATAAAAGCTTACTCAGCTTACTGTTTTCTGTTGAAGTTTTAGCCATCTTGTTTGGATTTACTTATCACAGAAGTTTTCAGATGATGTCTGTTGTTTTGGAGATGTTCAGATTGATGGAAACAGATACCGTCCTGTCTATTTGTGGCACACTTCCTGATTTCCCATTCATCAGTGGACAATCCACATTACCATTCTATAACCTGTCAGCAAAGTATCAGTGGTGAAAGTGCTTTGTTTGTAAATGAAGTTCTCTGTTACAGTTAAGCCCACTCACTAATGGAAATTTTTAGAAGCACTAAACTAAATGACAATCAAACCTGGAAGCCGATTGATTTCTGTTCAGAGTTGCACCAGATTTTGCACTCTCAAGCTTTAGTAAATCAACCCCAGTGTGTCATCTTTCAATTTGGGCAAAACCAACCAATTTTACTTCAATTGAATTAATAGGTCTGGACAGAAAACCTGATTGTAGGATAGTCTACATATCGATATGATCCTTAAGTGTAGGATGCATCAACAATATTTTTGATCTTTTGCATCGCATATACAATCATTCCGTGTCTGGCCACCATGAAGCTCCTGGATAAACCAATTTAAACCAGAAGATTTTTGCCTGCTAATCAGCCAGCCAGTGAATCCAGCTTTGTCCTACTGTGATCCTCCATGCAAGAATGGCGGCTAGGAGGGTAGGGTGGACTAAATTTCTTTTTTTTTTTTTTTTTTTTTTAAAAGGTAAACCGCAAAAAGTTTTACAATGAGTTGGATGGTCTGCTTTAAGGACTTTTCATGCTATCGGTTGGATGCCTACCCAGGACCCAGGGTCGGTGCTACCACTAGGCAAACTAGGCAGCTGCCTAGGGCGCACTGCTGCCTAGGGCACCCGGCCACTGGTGTTCCTACTCTCTTCTCTCTGCAGCAAGCAACTAAGTCTCAGCATTAGCAGCTAGCCGCCTCTCCGTTCGCACAGTGTCTGAGACGCAGCAGCGGCGGAGGACTGTTTCTGTGTCTCGAATGAATGGAAGCAAGCAAACATTTGTAGCGGACCCTTAAATTTAGGGGGTCGCTATGCCCAAATTTAAGGGACAGCCTGAGCAATAGTTGGCTCGGGCCTTTGATTTGTTAGATTGAGCTCTGCTGTGGTGTTGTCTGGTGTGCAGTTCCCCTTTGGCCTGCGGGTGGTACTGTTGCCCTGGCCCAGGGTCGAACCACAGGTGACACAATGGCGTGATTGGGTGTCCTCTCTCGGCAGCTGTGCAGTGGGCGTGGTCTACCCACTGTGCATGCCGGGAGAGGGTACAAAAGGGGCAGACGCTGTGGTCCGGGGTGGAATTCAGGGGGTGAGTTCAAGGAGGGACCCCCCGTGTGAAGCGGGTCACGCTCCGGCCCTCAAGGCCAGGAGTATGCGCGTGAGGATTGGCCTCGGGCACCTTTTTAGCCTGAGGCTGCAACTCAGCTATGTGGGCCCAGCACCTTTTGGCTGGGGCCTGTTCAGGAAAAAGGAGTCCCAGGGTGCCCAGGTGAGGGTGGCACGCTCTGACTGAGAGGACGCCGGGGGAAGATTGGTCCCATAGAGGAGACGAGTGATAAGAGATCGCTCTCTCGGGAGAGGCCTGGTGACCTGTCAGAGGGAAGGATTCCATGTTCTGGATTCAGGAGCAACAGGATCTTGCTATTAAAGGGGATCTCCTGAACCCGTCCCTGGAGGGGACAAAGTGACAGTATTGTTCGAGCTCTACTCCGGCTGCTAGGACTGTGAGAGGGACCTATCTGGGTGAGCTAGACCCACTCGGGATCGAGTGGTGACGAGTGAGTAGAAATCTAGTGCCTGGACCTACCTCCTAATCTTGCTACCTTTTTTTTTTTTCCTCTCGTCAACTTTTCCCTTGTTACCTGAGCAGAAGATAAAATAAACTCTCTGTTGGAGTGACAGTCTGGAGGTAACTCGCTGCAGAACCCAAAATAAATAATTTGCGGCCCATATAGTCCGGGAGGACTTGGAGGTATCGCTACACATTCATTTGATGGGCGCTGGTGAGGCTGCATTTGATGGGCGCCGGTGAGGCTGCATTTGATGGGCGCTGGTGAGGCTGCATTTGATGGGCGCTTCATTAAAAAGGTGGGGTATACATGAGCAGGGCAAAGAGGGTGGAACCAAGGGGGCGGCAAAATGAGGTTTCGCCTAGGGTGTCAAAAATCCTTGCACCAGCCCTGCCAGCACCTCGCTGTCTTAGGTTTTTTTTTATTACAAAAGCGCATATGGAATAACCCACTAACAGCAATGGATACCAGGAGGCCTGCTGAACACTATAAAATAGCAGGTGACGTCACTAATGGCACATTATCTATGACCATTCCTCTCCCCCTTGTGTTTCCATGTCTTTGTGTCCATATATACAAAGTTTGAAGGTTTGTCCTCAATTGTTCTTATAGGACGTTTAATTCCATAGTTCTACCGCATAACTCAAAAACAGTAATGGTCCCAGATTGTTGGAAAAACTCATAAAAACAGTATTGTATTGTCACCATTACTGTAAAGGTTCACACAATGTTCACGATGTCTTTTTTGTCACTTATCTGAAAAAATGCCATGAAAACGTTCTTGAGAAACAATTTCCATCTGCGTCTGTTTTGCAGAGTATTACATGTAGCCAGGGCTTTTTTTCTCAGAGAATAGGTGCAGGAACCCCCCCTTCTGAGTCAATTTGTGTCTCCAATCCCTACCCACCTCTAAGCACCGATCCTTGGTTCTACCCCCTACCCACCTCCCAGTACAACCCCTTTTAGAGAATACAGGGACAAGTATCAGTTTGCAGCGCTAAGTAATATGTTTGGGACTTGGTAATAACAAGAAAACGGATCCCCCACAGCCATCAGCAATACACCCCCCCCAGCAACAATAGAACCCCACAACAAAATACCACCCCAGTAACAATAGGCCCCCAGCAGCAACAGCAGACCTCCCAGCAGCTAACACAAATAGACTCTCCAGCAGCCAGCAACAACAGACCTCTTAATCAACAGTAGATCCCTTCCAGCAACAATTGACTCCTCCCCCCAGGAACAAAAGATCCCCTCAGCTTTAACAATAAACCGTCACACAAAAATAGATCCCCCTCCAGCAAAAAGAAAATCCCCCAGTAGCCAGCATCAATAGACGCTCCATCACACCCCAGTACCCTTTTCCAATTGCACGCATTCAGTGCTGGAGATGGCGGAACTGCGTTCCCCCGCGTTCCTGCTGACAAAAAGCCCTGCATGTAGCAATTGCGGGGTTCAGGGACCCCTTCCTTGGTTCTCGTCAAATGTTCTCAGAATTTCCATGGTGTATGTAAAAACTGTTCTTCCTTTTTGTTTTATCTGTGTTGGAAACTATTGCATTTATTATCATCAGATGTCTAATTCATCAAACGTTTCAAAATCCATTCTTCACTTCCTGATGAACGCAGTCGCACTCGCACCGCATTACATAAGCAGTTCAATGCAAGTGTTGCCTTTATGTTGTCAGTATTACATTCTGTTAAAACTCACATGATGGCATTCATTATTTTATCTTTTTTATAGTTCTGTCTTTGTATGCTATCTACTATATATGATTTAGACATTTGTGTTTTACTGTTTTTTGATTTTGAACAAATTAAACTTTATTGTGCCATGTCAGCTACTTTAATATTTTGTTTTTTCGCTGGTTACTTTGTTTTGGTTGTCGGGATTACGTTTGTTTTACTTAATTGACTCCATTCTTCACATGCCAGAATCTATCGTCTCTCTCTCTCTCTCTCTCTCTCTATCTCTCTCTCTCTCTCTCTCTCTCTCTCCTAAGCCTGTTCTGCAAGTTGGGAAGTCCAGCCTTTACATGCAAATGACGGAGACTTCCACCCAATCATCCTCAAGGACTCATCAAGTGTCTCTGGTTAGATGACATTGGCTACTAATTAATTCCGGAATCAGGTGGGAGAGGCTGGCCTTATCCTTTGATTGGCTTGTTTGAGAAAGGAGTAAAAAAAAAGTGTGGCTTTGAGTTTCAGTGTGCACCGAGAGCATAGGGAGTGTCTACAGGTATGTAAGAAACCAAAAGAGTTGGAACTTTGTGCAGAGGGAGAGAAGAATAGACAGCTCAATGGATAATCCTCTTCTACAGTTTGGATTGTTGTTTTGGCCAGCTGCACTCGGACTGGTTCGTGAACAATGGACTTGTAACGGTAGCATTCCAGACCAGTGCTGGTAGGAGGTGAGGAAAGCAAGCATGAGTGCGTTACAACACGAGCATTATCGAACTGCAAAAAATGGGTCTGCAGTTCCTCGTCAAGACTTCTGGGAATATGAAGACTATCAGAACACTGGAAGACGGAGCTACTATGAGGAAGAGAAGTTGCACAGATTGCAAAGGTATGCTGAAGAGCACAAAAAATTGCCCATGAAAGGAGAGCAATATTCTTATGAAACCCAGAGGAATGACCGAGTTCCCAGAGGCTACAGAGTACCTGATGAGAAGTACGACCACTACAGAAGACAACTAGATGAGGATTATTCTGGTAAGAGGAACGTTGATCGATATTATGAGAACTGGGATTCTATTGGTGGATACCCTGTAAAATCTAGAGATGATGGTCGATATGCAGACCGGAGGGTATCTCGTGATGGCCTTGACTATCGACCCTCCAATTATGATTACAGAGAGGGTGACCTCCGCAACATGAAAAACTGTGACGTTTATTACTATGAGGACCTCATGAACGATGATGACTATTATCGCGAGTATCATCGCAGACAACTTGAACGATACTATGAGAAAGAAATGGTAACAACTAGCTACAAGGCACAGCGCCCATTAGAAAAGCGATATTCAGACCAGGATGTCGCGGATTGTCGAACTGGACCATACAATGACCGTAGAGGAATGGACTATGACCAAAGGGATTACGGAAAGGTGAAATGCTCTCCTTCCAGGGATGAGAATGCAAGGACTTCTAGATGCCCTGAAACTTCAAAAAGTAGAAGTCGCCCTACTGAGAGAGACTTTGTAGATTATAGGAGGGATAAAGCAGAATCTGGGCAAAGGAAGCCTAACGCACGTCGGTATGACTTCTTGCCTTTGGATTGTGATGCTATCGATGAGGTTGATCGCCACGAGCCTTTGGATAAATATAATCAAGACAGAAAGTATGATCGCAGTCAGTTTTTAGATTTGGAAGCTGAGCCCTCTAGCTCTTGTAAGCGATTAGCTTATGATTTTGACTATAATCCCCCCGATGGAATTGACCTCTATCTTGATGGTGATAATACTGATGATAAACATATTGACAAAGAACACACAAACCAAGGAGATTTCAGTAGTCGGAGTTGTGATGGCTTTGAAGATACCATCAAGTCCTCTAAAGGAACGGGCAGGATTGAACAATATGGAAGCTCTTGGGAGAATCGAAGGACAAGCTCTGATGACAATATTAGACCAGATAGGCGGGATGATTATTATCAAGATTCTGATAATCCTCAAAAAATGGATTCAAGAAACAGACCCAGCAAAGATAGGCAGGTAGATGGAGACTTTTCTAGTAATTCTACTTCAGAGGAGTCTGGTTCTTCCAGGCAACAAAATCAAGATCAGCAGGCCCAAAAGAGGGCTGAGAAGGCCCCCAACATTGATTCTATGAAAAGGAATAGTATCTATCGCAGGACGGCACCCAGCAGCCTTCGACATTCGGAGTTTGTGCAGAATCGGAAGAAAAAGCGAGGTATAAAATTTTCATTATTTCAGGGGAGATCAATATTAAATAATTCTGAGTCTGTTTCTATAAAGAGGTGAATATGAAAAAGTGTAGCGCTTATTTTTGTGAAAGAGTCAGTTAACAAAACATAACAAATGTTGCAAACATGCATATATATTAATTTCAGTGACACCAAGTGACTGAGTGTGATCCGTGAAAAAAAAAATATTATATGTAAATAAATCAGAACAAAACAGTCCTCTATTGTGACCACACACAAATAACAGTCCAAAAGTGTAGAAAAAACTGCAAGGTTGAAAAAAAGAGTCCCACATGGATATGACCCTCTCTGTGAAAGGATAGAGACACCACCACCGATTATAAGGAGGAGGCTTACCAGATGGTATTGACTTGGTAAGGTGTATACCACCCAAGTCAAAACAGGCTTAAATAATCAGTCAGCAAGGTGTATCCAGCTGGTCCTGAATCCGCATATCAGTCGGCACCGCAAATTCCCGTAAACACCAGGAAGTGTGAATACATATAGTCTTGTTGGAGCCAGAGATACGGTAACCACATAACATGCGTAATGGGGAAAAAAACTCACATAGTGTGATACCGTACAAGGAAGTATTTATTTAAAAAAAGATTAAAAAATGTACACTCACATTTGGAAGAACATCATAGGCATATCACAAAATGCAAGAGCGATGTGTGTAAATGGGTCCACCCGACGCGTTTCAACTAAAAAGTCATCATCTGGCGAGCGAGCGCCGATGTCACGCATGTGCCGTAGACATCGGCGCTCGCTTTTCTGCATATATCTCCTTAACTATGTAGGTTAAGGAGGTCTTGCAGGCACCTACAGGTAAGCCTTAATGTAGGCTTACCTGTAGGTGCATGTATCACAAGAGGGTATACAACCGCTTTAAAAAATACTAAAGCCAAACATCAGGCCAACCAATTGATTGGCACTCTCTTAAGAGGATCATTAATGGTAACCAACAACATTTCATTCATTAAATGCTTCTTTGGTGTAAATGTCTATACAGAAATATCTAAAACTTCTGTAAATGGGCACTATACTGTATCATTTAGTTTTTGGTGATGTTTTTTTTGCCACTGGCTTTATCAGGTCATGTCATGTGTAAAGATACTGCAATGTGGTTTTACTGGTTTATTAGGTATATGTTGCTCTATAGAAGGTGTGTATAGAGAGTATGAGTTGGCCGTAGACGTCTCGGGTTTACTGAAGTTCTTTAAGAGTTTACTAAACAGTATAAATGTTGACAGTGCGGTGGAACTGGCCAAATGAAAGCAAAGTCTGTTGTATTGGGCTGTTCTGTACTTTGTGTGCCGGCCAAGTCATACAATTGTCTCGTTTCGTAGTACTAAGGTGTATCCTTCCACAACGGAGGCCATGTGTGGGCAGGGACATTTCAGAGAACACAGCCTTCAGCTATAAGTTCACTGTTAACAAAGAGGCATAAGGCACTTGGATCTCAGCGAACTGAAGCTGAATGCCTGTTTATAGGTGACCGGTACCCCTTCACGATATACTTGGATTAAAGTGGAATTTATTCACGCTTTAAGGCTGAATGTTCAAGAAAAAAAAAGTAAAATATTTCAGCTTGCCAATCCTTAGATGGGGTGGCTGCATTTGTTTTATTTTTACAGTTCTTTTTTTTTTTTTCCCTTTTTTATTTTCACCCGTCGATCCTGCCAGTAACGCACATTCTGGCCTCTGATGACAACCCTCACCCTACTGTATCTATGGAGGAGCAGCATTGTCACCCTGGGACAATGGTACAGAACATGGGAGGAGGTGTCCTGTAGTCCATAGAGAGACCTGATAACGATGTAACTGATAAGAACAGGCCTTGATCACAAACTTATGAGCACACAAGGTTTCTGGCAGGATCAATAAATGCTTTTTGCACGTATTGAACAAATGGAACAGAACACTTTCAGTGGTATATTCAAAAGACCAGGAGCAAATAAGAGAAGTTCATTGTTAGGGTTTACATACACTTTGAAGGAAAGCTATTGTGCATTTTCAAGGAGCACAAGTCTGAGTTCTGCTTAAAGCGGAGTTCCACCCAAAAGTGGAACTTCCGCTCATTTGTCTCCTGCCCCCCCCTCCGGTACCACAATTGGCACCTTTCGGGGGGAAGCGGATACCCACTTCCGGGAGTCCGGGCCACGGGGAATTACGCCAGCAGCTCGGCTCCCTCCTCCTCCCGACTTGCACGATCATTGGGAGCGTGTGGCACAATGTCGGCTATTGTGCGCAGGTGCTGTCTACAGCTGATCGTAGATTCCCATATTCGGAGGCTTTCGGCGGCTCCGTACTGTGCAATCGCTGCACATGCGCAGTACTAGGCGGGCATTATTCGGCAGGGGGCATTTCTCATCAGAACACCGGGCTCCCTAACCTGCAATGGCGGCGGCAGCACCCGAAAGCTGATGGGAAACATCAGCTGCAGTGCCGACATCGCTGGACTCCAGGACAGGTTAGTGGTTTGTAAGGTGGATGAGTCTACCCGAACAGTGACTACCACTGATTGGCTGCAGTCACCCTTTGGCTGACTTTTCTTCAATTTCCCATTTGCAGTTTGTCGAACCAGGTAATGTCAGCTGGGCCACCTATGGCTCAAATTGAAGTTACGTATGGCCAGTTTTAGGTTGCATTCAGGACTCGTTTACACCTGCTTCAAAACAAGGCTTCGGACAGGCTTCTTTAAAGCTCCCTGAATGCCAGTCAAAGCTCCTGACACTAAATAAAATGGTTATCTTACAGTCCTGTTTACACCTTGCTTTTGCTTCGCTTCGGCTTCACTTAAAAAATGATACCTCTTGTCGCTTTAGTGGTGCTTTAAAGCATCTTCAAAGCATCCAATGTCAAAGCTTGCTTGAAGCACAGGCAGATTTTTTATTTTTTTTGTTTCATATGGCAGATTTTAATACGTTTTTAATTGAGCTTTAGCTTCGCTTTGTTTTGGAAAAATTGCAGATATGAGACATCAACACACAGAGCATCTGCCAGGCTTCATTAAAGCTTCAAAAAAGCACCACTGAAGCATCATCAAAGCACCACCGAAGCATCACAGAGGCATCAAAAACACATCAAAAAAGCATGTTGAAGCGGTAGGTGCTTTAATGTGTGTTGAAGTCGAAGCAAGTGTAAATGAGCCCTCACACCTGCGAATGAACCCTGATAGTGATTACATGCGAGAATGCCAGTGAGTTTCCGTGATTAGCTGCAAGTAGGCAGCACCATTGAAAGCAATGGGAGGCTGCCAGCTCTCGCAGCAAATCGTGCCCACTTGCATGCAATCACTCGTGCAATGATCACATGCAAGTTACCCACCCTGGACGCATTGTATGGTTTACCTTAATAGAGTTGTAACGTCTCAAGGTCTTTCACCTTAATGGAATCTATCCATTAAGGTGAAAAACCTTCTGTAGTGCAGCTGCCCCCAGAGCCCCCCTTTCTCTTACCTGAACCCGATCTTTCCAGTGACGAGAACAAGCCCAGCAGCTCCAGCCACTGTTTCGGGTCCTCGTTAAATTAATTGATGGCAGTAGGGGCCATTGGCTCCCACTGCTGTCAATCAAATCCAGTGACACGGGAGTCGGGGGGGGGGGAGACAGGGGGTGGGGCCGAGTCCTGCTGTCTGTGTCAATGGATGCAGCAGCATGACTCGGGAGCCTGCCCGCATGAGTGCCCCCATGGAATGCGGCTCTCCGTAGGGGCACTCGATGTAGAGGAGGAGCCAGGAGCACCGCTGGGGGGACACCAGAAAAGAAGTATCGGGGCCGCTCTGTGCAAAACTCTTGCTCAGAGGAGGTAAGTATGACATGTTATGTTTAAAAAAAAAAAAAAAAACCTTTACAATAACTTTAAGGCAATTTAGAACAACAATGAAGTGACGATTACATTTTTTTAGCCACTTGCCATCCGCCCCAAAGCGGTTTTACTGCTACAGGGTGGCTCTCCTGTGCAGAATCACGTGTATATACGTGATTCTGCAGTCTGCACTTTTGTCTGCAGGGGACACTTCTGCTGTGAATATTCACAGCAGAAGCTGATCTGCGGGTGCCAGGCACTTGATGTCCTCCAGCACCTGCCGATCGTCGGTAAAACGCACAGAAGTGAGATCTACCTATGTAAACAAGGCAGATCTCAGTTCTGATGGGGAAAGGGATGGATTTTGTGTTGCTGCAAAGGAGGGATAAAATACAACTCTTCCCTTAGTAAAAGCAACACATACAGTACACAAAAACACTGGCTAGGCACAGTTAACCCTTTGATCACCCGATGCTTAACCTCTTCCCAGCCAGTTTTATTAGTACAGTGACGGTGCATATTTTTAGCACTGATCACAGTATTAGTGTCACTGGTCCCCACAAAGTGTCAATTAGTGCCGATTGTCCTCCGCAATATCGCAGTGCCACTAGAAGTCACTGAATGTCCCCATTACTATTATAAAAAAATAGATTAATAAAAATTCTATAAATATATTGCATAGTTTGTAGACGCTATAACGTTCACGTAAACCAATCAATATATGCTTATTGGTGGAAATCACATGCCATTCAGTGTTGTTTTGATAGTTTTCCCAGATAATTAAATTTTTTATTTTATTTTAGTTCAAAAATTTGCACAAGTTTACATATTTGGAAGGGTTTAGTGTTTGGTTATCATTACTTGGATGGACAGATCTAGAGTCTATTATAGATATCGGAGGGCGAGATTTACTGAAGTTGGTGCACACATAATCTGGTGCAGCTCTGCATAGTAACCAATCAGCTTCCAGGTTTTTTTTTGTGGCAAGACTTAATTGAACAAGCTGAAGTCAGAAGCTGATTGGTTACTGTGCAAAGCTGAACCAAATTCTGAGCGCACGCGTTTTAGTAAATCTTCCCCATGGTGTCTGTGTATAGCCAGCAAAATTGTAATAATTATTATTTTATTTATTTTTTTACTTTTACTTTTCTGCATTTTAGAAACAGACTTTTTGCTTTTTTCTATGTCCTGCACTGGTTTAGAGCGATGGCTGGAGCTATTCTGTGTGCTAAGTGAATGTAAATAGTAATCCTTTGTACCCTTCCCCCACCAAACTCCTGTGTTCCCCTCAGTTTCACCTCTGCCCCTTCCTTCCCGAGGCCTGGCATTTTTCCCTGGCATGCTCCTCCCCCATGTCAAACTTTCTTTGTCATGGCCGTGTGGAGCTATGGAGATGTCAGCTTGCGTCATGCACTGTTTGTTGAAGGGCTTGTCGAAAAGATTTTAGCCGATTGCCGAATCCTAAGCAGAGGGAAAACCTACAGCAGCTGAAATTCATGTGTCGCTTTGTAAGACGTTATCGGGAGCTGCATAAAAAATATTTGTTCTGTCTTCACAATCCCTCCCGGCAATTATAATTGTAGTTTTATTCAACCAGTATAAATGTCCACTAAGCTCCACTACTTCAGACCTTGATCATGTTGGCTCTGTAGGATTTGTCCTTTTTAAAATTATTGTCCAAAGAGGAGCTCCACCACTATCAAATCCCTCCGTTTCTGCATCTGGTTCCACCCGCGATTTATGTTTTTTAAAAGTCAGCCGTTACAAACACTGTAGCTGCTGACTTTTAATAAGGACACTTACCTGTCCTAGGCGCCCGCGATGTCGGCCCCCTGAGGGCAATCCCTCGATCGTGCCAGGTCCTGGCACCACCATCCTCACTAAGGGAAACAGGCAGTGGAGCCTTGCAGCTTCACTGCCCGTTTCCTACTGCGCATGCGCGAGTCTCGCGGTGCTGTATAAATGGGCGGCTGCTCTCTGGGATACACACAGTTCCCAGAAGGCAGCGCGGCTTTCCCCAGAAGACAACGCAAGGATGACGACCAGCCGCGGTATAGGAAGAGGCAGATTAGGAAGATCCGCATAGCAACGGCAATTTCTGGTAAGTAATCTTTTTTTTTGTAGCATTTTGGTGTATTTTTTTTTTTTTTAGGGTGAACCTCCACTTTAAGCTGATCATTGACTGTACAATGGCTTTAAATCCCACTACATTCCATACATATCCAGTCGGTTATTGCCAATTCTAAACAGATTGTACAGTGAGATTGTATCGTGTGTGTGACCAGTCTATTGATATTCACATCCTATGAATTTCTCTTTAATGTGTAGCACACGGATCCTTTTCCCCCTCTTATCTTCTCAAGCAGGGGGATAAGACACACCATGCCACATGCCTGTGTCCTCTAGATTATAAAGGTCAGGCCAGCGGTGTTACATACTTGGGTCCTGCAGCGAGTTGCTCCCTTCTTCTGGTTCTCCCCTCTATGTTTATAGAGGCGAGTCTTTATCTTTCCCAAATAGGTCAATGTCCACACAACATATCAACTCCAGCGTGAGTTTATTTTATCTTTCTTTCAGGAACCAGAGAGTTGAAGTGAGAAAAGGTTAGCAGATAGAAGTGGATTCAGGCACACTCTTGGCTTCGTCGCCACTCGATCCCGAGGTGGGTACAACTCACCCGGATAGTCACTCAATAGCACTAGCAGTCGGCGTGATGCTGGAACAGTGACTCAGTCCCCTCCAAGGACCAAGTCAAGGAGATCCCTCCTGAATTTTAACACTCCGCAGAGGCAGTCTGTGAAGTGAGCAATTCTTCCCTCCGACAGGTCACCAGGCCTTTCCCGAGTCGGCAATACTTTATTACTCGCCCTCTTGTTATGGGATCGATCCTCCCCTGGTTTCCTCTGTGTCAGAGCGGTTACCCTCACGTGGGTTCCCTGGGACTCCTCTTCGGTTGTAGACCCAGCCAAAGGTACTCGAGACTCCTCGATCAAGATTGGACGCACCCCCCTCTGAGGGGTAGCTCCCTCCGGGCAGTGGGCCCCCGGGAATTGACTTCCGGGCAGTGGGCCCCCGGGAATTGACTTCCGGGCAGTGGGCCCCTTATATATCCTCTCCCGGCATGCACAGCAAGCCAGAACCGCCCACCAACGGCAGCCGAGAGAGGACATCCAATACCTACTCCATCACCTGCGGTTCAACCCTGGGTATAGGTGACAGCACCACCTATTTGCCCAAAGAGGAACTGCACGCCAGGTGACACAGCAGTAAGGCAGAGTCCAAATATATAGGAGACCCGAGCCAACTATTGCTCTGGTCACTCCTAAATTTAGGTATAGCGGGGTTAAATTTGGGGACCCCGCTACAAATGGTTGACAATTGCATATAGGTAGTATATAGTATTATTTAGCACAATTGATAGGCCTCGGAAAGGGTGTTGTATATGTGGCGACTCCTCATTCTGGGGCCAAATATATTGTGACAGCAGGAAGGTAAAGTCACCTGGTTGCATCCAGGGGGGTAGATATATTTCGCCCAGATTCAGGCTTTACGCCGACTTATACAACTAGGTGGAGAGTTGTATAAGCCCAGCTAAGGCTAGTGGGCTCATGGATGACTCATACCTCTAGGGAGAGTGCTGGGCGTCGTGCAGGCAGGGAGTTGATGAGGCCAGCTGAAGCTTGTCAGCTCATTTAGGCCTCTATAAGAACTCCCAGCTTCATTAGATGTTAGCTCATGTCTGGAACCAGACCTGTGTGGACTGTCTAGGGAGAGTGAACCCCTGTGCGGTGAGGCAAAGCCTGTGTGGCTATTTGCTTGGACATTTAAAACCAGGGACTTAGGGACTAGGACAGCACTAGGCTGATCCCAGTTGTTAGTTAGGAAACCTGTATGTTTAGTCAGAGGTCAAGTTGACCAGGATTTATTTTGTTTATATGTTTCTTTTGGCTTTGCTGTGTTTTGTCACTGTAAATAGAAAATAAACCGCACTTTTTTTTGATTTTGAAAACCACAACCTCCGTTTGCTGGGCCTGTTTTTGTGTGGGGAGCCCATCCCGGGGGTCACACACACCCGCTGCCGAGCTAACCCCCTCACAATATGAAGACTGTATGTCATTCAGCTCAATGGGTGTGAAATGACAGTGGATGTGGCTGTGAGCTGGAAAAGGAGACTATCTTCTGTATATGGTGGCTGACCAAAAACAATTACATATAGGTAGTATATAGTATTTAGTACCATTGATAGGCCTCGGAAAGGGTGCTAAATAAGGCAGAACAGTCACGCATGTTGGAAAACCCTGATCAAAACACTGTGGTTACTTAGTGTGATAAGTGTTGGTAGTCTGTAAGACTGCCACCCCCCCCCCCCCATTCCTCCTTATTCACATAAACTTGATAGTTAGGAAGAGCTAACCTTGCATGTTTGAGAGTTCTGCAAGCTCTCAGGAGATGTGTTGCCCTAGGGTGGATGATAACTTCTGCACTTCCAACCACTCTTTGAAGTCCATGGACACTGTAAGACTAAAGCCTGGTACACACGATTTGTCTTTTCCGCAGACAAAGCGTAGGACTTTTGCCCGAAGGGCGTTGGCCAGGAATTTGTCTTGCATACAAACGGCACACAATTGTCGGCCAACAAACGCCAAACTACATGGTTTTTCAGCTCTTTAGCGCCACTCATTGGGCACATTTTGCTAATGTCGTGTTTGATGAGCATTGCTTCAGAGCATGCGTGTTTGTACTTTGGACCTTTGTCCGATGGACTTGTGTACACGTGCTCGGAAAATCCGTCAACAGACAATTGTTGGCGGAAAATTTTAAAGCGCGCAATTCAACATTTGTCCGTGGTAAATCCGACAACAATTGTCCGATGGAGCATACAAACGGTTGGATTTTCCGCCCAACAGCCTGCCATCACACAATTCCCGTCGGAAAATCAGTTTGTGTGTACGAGGCTTAAGACCCAACCATACATGCTAGATCAACCTTTTCAACACCAAAATAACTTTCCAGTCTCAGGGCACTCCTGCGAAGAATTACTGTATCTACAACTCATGATGCATTCGTATGATTGTCCCTGGGACGAATGCTCCTTCCACTTCTAGACATTGTAAGGGGGTAGATCTTCCCAGATAAAGAGATCCATGGTGTCAGTGGGAACTCATCTGAGAGGCAGAAAACGCTTACCGTATATACTCGAGTATAAGCCGAGTTTTTCAGCACATTTTTTTTGTGCTGAAAATGCCCCCCTCGGCTTATATTCGTGTCACCTTTTTGTGCCTGATATCCCGGGCTTTGGGGACCCGGTAATGGCCGGCCAGTTTGTTGTCCGGGGAACCTACGGCTGGGGAGCACCGATTTTTTTTTTTTCCAAAGCCGGGCACCCCTTCAATAAACTCCCATGTTAAACTGTAATATCTCCGGTGAATTTGGGGACCCGGTTCCGGCTGGTCGTAGGTCCCCTGGACCCGAAACTTGGCACACATGTAGCCCCATTTCTCCTCTATAAGTGTGCAAAGTTTTTTTGTCTGGGGGACCTACGGCCCGGGAGCACCAGTTTTTCAAACCCGGGCACTCCTTCCATAGACTCCCATGTTAAACGTCAGTCTAGTCATGGGCACAGTGAGGCATGGGCACAGTGAGGCATGGACACAGTGAGACACAGTGAGGCATGGACACAGTGAGACATGCAGATGGACACCCTAGGCTTCTACTTGAGTCAATACGTTTTCCCAGTTTTTTGTGGTAAAATTAGGTGCCTCGGCTTATATTCGGGTCGGCTTATACTCGAGTATATATGGTATTTACTCAAGGAACCCCTAGCAACTTCTGGAGGAACCCTATGGCTCCATGGAACCCTGGTTGAGAAACCCTGTACTAGAGGGTCCACCTGCAGGCTGTTCTGTTTGCTGGATCTCTAAAAAAAAAAGGAAATGCTTGGCTTGGCCAAGCATGCATGTTTTCTCTTTGGAGAGAGGAGCAGAGACTTTTTCCAGACACGCCTAACCCCAGCATGTCTAGAGGGAAGCAGTAGTGTTCTTTGCAACAATAATGATTGTTGCCCATAGAAATAGATTGCCATCTTACATTCATGGTTGCTTTTAATCACAATTCATACAGAATGGAGGATCTCGTAATGCATTGCAAATTTGCAGGATGGTTTGCTGATCCCTATTTAGTAGTCATAGCCTGGGAAACCTCTCACCAAGCTTGCCTGGGTGTCACTCCTCTGCATCAAGCGCACATTCTGCCCAACTTCAGAATGGTCCTCTCACAGCAAAGCAGCCATACTTTGCTGATGTCACAAGGATATTTATGATCAACCTGAGTGACATTTCAAATCTCTGTGTGCAAACACTTGTAGACCCCATCGCTGTCCATCGAGACCCAACTGATACTATTGACACTTCACTTGCTTCTGTCATATTTCCTGCTTCTACTTTGTGACATAGCTAAGTTCACATTGAAGATACTAGCTATCCGTAATCTATACTGGCAGTTCTGCTATCTATAGTGTAGTCTGTACAACCAGAGAAGTGTTATGGGTTTCTACTTAATTCTCAACTCCACCATGACGGAACACTTCAGTGAAGTTTTTACTACTTCCCCCCCCCCCCCCCCCCCCCTTGATAATAAGAGGAGCCAAGGGCTTCAGAAGGGCCTCCGACTGAGCAGTACTGCTTTACCAGTTTCTGTCTAATAGAATATAGAACAGCAGGGAGTTCTATAAACTGATTTCTTCTCCCCGCAGGGAAGTTTCTACAAAGACCAGTTACTGCCGAATCAGTAAATTATGCTGGAATTCTGCCATCCCTTTGAGGGCAGCCATACTGCTGACTGATGTGATCCACAATGAAATTGAGTTTGACACCCCTGATTTAAACCCGTTGGGGATTTTTCTCTGCTACTTTCATATTATCATTTAAAACTAACCAATCATTTTAAGAATGGATGGAAAGTATAATGCTATATAAATAACTTTGGTAGTTAACTAGTACATTTATTTATAGGGATCTCTACATTACAGCTAAAAAAGGAACATTTGAGGAAGAAGCTGCTTGGTTTCATCTCCAAATGAGGGACTGTCTGAAGCTATGATCTTCTATGGACACCCTTTCCTAAAGCATCTGAAATCCAAAGTCCCTTTTAATCACATTGCAAACTTTCTGATCATGATATGCCTCTTGTCCATGTGATATAACCCAAGAATGTGCATTCTGGTATGGTAATGGCCCTTATAGCCTCGTTCAATTCTCAATCCCTGTGCACAGATCTTGAAAGCTGTTAATAGTTATCATTTGTTTCTATTTGATGGTGATAATACACCCTGCTTTTCTTTGCAACTTAGGCAGTTGTCCCTGTTGCCCTCCCCTAGTTGGTCATGTTCATATACAGTCATGGCCGAAATTGTTGGCACCCCAGAAATGTTTCCAGAAAATCTAGTATTTCTCAAAGAAAAGTATTGCAGTAACACATGTTTTGCTATGCACATATTTATTCCCTTTGTGTGTATTGGAACAAAACAAAAAAAGGGAGGGAAAAAAGCAAATTGGACATAATGTCACACGAAACTCCAAAAATGGGCTGGTCAAAATTCTTGGCACCCTTAACTTAATATTTGGTTGCACACCCTTTGGAAAAAATAACTGAAATCAGTCGCTTCCTATAACCATCAATAAGCTTCTTACACCTCTCACCCGGAATTTTGGACCACTCTTCCTCTGCAAACTGCTCCAGGTCTCTCTTATTGGAAGGGCGCCTTTTCCCAACAGCAATTTTAAGATCTCTCCACAGGTGTTCAATGGGATTGAGATCTGGACTCATTGCTGGCCACTTTAGAACTCTCCAGCGCTTTGTTGCCATCCATTTCTAGGTGCTTTTTGACGTATGTTTGGGGTCATTGTCCTGCTGGAAGACCCAAGATCTCGGACGCAAACCCAGCTTTTTGACACTGGGCTCTACAGTGCGACCCAAAATCCTTTGGTAATCCTCAGATTTCATGATGCCTTGCACACATTCAAGGCACCCAGTGCCAGAGGCAGCCAAACAACCCCAAAACATCATTGAACCTCCACCATATTTCACTGTAGGTACTGTGTTCTTTTCTTTGTAGGCCTCATTCCGTTTTCGGTAAACAGTAGAATGATGTGCTTTACCAAAAAGCTCTATCTTGGTCTCATCTGTCCACAAGATGTTTTCCCAGAAGGATTTTGGCTTACTCCAGTACTGTAGTCTTGCTTTTTTAGGTCTCTGTGTCAGCAGTGGGGTCCTTCTGAGTCTCCTGCCATTAAGTTTAATTTCATTTAAATGTCGACGGATAGTTGGCGCTGACACTGATGCTCCCTGAGCCTGTAGGACCGCTTGAATTTCTTTGGAACTTGTTTGGGGCTGCTTATCCACCATCCGTACTATCCTGCGTTGCAACCTTTCATCAATTTTTCTCTTCCGTCCACGCCCAGAGAGATTAGCTACAGTGCCATGGGTTGCAAACTTCTTGATAATGTTGCGCACTGTGGACAGAGGCAAATCTAGATCTCTGGAGATGGACTTGTAACCTTGAGATTGTTAATATTTTTCCACACTTTTGGTTCTCAAGTCCTCAGACAGTTCTCTTCTCCTCTTTCTGCTGTCCATGCTTAGTGTGGCACACACAGACCCACAATGCAAAGACTAAGTGAACTTCTCTCCTTTTTTATCTGCATTCAGGTGTGATTTATATATGGCCCACACCTGTTACTTGCCCCAGGTGAGTTTAAAGGAGCATCACATGCTTGAAACAATCTTATTTATCCACAATTTTGAAAGGGTGTCAATAATTTTGACCAACCCATTTTTGAAATTTTGTGACATTTTGTCCAATTTGCTTTTTTTCCTCCCTTTTTTTGTTTTGTTCCAATACAGACAAAGGGAATAAACACGTGTAAAGCAAAACATGTGTTACTGCAATACTTTTCTGTGAGAGACTTAATTTTCTGGAAAAATTTCTGGGGTGCCAACAATTCCGGCCATGACTGTAGTTGAGGCCACCCTTACTGTCTAATGGAAGCAACTGTGATGGAAATGGTGCACAGATTGGCCTTTCCTTCATTAGACCACAGCCAATGTGCACAGTCAACAAGTCTTATGATCAAAAGTTTCTGAAGGAACTACTGTCCTGGTTGCTGTTTGCAGCCAATCAAATCCTTGTATTCCCTTCTATTGCACTTGAGCAATGCCAGAAATAAAAATAAATAGATCTTGCTTCAGATACTTTGGCTATTGTGATCCTTCTCTTCAGAGCAGTGACAGGACATGGATCCCTCTAAACTGAGGTCACAACTCTTTCATAGACTGTTGCCAAATGCCACCCTGACAGACTCCTCCTTACCCGGGCAGGCGCACAGATTGAGAATATTTGCTGATTAGTCACCGAGCCAAAATGACTGACTCATGACAAATGCAAGATGTTTATTTCACTCCGTCATCATCCTGTAACAGATTAGGAAACAGATTTGTCACATATTTATCTCCTATTGTTGTTGGCATCTGACGTGGCTGTTGCTTTATAGCCCTATTGGTTTCTAAGATTTTGTTTAGATCAGCATCACACAAGCAGTTTCGAATTGACATCTGTAGAATCTACAGAATTTTGTTAAGAATCTGTTTTAATAGGATAAGTACACATTCGCACAAAGTGCACTTTTGCCTACCTTCCCTGACCTAAACTAACTTCTGACCTCTACCCTAGACACACATCTGGATCAGACATCTGCAGACTGTGGGGATATTCAGAGGGAGTGACAAAACCTTCCTTTCTGCAACCCGCACCTTCTCAGTCGTTCTCTATAGACTTCTATGGGGCCCTTACTTGGCTCAACTTTTTGGCGTTTTATCTAATTTTACTCAAATTCAGCAGGTTTATAGTCGTGTTTCTGCCCAGGATGGCTGTGTTCATGATATGACACCATGCTGTGTAGCCTCCTGATGCTATTATGAACTGATAGATAGTATGGAACCAGGGAACGCAGACTCTGATTTGGGGCCATGCAAGAAAAAAAGAGAAAGGGCAGCCAAAGATTAAATCTAGGATGGAAATTGGAGAAACTGAGTAAACAGGCCGTTCCCATTAATCTTGTTTACATTTTTGTACTTAACTAGCGTGAACCTTTAATTAAATGTCTTCTTTGTTTAGCTTTCTATTTGCTATGTTACCAGTTGGAGTGAAAAGCGAAGCTATAATTTGACATGATGTATAACAAGATGAGATGTGCATGACCAGTATAGACCAGATGTCTCCAAACCTTCCTAAAGCGGAGATCCACCCAGAAAAAAAAAATACATTAAAAATCCCAGAAAAAAATAATAAAAATTTAATAGAAAAAAAATATATTTTTATACTCACCCTAAATGCCTGTTGCTATGCGGAAGTCCCCTAATCTGCCCCTAATGTGCCTCTTCTCGTCCGCGGTGGGTCTCCTCTTCTTGTGAATGGGGCGCGATGTCTTCTGGGAACGGTGTGTATCCCAGGAGGCAAGCCGCCCATTCACAAAGCGCCGTGCGAGTGGCGCATGCGCAGTAGGAAACGGACAGTGAAGCCGTAAGGCTTCACTGCCTGTTTCCCTTAGTCAGGATGGAGGAGGCGGGAGCCTGGCAGCAGCGATCGATCGCCGTGGCGGGACCGACATCGGTAAGTGTCCTTATTAAGTCGGCAGCTACACTGTTAGTAGCTGCTGACTTTTGAAAAAAACAAAAAAAACAAGCTGCACCTACGCTTTAATGTCTGCCTGACCATACTCGTACTTGGCCCACCCCTTACCGTTGCCTATAATTAACCAGACCACACATGGAATGGAGTACAAATGGCTATAGTAGCCTTTTATTAACAAAAATATTAACTTAATATAAACAGTAAACATTCTTTATCACATAAACATCCGAGAACAAAACTATCAAGCCTCGTACACGCGGGCGGGAATCCCGTCGGGGGGGGGGGGAACGTTGGTTTTCCAAACGGGATTCCCAGCAAGCTTGCCTTGCACGCCGAGTGTACACATGGCCATTCAAAAGAACCGCCATTCTTTTGATTGGCAAGAACGCAGTGACGTCATCGACTACGATGAGCCTGTGCTCGTCACATTCGATGCCGTCGCCAACACCTTGCTACACCCTACACTACCCATGTATGCTACCGCACATGTGTCAAAGTCTTTTCGAGCATGCGCGGGTTTACACTCTGCCGAGAATCCCGACGAGAAAAATAGAGAGCAGGTTCTCTATTTTTTTTCGTCGAGATTCCTGGCAGTTTTCCCAACGAGAAACCATACACACGAACGTTTTTTCCGGCTAAAAGCTCTCCCAGCAGCTTTCTTGCCGAGAAAACCGGTCGTGTGTACGAGGCTTGAGTCGCTCTGCCTGTTGGTCCTTGATGGCACCCCAAAATTATAATATGTTACACTTCTACACTGCGGGACCTTTTACCATGATAGGCCTCCAGCCGCAACACACCAGCTCGGAGACAACACCCTACACACAGTGCAACCATTACCATATTCCAGCTAAACCGTGTTAACTGGAATACACCAGAGGGACACATACCACCGATGAGTCCCAAACCCTTCCATCTCGTAGGTTTTCTTATCACCATCAAAGACCAACAACCACCGACCGTCCAGCTGCCATGACGTCGCATGCTCAGGCTGCTCCTGTAAAGAGAAAAAAAATGACCAAAAAACAGGGAGGGTGGGTGGGAAACTGCTTCTTGTCTCCGCTGCCCTCCACTGATCCCCTTGGCACCCCACCTTCCCTTAAATCACCTAAACCCCACCCCCGCCATGATATATCCCCCATCATATCCTTCCCCTCACTTCTCCCACTTACTGCAATTAACCCCCTGTTGTCTCCCCTTCTCACACTGTCATGCCAGCCCTGCACTAGCAGGTATATATTGCTATTTATATATCTGCAAATATATGCCCTACATCTTTCTGACTCGGTACAATAATTCTTGAATTTATTATTGTACCATGTTTGTGTGCATTGGCTGGGTTTAGGAAAACTCTGTTTTGGCTTTATGGGAATTTCGTGTTTCTGTGAAAATTACCAATCTTCTTGGGGTTTCCATTGTTGACATTGCTTGGATGTGTAAAGTTTATACATCGAATTCTAGTGTTTCTTAAGCCAGGCCATACATGCATCAAAATTCTGCCAATTCAGCAGGGACCGGACAAATTTTGATCCATGTTTGGGCTAGCTGGTTGTACACAAGTCAATCTATCGATCGACTTTTATACAACCAGTCTGTCAGTTTTTTTCCCACATAATCAGTGCTGTCGGCTATAGCTGTCAATACTGGTCATTTTATTCTGCCGGCGGGGAATACAATAGCTCAGCGGGAGTGATTCCTCTATCCACATTGAATGTGTTAATGGGAGAATAGTTTTTGTTTTGTTTTTTCGTTCAACCCGCCGGTTGAACGGAAAAAAAAATGAATCGTGCATGGCCTTCTTTAGGGCCATGTCATATAAGTGATTAATCCTATGGCTTCACTCACTTGCTGGCCAAAATGGTGCAGGATCTCATGCTGCAAAGAGGAAGCGGTGATGGAGGGATGGAGATGGAGGGACACCTCACTGGGCAGGCCTTGAGTTGCCCCCAGGAACATTATTACTAGTGTGACATAACCATTAGAGCAAACTCAATTTTTTGGTCATTCTGTGTTACAGGATTCCACCACCTGGGGATGTTTAGGGCTTTGCCTAAAGCTCTAAAAATCCTGCCTATTACCTGTACAATATGGAGCTACTCATTTAGCAGGACCAATATTCAGCCTTGTAGGTTTCAATAGGAACTAGTCACATCCCCATGGGTAACTTGCCCTGGGTAGTCCGAAAGATAAGCCTAGTCTCATAAAATGTATGACCCTTCAGTGTATTGGTGACGGACCCTTTTACAGACAAGCCACCCTTTTGTTGTCTCTTGGCCCCGGGGCAGCTTGAAGTGACTTATTTAGATATAATTTCCAGAACTGGGAGAGGACTCTGTAGTCGTGACCATTTCTCTTGCCCTGCAGGAAACCCTAGTGACGTGGGATGAGAGACTGGTGAGACCGGTTCATTCATATGTATTGCTAGATACTCCCTGCTAATTACCTGCCCGTTTATCACTGCCAAGAGAGAAAACAAGAAATAGACTATTTTCAACTTATGCTTCTTCGTAAGACCAACCACGTGTCTCACCCCCATCGATTGTTGCATGGCCATTTAGGAAGTCCTGCCATCCCATTATGAACCTTATGTGCTTTAGTTTTAATATCCGTCTTTACAGTTGTTGGTTCATCTTCTAATGAATAGTTTCTTCTTCTTTCTTTATCAGCATACTTCTACATTGTTAAATTTGTTGGCTTCCTGGTTTCCTAAGACCCGATTCACACAGGGGCGACTCAGCTGCCTGACAAGTCGCGTCCCGTTCTGTACAATAGAACCGTTCTAATAGGAGCGACTGAAGTCGCTCCGACTTGGAAAAAGGTTCCTGTACTACTTCAAGATGACTTCAGGGCGACTTCCATTGACTTCAATACAGAAGTCATTTTTGAAGTCACCTTTGAAGTCGTCTTCAGATCGCCCGGCAGTCGCGGGACAAGTCGTGCCGCCCCTGTGTGAATCGGCTCTAAGGCTCCATGTACACGGGACGTTTTTACAACTGCTCCTGAACGATTTAACTTGACAGATAGTAACCCACGTTTAAAACGTCCATTTTGGCGCGTTTACATGCCGCGTCTAGCCGCGTTTGCGTTTTTTTTTTAAATGGCGAAAAACGCCTAGAAACGAAACGCTGCTAAACGCGGGTTACTGCGTTTAGTCGCGTTTGGCGTCTGAGACGTGGAAATCTTCGGCGTCTGAACCCATTTTTTTGCTTTCAAAGAACGCTGTAAAACGCAACTGCCTAAAAACGTCAATAAACGAGAGTGTGTACATGGTCACATAGGATAACATTGAATGATTTCAGGGGCAGTTGAAAAAAGCGCCCAACTGCCTCTGAACATACGTTTAGCAGCATCCCGAGTAGAATGGGGCCTTAGAAACCTTACACACTGAGCCACCCAAAGTGTTGGCGCTAAAACGCCGCTATTTTTACCACCGGCGCATTTCAGCCGCTAGCGGGGTGCTTTTAACCCCTGCAGGTGGCCGAGAAAGGGTGCATTGCGGGCGGTATAGCTGCGCTGTACCATTGATTTCAATGAGCAGGAGCGGTAAACTCACCGCTCCTTCACCGCTCCAAAGATGCGGCTAGCAGGACTTTTTTTACCGTCCTGCTGGTGCAACGCTCCAGTGTGAAAGCCCTCTGGCTTTCACACTGGAGTGAATGTAACAGCTGTTTAAGGTCGGATTGCAGGCGCTATTTTTAACGCTTATAGCGCCTGCAATACGCCCTCAGTGTGAAAGGGGTCTTGAAGTCAATCACCTGTGACAGTTGGGTGACTACTTGGCTTTGACACACAGATTTTTCAGCTGTTTGGGAAATTCTGCATTTGTGCAATTGACCACCTGTTATTTTTTGTATGGAGAAAAGAGGACAGAATTTTTGCTATACGTATCCATATTCGCCAAGTATAGAGAGGAAACCTCAAGGGCCACCAACAATGCACAATACTGTATGTACAGAGCAATATCTTCCCTCCTATTGCTGTTGGCGAGACATTTGACCTTCTTTGACCAGCCTCTCTACTCTTTATTACTCTATCTGAACAAGAGTTGCCAACATTGTAGGCGAAAGCTTTCTTTTTAGTGAAACTGTTGCTTGTACAAATGACAAAATCACTAATAGAACATGACTCTTTTGCCGCGTTCACACGACCGTTTTTAATGTCATTGAAAAAACGCTTTTCTCGACGTGATTCTTCTCAAGCCTGCCTTGCCTACACACGATCGTCACTGCGCTTTGCTCGAGCATTTTTTTTCACGATTGTGTGTAGGCAAGGCAGGCTTGAGAAGAATCACGTCGAGAAAAACGTTGTTTTTTCAATGACATTAAAAACGGTCGTGTGTATGCTCCAGAGCATTTTTCGCAACGTGAAAAATGGCCATTAAAAATTTGGAACATGCTCTATTTTTTCTCGTCGTTTTTTCACGTCGTAGTTTTTCTCGTCGTAAAAAACGGGCGTGTGTAGGCTTTAACGACGTGAAAAAAAACGCGCATGCTCAGAAGCAAGTTATGAGACGGGAGCGCTCGTTCTGGTAAAACTAGCGTTCGGACTGAAGAGCACGAGGCTGAAAAGCGCGAATCGCCTCTCGCCAAACTTTTTTTCACGTACGACACGTACGACAGCACTATAAAGGGGAAGTTCCATTCAGATGGTGCCACGCTTTGGGCTGCTTTTTGATGATCCTCGTATTAGTAAAGTTTGGTGAGAGACGATTCGCGCTTTTCAGCCTCGTGCTCTTCAGTCCGTTACAGCGTGACGAATGTGCTATCTCCATTATGAACGCTAGTTTTACCAGAATGAGCGCTCCCGTCTCATAACTTGCTTCTGAGCATGCGCGTTTTTTTTCACGTCGTTAAAGCCTACACACGGCCGTTTTTCACAACAAGAAAAACGACGACCTGAAAAAACGACGAAAAAATAGAGCATGTTCCAAATTTTTAATGCCCGTTTTTCACGTCACGAAAAATGCTCTGGAGCCCACACACGATCGTTTTTAATGACCAAATAAAAAATTAGAATTTTTCTCGTCATGGAAAACGGTCGTGTGTACGCGGCATTACAAACACACAGGTAGATTACTAATTGCAGTGAATTGCTTTTTGCGCAAGGTAAAATAATCAAAATCGCATACACATCCATGCCTGTATTGTCAAACATAATTAATGCTTTTAGATCAAATCAAACTCCATGCTATTACAGAACCTTGACCTCCACACGAACATGAACCTTCAACCTAAAATTGTCAATCTAAACCCAACCTCAAGTTTATTCTTAAATCAAATATAACCCCTAGCCTTAACCCTCATTGGAAATGTTTGTAACCAAGAGGAAGGCCATCTCCCTCATGTGTCTTAGATGGGAAAACACCACGTCTGTGGTCACTGGGCTCTAGCTGTGTCAAACTGCCATAGGCCTACTACTGCAACACATAAAACCCACAGGCATGGTCACTAGAAGTGAGCTGCTTCCTCCAGGACAACCTCCACAGGCAATAAGCTGACTTCCTCTGGCTCCCTGTACACAAACTTAAAAAGGAAGTAAACCCTGATGGCTTTTACTTCCTCTTTATTCCCTTGCAAAGTAAAAGCATAATGGGCTAGCATGCATTGCATACTAGCCCATTATGTTGCACTTACCTGCAAACAAAGCCCACAATGTCCCCGCTGGTGGCCACATCCATCTTCACCCCTCTTCCTTCTGGGGCCGTGGACTCTTGCTCTGTGACTGGCTGGAGTAGCGTGACGTCACTCCCACGCATGCACAGATGGTCACCGCACGCCCCTATAGAAACGTCACGATCGTGCCCTTTCTTTAGTGCGCATGCGCCGTGGACTTTGGCGCAAGTGTATATGGTAAATATCTCCTAAACCGTGCAGGTTTAGGAGATATTTCCTTATTATAGGCTTACCTGTAGGTACAAGTGGTGTGTTATGCCTTGTACACACGATCTGAATTTCCGATGAAAAAAGTCAGACGGAAATTTTTTCATCGGAAATTCCGACCTTGTGTGGGCCCCAGCAGACTTTTTTCCGTCGGAGTTTAGAAATCTAACATGTTTTATTTTTTTCCCGATGGGGAAAAAAAATCCGATCGGAAATTCCGATCATCTGTGTGGAACTCCGACGGAGAAAAAAAACACGCATGCTCAGAATCAAGCTGACGCATGCTCGGAATAATTGAACTTCATTTTTCTCGGCTCGTCGTGTTTTACGTCACCACGTTTTGGACGGTCGGAATTTGGTCTGACAGTGTGTATGCAAGACGGCTAGAACGGAATTCCAACGGAAAATTCCATCGGATTTTATCCCATCGGAAATGCCAATCGTGTGTACAGGGCATAAGGGTTTACAACCACTTTAAAGTGTTTACTAAACCCAGGCCACTGCATTCACTATATCTGATCGCACACAGCACACAGAACATGAAATGCAATTATTTTAGTAAATATAAACCGCTAAATACCTTTTTCTCATCAGCAGTTATAGCAGTGTTGTGACTTCTGTCAGTTCCTGGTGAAGCTTGTAGGAGGAGTTTTCATACTGCACTGGGCTGTCCTATCAGGCTGCAGGGCTCCTGACCATCTGTCTGGACAGTGCTGATCACATGCACTCTCCCAGCAAAAAAAAAATCCTCTCTAGCAATATACAGTGGAACCTCGGATTACGAGCATAATCCGTTCCAGGAGAATGCTCGTAATCCAAAGTACTTGCATATCAAAGCGAGTTTCCACAATGAAGTCAATGAAAATGAAAATAATTAGTTCCGCATTGACTTCAATGGCATGCAATACCGCATGCGGTCAGAGGCGGGGGGCGCCGGAGAGCCTCGGAAACAGCCAGAAAGGCCAGAGGACAGCTCGGCTGACCTCGGAAAGGCTCGGGAACGTAGTATTTCCGAGTCTTTGCGAGCATTTCCGAATGGCGCCGTTCGGCTTCGGCGCCCCCCACCTAAGGCCAAACGCGTTACTGCACACCGCTTTTGTCTGAATCCTGCTCGTTTTGCGAGACAACACTTGCAAACCAAGTTAGGATTTTTCAAAATAGTGCTCGTAGTGCGAAACGCTTGTTAACTGCGTTACTCGCAATCCGAGGTTCCGCTGTATACCAAACTGAGCATGTGCAGCCCGACTCCAAAGGCTCTTTCTTATCCAGACTTGTCCAGGGGGACAGTGCAGGGAGGGGGGTGTGCATACCCTTGGGTTCCACAGTGAGTATAACAAGCATGCTTTACTGCATATACAGACGGTTTTTACTGTTGTGGGTTTGGTAACTCTTTGAGGGATCTCTTGTCCCATTTAACCCAGTCAAAACCCATGAGTGTAACCCTTTCTGCAAGAACAGAGCCCACTAGACACTAAGCATCCCCCTTCTTCACATTCCCATCACTCAACACAAGAATGTCCAGTCTGGTTCAGTTAATAAACAATGAATATTTGTTGAAACCATAAACATTTGTTACTATCTTCAACAGAGTAGTGAAATAATCCCTTTTAATGCATTTCTCTAAAGTAGGGTTTTTCAACCAGGGTTCCAATGAACTCTAGGGTTCCTCCAGAGGTTGCTTAGGGGTTCCTTGAGCAATAAGAATTTTCTGCCTCTCCGATAAGTTTCCAATGACACCATTGATCTTTTTAGCTATTTGCCACAGGGGCGGATCCAGAGTCTTTTCTCGGGAGGGGCACTGCCAAAAAATGTTTTTTTTGTGGGAAATTTATCGGGGAAATGGTTGGTGTCGGCGCCTCAATCATCCCGGCACCATGGTTGTTATGGTGTCAGGATTATTGAAGCGCATTATTTCTATTATTACATTGTAATATGAAATTAAATAGTTCAATGCAGAATCAGTGGGAGCCCCGAGTGTGTCACTTGCCACCGTCGCCTGCAATTAGTGGGAGCCCTGAGCGTGTCACTTGCCACACGTTGTGGATTGTCACTTGCCACGTCACCTGCCACATCTTGTGGATTGTCACCTGCCACACCTTGTGGATTGTCACTTCCCACATCACCTGCCACACCTTGCGGATTGTCACTTGCCACGTCACCTTTCACACCTTGCGGATTGTCACTTGCCACGTCACCTTTCACACCTTGCTGATTGTCACTTGCCACGTCACCTGCCACACCTTGCTGATTGTCACTTGCCACGTCACCTGCCACACCTTGCTGATTGTCACTTGCCTGCCACCAGATGCAGATTGTCATTTGCCACGTCACCTGACACAATTTGCGGATTGTCACTTGCCACGTCACCTGCCATATCTTGTGGATTATCACTTGCCTGCCACCAGACGCAGATTGTCATTTGCCACGTCACCTGACACAATTTGCGGATTGTCACTTGCCACGTCGCCTGCCACACCTTGCGGATTGTCACTAACTTGCCTGCTAAGGTGTAGTTTTGGTTGTCTCTTGCTGTGTCCCAGACTCCCAGAATCAGGCAGCAGAGAGATAATGTAATCTCTCTGCTGCCTGCACAGTGAGGGCAGAAGTCACTGCAGGAATGCAGGGCAGGCACGGGCGGTGACAGATGATCTCATCTCTCTGCTCCCCCGCTCCCGGCTAGCTGATTGGCCAGCTGCCACACTGAGCCTGCTCTCTCACTCTCACCTGCGCTGCCAACACACTGAGCAGCACGGTCTGCCCACAAACCGCGTCGCCCCCCGACAGCAAACCGCGCCGCAAGCGGAGCCGCCCGCTTTCTTACCCGTCTGTGGAGCCGCACGCTATTGCACCTGCCCACAGAGCGGCCTGACGTGACTCACTGACGTCACTCGTTGCTAGACGCCAAGCAGCCCAGGCGTTAGCAGCGAGTGCAGGGAAGAGGCTCCACCCACCTCCTCCTCCGCTCCTGGTATCGTGTCAGTGCGCCGCGTAACTACATTAGACGAGTCTCTCTCTCAGCGCTGCTGATCGGCTGATGTGAGAAACTGAGAGAGAGACTCAGAGAGGCAGCGGCAGCCGCAGAACAAGTACTGTATATACTAGAGTATAAGCCGACCCGAATATAAGCCGAGGCACCTAATTTTACCCCAAAAAACTGGGAAAACTTATTGACTCAAGTATAAGCCTAGGGTGTCCTAGGCTTATACTTGCCTCACTTTGCCCATGCCTCACTGTGCCCATGACTAAACTGATGTTTAACATGGAAGTCTATGGAAGGAGTGCCCGGCTTTGAAAAATCGGTTCTCCCAGACACCAAACTTTTCAAACTTATAGAGGAGACATGGGGCTACATGTGTGCCAAGTTTGGGGTCCAGAGGACCTACGACAGGCCGGTACCGGGTCCGCAAAATCACTGGAGAAATGACTGTTTAACATTGGAGTCTATTGAAGGGGTGCCCGGTTTTAAAAAATCAGTGCTCCACGACCGTAAGTCCCCCAGACACCAAACTTTGCACACTTGTAGAGAAGACATGTGGCTACATGTGTGCCAAGTTTGGGGTCCAGGGGACCTACGACCGTCCAGTACCGGGTCCGCAAAATCACCGGAGAAATTACCGTTTAACATTGGAGTCTATGGAAGGGGTGCCTGGATTTAAAAAATCAGTGCTCCCCGGCCTTAGGTCTCCCAGACACCAAACTTTGCACACTTGTAGAAGAGAAATTGGGCTACATGTGTGCCATGTTTGGGGTCCAGGGGTCCTACGGCCGACCAGTACCGGGTCCTCAAAGTTCGGGAGATCAGGCGCAAAAAAAAAAAAACAGAGCAAGCAAGTGAGTGTGACAGATGGTCTCGGGGGGGGCAATTGCCCTGTTGCCCCCCATCCTGGATCCGCCACTGATCTGCCAGAGGTTAATTCTTCCCAATAACCAACTGTAAGGAAGATTCTTCCCATTGACCTTCACACTAATGTATCATAAGGTGTAGATATAGTCATTTTTAATAGGGGTTCCCTGAGACCGAAAAGTTATTTCAAGGGTTTCTCGTGTTGAAAAGGTTGAGAAAGGCTGCTCTAAAGTCTTTCTATTTTGCCCATTCCTGGCAATCCCCCAAAGGGGTGCTTGGAGTCCATGACGCAGCATGGTTTTTTGCCCACAATGACGGGATACCCAACCACGTACTTTGCAGGGAGCTCTCCACTGCACTTGCCCCACCAACCTCTATATATCCAATCACTTGGAAGTCTAGTAACAGGCTTGTTGCCTGGAACCCAAAAGCAGGACTAGATCTTAAGGGGACCTCTCACCCCATTACTGTTGGAACAAAAACACATTTACTTTATTACAAGTAGTGGTGTGTCATACCTCTGAAGGTTTTTGCGCCTATTTAAAACGCTGCTGTTTGCGCTAAAAGCTGATGATCCATTCACAGGTGACCTTTCCACGTCAGTGGTTGGAATTCGGGGCAATCTAGTAATATGTGGGATTATGAGAGAATATAACTGAATCGGAGAAGCACTCGTAGGAGGGAGACCTTCACTTCTTGTATTCTGTATCAGTTTTCGCATGAATCAGCCTAACTGTAGGTGGATATATTATATGTACTGTATTATATTGTGTGCCCTCTACTACTTGCTTTCTAATCTGCAGAATTCATATCATGTAGCCTGGAGTAATTAATTCCCATGAGGTTCTGATATAAGCTCTCCATTGTCATTGCCCAGCCTCCCCTCCTCTCTTCATTGTCCACAACAATGAAGCCTCTGAGATCTCCAGTAACACTGTCAGAATCTTATGGTTGGACTTTATAAAAGATACGCTGCTTTCCCTTTCTGCCTTTGATCTACTGGAGAGCTGCGAATCTGCTGCAAAGGATGGTGGTGTGATGGATTTCAGGTATCCCATGTATATACAAGGGAGGATAGACTGTGACTTGCAAAAGTATTCATACCCTTCACTAATCCTTATTTTACTGAATTATTTTATGTGGCAGTGTTTTATGTTGGAACAGATCTTAGGAAATGCTTAAAAAATGTGTGCGCATGGACTTCAGCCTGTGTTATTATTTTTACTATATATGATTTATATAGCGCCATCAGTTTGCATAGCACTTTACAAAATAAAGAGAGACCGTTCAATACAGGAGGGTTAGGAGGGCCCCACTCATGAGTGCAAGGACAAGTGAAGTAAAAGGAGGGATGAGGTATTTGATTATTAAAGTTCCAGTTGTTAGAGTCGAGATTGGTTTCACTGAAGAGTTTTCAGGGATCATCTAAAGGCAGTCAGAATAGGAGATCCCCAGATAGATTAGGGTAGGAAGTTCTAGAGGATGGGAGTGGTTATAAAAAAGTCCTGGAGGTGAACATGGGAGGAGGAGATGAGGGAGCTAAAGAGTAGGAGGAGTGAAGAGGGCAGTTTGGGTGATCTTTGAAGATGAGGTTGGTGATGATGCTCGGGGCAGAGTTGTGAATGCCTATGTACTTTGTTATTCTAAATTTTATTTGAGTGAAAGCCAGTGGAGGGATTGGCAGGGAGGGGCGGTGGACACTGAGTGATTGGTAAGGCGGTTGAGTCTCGCAGCACCATTCATGAAGAGACTGAAGAGAGAATAGTCTTTGTAGACGTAGGCCAATGAGGAGCAAGTATCATTAGTCGATAAGAGATAACCAGTGATTTAGTAGCTTGCTGTCTTTGGTTAAGAGGGAGCGTATTTTGAAAATGCTATGTAGGTGAAAGTGGCACAATTTGGACAACGATTGAATGTAGGGGAGAGGTCAGAGTCCAGGATTACACCCAGCACCTTGGCATGAGTAGAGGCACTGATGGTTAAAGTGGTTCTAAAGGCAGATTTTTTACCTTAAGGCTTTGTTTAACCTCTCCTGAAAGATTTAACTTGACAGCTAGAAACCGACATCTAAAAACGTTATTTTTTTGCCGCGTTTACATGCCGCATTTTGCTCCTAGAAGCGTTTAAAAATGTTTTATTTATTTTTTTGTTAAAATGAAAAAGTCTGTAAACGAAACACTGCTAAGGCCCCTTTCACACTGGGGCGGGCAGGTGCGGTGGCGGTATAGCAGCGCGATTTTCAGCGCTGCTATACCGTCGTTCTTCCCGCAGTATGCGGCCGCTAGGGGGGTGAATTTAACCCCCGCTAGCGGCCGAAAAAGGGTTAATACCGCCCGCAAACCGCTATTGCCGCGGTTTGCGGGCGGTATTACCGCCGTGTTCCATTGATTTCAATGGGCAGCCGCGGTAAAGGAGCGGTGAACACACCGCTCCTTCAGCGCTGTAAAGAAGCGGCTAGCAGGACTTTTGTAGCGGTCCTGCTAGCGCACCGCTTCAGTGTGAAAGCCTTCAGGCTTTCACATTGAAGGCTACAGGTACGAATTTTTCATGCGGTATAATAGCGCTAATATTAGCGCTAAACCGCATGAAAAACGCCCCAGTGTGAAAGGGGCCTAAATGTGAGTTACTGCGTTTTAGAGGCTGTTACAGGCATGTTGGCATTTCAAATGTCTTTGAACATCAGTCCTGAACGCGTTTTTTTTTTTTTTTTTTTTTTTTTTGCGCTCCAAAAAATGCTTCTAAACTCAACTGCCTAGAAACGACTATAAACGACCCTGTGTGCATGTACAGATAAGATAACATTGAGGAGAGTTCAGGGGCAGTTGAAAAAACGTCTAACTGCTCCTAAACGTCCGTTTACCAGCAGCAGTGTACATGAGGCCTAATGTATTAAAGTGATTGTAAAGTCCTGTTTTTGTTATTTATTTTTTAAATGACAAATATGTTATACTTTCCTGCCCTGCGCAGTGGTTTTGCACAGGGAAGTCTGGATCCTCCTCTTCTCAGGTCCCTCTTCGCTGCTCCTGGCTCCTCCCTCCTGTTGAGTGCCCCCACAGCAAGCAGTTTGCTATGGGGGCCCCCGAGCCGAGCTTCAGCTCCCTGTGTCCATTCAGACATGGAGCTGCCGTTTGCCCCCCCCCCTCTCTCTCTCTCTCTCTCCTGTTTGGCTAAATGACTTTGACAGCCAATGGTGCCGCTGCAGTGTCTCAGCCAATCAGGAGGGAGAGTCCAGGATGGCCGAGGAACTTGTGGACATCACTGGATAGAGATGGGGCTCAGGTAAGTTTTAAGAGGTACTGGGGAGGCTGCTACACCCAGAAGGCCTTTTATCTTAATGCGTAGAATGCATTAAAGCGGTTGTATACCCGCAGAATTCAAAACCTTGGTATGGCAATCAAACCAAACTTTCATTTGAAATTTGTCAGGGTCATAATGGTACTATCAAATGCTCAGATTTTTTGTACAAATGGTCAAACAAAATTCTAGTGCTGTTATAGGCAGCGATTCGCTTTCGTGTTTTTCTTTTCTCCAGATCTTACAAATGGCCCTGAGAATGTCTGCGATTGTTTTCATGTGTAATCTCCGTCCTGTACTCCATCGGCTGTGAGTATGGAAATCAGGTGGTTTTGTGTTGAGCACTTTGCATGCTCACACTGCATACTTGGGGATAAGGTTACACTGATTCTGGTTTGCATTTCATTGTCAAGTTTCCTGAAGCGGTATAAAGCCCTCGTTAGCCTCAGTGACCGCAGTGATTTCCGTGTTTTCCGCAGTGGGAATTCAGACGTGTTCTTGTGGTCCTGTTATGGTTCAGAGAATTTCCGAGGGTCGCCTGACACTGCTACCTTGAGTGCATATAGTCCCAAATAGAACACATGACCACAAAAATAAAAAATAAAACTGTGGTTTAAACTGTTCCCTACTCTATCCAAAATAATAATCTAAAAAAAATTGATATCCTTTAATGGACTAGTTAACTTTTGTCCTAAAAAAATAAAAAAAAAATAAAAAAAATTCTCACATACAACAAAACTCCTTTTCTACTGCTTGGCCCCCCATCACCCCAGACAGCATTTCTGGGGTTTGCTGCAGAGGGCAGGCAAGACTACCTGTTGTCACAGGCACAACTACCATCCTTCATCTAATAGAGCAGGGGTCTCCAAACTTTCTAAACAAAGGGCCAGTTTACTGTCCTTCAGACTTTAGGGGGGCCGGACCATCGGAGGTACAAAATGTCCCTGCATCAGTGGGAGTAAACAATTCCCCATTATTGGTCTCAGTGGGAGGAATTGTGCCACATTACTGGTGTCATTTATAGGACTTGTGTCCCATTGTTGGTGTCATTGGGAGGAATTGTGCCCCATCATTGGTGTCATTGGGAAAAATTGGGCCCCGTCTTTGGTGTCATTGGGAGAAATTGAGCCCTGTCATTGGTAGGCACTGTGCCCCACCATTGATGTAATTGGTAGGAATTGTGTCCTCCATTGGTGTCAGTGAATAAAATGGTGCCCCAAGGGCTGGATAAAAGCCAGCAAAAGGCCACATCTGGCCCCAGAGCCGCAGTTTGGAGACCACTGTAATAGAGTATAATATAGATATTTGATGGCGATATATGTCTATATAATAAATGTCCTTCATGTGGTAGAGAACATTTCAATGGGTTCCAATGCAAAGATGGTGGAATTGAGGGTGCTTTATCCCTAGTTATTCCTCTTGTGAGCACTGACCCCTCCACCCCCCCTTCCATGGCAGCTTTGGTCTAATCCAACCAATATATTTCAGACTGGGTGGCTTCCTTTTTAAAATGAAGGACAGTTAAAGTAGTAACATAGAAACTTTGTTAAAACAGGGACATCAATATATGTGTTCTGTAAGTGCGCCATTTACTGATCAGCGGGTGTATGGAAAGTGGCTGCTCTATGCTCCAATTATTATTATTATTATTATTATTATTATTATTATTATTATACAGGATTTATATAGCGCCGACAGTTTGAGCAGCACTTTACAACATCGGGGAAGACCGAACAATTACAATACAATTCCATACAGGAAGGATCAGAGGGCCCTGCTCATTAGAGCTTACAATCTAGAAGGGAGAGTCAAGTGGAACAAAGGGTAGTAACTGTGGGGGATGACCAGATGGAGAAAATGAAAATACAGTTGGTAGGTGTGGGTAGGATAGGCTTCTCTGAAGAGGGTTTTCAGGGATCGTCTAAAAGCTAATAGAGTAGGAGATAAACGGACAGCTTGGGGTAAGGAGTTCCATAGGCTTGCGTTAAGCCAGCCCATTCATTTGCGTTGGCTTCAGCCATGGGTTGAAGGAAAAAAAAAGTGCTTGATTCTGAAATCCGGAGGCGCACTAATGTATTCTAAAAGCGGGAGGTTTCCTAGCTATAGCCGTGGGCAGTGATCGTACGAGAAAAACCTGACAGGCTGGTTGTACTGAAGTCAATTGATCGATTCAGTACAAGCAGCCTTCCAATGGATGCATTGAAATTCAGCTGGTTTCTGCTGAACCGGCCAAATTTTGATTCCATCTATGGCCAGCCTTTGTCTAGAGCTAAGCTCTGCAGTGTATCATGGCTGGTATGGAATGCTGAGGCCTCCTTCTTCTTCCCATACAAACACCAGTGTAGTAAATCCTTGTCCCTTTTCCTCTACCCCCTTCCTGTATTGTTCTGCAGCCATTGACATGTTAATGCAGCGTGATGAGGGGATTGCAAGGGATGCAGAACGCCTTGGACTGTCGGGGTAGAGGTGAGGAGACGGCCTTTGCTCCATCATCATTATCCCGTGCCCAGATAAAATGCTTTTAGAAGGTAATGTTGTGGGTACAGGTGTGGAGCAGGTTTAGCTATGGATATCTCCTTGTACATAGTGCAGATAAGTCTGTTCTGGGGGTCTCTTGGCATGGAGGAGTGTGGGGGAGGGGTGGCCGTACTTAGAGATTTGTGTAAATTGAGGATTACAGAGAGTGGAGACAATGGCCCGGATGCATCCCTCCTCCTCCTCCTCCTCCATGGAGCTCTACCTGTTTCCATGCCTAGACTCACCTATTCACCATTCACACATTCTTCCAGGTTCATCTACACCAGGGGTCTTCAAACTACGGCCCTCCAGGTGTTCAGGAACTACAATTCCCATCATGCCTAGTCATGTATGTGAATGTCAGAGTTTTGCAATGCCTCATGGGATTTGTAGTTCTGCAACAGCTGGAGGGCCGTAGTTTCAGGATCCCTGGTCTACACAGTGCAGGTGGGGACCGATGTCAACGTATCCATCTTTAGTTTTCCTATAGAAAGGCGGTGAATTGTAAAGCCTCATACACACAATCCAACTTTATGGCCATAATTGTCTGACGGACGTGTTGTGATTTGGTGAATGTTGGCTGAAAATGTTCTGCCGTGTGTATGCAGAACAAGTTCACGACCAACGCCCTTCGGACCAAAATCCACGGAAAAGCCTGACGGAAGTCCGATCCTGTGTACGAGGCTTAAGTCAACTTTGTGAAGGTTCTCGTTTTACCAGGTTTTGGTATATCTAGTAGCAGGTGGTCACGGTAAACTGGACTTGTTCTGGAATGTTGAGGACGTTTCGTGGTTTTTTCCAAAACCACTTCTTCACTTCAACTTTCGTTTTTGGATTGTAGTTTAAAATGCTTCCTGGGGATCCCCTTGGGCACTCTGTTAACATTTCTACGGATCGAAAGTCATTAAATGTAAACAGACCTGCTCATGTAACCAGAAACTTCTACATTTCTAGGGATGGCTTAGATGAGGACTAACATTTGAACCACTTGTTGATGGTTGCCACATTAGAACCACATTGATATCAGTGTGCTGCAATGAATAGGACTGCCAACGCCATGGTTCAAACTCTCTCTAATAAAACCCTTTCATTTCAATGTGGCCCTTTAAGTTTTTTAGGTTTGTGTCAGAGTGGCTAGCTTCACATCTGCACATTGCATTTTCATGCATTCTTTTAATGTGTTTTTCATGCATTCTCATTGAAGTCTAAACCTGGATTCTCACTTGATCAAGGGCGTTTTCATGTGTTTTTTAAAGAGTTTTTAAAGAGTTTTGGGCTGTTGATCAGGAGCCATACTACAGCCAGCTTCACACCTATGTGTTACAGTAATGTGTGTTACCGCAATGCATAGTAGTGCAATATTCATGCATTAGTGCTTGCAGTAATGAATATGCAAACCTAATATTTCCTATTCCTGATATGTGCCTGCTGTACCATGTACTTGTATGAAAAAGTATCCTGTTCTCTTTGTATTGCTTCCTTTTGTGTAAAATCCCTGGTGTTCCTGTCAGTCCCTTAGCTTTCTTATTAAAAAAAACTGATCACACTAAGCAGGAGAGCACCCCGTGGTCAGTTCTCTAGCTGTGCTGGGAGCTCAGCCTGCTCTTCAATGACCAGACTTGTCCTGTGTTCCAGTGTGTGGATTTGGATGAGTTCCCTGGCTTCTGGTTTTCACCAATCGGCTAGTGCAGGGATCTCCAAACTATGGCCCTCCAGTTGTTCAGGAACTACAATTCCCATCATGCCTGGTTATGTCTGTGAATGTCAGAGTTTTAGGGGAATTTTGGGGCCCCTTACACAGCTCTTCAGGCGTGGGATTGAGAAGCGGGGGGGGGGGGGTGCTGCTGCCGCGAATTATCCAGGCCCTTGGGGAGCGCTCTGGGCTTTTACAAAAATATAAAACAAATAAAAAAAGAATTAAAGAAGTAAAATTAAAACAAATATTTTTTTTTTTTTATTAAAAAAAGGGGGGTTGCCACCCGGGCCCCTGGGAACCTCCAGGCCCCTTACAGGTGTACTGCCTGTACCCCCCTGATGGCAGCCCTGGTTCCACAACAGCTGGAGGGCCGTAGTTTGGAGATCCCTGGGCTAGTGGAACGCACACCGCCTCGGGCAGAGCGGCGGCGCTCTATCAAACAGCCTATGCAGGTTTTCGTAGTGGTGGTAACTCTACAATGTAAGCAGCTTTTAATTGTTTTTAACTTGTGAGTGAGGGCTCATTCACACCTGAGCATTTTCAGCTCGTAAAACGCTCATCTCAAAAGTTCAAAAACGCCTAACAAGCAAAATCCGATTCATTTAAATGGCCCTCTGTTCACATCTGAGCATTCTGTCGCCTGAAGCAAAACGCCTGAAACTCAAAAAAGTACATGAGCTTCTTTTAGATTACAGGTGGTTTTCTGCTTTTTACATTGGTGACCCTTTGATCTGTACAAAATCGCGGCAAAAACCACAGTAAAAATCACGGCAAAACTTTCTGCCTGTAAAAGATACGCTCAGGTGTGATTGCAGCCTAATAAACATTATTACACTGTATTAGTTCCCTTTTTTACATTGTGGTGTTTATGGCGGAGCGGAGGAAAGTTACTTGGCATCCCCGACAGGTGCAAGAAGATCTTAAAGAAAACATATCCACCCAGGTGTTTTTTGACCTTCTTCTTAGTTAAGGGGGTCAGGGCTATTTGGTGAGTGTACATCCAGTTGAGCACTGGATCGGGAGAACAAGTAATTTGTTGGTGATGGTTTACAACAAGAAGGTTTAGCCCTGGTTCACACTGGTGCGATTTGACATGTCAAATCGGCAAAATTTGCCGCAAATTGCGGGCAATGGCACCGTCCTAATCGGTGCGACACCGCATCTGCGGCGCTGCACTGATTACAAAAAGTAGTTTCTGTACTACTTTTTGCGATTTCAGCCGCAATTTACATTGACATCTGTGTCAGATGTCTCCTGTAATCGAGCTGAAATCGGGACTGACAGGCAGGAGTGAAATCGTGCGAGTTCAGCTGGCTTCACTCCCACAGCCCCAGTGTGAACCTGGGCTTAAAGAGCAAAGGAATCCATTGAGAAGATTCTTTATGAAATTTACTCAAAAGGACTTTTTATTGTTGTTACTATCTGTATCGATTAGTTTACTGCACTTTGCACTTTATTTTTATTTTTGTTCCACAGTATATGAATAGTGTTTATTATAGCGCCCCCTCACATTTATATGGTTTACAGTTGAGGCACTTTCTACACAATTGGGAGCAGCTTTTTTGTTTCTTCGTTTTAAAAAAAATAAGAGCATAAGTCTGTGCCTGGGAGTCGTGTGTATTGCGTACAGCCACTTTTAAAAACCAATGAGAGGCTGCGGCTGTAGTCTGGTAACAACAAAATCGCACCCATCTGCACCTTGCCTTGGCATATAGTGAGCTACACTGGCTTCAGCTTGGTCCCCTATCCATGGTAGAACTCCCTCTCTGGGAGTAGGGGTTCTCCCCTGGGTAGGGGTACCTCTCTGGGAGTAGGGGTACCTCTCTGGGAGTAGGGGTTCTCCCCTGGGTAGGGGTACCTCTCTGGGAGTAGGGGTTCTCCCCTGGGTAGGGGTACCTCTCTGGGAGTAGGGGTTCTCCCCTGGGTAGGGGTACCTCTCTGGGAGTAGGGGTCTCCCCTGGGTAGGGGTACCTCTCTGGGAGTAGGGGTTCTCTCCTGGGTAGGGGTACCTCTCTGGGAGTAGGGGTTCTCCCCTGGGTAGGGGTACCTCTCTGGGAGTAGGGGTACCTCTCTGGGAGTAGGGGTTCTCCCCTGGGTAGGGGTACCTCTCTGGGAGTAGGGGTTCTCCCCTGGGTAGGGGTACCTCTCTGGGAGTAGGGGTACCTCTCTGGGAGTAGGGGTCTCCCCTGGGTAGGGGTACCTCTCTGGGAGTAGGGGTTCTCTCCTGGGTAGGGGTACCTCTCTGGGAGTAGGGGTTCTCCCATGAGTTGGGGTACCACTCTGGGAGTAGGGGTTCGTCCATGGGTAGCGGTACCTCTCTGGGAGTAGGGGTTCTCCCATGGGTAGAGGTTTTCTCCCGTAGGTAGGGGTACCTCCTCTGGGAGTAGGGGTTTGCCCATGGGAATGGGGTTTTCTCCCGTGGGTAGGGGTACCTCTCTGGGAGTAGGGGTTTGCCCATGGGTAGGGGGTTTTCTCCCGTGGGTAGGGGTACCTCTCTGGGAGTAGGGGTTCTCCCGTGGGCAGGGGTACCTCTCTGGGAGTAGGGGTTCTCTCCTGGGTAGGGGTACCTCTCTGGGAGTAGGGGTTCTCCCATGAGTTGGGGTACCACTCTGGGAGTAGGGGTTCGTCCATGGGTAGCGGTACCTCTCTGGGAGTAGGGGTTCTCCCATGGGTAGAGGTTTTCTCCCATGAGTAGGGGTTCTCCCGTGGGTAGGGGTACCTCTCTGGGAGTAGGGGTTCGCCCATGGGAATGGGGTTTTCTCCCGTGGGTAGGGGTACCTCTCTGGGAGTAGGGGTTTGCCCATGGGTAGGGGGTTTTCTCCCGTGGGTAGGGGTACCTCTCTGGGAGTAGGGGTTCTCCCGTGGGCAGGGGTACCTCTCTGGGAGTAGGGGTTCTCCCATGGGCAGGGGTACCTCTCTGGGAGTAGGGGTTCTTCCGTGGGCAGGGGGACCTCTCTGGGAGTAGGGGTTTGCCCATGGGTAGGGGGTTTTCTCCCATGGGTAGGGGTTCTCCCATGGGCAGGGGTACCTCTCTGGGAGTAGGGGTTTTACCATGAGTAGGAGACCAAGCTGAAGTAATTTAATACTAAGAGGAGCTCACTATATGCCAAGGCAGCGTGCAGATGGGCGCCATTTCGATGTAGTCCTCAATGTGGCTGACGACCAGCACCTGCAAACATTGTGGCCAGTCGACTGGGATAACAGATGGAGCATTCAAGCTGTATCGGTTTTATTTGGTTTTCGGCCTACTAAGTATGTACCCTGGTAACTATACATTTGAGCATTTACATACAGGGATGGATGAATGACCCTGGATGCACTGTCTGTGTCCAGGGGTGAACATCCATCCCTGTATATATGTAAATGCTCGGATGTGCAGCTACCACAACCTGTTGTTGGTTTGTATGGGCAGCTGTACACAACGATTGTAACTCCCAGGCACTGGGGCATTTTAATTTATTGTGTACTGCTTGTGAATGAGCCCTAAAGCACCACACTGGAGTGAACAGATGTGAACAGGGCTTAAAGTAGAACGTATAGGCAAAACGTCTTTTTTTTTTTTTTTTTTTTTTTTTTTTTTCACTTTGGATAGAGTAAGGGATGGTTAACACCCCTGTAAGATTTATTTTTACCATCTTTGTCCCATGGTGGAGATTTCCCTTCACTTCCTGCCCCATAGCCAAACAGGAAGTGAGAGGAAATCCCTGCAAATTGCAGCAATCTCCTTGGGACCCCTAGGTCACCAGAACTAGTGGCCCCATTGGAAAATGTCTCCTCTATTACTTTTACTTTCACTTTCAATGACGATAGTAAACAGGACAAATGGGGTGAATCTCCCTAACAGAAGCACAGAATGTAATAGAAATTTGGCATGTGTTCTAATCCCTCTCCACTCTATCCAAAACTAACAACATTTTTAACTTTTTTTTTTTTTTAACAAAGTAAATTTTTTACTTTTAGTTATACTTTAAATGTTGTTTTCTGCTAGAGCTGGTGTTTTTTAAAAATGGCTTTAATGGTGAGTTTAGATTAAGGTGACCAGATTTTTAAAATGAAATCCGGGGACATATTTTTTTTTTTTTTTACTAACTAGTAATGGCGGCAATCAGTGACACTCTGCCCACCTCACAGCCTGTCAAGTCTTACTCTCCGGGCCCCGGCTACTACTAGGTGGGGAGCGGAGGAAGATCACTCCGCCAGGGAAGGCACGGAGATAAACAGGCAGGCGGCTGGCAGGGACTTGAGCCAAGTTAGAAGAACATGCGAGCGGAGCTGAATGGGCATGCACCCGAAACTGAAGAAATATTCTCTCCGCTCCGACCAGCACATGATCATCCAGAAAGGGGCACAGAAAAAATTCATTCAGATTTTTTATTTTTTTATTTTTATTCTGCACTGACTGTCTTTGGAATTGCCCCAGCCCCTGTTAAAATCCAATCTGGGAACAAAACCGGGGACAGACTTGGTCCGGGGACAGTGTCTTCAATCCGGGGACTGTCCCTGGAAAACGGGGATGTCTGGTCACCCTAGTTTAGATAGACGTAGCGCTCAGCTAGTAGTGCTAATGTTTTGGTATTTGTAATCTATAGGGATGGACATTTTGGGTTGCCCATAGGAACAAGGTTCCAGCAATGTGACAGGATCCAAAAATGTGAGCAAGCATTTCATTGTCAGCTGTGGGCTTGCTTTGTGCACTGGTGCGCAGTCATGTTGGAACAGGAAGGGGCCATTCTCAAACGGTTCACACAAAGTTGGGAGCATGAAATTGTCCAAAATGTCTTGGTATGCTGACGACTTAAGAGTTCCCTTTACTGGAACTAAGGGGCCAACCCAACCCCTGAAAAACAACCCCACACCATAATCCCCCATCCCCCACCCCCCTCCACCAAATGATTTGGACCAGAACGCAAAGCAAGGTCCATAAAGCCATGGATGAGCGAGTTTGGGGTGGAGGAACTTGGCCTGCACAGAGTTGACTCCTGACCTCAACCCAATAGAACACCTTTTGGGATGAATTAGAGCGGAGACTGCGAGCCAGGCCTTCTCGTCCGCCAAATGCAATTCTAAAAGAGTGGTCATACATTCCCTGACACACTCCTAAACCTTGTGGACAGCCTTCCTAGAAGAGTTGAAGCAATTATAGCTGCAAAGGGTGGGCCAACTCAATATTGAATCCTACGAACGAAGACTGGGATGCCATTAAAGTTCATGTGCGTGTAAAGGCAGACGTCCCAAAACTTTTGACAATATGGTGTATATTGATCTGTTGTGGGATGACGATCGGTAGGTAACTATAGAGGAGTCTGGGTGTTATTAGTATGTAGACCGTGCACTCTGCAGATCAGGAAGGACAGATCTCTGTTTGTTGGCGTTTGTTATGTGACCATTGTCACCATGTCATTTATCAGTGTACACGCCTGGCCCGAGAAATGTCTGAGATCACATGTTGTATCCTCCAGCACTATGTTGTTGCAATACCGCCCATCATTCGTGTTCAGTCCTTTCATTGTTATAAACCGGGTTGGAAAAATACAAGCGTATACCAATCACACCTAGGACTAGATCTCCAGAGCGGCTATTGCAGACCTCTCCTTCTGAAAATGTTGGTTGCCTGGTAGTCTTGTAGTTCTAATGGTCTCCATGCTTTGGACGAAGTCAGGACTTTCTGACAGTTATCCAACTTCCTAAAAGAAAGGCTAAAGAGTGAGTGCTTATCTGTCCATCGGTCCCTCGCCAGCACTGGCATCTTCTCGGTGCCAGTCTCCGGTCCTCTTAATTGGCCGGTGCAGGATGATGTCACTCCTCTCCATGCGCAGGAGCCAATCATCCCGGCACTTGGAGACCGGCATGGCTCTGTAAACATAGATTCACATTCGAAGCACAGTATACAATGCCGAAGCAGACATTGAGCAGGCAGGTAGGGGCAATATATTGCAGAAGAGACAGTGCAGTCCGCTTGAAATTGAATACTTGTACTTGGCCAGCTATTGTAGTTAGATTTTTTGCAGCCAGGCATCTAGCATTTTTAGAAGTTGGTGGCAGCCTCTGTATTCTTCTTATGATAGGTTTAACTATATATTCAATAAAGCCCTGTACACACGATTGGATTTCCTATTGTTTTTTAACCGATGAATTTTTCCATCGGAAATCTGATGAAGCTGACTTTCATCAGTCTTGCCTACACACCATCAGTCAAAAAACCGACCGTTCCAAACGTGGTGACGTAAAACACTCCGATGAGCCGAGAAAAAGGAAGTTCAATGCTTCTGAGCATGCGTCGACTTGATTCTGAGCATGCGTGGGTTTTTTATCTGATTGAATTTCCCCACAGACGATAGTAATTTGCTATCGGTTTTTTAACCATCGGATAAATTTAAAACATGTTCTATTTTTAAAGACCGATGGGGCCCATACACGATCGGTTTGTCCGATGAAAAAAGTCCATCTGACTGTTTTCATCGGTTAAACCTATCGTGTGTACAGGGCTTAAGATTCACTTCGGTATTACTAGAGCTCTGTTCAGTGGGGACATGGAGAACAATAAAGAGCTGACATTGGTTCTAGCCTTCCCGAATATTGCCATTGTGTCTCTGCAGTGTCGGCCATACATGGAACGATTTTATACGAGATTGTATTGTCAATCAGTTTACTGTCTAGGAGTAAAATACAATCAGAAGCTAAAAAGGGTCAATAGATGCTCAATATACCTAATATCTACTTTCCTACAATCAGATTTTTTGTCCAAACCAATCAGAATAAATTCAATGAAATTTGAAATTGATCGGTTTTGCTAAAAATTTACACAGTGGGGTTGATTTACTAAAGGAAATTGTACTGTGCACTGCAAGAGCTTGGTAAATGCGGTAAAGGTTCACTTTGCAAAGAATACCCAATCACATGCAAGGAAAATAAAAAACTGCATTTTTTTCTTGCACACAATTGAATGATAGAAATCAGCAGAGCTTCCCCTTAGATGTACAGCGACTGCACTTGCAGTGCACAGTATATTTGCAGTTAGTAAATCAACCTCCAGTGTGTGTGTGTCTTTATGATTGTTCATAGATTTGCTTAAATCATCTGATTATGTGCAGGATAATTCGATCAGACCAATACGTGTATGACCACCATTAGACAGGGCTCCATGCCACTTTCTGTCCCGGTGACACCACTTTCACTATGGCAGGAAGTAAGAGAAAAACCTCACAAATGTGGTTATATATATATATATATATATATATATATATATATATATATATATATATATATATATATATATATATATATATATATATATATCATGTATATGTATGTGTATATATGATAAGGAATATTGTCCCATCATTGGTATTATTATTGGGAAGAATAGTGCCACATTTTTAGAATCAGTGGGAGGAAAAGTGCCCCATCAATTGATGTCAGCGTGAGGAATTATAATTATGCCCCATTGGTGGTGTTAGTGGGAGGAATATTGATTGTCAGCAAAAGCAATAGTACCTCATTGTTGGTGTTAGTGGGAGGAATAGCGCCCCATTCCCCCAACAGTGCTTACATTCTTGTGATCCAGCCACCCCTGTTGTGCTGTAAAACTGCATGTCTTTTGCCTCTGTACTCTTTTTTTGGACTATTTTTTTACTTCACTTTCACAAGACTACCCTAAACTTTCTTACTCCTGAAGCTTCTTGAGTATGTCCTCTTCTGAGCCCATTGGCTCAGACTATACCAGCTATTCTCAAATGTTTTACCCCAGAGGAACCCCTTTGATATAATTTTCAGGTTTCAGTGTCCCCTGCTAAAAACAATTTATTGGGGTTCGTGGAAAAATTCTGCCTCTTACATTGGTGGTCTGAATGCCTCCCTTACAGATGGCTAAAACGTCTATGGTTGCATGCCACTGACTCTGCCGAGTGCCGCTGGCCCTTGTCTCAGCAATGGGCATACAGCATCAGATGGGAGGTCAATCAGACACTAGCCTGGCTGGGATTGAACCCCTAGCCACCTCTGGCGGAACCCTGGTTGGGAATGGAACCCCTAGCCACTTCTTGAGGAACTTTCATTGTGGATGGAATCCCTAGCTGCCTCTGGAGGGACGCTTTTCTGGAATAGAACCCCTAGCCACCTCTGGAGGGATCCTTGTTAGGAATGGAACCCCTAGCCACCTCTGGAGGAAATCTGGTTAGAAATGGAACCCCTAGCCACCTCCTGGAGCAACCCTGGTTAGGAATGGAACCCCTAGCCACATCTGGAGGAACCCTGGTTAGGAATGGAACCCCTAGCCACCTCCTGGAGGAACCCTGGTTAGGAATGGAATCCCTAGCCACCTCTGGAGGAACCCTGGTTAGGAATGGAATCCCTAGCCACCTCTGGAGGAACCCTGGTTAGGAATGGAATCCCTAGCCACCTCTGGAGGAACCCTGGTTAGGAATGGAATCCCTAGCCACCTCTGGAGGAACCCTGGTTAGGAATGGAATCCCTAGCCACCTCTGGAGGAACCCTGGTTAGGAATGGAATCCCTAGCCACCTCTGGAGGAACCCTGGTTAGGAATGGAATCCCTAGCCACCTCTGGAGGAACCCTGGTTAGGAATGGAATCCCTAGCCACCTCTGGAGGAACCCTGGTTAGGAATGGAATCCCTAGCCACCTCTGGAGGAACCCTGGTTAGGAATGGAATCCCTAGCCACCTCTGGAGGAACCCTGGTTAGGAATGGAACTCCTAGCCACCTCTGGAGCAACCTTCATTGGGGATGGAATCCCTAGCCGCCTCTGGAGGGATGTTTTTCAGGAATAGAACCCCTAGCCATCTCTGGAGGGACCCTGATTGGGAATAGAACCCCTAGCCTCCTCCTGAAGGAACCCTGGTTAGGAATGGAACCCTTAGCCACCTCTAGAGGAATCCTGGTTCGGGATGGCTGTATTAGACTCTCCTGATAAAAGTTAGATCTCAGCTGGAGTGTGGCACTTGGGATGAAGAAATTGTGTGTAAATTTCGTATCGGCATTTAAAGACTATTTCATGACTTTGAAGAAATATACCGGTGAATTAAAGGGCCTAGATTACAGTCAATACAGTCTATCATCTGACACAGACCTCATTCAGTCATCCATTGTGACCAGTGCTACAGATGTCATTTATGGATTATCACGGAGACGCTCAGATCTTCTTGATTTTAGCTGTGCAGTCTATGAATCTCCTTTAGAGCATCTGTAGTGCATCTGGCTAGTTTATCTATGTGTTATTGTGATAAATATCCCCCATTGAGGGACGAGGGGATCAGGATGAACAGGTGGTCTTAACACAGATTATCCCCTAATTCTTCAGTGACTCGTTAGGAGATTATAGACCGTGCTTCCTCAATTTATGCATCTAACTTGTCAAATTCAGCCTAGATTTGGGTTTGTTGGGACAATTACTGTAAAATAACATTGTCCATTGTGTGTAGTTTCAATGTATGGATCACCTGTTCACAAGGAGAGAGTAACCGGTGTGATCCTAATATAGCGGGCCATAAATAAAGGATCTACAATCGTGTATGATTACACAATTTGAAATATATTGTTGGTTTCACAATGCTAACGAGACAAATCTTCTTTACAGATATGACTCTGTTGTCCTCACAAGACGAGACCTTGGAAGAGACGCCATCTGCTGCGTCTGCCACAGAGAACTCGGAGACGAGGATGCTGGAGAAGAGGTCAAAGGTCATTGAGGAGCTGTTACAGACAGAGCGGGACTATCTGCGGGACCTGGAGACCTGTGTGGAGCACATCATGATTCCCCTGCAGACAACACAGGTGAGGCGGAAGTCCACTGTTCTCTCCTGATGGTGGGGAGACCATTCACAAACTGGCTGTTTTCCAGTGAAATGAGTTGCAATAGATGTTTGAACATTTTAGAATTGATCATGTTTGTCATTTTGTGTATATCAGACTGTTTATGAATTATTTGTCAGTCTTCCATTTTTACTAACGCTTAAAGCAGAACTCCAAGCAAATACAAACAGCAGCAAGTATTGAAGCTCTGTATTCATGAAAGCATCAATAAAGTGGTTGTGTTTTGGCCCGCGAGAGGTAGTGGGATCGTTGCCCGCATTCTCCACCATCTTTGCCCGCATTCTCCACCAAAAAGTAGTTGTGAAGGCTGAATGTTTTTTACCTTCATTAAAAAAAAAAAACCTTCAGGATCCAGGTTTTATTGCCAAACTGTAATTAAACAAGCTAAAGTTAGAAGCTGATTGGCTACCATGCACAGTTGCACCAGATTCTAAGGTCCCTTTCTCACTGGGATGGGGGCGGCATCGGCGGTCAAGCGGCGCTTTACTGTCAATTTTGCGGCGCTATTCAGCCACTAGCAGGGCAGTTTTACCCCCCACTAGCGACCGAGAAAGGATTAAAAACCACCGCAAAGCGCCTCTGCAGAGGCGCTTTGCCGGCGGTATAGCCACGGTGCCCCATTGATTTCAATGGGCAGGAGCGGTGGAGGAGCGGTATACACACCTCCAAAGATGCTGCTAGCAGGACTTTTGTTACCGTCCTGCTAGCGCACCACTCCAGTGTGAAAGCCCTCAGGTCTTTCACACTGGAGAGACAGCAGCGGCCGTTTCAGGTCGGTTTGCAGGCGCCGACTCAGTGTGAAAGGAGTCTGAGTGAGCCAGTTTTAATAAATCTACCCCACTGTTTTTCTATTCCTTAGCAGTATATGTAAGAACGCATCCCCAGCATCCATTTTAGATGTGCATCCCTATCTACAGCTGAATGCTATTGATTTGTAGCTTTGCAATCTGCTGATCAGTGGCTTTATTATTCTGTGAGTGTAATTAAGAAACTGATTAGCATATTACACAGGTAATATCTGCAGCACCTAGTGGCCAGCCGGGAGTCGCCTCTAAATGGATGCCAGGGATGTGTTCTTTCACTTAATGCTTGAGGAAGGGTGCTGTGACGCTTACAGGAGCCTGCTGGCCTTTCCTACCAAACTTGATCTTGCTGTTTAGCAAAACCCAGCAGGAAGACCCAGTGATTTGGTCACTGGGTCTTAAAAAAAAAAAAGGTGTTTCTTCAAAGCTAAATTATTTGACAGGTTTTAATTGCCTGTTGATCAGGGGGTGGCGGTATAATAAATTATACGCGTACATTACACTTTTTTTTTTTTTTTTTTTTTAATACGAGTAGTGTAAGTACCTGAGTTTGACTCAATGTCAGCCTCTTGCAGTCCCTGTACAGCAGAGTTCAAAGTGGGAGAAAAGGGGACACAATTGGTTCATCTACTGACAAAAAGCATGCTGATAGGAGGAGAAAGCAGAGTAACAGAGATGAACTCATTACTGTGCTGCTTCTCTTTTTCACTGTCTAGTCACAAATTGGGGGTGGATCTGTGACAGCCTGGGCTCAGAGGAAGTGGGTTGAATGATTCTGACTGTCTTCCAACTTGGAAGATTAACAGCTAGTGGTGGAAAGAAGTATTGTGTGTGAAGGGAGAGTGGGGGCAGCTCTAGAATGAAGGTGTGTATTATAGCAAAAAACTACCTTTTTAATGGGTTATCCTTCTTTTATTGGTTTTTTTTTTTTTTTTTTATTGGAGCTTTGCATTAAATCTTTGTTCTAGCTTAAATGATACTATAACTGGCTTTCTAGTTCTCTTATATCATTACCAATAGACCTGTTTACAAGGAACATTTTTGTTATTTGGCAGATGACAAATGTGGATTTTGAGGTATTATTTGGAAATATCTATTCAGTGATTGACGTTACCAAGAATTTATTAGGAGCTCTGGAGAACTGTGACTCCGTGGGTGAGTACTCCTCTTGTATGTTCACTAGTCATTAGTAGAGTCTGGACTGCAGCAGCAATCTGTCTGCAAAACTGTAAAACACATTCAAAAGTTCTTCTGATTTTTAAAGCAATGGTATGGTGTACGACTAGTGAGCACATATATTGAGTTGGTATTCTGTACCTTTTAGGTGTTACTAAACCCAGGAGCCTGCATTCACTATATCTGGTCTCCCACAGTACACAGAACATGGAAATACAATTATTTTAGTAAATATAAACTGGTAAATACCTTTACTCATCAGCAGTATATAGCAGTCTTGTGACTTCTATCAGTGTCTGGTTAAAGCTTGGAGGAGTTTCCATTCTCCTCTGACTGTCCTATGAGGCTGTAGGACCCCTGACTCTCTGTCTAGACAGTGCCGATTGGTCCTGTGCTGATCACATGCATCCTCCCAAAAAAAAAAAACACTCCAGCAATACACACCAAACTGAGCATGTGCAGAGTGACTCCAAAGGCTCTGTTTAGTCAGATGGATTGGGGACAGTGGAAGGAGGAGAGGATCAGAGAAAGCAGGATCAAGCAGCCTTTTTACACAATGTGCAGGATTAACCCCTTAGGTTCCACAGTGAGTATAACAAGCATGCTTTATTGCATATACAGAGTGATTTTACTGTTGTGCGTTTAGTAACACTTTGAAACCATCTCCAGGCACTGGAGTCACCATAAGATTGTATTGCTAGATGTGTACCTCTTGGTGAAATCTATCCTCCTTTTTTTCCTGGCAAGGACAGACACAAAATCAATAAGACATTTTTAGTAGGAGGGGTCAGAACTAGCGATGTACCAGTACCGGTATTGGTGCAGATAACGAATATTTTCACGAGTACTTTTAGTGCTTTCAGCCTGGGTTCCCAATGGAGCGGTGGGGGAAAAAACATGTGATGTGGACCGGAATCGTACCTTTATTCCTGTTCAAATCGCATGTGATTTTTTTGCAGTGCGATTTGAGCTTATTCGTTTTGTATGGGCTCAAGTCGCACCGCAAAGATTTTCGGTACTTGGCATCAGCAAGTACTTGACCAAAAGTATCAGAACTCGCCAGGAAAAAAAAAAACAGTATCGGTGAAACCTTAGTTAGAACCTTTGACCGTGTTTCTGTTGCTGTCCTTGTCTGCCTGTCCTGGTGACAACTGCCCCAGTTTCCTGTATGGGTGTCACAGGGACAGGAAGTAAAGTATTATAGACAAATACATACCGGACAGAAATTTTGATTTTTCCACTCTCCAAAGCTTAAACATAAAAAATGTGGAGTGTAGTAAATAATTTTTAGATAATTTACCTTTTATCTGTTCCTGGTCTACCAAAGCCTTGATTGCACAGTTTCTTTGGCTAGTGATGGGTCTAAGGCCGGCCATACACTGGGCAATTTTTTTTCCTAAAACCACTGTTGCAGGAAAGAAATTTGCTCGATTTCCCCATCAACACAGACCGTGTTGACAGGGGAATCCCTCCTGTTGGGCCATTGTCTTCTCCCGGTTAGGAAGGGTGGGGGAAGCGGTCCCCACTGGGAAAAGACAGTGATTATCACTAGAAACTTTACCAGCCCCTTGTTATAATCAAAAGAGAATCCGGCAGGCTGGTTGTACCCAAGTTGATCAATCGATCAACTTAGTACATTCAGCCTGCCCATTAATGGTTTGAATCTAGGCCAATTCGATCTGTGTATGGCTGGCCTAAGGCTGATTGGTTAACTTAACAGTTAGTTTTGATTTGTGATGAAGAAACCAGAGCAACATGGTTCCCGAACAGATTTGGGAAGAACTTGACTCCATGCAGAGAGTGGGAGCAGGACACCCATGGTGCAAGGGGATGGGGGTCAACCACTAAGTCGCCATGATGCCCCTTTAACAAATGATGTCCTTTTTTCTTCAGGTTTGATATTCCTGGAGCAGCGGGCAGAGCTGGAGCCTGTATATAAGGAGTATTGCCAGAATCATGAAGAGACCCTTGCATTGCTGGAAGCCTATGATAAAGACGAAAAGTTCCAGAGACACCTCCAGGAGTGTATGGAGACTGTGAAGTAAGATCCCCCCCCCCCCCCTGTATCCCACTCTTCTACTGTCCTGTTGTGGGATGACAACAGACAGCTTTTATGTGGACTGCGTGGTCTCAGCCTAGGGTGACCACGTGTCCCGGATTGCCCGGGACAGTCCCGCATTTTGCAGGTCTGTCCCGGGCACCTTCATTCCAGGACAATACAGTGTCCCGGAATGAAACTGTCACAGCCACCCCCCAGGGCAATCTGATGCCCCCAAAAAAGGCCGCCACATCACCGCTTTACTCACTGACAGTACTTGTCCTGGCCGGGAATGCCTGGAGGAGCACAATCCCCGCCCCCTACTTGTGATTGGAGAAATCATAAATCCCGTCTCTTGTGTCCAGTCACTGTGCTGTAATTCGTTACAGCACAAGCTGATTTTTGGGAAGGAGGGGTGGGTGTCCCTGAATGGCAGTTTGGAAATGTGGTCACCCTATCTCAGCCCTGCCCTGTTTTTTTATTACCAAATTACTTAGACCCACTCTTCCATCTTCACAGTAAAGTGGAACTTTACCCATGACAACTTGATAAAAAATGATAAATAAATAAAAATGTTCTTTAGCAAGGAACATACATTCTACACTAATTATTATGGTACCAAAATTAGTGCATGCTTTAAATTGCCTCCAACATTGTTCCTGTTTCTTCTTGCTGGGGGCTGCCATTTTTCTGAAGCCCAGAGCCCTGAGCAGCAGTAAATCTTTAGGCTGTCTCCAGAACAGCCCCTAGTGGCTCACACTAATTATTATGCTACCAAAATTAGTGCATGCTGTAAATTGCCTCCAGCATTGTTCCTGTTTCTTTTTGCTGGGGGTTGCCATTATGCTGAAGCCCAGAGCCCTGAGCAGCAGTAAATCTTTAGGCTGTCTCCAGAACAGCCCCTAGTGGCTCAGATTTTTCAGCACATTGCCAAAAAATAACAACTGAGCATGTGCAGAGCAGGGTGAGACAGTGTAATACTGTATTTTAAACATATAGCGTTTTACATAGCTATACCTGCAGCCGGAAATCATCAAATTTTCTAACCAAAGTTCCACTTCAAAGTGGCAATAAATGCACTATTTTTATTTTTACCTACAGGTAAGCTTATAATGAAGCTTACCTGTAGGTTAAATGAATATCTCCTAAATGTGCATCGTTTAAGGAGATATTCCAGTGAGCAGCAGCCGGCACATGCACTCTGAAGGAATGGCATACCCATACCGTTCCTTCAGAGCCCTGTGCTGCGGCTGTGACTCCCGGGCACATGTACGAAAGTGACGTCATCGTGGCTCGGGCGATTCAAGTGGCCACAGCTGCTGAACCCGGAAGGAAGACCGGGTGAAAATGGAAGCCTCTGCAGTGGTGACAGTGTGCTGCTGGCGGGCTTCATTTCAAGGCACGTCTTTCATAATGTGCTAGTATGCAATGCATACTAGCACATTATGTCTTTACCTTGCAGGGTTTGTTTTTTTTTTTTTTTTTTTTTTTTTTTTTACCGCTTTAAGGGTAATTATTTTTTAGTCCAAAGATGAGGACTGGGAGGGCTAACCACACCTTTCAAGAAGGCATAGGAAGTGTATACACAGGACAGCTCAGAATTTCTGCTAAGATCAACAGATATTTTTTGTACTTCTTGAACAGATATATAAAGGACATTGTATATTTAATAAACCAAAAGCAAACAAATAGAAGTGGTTGTACATACTAGCTCATTATGAATTACTTGCCTTAGATCGATGCCCCTGCAGTGGTCCTCGTGCCCCCTCCCACTGGTGGCGACATCTCTCCCGGGGGTTACTGCTGGGTATCGCGGCCCCCGGCGCTGTGATTGGCCGGAGCCGCGATGACACACATAGGTGCCATTGCTTCAGTTTGCCCCAGGGGACAGGGGATATCTCCTACACTGTGCAGGTTTAAGAGATATCCGGGGTAGCGACAGGTAAGCCTTATTATAGGCTTACCTGTAGCATAAAGTGGTTGTAAAGGGTTTACAAGCACTTTAATGGTCAGGGTTTACATACATGTTAACTAAAATGCTTTCAGCAGTCCCTATTAATCGAATCTATTGTCACATGGCACATCCTTTGCCTGATTTATTTTTCTTTTCTTTACGCTGAATTGTTTTCTGCTGAAATGCTTCTGTTTTTATTGGGTTGTAATTTTTTTTTTTCTCTTTTCCTTGTGCTTGTGGATGACAAAGGAGTCTGTACCAGGAATGGTGAGTACACGGCATTGTCTGTTCACCTGACCTTTCTAGGACAGATGTTGAATTTGTAGTACTTATTGTAGTGAATTGTTTGGTGGGGGGAAAGTTGTTTGTTAAAGGGAAACAAAAGTCTAAAATAAACACGTGCAGTCTCAAGGGTGGCCAAAATGGTGGAGAAACAAATCCTACATGGTAAAGATAAATCTAAAAGTATTGGAAACCCAACACTTCCTGGTCACGGTGAGTCTTGGAGGATTGCTATCTGTAGGCTCCCCACCACTTCTCCAATGCAGCTTCCATTCCTAGGATACAATCTAATAAAACTTTGAGCAGCCCCTGACACCCTCCATGTGGCTTTATTCCTGATCTTTACATTCTGAAATGCATTTATGTTCCAGAAGAAAAGAGAATGTTGTAAACTCAGTACTGATGAAATAAAAAAGGTACTGTACTCTCCAACTGTATTACCATGGTGCTTCTCTAATCAGTTGCTGCTTCTGGTCTCTATCCATTTTTATAGAATCTGATGGGGAAAGGACCTTTGCCTAGTGTTTACTTACAGTGGGGCAAAAAAGTATTTAGTCAGCCACCAATTGTGCAAGTTCTCCCACTTAAAAAGATGAGAGAGGCCTGTAATTGTCATCATAGGTATACCTCAACTATGAGAGACAAAATGTGGAAACAAATCCAGACAATCACATTGTCTGATTTGGAAAAATGTTTTTTTGCAAATTATGGTGGAAAATAAGTATTTGGTCAATATCAAAAGTTCATCTCAATACTTTGTTATATATCCTTTGTTGGCAATGACGGAGGTCAAACGTTTTCTGTAAGTCTTCTCAAGGTTGTCACACACTGTTGCTGGTATGTTGGCCCATTCCTCCATGCAGATCTCCTCTAGAGCAGTGATGTTTTGGGGCTGTCGCTGGGCAACACGGACTTTCAACTCCCTCCAAAGGTTTTCTATGGGGTTGAGATCTGGAGACTGGCTAGGCCTCTCCAGGACCTTGAAATGCTTCTTACGAAGCCACTCCTTCGTTGCCCAGGCGGTGTGTTTGGGATCATTGTCACGCTGAAAGACCCAGCCACGTTTCATCTTCAATGCCCTTGCTGATGGGACGAGGTTTGCACTCAAAATCTCACGATACATGGCCCCATTCATTCTTTCGTGTACACGGATCAGTCGTCCTGTTCCCTTTGCAGAGAAACAGCACCAAAGCATGATGTTGCCACCCCCATGCTTCACAGTAGGTATGGTGTTCTTTGGTTGCAACTCGGCATTCTCTCCTCCAAACACGACGAGTTGTGTTTCTACCAAACAATTCTACTTTGGTTTCATCTGACCATATGACATCCTCCCAATCCTCTTCTGGATCATCCAAATGCTCTCTAGCAAACCTCAGACGGGCCCGGACATGTACTGGCTTAAGAAGGGGGACACGTCTGGCACTGCAGGATCTGAGTCCCTGGTGGCGTAGTGTGTTACTGATGGTAGCCTTTGTTACGTTTGTCCCAGCTCTCTGCAGGTCATTCACTAGGTCCCCCCGTGTGGTTCTGGGATTTTTGCTCACCGTTCTTGTGATCATTTTGACCCCACGGGGTGAGATCTTGCGTGGAGCCCCAGATCGAGGGAGATTATCAGTGGTCTTGTATGTCTTCCATTTTCTAATTATTGCTCCCACAGTTGATTTCTTCACACCAAGCTGCTTGCCTATTGCAGATTCAGTCTTCCCCGCCTGGTGCAGGTCTACAATTTTGTTTCTGGTGTCCTTCGACAGCTCTTTGGTCTTCACCATAGTGGAGTTTGGAGTGTGACTGAGGTTGTGGACAGGTGTCTTTTATACTGATAACAAGTTCAAACAGGTGCGATTAATACAGGTAATGAGTGAAGGACAGAGGAGCCTCTTAAAGAAGAAGATACAGGTCTGTGAGAGCCAGAAATCTTGCTTGTTTGTAGGTGACCAAATACTTATTTTCCACCATAATTTGCAAATAAATTCTTTCCAAATCAGACAATGTGATTGTCTGGATTTGTTTCCACAGTTTGTCTCTCATAGTTGAGGTATACCTATGATGACAATTACAGGCCTCTCTCATCTTTTTAAGTGGGAGAACTTGCACAATTGGTGGCTGACTAAATACTTTTTTGCCCCACTGTATATTGAACCATCTAAACAGAAATGAAAAATAATTACCTGTATATACTCGAGTATAAGCCGACCCACCTAATGTTTCCACAAAAAACTGGAAAAATGTATTGACTCGAGTATATACCTAGGGTGTCCATCTGCGTGCCTCACTGGGCCCGTGCCTCACTGTGCCCAATCTCCCTACCTGATCTCCGGCGCTGTGTGACTAGACTGACGTTTAACATGGGAGTCTATGGAAGGGGTGCCCGGTTCGAAAAATCGGTGTTTCCCGGCCGTAGGTCCCCTGGACAACAAACTTTGCACAATTGTAGATGAAGAGTGGGGCTACAAGTGTGCCAAGTATGGGGTCCAGGGGACCTAGGGCCGGCCGGTACCAGGTCCCCAAAATCACCCGAGAAATTACTGTTTAACATGGGAGTCTATAGAAGGGGAGCCCGGGTTTAAAAAATCGGCGCTCCCCGGCCGTAGGTCCCCCGGACAACAAACTTTGCACACATGTAGAGAAAGTGGGGCTACATGTGTGCCATGTTTGGGGTCCAGGGGACCTACGGCTGGACGGGATCAGGCGCACAAATGTGAAGATGGACACAGACTTGAGTATAAGCCGAGGGGGGCATTTTCAGCACAAAAAAAATGTGCTGAAAAACTCGGCTTATACTCGAGTATATACGGTACCTAATGAGTATCTCTCCCCCAGCGCTCATGGGAATATATATTAATGGTAAAAGCTGCTACTATAAAATTAGTATTGGATCAGAAATATGTGTAAATAAAAAAAATAATTATTTAAACAGTAGCGCTATAAAGAGATTTAGAAAAAAAAATTCACAGTCCGTAAGAACTCTGCTGGAAATCAGAGTGTAAGATAAAAAGAAAGTTCACGGGAAAACCTAAAATCCTGTGAGTGAATGTTCCCAAACGATCTTCCTCCACACAATGCTTGTCTGATATTCCCCAAAGGAAACTCACTTACCAGATGTAAGCAGACTCAGAGCGTATCTTTAAATCACAGATAACATCCAACTGGTGTGTTTCTCCTCTGATGGTCCTGGGTTATTGGATGGATATGTAGCTGTTGTTGGCTTCTATATATTTCCATCTGTATGCAGCTCATTATAAACATAAAAAGGTGCACATGGCGTAATCCAGTAGAAAACTCTTATTAAAATTAATTCATATAGGTGTACACTTACAATGTATCAACCTTGTTTCAAACATATTCCAAATTTCCTTGTAGTGTCGTTCTATGCTGCTATACTTTGCACCGCCACAGTGGTGTTCCTGGGTAGGCATAGCAGATGATCCCTGAGGCGTGACCACGCAGCAACCTACGCCGTCGGATCATCTGCTTTGCCTACCCGGGAACATCGCTGTGGCGGTGCAAAGTATAGCAGCATAGAACGACACTACAAGGAAATTTGGAATATGTTTTAAACAAGGTTGATGCATTGTAAGTGTACACCTATATGAATTAATTTTAATAAAGGGTTTTCTACTGGATTACGCCATGTGCACCTTTTTATGTTTATAATGAGCTGCATACAGATGGAAATATATTGAAGCCAACAACAGCTACATATCCATCCAATAACCCAGGACCATCAGAGGAGAAACACACCAGTTGGATGTTATCTGTGATTTAAAGATACGCTCTGAATCTGCTTACATCTGGTAAGTGAGTTTCCTTTGGGGATTATCAAACAAGCATTATATTGAACCATGTCTTACAATAGGCTTCCTCTACTTTGGGCATCAGAGAGCTCTTGGCAGATCTTGGGACTGTGCCTTGTTGGATACCATAGACATAAGACCAGTGTCTTATAATCTGGTTGTGTTCAGGTGGATCAGGAGTCTAATGCCCATGGGTAGCATAAGATTTAGGCAGATATTCCCTGGTCAGATGGAAATCCATCCTCTGGATGGTTATACCACTTTTCTGATTGATTAAGGTGGTTGGCCAAACATATCCCATAAATAAGCCATTGCTGGTACAGGGTCAGCAGGAGCCTACAACATGGCAAATTTGATTATACACAGGTTACTTGGGGGAAATGTACTAAAAATGTAGTACTGTATTCAATATCTGGTGCAACTCTGCATAGAAACCAATCAGCTTCCAGGTTTGACGCGTTTTTCAGGCAGTTTAGCGCTAAAAATAGCGCTGCTATACCGCCTGAAAAAATTGTGCCCTGCAGTCTTCAGTGTGAAAGCCCGAAGGCTTTCACACTGGAGCGGTGTGCTAGCAGGACCGCTCCAAAAGTCCTGCTAGCCGCATCTTTGCAGCGGTGAAGGAGTGGTGTGTTTATAGCTCCTTTACTGCTGCTGCCCATTGAAAGCAATGGGAAACCGCGGTAATACCGCCAGAAATGTGCCTCTGCAGAGGCGCATTGCCGGCGGTATTAACCCTTTTTTGGCAGCTAGCGGGGGTTAAAATCACCCAGCTAGCGGCCGAATATCGCGCACCTCCCCGCCCCAATGTGAAAGGGGCCTAATTGAACAAGCTGAAGTTGAAAGCTGATTACTATGCACAGCTGCACCAGATTCTGAGTGCTTCGGTTTTATTAAATCGCCCCCATGGTGTCTAATGCAAGTTCATACTATAGACACAGTTGTTGAAAATACTGGTTGGCCATTGTACCTTCTGAGTCACTGGGCAGGGGCAAGCAATGCAGCAAGTGAAGTAAGAATGGCTGATCTGCCCTCCTGGTTATAGGTCAGCAGCTCAGAAAACATTTAAGCCAGAGGACCAATTTATCAGCCAAACAAGTAGAATCTTTTTTTTTCTCAGGATGTCGACAATCCCAGTTCACTTATTTCTCCTTTACAGGTTTCCTTTAAGATCTCATAAAAATGTGTTTTTGCTTTTGCATGTATATCTGGAATTTTCATTGATCACTTGCTTCCTTCCACAGGGGGTGCACCAATTACATAAACCTGGGCTCCTTTCTTATTAAGCCGGTGCAGAGGATCATGCGCTATCCTCTGCTTCTTATGGAGCTGGTTGGAGCAACTCCCGACTCCCACCCAGACAAGAACCCCATTAAAGACGCTGTGCGGGCGGTGAAAGAAATTAACGTCAATATAAATGAGTACAAGAGAAGAAAAGATCTGGGTGAGTTATGGAAGGTCTTTATATGTTACTAATGTTTTTTGTTTATTTTGCTCTTGCTTATGAGTCCCATCTATAGACATGAATACTTTATTCAATGTAGCCATTGTGATGACATAAAATGCAACCTGTTATTGAGGCTGAAAGATACATTTAGGCTTGTGTGGAAGTGTTGGAGCAAGAGGATGGCGGTAAGGGAGCTAGTAGGCCAGTTGCATGGAAACTGGAGACTTAAGCCTCGTACACACGCTCGGATTTTGCGACAGGAATTGTGTGATGGCAGGCTGTTGGCGGAAAATCCGACTGTTTGTATGCTCAATCGGACAATTGTTGTCGGATTTTCCGCGGACAAATGTTGGATAGCAGGAATTAAAATTTTCCGTGGACAACGGTCTGTTGTCGGATTATCCGACCAAACACAATATTAGCAGAAGGTGCCCAAAGGGTGGCGCTAAAGAGCTAAAAAAACATGTAGTTTCGTGTTTGCTGGCCGACAATTGTGTGCCGCTTGTATGCAATACAAGTTCCTGGCCAGCGCCCTTCGGACAAAAGTCCAAGGCTTTGTCTGCGGAAAATCCGATCGTGTGTACAAGGCTTTAGTCTCACCCTTCGTGCAATCCAACACTGTTTTTTTTTTTTAACAACGACTTTGATGATTGCTCATGTCCCAGTGACACCTTGATACAACTGCACACACAGGGAGTAAAGTATTTTTTTTGGTTGGAGGAAGTTCCCTCCCACACTTATGTCATAATAATGGGAAGACAGAAAATGATGGGCAATCTCCAGAATATGGATGCAGTAAAAGCCATTCTTTCGAAAATCTACCAAAAAAAAATGTTTTAGTTTTGTTTTTTTGGCATTAGTTGGATTATTAGGATAATAAATAATAATAACAATAATAATAAAAAAAAAAAAAAAATATATATATATATAACACTCTCTCACTTTTTTACCCTGAAAATAGAGGGTAAACTGTGCCTGCGTGTTATACACAGGGGGCTGTGGAAAGTTTTTGCCCTGAAACTTCCCTCTTTAAAGTTAGGGTGCGTGTTATACGCCGATAAAAATGGGGGCGACTGGATGACTTTACAGCTCCAGTATATACATTTACAGAAGCTGCTTAGATGGAGTAATGTGTTTTGCTGTCACTTTTACATGTACAGTATAGGAGTAACCATTGTGATAATCATATAGAATTATTATACTTTCTTTCAGTTGTGAAGTACCGTAAAGGTGATGAAGACAGTATAATAGACAAGATCTATAAACTAAATATCCACTCGATCATCAAGAAATCCAACAGAGTCAGCAGTCACTTGAAGCATCTCACAGGCTTTGCTCCTCAGGTAGATCAGTCTTCACATACTCTATACACGTGTGTCATTTGTGCTGTACTTGTATGTTGCAGTGCCTAGTGCTTATGCCGCGTATACACGATCGGAAATTTACGACAAGAAAAGTCTTATGTGAGCGTTTGGTCGGAAATTCCGACCATGTGTAGGCTCCATCGGCCCAAAAAATTTGAGAGCTGGTTCTCAAATTTTTTAAAGGGAAAAGTCCCCATCGGAAATTCCGATCGTCTGTATGCAATTCCGACGCGCAAAAAAGCACGTATGCTCAGAATCAAGCAAAAGAGCCGAACCTATTGAACTTCATTGATCTCGGCTTGTAGTACGTCTTGTACGTCACCCCTTCTTGACGGTCGGAATTTCCGACAGGATTTGTGTGACCGTGTATGCAACACAAGTTTGAGCGAAATTCCGATCGTGTGTAAGCGGCATTAGACTCCTAAATTCAGTGTTTAGACCTTTGAAGAGATCTCCAATTGTGTAGCATAGTTCATCTCAAGTTATTTTGAAATGATTCCTAGATTGTATATCTGATGTACGTCTCTCAACATAGTAGCAGTGAAATAAAACACACAATTAAATCAAATTAAAAAAGAAATTAAATGATAAAAATGAATAGAGAGTCTTGCCTGATCCATTCTTCAGCAATGGGGCCAAACCTGGACACATTTTTTGATGGTAATGGTGGCATTTCTCACGTGATAAAATCCATTGATCAGGCACTGTGAATTGGTAAATACTACAAAAACTGAATGACAATGGCTTCCTCTCAGTTTTTACAAATTTGGGAGGCAGTCCAAAAGCTTAATATATCCCAAAGCTGATTGGTCAGAAAAATCACAGCTAATTTGTTATTTTTAGTTAGCAAATTAGTTGTTCTGTGCATTCAGTTCCTAGCTTTAGTGCAATCCAAGATAAATTAATATGAAGCATATACTGTATATAAATCTAGCAATAGGTCTGTGAAGGTTCTCCTCTATCCAGTGGCGGCTGGTGCTCAAATTTTTTTTGGGGGGGGGGCGCAAACAAACGAAAAAAAAGAAAAACATCAATTGCAGCCTCACTGTGCCCTAAAATTTTCGCCACTGTGCCCATCAATTGTTGCCACTGTGCCATGCCATTGTTGCCACTGTGCCTATCAATTGCCGCTTCAGCCAATCAGGTTACCGGTGACCAGATCCGGTGAACCCGATTGGCTGAGATGCATGTCAGTGTTAACCAGGGAACGCACCCCCGTGCGTCTCCTGGTTAACTATTTGGAAGCCGATTACAGCCCTCAGGCTGTAATCTGAAAGCCTATCAGAGCCGCTGGCTCTGATAGACACTTCCACAGCCAACCAGCTGCTGTTATTCAGATGGCCGACGCTCGCCAGGAGGCCGACCATCTGAATAGTGGGCGGCAGCGGCGACAATACATAGATTCATGCAATGCATGAATCTATGTATTGTTTTTCAGTGGCGGTGCAGGAGCGAGAGGGGGCGGCGCTCCTGCGCCCTCTATGAACGCACCGCCACTGGCTTTATCTAATGGTAGTTGGTCACATTCAACTGAACTTGGTCTGTAATGTTGAAGACAATTGGGGTGGCTTATCCAAACCAAAATCGGAAGAAGTGCTTTGGATAAGCTTTGAAACCTTTTTAAGTTTTTAAAGTGATCAAGTCCAACTAAATGTGACTAAAGATGGCCATAGATGTATGAAAATTCAGGCAATTCGGCAGTGACCGACCAAATTTCGATCAATGTGTGTCTGTCCCTGTTCAACAGAGGTTGATTGACCTCACTGCTTTACAGAATCCAGTGGTTTTGTAGATGGTATGCCTGGACAGGTGCCTGTAACAAAGCCTTCTTTTATCTCTGTGTATGACAGATCCGAGATGAGGCCTTCGAAGAGACCGAAAAGAACTTCAGAATGCAAGAAAGGCTGATCAAGTCCTTCATCCGAGACCTGTCTGTGTACCTCCAGCACATCAGGGTGAGGCCCGATCACTCTTTAACTGTCCTGACATGTAGGGGAAAGGGAGACGGCTCTTATCAGATATAATAGTGACCTGTAAAGCTCGGAGGGTTGATCTGGGGCATTCCTGAACATATTTGCCAGCCAATGTTTGGTTGCACTTTGAGCTTCTCTATTGGCTTATGGCTCAATAAATCTATAGATGTTCTCATGTGCTGAATAACAAAAAGCGTAAGTGCTGCTCGTAGCAGCCAGTCAGATGTAAGGCTTCCTTTTCCTGGTATAGGAATGTCAGGTGAGACCTAATTGGTTGGAAAATAGCCATGCTTGGTTTGGTTTAAAGTCCTCCACCAGGCACAGTATGATTCTAAACCCCTCTGGAGAGATGCAGGTCTTTCTGGTGCCTTGCTGAGATTTGTAGTTCCTGCATAGTGCAGATCCATAAATAGTCCAAGCACAGATGCCTGTCACTTTCTTGAGATTTTTCCACCCACCCTGTTATCTTGCCCTGACTGTTGTATACAGGCTCCTGCTGCCTTCAGTATAAAATAATTGAAAAATCCAGCTGTTGTGGTAGCCTCTTGTCAAGTGCTTGGGGATCTGCCACCGGGGCCCCTGACCAATAAAAGAAAGTATTTGTACATTACACCTGAGCAAGCAAAGATGCATGTAGGTTCCTTTTTTTACCTCATCCTGAAAATGTTAGGTGCCTGGCTGTCTCTGACTTGTTTGTATTTCCAAATCCCAGACTCTGACAAGCCTGTAGTCCGCAAGTGTCAGAAAAGTGACGGGATTCCTCTTCTCTATACTTATTCCAGAGATTCATTAATCATCATAGAAGCCAAGGCATCAGCATGACTGCATGGCAACTAGCATTTTCAGAAAGCAAGATCAGAAATAGTAGTGTACATCTTGCTCCCATGACAGGTGTTCTTTAAATACCTTGATGGATTGACTTCTTAGGTGTCGCACTGCAGTGAGGCAGTAATTTTCTGCACATCTTTATATAGTGAGCTTTACACCTACCCTAAGTCTGGTGTATGTGTATTAAGTACATCCATTGCTTTTTTTCTTTTTTTTTTTTTTTTCTATATCCTGTTGGGAGCATTTCCTTCATTTCCTGTCCTAGAGACACAACAGGAACTGTAAATCAATTATTTTATTTAATTATTACTGGTACTTTTATAGCGCCATAAATTTTTGCAATTTTATACACCATATTGTACATTGACATCAGTCCCTGCCCTCGAGGAGCTTACCATCTAGAGTCCCTAACTCGCCTTCATACATACATACATACCAGGGCCAGATTAGAAAGAAGCCAATTAACCTACCAGCATTTATTTGACGTGTGGGAGGAACCTGGACTACCCAGAGGAAACCCACACAGTCACAGGTAGAAAATACAAACTCCATGCAGGTAGTGCTGTGGTTGGAATTTGAACTGATGACCCTAGTGCTGCTAAGTGGAAGCTCTAACCATTTATGCACTGTGCTGCTTAACCTGTTGGTGCCGAGCGCATGCAAATATGTAGCCTCCCAGCGGCCGGGCCTTGGCGCGAGCGCCCGCATATTTGCATGCAATAGAGCTGTGCCAAGAGTGCGCGCCATGCGGCGGCTAACGGAAACCATGCAAGCAGCGACCCAAATTTTTCAGATCATTTGACTGCCTTGACAGCCAATTATGGTGGTCACTTGGCCATAAGCCCCGCCCCACATCCCGGCATTCTAAAGCCCTAAAGGGCAGTTGGAAGCCAGTGCCAAGGGGTTAAAGTGGAATTAAACTTGCCTTTTTGTTTCTACAGGTTCAGTCCTCACCGGCATCTTCTTCTGCATGCCAGTCTTTGACCATCTTCATTGACTGAAGCAGGATGCCATCACTCCGGCATGCTCAGGGGTCAGTCATCCCGGAACACATAGACAGTACCGGTGGTGTAAGCTGAGCATGCGCAGCTCAGTCTGCATTCTGGAGAACTCCGTGAGCAGGCAGGTAGGTGTATCTTATTGCAGAAGAGACATCACATGTCCATTTGGCAATAAAGAGCCTCCTTGCTTGCCGGTTGTGACAGCCTAACTACTTCTGCCCTAATTGTCACCCTTTTGGAAAACTTTCCCACACTTCCTTCTCCAGTGACGACTAAAGATTTTGGATTTCCCATCGCTTTCTGCCCTGGTGGAAATGTGTCACCAAGATCAACACAAAGGGATAATCTCTCCAATGGGGACACAGACAGCAATACAGTCCTAAAAGAGGGTGTGAGCTTTTCATACTCTATCCAAAATGACAAAAAAAAGCTTTGCCTATAGCTTAGAACATTAGATCTTGTTTGGAAGTGAAGTGTCGGGGATTTAGTTTTGCCGCACAGAGTTGAGTATGTTTCTAGTATTTGTATCATTGTAGACTAGTACAGTGTTCTGCCTTTCATCACATTGACGGTCCAGAGCGATTAGGTGGAATTCATCCCTTTGCTGATGGGGGGGGGGGGGGGGGGGAAGGGTTAGCCATCCATTGTGCTGGGTCTGTGCGGCACACAGTGCTTGTTCTGTTCCAGGGACATTCCCGAGCTGTATTTTCCTTGTGTGTCCTAGGAATCCGCCTGTGTGAAAGTCCTGGCTGCCATGAGTATGTGGGATTTGTATGCAGACAAAGGAACCAGTGACCTGGAGAGGTTTCAGAAAGCCCATCGTCAGATCAGCGAGAAGCTCTTCTCCGAGTTTGTGAGTGCTCCTTTCCTAACTATTTATACACGGCATTAAAGAAGAACTCTACTGAGCACCATTTGTATCTAAAGTGGCAGACCGACATATCGCAGTCATTTATACAAAAATATACAGTACCTTGAAAAAAGTATTCATACCCCTTGAAATTTTTCACATTTTGTTATATGACAACCAAAAACGTAAATGTATTTTATTGGGATTTTATGTGGAAGACCAACACAAAGTGGCACATAATTGTGAATTGGAAGGAAAACTATAAATGTTTTTTTTTTTTTTTTTACAAATAAATATGTGAAAAGTGTGGCGTACATTTGTATTCAGCCCCCCGCAGTCAATACTTTGTAGAATCTCCTTTCACTGCAATTACAGCTGCAAGTCTTTTTGGGGATGTCTCTACCAGCTTTGCACATCTAATGAGGGACATTTTTTTCACATTCTTCTTTGACAGAGCTTGAGCTATTTTACAGATTGGATGGAGAGCGTCTGTGAACAGCAATTTTCACGTCTTGCCACAGATTCTCAATTGGCTTTGGGTCTCGACTTTGACTGGGACATTCTAACACATGAATATGCTTTGATTTAAGGCTACTTTCACACTGAGGTGCTCTGCAGGCGCTATAGCACTAAAAATAGCGCCTGCAAAGTGCCCTGAAAGAGCCTCTCCTCTCACTCCAGTGTGAAAGCCCGAGGGCTTTCACATTGGAGCGGTGCGCTGGCAGGACGGTAAAAAAAAGTCCAGCTAGCCGCATCTTTGACGTGCTGTAGGAGCAGTGTATACACCACTCCTAAAGCGCCCCTACCCATTGAAATCAATGGGCAGGGCCGCCGAATAGCGCCACAAAAATGACGGTAAAGCGCGCTAAAAATAGCGACGCTTTACCGCCGACGCACCCCCCCGCCTCAGTGTGAAATTAGCCTTAACCATTCCATTGTAGCTCTGGCTGTATGTTTAAGGTCGTTGTCCTGCTGGAAGGTGAACCTCCGTCCCAGTCTCACGTCTTTTGGAGACTAACAGGTTTTCTTCTAGGATTGCCCTGTATTTGTCTTCATCCATCTTCCCCTCACCTCTGACCAGCTACCCTGTCCCTGCTGAAGAAAAGCATCCCCACAACATGATGCTGTCACCACCATGTTTCATAGTGGGGATGGTGTGTTCAGGGTGATGTGCAGTGTTGGTTTTTCACCACACAGTGTTTTGCTTTTGGGCCAAAAAGTTCAATTTTGGTCTCATCTGACAGGAGCACCTTCTTCCACATGTTTGCTGTGTCCCCCACATGGCTTCTCGCAAATTGAAAACGGGACTTCCTATGGATTTCTTTCAACAATGGCTTTCTTCTTGTCACTTTTCCATAAAGGTCAGATTTGTGGAGTGCACAACTAATAGTTGTCCTGTGGACAGATTCTCCCACCTGAGCTGTGGATCTCTGCAGCTCCTCCAGAGTCTCCATGGGCCTCTTGGCTGCTTCTCTGATTAATGCTCTCCTTGCCCAGCCTGTCAGTTTAGGTGGACGGCCATGTCTTGGTAGGTTTGCAGTTGTGCCATACTCTTTCCATTTTCAGATGATGGATTGAACAGAGCTCTGTGAGATGTTCCAAGCTTGGGATATGTTTTATAGCCTAACCCTGCATTATACTTCTCCACAACTTTATCCTGTCTGGTGTGTTTCTTGGCCTTTGTGATGCTGTTTGTTCACTAAGGTTCTCTAACAAACCTACTGAGGGCTTCACAAAATGGCTGTATTTATACTGAGATTAAATTACACACAGGTGGACTCTGTATACTAATTGGGAGACTTCTGACAGCAATTGGTTCCACTGGATTTTAGTTAGGGGTATCAGTGTAAAGGGGGCCGAATACAAATGCACGCCACACTTTTCAGATTTTGATTTGTAAAAAAAAAAAATTGAAAACCATTTATCATTTTTCTTCCAATTCACAATTATGTGCCACTTTGTGTTGGTCTATCACAGGGATGTGCAATTAGCGGACCTCCAGCTGTTGCCAAACTACAAGTCCCATCATGCCTCTGCATCTGGGTGTCATGCTTGCTGCTGTCAGTCTCGCTATGCCTCATGGGACTTGTAGTTTGGCAACAGCTGGAGGTCCGCTAATTGCATATCCCTGGTCTATCACATCAAATCCCAATAAAATACATTTACATTTTTGGTCGTAATATGATAACATTTGGAATATTTCGAGGGGTATGAATACTTTTTCAAGGTACTGTACCTAATAAAGAAAACTTATTTTATGAGGTCCTCTTGGGTAATAGTCAATGGAAAATAAGGCTTCCTTAGCAGTCTCTGCTGTTTGTTTCTTTGATGCATTGCAAATGATAACATCAGACCCTGGTATCTTCCAAAAAATGACATCCCAGGACTCTAAGCCTTTAGCTGAAAGAGCTGTGCATTCTTTAAAGCAGGGATGGGCAACCCCCAGCACTCTAGCTGTTTATAGAACTACAAGTCCCAAGAGACATTGAAAGACTCTGACAGCCACAGGCATGACCCCCAGGCCAAGAGGGATGATGGGATTTGTAGTTTCAGCACAGCTGGAGTGCCAGGGTTGCCTACCCCTGCTTTAAAGGATTAGTTCACATTTTTCATGAAAAATGAAAAACAAAACTTACAACGACCTCCCCACATCCCCAGTCCTGTTGTACTTGCCTCCTTAGATGATTCTCTTCTGCCACCCATGCCTGCTGGGGTAACTGTTCAGGCATTTAAAAAATGTAGTATCAAAAGCAAAAGATAAGGTACAGTGATGGAAAAAAGTATTTGTTCACCTGCTGATTTTGCATGTTTGCCCCACTGACAAAGAAGTGATCAGTCTATAATTTTATTGGTAGGTTATTTTACCAGTGGGAGACAGAATAACAGCAAAAATATCCAGAAAACGCATTTCAAAAAAGTTATAAATTGATTTGCATTTTAATGAGTGAAATAAGTATTTGATCCCCTATCAATCAGCAAGATTTCTGTCTCCCAGGTGTAGAAGATACAGGTAACGAGCTGAGATTAGGAGCACTCTCTTAAAGGGAGTGCTCTAATCTCAGCTTGTTACCTGTATAAAAGACACCTGTCTACAGAACCAATCAATCAATCTGATTCCAATCTCTCCACCATGGCCAAGACCAAAGAGCTGTCCAAGGATGTTGGGGACAAGAATGTAGACCTACACAAGGCTGGAATGGGCTACAAGACCATCGCCAAGCAGCTTGGTGAGAGGGTGACAACAGGTGGTGCGATTATTCCCAAATGGAAGAAACACAAAATAACTGTCAATCTCCCTCGGTCTGGGGCCCCATGCAAGATCTCCCCTCGTGGAGTTTCAATGATTATGGGAACGGTGAGGAATCAGCCCAGAACTACACGGGAGAATCTTGTCAATGATCTCAAGACAGCTGGGACCATAGTCACCAAGAAAACAATTGGTAACTCACTACGCCATGAAGGACTGAAATCCTGCAGCGCCCCCAAGGTCCCCCTTCTCAAGAAAGCACATGTACAGGACTGTCTGAAGTTTGCTAATGAACATCTGAATGATTCAGAGGAGAACTGGGTGAAAGTGCTGTGGTCAGATGAGACCAAAATCAAGCTCTTTGGCATCAACTCAACTCGCCGTGTTTGGAGGAGGAGGAATGCTGCCTATGACCCCAAGAACACCATCCCCACCGTCATACATGGGGGTGGAGACATTATGCTTTGGGGGTGTTTTTCTGCTAAGAGGACAGAACAATTTTATCACATCAAGGGGACGATGGACGGGGCCATGTATCGTTAAATCTTGGGTGAGAAACTCCTTCCCTCATCCAGGGCATTGAAAACGGGTGGTGGATGGGTATTCCAGCATGACCACAGCACACGACCAAGTCAACAAAGGAGTGGCTCAAAAAGAAGCACATTAAGGTCCTGCTATGGCCTAGCCAGTCTCCAGACCTTAATCTCATAGAAAATATGTGGAGGGAGCTGAAGGTTCGAGTTACCAAACGTCAGCCTCGAAACCTTAATGATTTGGAGAGGATCTGCAAAGAGGACTAAATCCCTCCTGAGATGTGTGCAAACCCTGGGGCCAACTACAAGAAACGTCTGACCTCTGTGATTGCCAACAAGGGTTTTGCCACCAAGTACTAAGTCATGTTTTGTGAAGGGGATCAAATACTTATTTCACTCATTAAAATGCAAATCAATTTATAACTTTTTTGAAATACGTTTTTCTGGATATTTTTCTTGTTGTTCTGTCTCTCACTGTTAAAATAAACCGGCCATTAAAATTATAGACTGATCGTTTCCTCCTTCAGTGGGGCAAACGTACAAAATCAGCAGGGGAGCAAATACTTTGTTCCCTCATTGTAGGTGCAGTAGGGACTGGGGCTGTGGGGAGCATGTTGTGAGTTAAGTTGGCCATGCATGGATCGAAATTCGGCTGGTTCAGCAGGAACTGGCCAAATTTCGATCCATCTATGGCGGTCTCTGTTCATGATTGGAAGCTCTAGCGAGCAGGGCCCTCTGATTCCTCTTGTACCAAATTGTGATGTAACTGTACTGTCTGCCTTCATTTTGTTAAGCGCTGCGCAAACTGTTGGCGCTATATAAACCCTGTATAATAATAATGAGAATTCAGTCGATCGATTAACTTCTCAAGAACGGTCATGCTGAAAAATTTCCATCTGATTAGCGCAATGGACTGCAACACTGATCAGTGTATTCAGACAAAAGGGGAGCCCCACTATCGGAATACAATGACACAGCAAGGAGGATTCCCGTGTCTACATCGAATGTGTGAAGTGGGGAACCGAGTCATTTTTTTTTTTGTTCAACTCTCTGGCTGTATAAAAAAAACAAACGTATGGCCAGCTTTAGTTCACCTTTTTCTGGTTTCGTGAAAAGTTGAACTAACCCTTTAAGTAACATAGAAGAAATACGGGGGAGTAGAGTTCACCAGGACAGGAAGGCAAAGCAATAAAAAAGTTTAAAAAAAAAAACCGTATAAATAGTTGGAACTCTTTTTTTTATGCTACTAAAAATGTGTTGTCTGTGTCCCCGCTGGAGGGATTGCCTGTCACTACCTGTCCTGACACACAGTAGTTTGTGTCTCTGCCCCTCCCACAAGCTTAAAGCATTTTGACAGCCCCTCCAAATTGCTTCTTCATTATAGAGGGGCCATCAGGAAAGTAGGGCACCATTCTATAATGATCACAACAAAGGGGCAGGTCTGGGTATTTTGGAGAGGATATTTTATAGCCGGAGGAATATCCGCTTAGATAGAGCTAACCTCATGATATTTTCCCTGAACTTTACACCCTGTGTGCAGATAATTCCACATATGGTTTATTGCCGGTAATCCGTTTACATTCCAGTCTCATGAGAAGGTCTGGGTGTGCCACAGACACTGAGCATTCACCTGAAAACCAGTGAAAGGTGCATTATTCAATATAAGGGCTGCAGGGCTGGGGAATGTTTGACAGCTGGGTCTGTGGGCTCAGTTCACCAAGAGTTAAATACCACATTAAAATAATTCATGCAGTATTGAACTCCGGAACATGCAATTCACAAAAAACACATATTTAAATACTGCATGAGTTACATTCTTTTATTTTTCTGTATTTAAAGTGTTTGTTTCTAAAAGTTTTTTATTTTTATAACAAACATGCTGCTCTGTGTAATGGTTTTGCACAGAGCAGCCCTGATCCTCTTCGCGGGTCCCCTGCCGTTGCTCCTGGCTCCTCCTCTTTATCCAGTGCCCCCATAGGTAAGAAGCCGCTTCCTAAGGGGGCACTTGTGCGGGCTTGCTCCTGCGTCCATAGACGCAGACAGCGGGGCACAGCCCCACCCCCGCTCCCTCATCAGAGATTGATTGACAGCAGTGGGAGCCAATGGTCTGCTGCTGCTATGGATCTGTCCTGTGAGGAGGGGCAGAGCAAACAGAGTCACTGCTCTCCTGCACAGCACTGGATCACGATGGGGCTCAGGTAAGTATAGGGGAGGCTGTTGGTGGGGGCGGAGCTGGATACAGACATTTTTTACCTTCATGCATAGAATGCACAAAGAGAAAAAAAAATCTTGAGCCTTTAGAACCACTTTAACGTGTTTTTGGACCTTTATTTTAACGCCTATCGGCCCTCCGGCTGCAGCAGGGAGTGAAACCTTAAGCATTGTTATTCCTACCACTGCTAAATTTGACAGTTTAGCTCAGGGCTGCTGGTTGTTAAGGAGCTGGCAGTTGCCTGCATCCTAACAACCAAAAATCCATACCAAGCCCCTTGGGTCTGGTATGGATTTTGGGTGGGACCTTACGCCAAAAGAAAGAAAATGGTGTGAGGTCCCCCCAATCCATAGCAGACCTTTATCTGAGCATGTAGCTCAGCAGGCCAGAAAAGAGGGGGGGAGCAGCCCCCCCAAAACCATAGCAGGTCCCATATCATCAGGGGTGGTCCTTTGCTGGGGAAGGGGAGGGGGCACCCTGGCAAAGCACCTTGTCCCCCCCCCCATGTTGGTGAGGACAAGGGCTTCTTCTCCACAACCCTGGCCTGGTGGTTGTGGGGGTGCGGAGGGTGGTGACTTATCGGAATCTGGAAGCCCCTAGATCTCCCCCCCCTTCCAGGTGAATGATTATGGGGCACATGGTACCCCTACTCATTCACCAAAAAATAACAAGTGTAGGTAAAAAAAACAACACAGGGTTTGAAAAGTCATCCAGACACATTCATGTTTGGTCAGTGATCTCTGCACACATGTACACAACTTTCTACAGTTTCTTCAGTCCATACCCTGATGTAAATCTTACTTTTCTTCCACACAGAAAGAAAGAACGGAGAAGCTAGTCATCTCTCCGCTCACCCAGCTCCTCACAATGTTTGCCGGCCCACACAAGCTGGTGCAGAAAAGGTTCGACAAGCTCCTGGACTACCATAACTGCACCGAGAAGGCTGAGAAGCTGAAGGACAAGAGGACCTTGGATGAGCTTCAGTCTGCCAGAAACAACTACGAGGCTCTGAACGCCCAGCTTTTGGATGAGCTGCCCAAGTTCCATAACTACGCCAAGGAGCTGTTTGCGAGCTGCGTGCGCGGCTATGCCAACGCTCACTGCGACTTTGTGAAGCTCGCCTTGGAGGAGCTGAAGCCTCTGCTAGGTGTAAGTTATGTTGTGTATTTGCTGGGTCCTGTTGCAGGCTGTTAAATTGAACCTTTTGAGGGTAGAAATGTGAAGGATGGCATTGCTGATGTGTTTGTTAAAAGTTATAGGTTCCAGGACTGTCATCCTCTTCCTGGCCGCTCCCCTTGCCTGAGAAAGCAGAATGCAACCAGTGACGTCTGCACTCTTATACTGTGTACTTGTTCTAAGTCAGAAGCCAGGATTAGGATGACCGCTCCGGACATTGTAACTTCACAAACAAGTCATCAGTGGAAGCTCAATATTTCAGGGTCCGTGTAAAGCAGGGGTGGCCAACCAGTGGCCCGCAGAGCCCTCTGATGTGGCCCGCGACCTCCCACTCTGGAATAGCGGGTTGGCAAGCCCAGATCGCAGGTTGCCGACCCGTCATACCACAGCATCAGTGTTGTGAATGAAGCTGGTGGTAGAGGAAGAAAACGGCCCCGTAAACCGATGCTTCCTGTACAGCGCCGGCTTTTGCCACAGGTGGAGTCTATGGCAAAGTTCAGCTAACCTGCAGGATAGACATGGGTGCACTACGCTGCACCCGCGGTGTGGGTTAACCACAGCACATTGGTGTGAAAGCAGTCTTATGCCTCGTACACATGGCCATTTTTCCTGACATGCCAAAAACCGACGTTTTTCCCGACGTGATTCCTCTCAAGCCTGCCTTGCATACACACGTTCGGGCAAAAAAACACTCGACCAAAGCGTGGTGATGTACAACACGTACGACGGCACTATAAAGGGGAAGTTCCATTCAAATGCCGCCACCCTTTGGGCTACTTTTGCTGATCCTCGTGTTAGTAAAAGTTTTTGGTGAGAGACGATTCGCGCTTTTCAGCCTCGTGCTTTTCAGTGCGTTAAAGAGGTGACTAATATGCTATCTCCATTACGAGCGCTAGTTTTACCAGAACGAGCGCTCCCGTCTTATACTTGATTCTGAGCATGCGTGTTTTTTTCCCCTCGGAAAAGCCTACACACGAGCGGTTTTCGCGACGGGAAACACGACGGGAAAAAATAGAGCAGGTTCTAATTTTTTTGCGGGCAGTTTTCTAGTCTGGCATACACACGACCTATTTTCCCAACCAATCAAAAAAATGGCAGTTTTCTCGTCTGGAAAACTGGGCGTGTGTATGAGGCCCTTTTCACACGATCAGCCCTACCCAATCGCACCCTCAATTCACCGCTACAGAGCGGCAGATGTAAACAGACTTTTGTCCATTTAAGCCCGCCTACCTACAATCTGATCCTCTAAAAAAAGAAAAAAAAAAAAATAGAAGGGAATTCGTCTCCTTCCATCTAGGCGGATCGGAGGGCCTATAGAATAGCCGTGACCTGTCATCAGCCTGCTCTGATCATTGTGCTTGCCCCATACACATCAATCTATAAAACATTTTATTTTTTATTTACATTTATATATATATATATATATATATATATATATATATATATATATATATATATATATATATATATATATATATATATATATATATATATATATATATATTATTTATTTATTTTTACGTTTTTATAAGTTTTTTTTTTTTTTTTTTTTTGTTTGCTTTGTTTTGTTTAAAGTTTATAAGTGTTTTATTTACACTTAAAGGGGCAGCTATTATATTTATACACACAAGTATTGACGCCATCCTTTTCTTAATTTATTTTTACAACTATCTCAGGGGAATATAGATTTTCCTGCAGAATGTTGTGTATAGGTGTACAGAGAGCATTCAGTAGGCACAGCTATGTATGTGGAATGTGAATTCTATGGTACAATGTTATATATTGATATACAGAGAGCATTAAAAAAAAAAAAAATATTGCGACACAAGTCATATTGTGATTGGATGTTATTAAAAATGTAATTTCCTTCTCAATCTGCAGCCGCTGTAATTTTCTGTAAAATGCAAAATGGCTAACTGGAGTTGTTCTTTACACAGATGGTGTAGATCAGTGGTTCTCAACCCTGTCCTCAAGTACCCCCAACAGGCCATGTTTGCAGGTTTTCCTTTATCTTGCACAGATGCTTTAAATCACAGTCAATGGCTTGGCATTTTGGACAGCTATTTTATCTAAGAGAAATTCCCAAAACATGGCCTGTTGTGGCTACTTGAGGACAGGGTTAAAGCGGAGCTCCACCCTAAAGTGGAACTTCTGCTCATCGGATGTCACTCCCCCTCCGGTGCCACAATTCGCACCTTTCAGGGGGGTGCAGATACCTGTCTAAGACAGGTATTCGCACCCACTTCCGGGCATAGACTCTGTGGGGAAACTGCGGGCATTACGGCACTCCCCCCCCCCCCCCCCCGCAACACACGGCTCCCAGAACACAGCGGGGACCAGTGAGAACGGCGCTGCGTGGCTCAGGGAACCGGGCAGTGAAGCCGCAACGCTTCACTTCCTGATTCCCTCACCGATGGTGGGGGCAGCAGAGTGATGAGCGATCGCTTGTCTTCTGCTGCCGACGTCGCTGGACTCCAGGACAGATAAGTGTCCATTTATTAAAAGTCAGCAGCTGCAGTATTTGTAGCTGCTGGCTTTTAATAATTTTTTTTACGGTGGAGATCCGTTTTAAGAACCACTGGTGTAAAGAACGCCCCCCTCTGCTTGTGTGATTGGCTCACTGATTTTCCCAGAAAGGGGAAATCGCATCTAAAGGGATGCAGACCCTGCCACTTTCCTTATTAGAGCCCTGTAAGTGCAGCATCTCATTAATAATTCTAAAGTCACACCCGTTCCCATTCATTTTGCACATGACCACAGACCATCAGATATTTCTTCAGAATAAAAAAAGGTTGGAATCTGCACCAAAGTTTGTTAAAATCCCTGAAATGTACATCGATCACCCAGAGGGGGGTGTTTTTCTCAAGAAAAGTGGAGTTACTCTTTAAGAAGACACAACTATCTATGGGGAATGTAGATTTTACTGCAGAATGTTGTGTATAGGTATACAGAGAACACTCAGTAGACATATATGTACGACTGTGTGTCCCAAGCGTGTCGAGATCCTCCGGGGTAAAATGACCGCACCAGCCAAGCAGACACTGGCTGCAAAAAGTGCCTAGAGGTGATTCAGTTTGCATGTGTAGCGCTATACAAGTTACTCCATTCATTCATTCATGGCTGGGCATAAGGGTACATTTAGACATGCGGTGGGTGGAGAGGGGGTGAAAATGTGTGGTTGAGCAGCATTTTTGCCACCCCCTAAGCTACAATAGGCAGCAAATGAGGGTGTTTACATGCAGCATGAGCCAAGTGAAGCAAAGTTTACCCCACATGTATTGTATTGATCGGCAGGTGGTAACCCCGCTGAACGCTACACACTGAAGTAAATGGGGAAGCACTGCAAACACCCTGCAACCACATGCAATGCACACGAGTATCTGCACAACATAAACCTATAGACAATTAAACGGTTGCTAAACCCACAACAGTAAAATCAGTCTGTATATGCAATAAAACATGCTGGTTATACTCTTATTATATACTTGTGGAACCTACAAGGGTTAGTTCTCCGCATTGTGTAATTGCTGTTTGATCCGGTCTTGATCCTTGATCCTGTCTTCTCTGATCCTCCCCTTCTATCAGGAGAAGGATTGGGAACAGTAAAAGAACAGGGCCCTAGGAGGCACTCTGCATATGCTTAGTTTGGTGTGTATTGCTAGAGGTTTTTTTTTTGGGAAGGTGCATGTGATCAGCACAGGGCCAATCAGCACTGTCCAGATAGAAGGTCAGGGGTAATGCAGCCTCATAGGACAGTCAAAGGAGAATGAAAACTTATCCTACAAGCTTTAACCAGTGCTTTGCCAGACTCTGATAGAAGTCACAAGACTGCAATATACTGCCGATGAGAAAAGGTATTTAGCAGTTTATATTTACTAAAATAATTGGATTTCCATGTTCTGTGTACTGTGGGAGACCAGATATAGTGAATGCAGGCTCCTGGGTTTAGGGGACTTTCATGTAAAAACAATAGTCAAACAGTACAAAATGCATAATAGTCGTCATACATGTGGCAGGTTGCGCCAGCCATCTATCCCACACTTTGTTGTATTTGGCAGCAAGAAATATTGAAATATTCCTGCTGAGCTCAGTTAATAAGTCCAGATCCCTGTACAAGAAAGCAAGGCAAGTAACAACAAGCAGTAGACAAAACTGATAATGGGATAGTTTCTTGTTAGGGTGGAGAAGTATCTTATATCCTGGAGCGAGTTGTCTGCGCCCCAGACCCGCTGTGATACTTGTGTGACATTGGCTCCCATAGGATGCCTTCATCCCTCATCCTCCACTCCCTTGTGATTGGTAAAATGTCTATAGGCATGTGTCGGAAAGGTTGGCGAGGTCTTCAGGTTATATTGGCTGCTCTGAGGATCTTGAATAAATCACATCAGCACAACCCATGAATATACTATCTGGCTAGGAAATGCTCTTCTAAGTGCATGCAGGCCGGGTAGTTTATATAGCTGCAGGATGTTTAGTTTTAGACCACCTTGACTTCTGAAGGACACATGTGACTTTCCTTGGTTAATAATAAACTGCCTTGATGGTTTTATTTAGGTGCTCCACATGGCCAAGTTTAGTTGTGTAATAAAAGCGCTATCCTACATTGCACGTCACAATTTCGGCATTCACTTAGTCAGAAGATTGATGTGACAAAGAATTGCTCCTACACCAAAATCTTTCTCTACCAAGAGAATTACAGGACTGCGATTGCCAACCTGCTTAAAATGCTAGTTGCCTGGCTATTTGGGGGTTTCTGTACTTTGGGGTTGATTTTACTAAAACTGGAGAGTGCAAAATCTGGTGCAGCTCTACATAGAAACCAGTCAGAAGTATAGTTACATAGTCTGGTTGAAAAAAGTCCATCTAGTTCAACCAATAAACCAATCAGCTTCTAACTTCAGCTTGTTCAGTTAAAGTGGTTGTAAGGCTTCGTTTTTTTGTTTTTTTTTTAAATAACAAACAAGTCATACTTACCTCCCCTGTGCAGTTCGTTTTTCAGAGTGGCCCGATCCTCGACTTCTGGGGTCCCCCGGCGGCTCCTCCCCGCATTGTATAACCCCCTAGGAGAAGCGCTCTCACGGGTTACCTTGCGGGCGTGCTCCCGAGTCCAGCATTCGGCGTCCATAGACGCTGAATGAAGGACTCGGCCCCGCCCCCCGACGCCCACGTCATTTGATTGACAGCAGCGGGAGTCAATGGCCGCGCTGCTATCAATCTATCCAATCAAGAGCCGAGAACCCTGGGAAGAGGAAAAGAGTGTCTCCGGCGTGGAAAATTCCAGGGCTCAGGTGAGTAAAACGGGGGGGGGGGGGGTCACTAGAAGACGTTTTTTCACCTTACTGCATAGGATGCAGTAAGGTGAAAAGACATGAGGGTTTACAACCCCTTTAAGCTTTGTCAAAAAAAAACTGGAAGCTGATTGGTTTCTATGTGTAGCTGCGCCAGATTTTGCACGCTCCAATTTTAGGAAATTGACCCCTTTGAGCCATTGAATGAGCATGCAGATCAGAAAGTTTGGAGGAAAGTCAATGCCACTAATCTGCATACTGGTCCCAGGTCATTGACACAGATGATAGTGAAACCAGTGGGTCAGCATGACCTAGGAAATTAGTATTCAGGGGAAGCAGTGGTGGCCTCCATGTTGCTGTCACTACACGTTTCTTTTTATCCTTTATGGGGGAATCAAATTCTACTTGCATGTGTTTGAAACTCTAGAATTCCCGTCCGTTTTTATATTCTGCCATTTTGCTGAACATATTTAATGTAAATGTTTTACCCTGTTTGAGCCCAGCTAAAGCTACTCTACATTCTCTGATTTATTGGAAGTGTAACACCAGCATTGATTCTTCATGAATGTTTCTGTTGACAGTTGTTGGGCATTGGTGGGAGAGAAGGGAACCTCATCTCCTTATTCCAGGAGGAGCACAGTAAGGTCCTACAACAGCTCCAGGTCTTCACCTTCTTCCCAGAAAACCCTCCTCCAGCCAAGAAGCCTTTTGAGAGAAAGACTATAGAGCGGCAGTCTGCTAGAAAGACCGTGCCAAGTCCCGTAAGTAATTCTACGCTCTACTCTGCACAAATGGCGCTTAATATCATGTTGTCCCCATGCTGTTTCTTGATATGAAGATGTCTCTCCTCCTAACTGCGTCTCTTCTCCTAGGCCAAATACATCCCACAGACAGATGAACATCGGGCGCTGTTACTGGCTCGTTACCCACCAGAAAACCTCTTTCAGGCAGACCGCAACTTTAATGCTGCTCAGGATTTGGATGTGTGCGTCCAGGAGGGGGACCTTGTTGGTGTTATTAAACAACAAGACCCGATGGGCAGCCATAACCGATGGCTGGTAGATAATGGAGGTGAGGGGCCCTTATTTGTCCTTCATTATAGTTAATAGATATGGGCCATCTGCATAGATCTGGGCTGGTTGGGATTTATCATTAAGCACAGTAGGCTGGTGTAGAGGCAAACAAGTAGCTTTCTCTTGTGTAGTTGGCAATAATTTTTATTAAGCGAAACTAAAAAGATCTTGCACCCAAGAAAATATGTAAACCCAACATTTCCTATTCCTAATGTGTGCCTGCTGTACCATGTACCTATATGAGAAAGTATCCTGTTCTCTTTGTAATGCTTACTTTGTGTGAAATCCATGGTGTTCCTGCCAGTCCCTCTGCTTCCCTATCAAAAAACTCACCTCACTAGGCTGGAGAGCACATTGTGGTTAGTTCTCTAGCTGTGCTGGGATCTTAGCTTTCTCTCCTCCCAGTGATCAGACTTGTCCTGACACACCCCACCAGCACAGCCATTCACTGGGAAGATCAGCGTGCTGCTGTTTCTCCTCCCCCAGCTCTTATGCAGGGGAGATCAGAGGGAATGTAATCACTTATAGTTATAAACAGTTTTCCCTTTTTTTTTTTATGTTTCTTAAATTTTTTTATATATCTATACATAAATGTTATGCCTTTTCATTTCTGTTTTAAACAGAATGGGCTGTTTTACAAGGTGATCGTTTACAATCACTTTAAAGTGCATAAAATGTGTAAATAAATAATTCCTGTGAATTTGGCTGGTGCGGATTAAAACAAGTGCTATATAATCAAAACGCTGAGTTCAAAAGATAATTTCATAGATAAATCGCACTGCTCTAAACCTTCATAGACAAAATATAAAGCATGAACATAAAGACATGCTATTGCAATACAAAATAACTAAACATCGTAATCATATAAACGGTGAATAAATCCAAGTAATAAGTCCCAAATAAAAGAGTGTTTGTGCAAATATGAACAAAGGGGGGCTCCACTTCTCAGTGTTCCCATAAAGAAAGACACTCATCACAAGTTGTTGACCTATTATTGCCAGTCAGGTCAGTAGCGCTTGTGTTTGGGGATATACTCGTAACTAAGTCTTTAATTACTTTTTCCTATGAGTCCCTCTATGTAGGTGTACCATCATGCGTGCAAATAAAATACCAGGGAGGATCTCCTAGCATAAAACTGTTTGATTTTATTAAAACACAGAAATATTGGGGGGAAAAAAAAAAATCACACTCCCGTTTGTAGGTGCCTATAACAGACACTCGGTATGTATGGCCTGCATAGGGGGAAACAAAATGGCCATTACGTGATTTCCAGTGACATCATATTCTCCTGATCGAGCACACATTGGTTTTCTACACATGCACAGCCGTGACCTTTTTTCTTTCTCCCTATGCAAGCCATACATACCCAGTGGCGGTTCTTATAGGCACTTACAAATGTGAAGCCCTGTACACACGGCCGAGATTCTCGTCAGGGAAAAAAACGTTGTCTTTCCTGACGAGAATCTTGACAAGAAACTTGTCCCGGCCGAGTGTACACACGTACGATTCAAAAGAACCGCCGTTCTTTTGAATAGCACGAACGCGGTGACGTCATCGACTACGACGAGCGTGCGCTCGTCACATTCGATGCCGTCGCCGCCATCTTGCTACACCCTATGCCTAGGAAGCTACCGCGCATGCGTCAAAGTCATTTCGAGCATGCGCGGGTTTCCACGGCGACAGGTAAGTGTACACACGCTCGGGTTTCTCGTCGAGAAACAGGCCGACGAGATTCTCGACGAGAAAAAAGACCGCAGGTCGTCTTTTTTCTCGTCGGGGAATCTGGGCAGTTCTTGACGAGAAAACTGAAACCCGCGTACACACAGCCTCCTGGCAGTTTTCTTGTTGTGTTTTTTTTTTTTTTCCAATATTTTAATAAAATCAAACAGTTTTACTCCCTGATATTTTATTTGCATACACCATCTGAGAAGGACCCATAGGAACAAGCCATTAAAGACTTATGAGTATATCCCCAAACACAAGCGCTACTGACCGGACTAGCAATAAGGCCTCATGCCCACGGACGTTTTTACAGCCGCGTTTTTGAGCGTTTTTTACAGCTTAAAAACGCCTGTCCATGTTAGTCTATAGCTTCATGCCCACCTAGACGTTTTTGAGCTGCAAATAGCATAGACGTTTTTAAGCTGTAAAAAAAACCCAGGACCAGTGCGTTCCTCAGCGTCAGAATTGGGCAGAAAAAAACGCGAGCGTCAAAAAACGCGCACTAACGCGCAAAAAACGCGCACTAACGCGCGGTCGCGTTTTTAGCTCCGACGTTATTTTTTTTTTTCAAAAAAAAAAAAAAAATATTTACAATAACATGGACAGGCGTTTTTAAGCTGCAAAAAATGCCAGTGGGCATGAGGCCTTATAGGTCAACAACTTGTGGTGAGTGTCTGTATGGAAACACTGGAGGCACTGAGGAGTGGAGCACCTGTTTTGTTTATAGCTGCACAGGCACTCCTTTATTTGGGACTTTTTACTTGGATTTATTCACAGTTTATATGATTACTTAGCCTTAATGTTATTTTGTATTGCTTTAGCATGTCTGTTAGGTCTCATGCACACTGGGCATTTTTTTACGTTTTTTTCAGCAGCTGTTTTTGGCTGTAGAAGTTTTTTTTCTACAGTCAATAAACTCCCCATCATGTTATCCTATGTGTCCATGCACACATAGGCTGTTATCAGCAGTTTTGGGCAGTGGCGTTTTTGAGCAGTAAAAAAAAAACTAAAACTAGTGGGTTCTGAGAGACGTTTTTCAGCTGTAAAAATTTTCTAACGTTTCTTAACATTTTTGATCCATTGAAAAAAAAATGTTTTTTTCTTAAAAAAAAAAAAAAAAAACGGTAAGCCGGAAAAACGCTAAAAAACGCTATTGCAAAAACGTTGAAAAACTCACTGCAAAGGTACTGGCGTTTTTATAACGTTATTTTAACGTCCAATGTGCATGAGGCCTTATGGTCATGCTTTATATTTTGTCTATGAAGATTAGGAGAAGCAAGCTTTATCTATGAAATTATTTTTAATCATCCTTTTAAGCCTATCATTATTAGAAATGCAGTTATCTCTTATAAGCTTCCAAAAGGGGACCTGTGTTGTGCCTTCAAGGGGCAGTTGAAGGGCAAAGAGCTAATCATCATTACTTGCCTGTTGGCTCTCTGCAGCTTATCATTTCCCATTACTGACTTACCACGCCTTGTTCTGCACTATGCCTGTGTGGAGGTAGCCATCTTGGTATAGGCAAGACTTTGCTTCCTCATACCAAATCTGCCTAATGACTGGTAAACTGAAGAAAGGTGGGGGGCAGGAAAGGTAGAGGAAGCACAGATCCACAGAATTAATGAAGCAGGGAGGTCCTTCCACTGCGCATCCTCTGGTACACCTTCTTTTCCAGCAAGGAGAACATTGATCAACAAAGTGTTGTGACCTTCAAATCTCACTTCAAATCTTCAAAGTGAGACTGGCAGCCAGAAGCATCAGTGGCTTAGATGATCTAGATCGGGGTTCTCCAAGCATTCTAAACAAAGGGCCAGTTTACTGTCTTTCATGCTTTAGGGGGGCCGGACTAAGACCAGTGGGAGTATGAAAATGTCCTGGCGTCCAGTGGGAGTAAACAATGGCCTATCTTTGGTGTCAGTGGGAGGACTAGTGCCTTAATGTTGATGTCAGTGGAAGTAATAGTGCCCCATCATAGCTATCAATGGTAGGAATTGTGCTCCATTATTGTGTTAGTGGAAGGAATTGTGCCCCATCTTTGGTGTCTATGGAAGGCATTGTGCCCCATCTTTGGGGCCAATAGAAGGAATTGTGCCCCATCGTTGGTGTCAATGGGAGGAATAGTGCCCCATTTCTGGTGTTGGTGGCAGGAATTATGCCCCATTATTGGTGTCAGTGGATGGAATAGTGCCCCAAGGGTCAGATAAAGGCAAGCAAAGAGCCGCGGTTTGAAGACCGCTGATGTAGATAATCCTACACTGCAGAAACACAAGTATGACTGTTGGCTATGGCTGTTTTTTTTGGGAGGAATTCAAGTCAATGTACATTTCTCAGGGTAATGCTAGGCACATTTAATCATTTTAGATGTTCCTAATTCAGGTTCACCATTAACATTTAAACAATAAATATGCTAGGGCAGGTTATGATCAATAAAACAAGAGCAATTTCTGTGTTGGATATTATCCTAGTAGAGGGAGTAGTTTGGGGCTCTAGTTGTTGTGTGTCTACAGGCTCCAGACTTGGAATTATGGAATGTGGTCACAAAAGTTGCACAGAAAAACTGGGCACTATTCATGCAGCCTTTTTTGGGTTTCATGTGCATGTTGTCAGGTGTGTGCCCCCTGGGGGTCCAGCAGAGGCAAGTGCCTGTCTGAACCGTGTGTCCAAAATGGTCCTCAGTGCACATTTTGTATTGGTAGGAATAGTGTGAACAGCTCCGGTAAGATACAATAGGTCTGCTCTCTGACCGGTCTTTATTCTTCTTTTCACAGTCACAAAGGGATTTGTTTACAGCTCATTTCTGAAGCCATATAATCCTCGGCGCAGCCACTCGGACGCTTCCATTGGCAGCCATTCCTCCAACGAATCTGGCTATGGTGGCTCCTCTCCTATTTTTTCAAGGCAGAATAGCAACAGCACTTTATCCATTAACCCAATTAAAGCCTCTGTTACCTTCACCAATACCTCCACTGCAAAAAGCGCGGACTCCCCAGTAACAAGCAGCAATCCATTGGACCCATGTGCTCCATCCAAAGCCGCATCAGCTGTGGATGGAACCTCTAAAAGGGCCAGCGAAACAGACTCTGGAATATCAACCCAGGCATTGGAGAAGGAGCAGAGACGATCCAGAGAAAGCTTGAACGACTCTGCCCAACAGATGGACCCTAAAAGACGGGGCAACCAGTCAGAAAATGGAAGTAACTCAACATTACCAAGCAATGGAGACAAAGGACATGTCTCCACCAATCGTAGGCTCAGGAAGAAGGAGCCTGCTACAGCAACGGAGAAAGAACAAGATGGCTCTGATCTAGAAGGGAACCAGGTGAGACTGGATGGGCTTATTATGACAAAACATGGTGGTATAGACCATTTTCAGCATGTGCTATGATCTCTGATTACATTTCATTTTGATGTTTCTTGATATTAGTGTCTTAAAGTGGCTGTAAATCTCTTATCTGCCCCCAGGACTGGGATATGTCCCCTCTAACTCCACCTGCTGATGAAATTTGGTATTGCAGGCCTTTAGTCAGATGTTTGTACTCATGAAGACACAAAGGACTTTTGTCTGGTTTTATTGCTATGTGCCCCACTGGATAGATTTTAACTCTATTGCTGTCCCAACCAGTAGCTAGGATGGGAAGTTTGAAGAAATCACCCCCCACGTCCTCACTATTTTCCTCACTATTTCCCACACTACATAAAAATTTGTTTTATTGCAGCATTCATTTCTCCTTACTTCCTTTCCTAGGTGGCACCAGGTCCCCATAACAGGAGTCCTTACAAAAATGTATTGTGATTTTGATTATCGTGGGTGCTATATTGTGTTTGCACCAATGAGATTATCTTTAGTTATAATATTAACAACATTTGCACTTGCATGTATTTTGTTGTATGATCTTATTTTGGGCAGGTTGCTGAAGCCACTTGGAATCTGCCTGCAATGCTACTGCTTTAGAACAATATGAAAGCATCATGCACGGGGATAAAACCCTATTTGGAATACGCATGAGCAGGCAGTGCGGAAGAGACTGTTGGCTTGTAACTTGGATAAATCCTGTCCTCTAGTGGACAAATATAGCATTGCACGTATTTAAAAAAAATTATGGTATATTATTATCATTATTATTATACAGGATTTCTATAGCGCCAACAGTTTGCGCACTTTACAACATTAGGGCAAATAATACAATTCAATACAGGAGGAATCAGAGGGCCCCGCTCGTTGGAGCTTACAATCTAGAAATCCTGTGTAAAGTACATTTTGTATCCATTTTCTTAACCATTTAAAGACCAGAAGGATTTGCCCCCTTAATGACCAGGCCATTTTTTGCGGTACGGCATTGCGTCGCCTTAACTGACAATTTTGCGGTCGTGCGACGTTATACCCAAACAAAATTTATGTCCTTTTTTTTCCCACAAATAGAGCTTTCTTTTGACGGTATTTGATCACCTCTGCGGTTTTAATTTTTTGTGCTATAAACAAAAAAAAGCATCAATTTAAAAAAATTTTTTTCAAAAAACGATATTTTTCTTCTTTTTGCTATAATAAATATTCAAAAAATAAAAATAATAAAAGTAATTTCTTCTTCAGTTTATATATTCTTCTACATATTTTTCTAAAAATATCCACTGATTACTGTATAAATGTCACAGGCAGGAAGGGGCTAATACTAGGGGGCGATCAAGGGGTTAAGTGTGTTCCCTGTTAGGTGTTTCTAACTGTATGGGGGGCTGGGCTGACTGTAGGAGGAGAAAGATCGCTGTTCCTAATCACTAGGAACAGACAATCTGTCTCTCCTCCCCTGACAGAACCGGAATCTGTTTGTATACACTGAGAGATCCCCGTTCTGCCTTTCTCTGGAGTGATCACGGGTGGCCGGCGGACATCTTGGAAATCGCCGTGTACACGCCCAACGTACAATGACGGTGATTCGCGCAGGGGAGCCAACTTGCCGCAGTACAACTGCAGCGGGTGGTCCGTAACTAGTTAAAGAAAAATATTTTTAGGTCCTTGGCCAGTTTTTCTTGTAGAAAGAAACCAACTCTGTGGGGTTGATTTAATAGAACTGGAGAGTGCAAAATCAGATGCAGCTCTGCATAGAAACCAATCAGCTTCCTGCTTCTTTTTTTTTTTGGTCAAAGCTTAATTGAACAAGCTGAAGTTAGAATCTGGTTTCTATGTAGAGCTGCACCAGATTTTGCACTCTTGCAGCACTAGGGTCTTCGGTTCAAATCCAATGACACTACCTGCCCGGAGTTTGCATGTTCTCCCTATGCCTGCATTGATTCCCTCCGGGTACTCCGGTTTCCTCCCACACTCTAAAGACATGCTGGTAGGTCACCTGGCTCCTCTCTAAATTGGCCCTAGTATTTCCTGGGACATTGGATTGTAAGCCCTTGAGGGCAGGGACTGATGTCAATTGACAGTGCTGTATAAATACCTGCAATCAAAAAAAAAAAAAAATACATGTATTACAGTTATTTCTACATACTTGCATATTCACATCAGTCTCCGTCCTTAAGGAGCTTACAGTAAAAGGTCCAGGAAAGAACAAGGAGAACATGCAAACTCCATGCAAACAGTGTCTTGGCCAGGATTCAAGCCAGGTACCCCGGTTCTGCAAGGCGGAGTTGCTAACCACTAAGCCACTGTACTGCCTGCCTGCTTTGCTCTGTACTTTACCAGCTTTGGGTTTGGTTCTATTCGACCAATCGTTGTATTTGTATTACTTCCAGAAAGCGATGATGACCATTTTTTCTCATTGCATCTTTGCAGGTGTATTATGCAGTATACGCCTTTAGAGCGCGATCCCCCAACGAACTTTCCATATCGTCCAATCAGAGACTCAGGATCCTGGAGTTCCAAGACATGAATGGCAACGACGAATGGTGGTTTGCTGAAGTGGAAGGGCGGCGCGGGTACGTGCCATCCAGTTACATCCGGAAGACGGAGTACACGTGAGAGGATCACCCCGCACACGCCTGTACCTGGATTTCACATCACCTAGAGAACATTTGTGCCTTTTTTTTCTCCCCCAGGATGACGGTTTTCATTGGTTTGCTGCTGATATCACTTGAACAATATTTACCGAGAATGTGGTTTTTCTACTCTAGAACTTGGAATCAGCTAGTACGTCCAGAGCGGAAGACAGGATTTTGCTTGCATTAACCAGACTTGGTGCATTGTACTGACTCAAGAAGTTAGGAAAACGGGGCGGAGTCGGGAACAGGCTCATTAGGCAGAGATGTGACATTGGGGGAGTGGCTTAAAGCTGTAGGACTATAATTCCCAGAATGCCAACCAAAGGCTGGTGGCAATGGAGAGGCCACTTCCTTTATGATCATTGAAAATGGGGGAATATGGGGGGGGGGGCAAAAATTGAACTGCTGTTCCTGGCAGCCAATCAAGTTCTGCCTTTTTGAACAAACAAGGGTTCTGATTGGTTGCGTTGGGTCTGCCCCAGTGTGTTCAGGCAGAGCGAATAGTCACAGGCCTGTGCTGTGATGGAGTTTTGTGTATTAAATACACTGCGAATGTACAACATCCTTCCACTTAACAATCCCTTTTATTTCTGATATAGACATATACATTAGATAATACATGATAGCATAAAGGTGCAAAGGTGTGTGCAAAGCAAATAGATTATTTTTTCCCTTGTTCTGGGTGTCCTACCAATCCAATAGCACATAATACTGTGCATTGATTGGTTGTATGTCTCCGTGATAAACACGCCCAAAAAGAGCATTCGTCCAGCTTGTGATTGGCTTGCACATAGCGGAGCAGGCAGCACTTACCGTATGTTTATATATTTTCTTTACCTAAAAAATTGTTCCCAAAAATAGAAATGATCTGCTTAGGGCTCCATTCACACTTGTGCAACTTGTCATGCAATTTCGGACATCAAAGTCATGCATGAAAAGTCATTCCCCATTTTTTCCAATGATAACCATTCATATATGGGTGACTTAAAGTTGCAACTTTAAAGTAGTAGGGCCATAGACTTCAATGTTAAACCTCAGAAGTTGCATGAAAGTCGTACCTGAATGTTATACAATGCAACAGTGGTCTATTATCATTGGTCAAAGCCAAAGTCGTATCCAAGTTGCACCCATCCAACGTTACATCAAAGTTGCACTCCAAAGTCGGCGCAACTTTGGAGTCGTACATGTGTGAATGGAGTCTTACTCTCTCTTTTTCCCTTACAGGGACTGTTCACTTTTGCACAACACTGTGCTCTATTTATCCAGCCATCTCCTGTCTTGGTGACTCCAGGCTTGACACCTCTTGGGGTCCTCCTCTGGAGGCTGGACAAGATTTATATATCTAGGCCAGCCATTCTCAACCACAGTTCCTTGGAACTCTAAGGTTCCTCCAAAGGTTGCCAGGGGTTCCTTGAGCTGTGGATTATTGACCTTTTAATTTGATGATGCCTACATAATTCCAGGGCTGACACCACTTGGCAAAGGGAGGCATTCTTTCCATTGACCACCAATGTGAGGAGCATTCTTTTCACTGACCACAAATGTAAGGAGCAATCTTTCTATTGACCACCAATGCAGGGGGCATTTTTGCCATTGACTCCCAATGAATTGGTTTTAGTAAGGGTTCCGCAAAACCTGAAGACTATTTTAGGGGTTCCTCTTGGGTAAAAAAGGTTGAGAAAGGACGATCTAGGCAGATCACCTATACGTCAGTTTGCCTTCTGTAGGCAGCTGCACTAGGGAGCCCCCTAGCTAATGCAGGAGTAGGGTGTGACCAACAGTGGACATGTCCTTGAAAATGAAAGACAAATGCTGTGTACACACGACCGTTTTTCATGACGAGAAAAATGTAATTTGGTCATTAAAAACGATTGTGTGTGGGCTCCAGAGCATTTTTCACGATGTGAAAAATGGGCATTAAAAATTTGGAACATGCTCTATTTTTTCTCGTCATTTTTCACGTCGTCGTTTTTCTCATCGTGAAAAACGGCCGTGTGTAGGCTTTAATGACGGGGGAAAACGCGCATGCTCAGAAGCAAGTTATGAGACTGGAGCGCTCGTTCTGGTAAAACTAGCGTTCAGAATGGAGATCGCACATTCGTCACGCTGTAACGGACTGAAAAGCACGAGGCTGAAAAGCGCAAATCGTCTCTCACTAAACTTTACTAACACGAGATCAGCAAAAGCGTCCCAAAGAGTGGCGCCATCCGAATGGAACTTCCCCTTTATAGTGCCGTCGTATGTTTCGTACGTCACCGCACTTTGCTCGAGCATTTTTTTCCACGATAGTGTGCAGGCAAGGCAGGCTTGAGAAGAATCCCGTCGAGGAAAAACTTAGTTTTTTAAATGACATTAAAAACGGTCGTGTGTACGCGGCATCAGAGATTGGTTATGATTATCCCATATTTATTCCCTCTTCAGTGTGTGGTGATTACAGGTATCCAAACAGTATTAGTATTTTTACATTTATTTTCTAAGGCTCTTCCTAGCCAGTCTCATCCGTATAATGAACCACAATGTTATGGTGCGGCTCTCCACTGGTATTTCAGCTTTAGGTGGGTGTATCACTGACATCTTGCAGATCCTTGGGGTGAAATATGCAGGAGGAGTGAGACTCTGTAGGAAGCACACATGGGCTCCTCAGAGGTTAAAGGATCCACTGAGTGATCCAGTGTGCCAGTCTATACCTCAGACCGATTTGAGTTCTGCAGACAATTTATAGTGTTACTAAACCCACAACAGTACAATCAGTCTGTATATGCAGTGAAGCATGCTTGTTATACTCACTGTGGAACCTAAGGGGTTAATCCTTTACATTGTGTAAAAAGGCTGTTTGATCCTATCTTCTCCGATCCTCCCTTTCTTCCACTGTCCCCAATCAATCTCCTGATAGAACAGAGCCTTGAAGTCACTGCACATGCTCAAAAATATAATATATTTCATCTTACCAATTCTTAGATGCAATGGCTGCATTCGTTTTATTTATTTTTTAGGCTTTTTTCCTCTATTTTTACCCGGTGAAGCAAAATAGTAACATAAATTGTAATTTACAGTCCGAAAAAGTAGATAGACATGGCATGTCCTTTCTACAATAAACAGCCTGCATGCTTGCAAAATTTTTTTATATATTTTTTTAAGCATTTAGTTCCACTTTAGCCCCTTGCCACCCAGGCCAATCCTGACACCTTTCTCTCCTACATGTAAAAAATAGGATTTTTGTACTCACCGTAAAATCCGTTTCTCTGACATCCATGGACTGACACAGCGTGTCTTTTACACCTTTACACGTGGGTTATGTCCCTGCTTGCAGGAGAAGACCTAGGCAGAATGTGAGATGTTATACATACATTCTAAACAGCCAGAGCTGAACAGCCCCGCCCAGGGGGGCGGTCCCTCCGGACATAACCCTCCCACTGCAGTCAGCAGACCTCAGTTTGTAACAAAGCAGTACAAACTTAAAAGGAAGGGTGGGTGCTGTGTCAGTCCATGGATGTCAGAGAAACGGATTTTACGGTGAGTACAAAAATCCTATTTTCTCTTGTCATCCATGGACTGACACAGCGTGTCTTTTACACGTGGGATGTCCCAAAGCAGTGTCATGAGGGATGGGAGCAGTATAAATGGAAAAACCAAAACTTCACTCCAAACAAGGCAGAGCTCCTCAACGGAGGAGTTGCAACTTTAAACAGCGGCCTGCGGCCGAAGGAAGCATCCGAAGATGCAGCCACATTAACCTTATAAAACTTAAAGGTATGAACAGACGACCAGGTCGCCGCCTTGCACACTTGTGCAACCGACGCTTGATGTCGGAAAGCCCAGGAAGCACCAATTGCCCTGGTGGAATGTGCCGTAACCAGAAAGGGAGGCGCCCGCCCCTTGAGAGCATAAGCTTGAATGACGGTTTGTCTGATCCACCTAGAAATGGTGGCAGACGAAACCGCTTGGCCCCGTTTTGGACCAGAGACAGCCACAAACAGTGAGTCAGACTTCCGAATAGAAGCAGTAGCAGACAGGTACACCCACAAGGCTCGTACCACATCCAAAGTGTGAAGCGCAAACTCTCTGGGATGCGATGGGTGAGGACACAAGGACGGGAGGACAATGTCCTCATTTAAGTGGAAGGTCGAGACCACCTTTGGCAGAAAAGAAGGTCGCGGACATAACACCGCCTTATCCTTATGGATGACCAAAAAGGGCGACTTGCAGGACAAGGCCGCCAACTCAGACACTCGTCTAACGGAAGTAATGGCCACCAAGAAGGCCACCTTCTGAGACAAAGTCAAGAGGCCAAACTAGTGCTAGAAAAACGTGCGGCTACAAGAAAATGGCCGCCGCAATGTGCCCTGGCGGACCACGGCAAGATGGCCGCCAATGTAAAAAACAGCACACACACACCAAACATGGCGCCGAACGGCGCCCAGGCCCCTCACATCCAAAAAAAAAACAGCCCCAGCGAAATGCAGAGCAGCATGAGCCCCCCCCCCCCCCAGGACAGTATGGCCCCCAGGCACCCCACACAGTACAGCGCCAGCAATAGTGAACAGAGAGTGACATTAAAAAACACAGGGGGAGACAGGGAAATCCCCCACACAAGAAACACACAGCATGTACTCACCTGCCAACCTGTTGCCCAGCCGACAGTTGATAGAAGATCTCAAAAAATAAAATAAGAAAAAATTCCAAAAGGAATAAAAATAGGTCAGGAGACTGGCTCCTGAGAGAGCCACGTCTTCTCCTTCTGCTAGGCAGAAAAAAACTGAGGTCTGCTGACTGCAGTGGGAGGGTTATGTCCGGAGGGACCGCCCCCTGGGCGGGGCTGTTCAGCTCTGGCTGTTTAGAATGTATGTATAACATCTCACATTCTGCCTAGGTCTTCTCCTGCAAGCAGGGACATAACCCACGTGTAAAGGTGTAAAAGACACGCTGTGTCAGTCCATGGATGACAAGAGAAATCATAATTTTTTTTTGCTAGAAAATTACTCAGAACCCCCAAATATTATGTATGTTTTTTTTTTAGCAGAGACTCTAGGGAATAAAACGGTGGTCGTTGCAATTTTTTAGGTTGCGTTGTATTTGCGCAGCAATTTTACAAATGCCTTTTTTTGGGGAAATGAAAAGCTGTTTCATAAAAAAAAAATGCAAAAGTTAGCCCGATTTTTTAAATTTTTTGGGGTAGAATGTGAAAGACGATATTACGCCGAGTAAATAGATACCTAACATGTCACGCTTTCAAACTGCGCACACTTGTAAGCCTTCGACGGAAGCAAGCCGAACGGCCAGCTTCTGTTGGACTTGGGTGCCATACATACGGGCAGAATGTTGGCCGGTTTCTATTGAACTGGCCGACATTTGACCCATGTGTACAGGGCTTAGCATAGGAAGTGTGTTGCTGGCTAGATCACCAGATGCAATATAAGGGAAACCAGAATAAGAAAAAAACTAAAAACGAATGCAGCCAATAAAGATTTGGCTATATATAATATATTTATTTTGGGGATGAGCTTTAAAATTACAGTTATTGATACATTCATTCTGCCCTACCTATTCCATAATGGAGAAAGTTCGAATTTTGTGAACACCGACATCTGAACAATACCATGACTTTAGTTCTGTATAATGACAGGTCCTCTTCATGGCCCTCCCTTGTATTGTAGAAGGGTCGGTAACGGATGCAATCCCCCTGAGAAATGAAGCATAGAATTCTTGTAGGGGCAGCTTGTAGGACCGACAGACAGACGGATGGATTTGACTACTGAATAAGGGTGTACAATCCGGGTTCAATTCTCTTCCAATCCCACGGATGTATTTTATCATTTTGTATATGTGTATAAAGAACAGCCTTTGCACATTTTCTGATAGGCACCTTTTTAGAGCTGACAGTTTCTTTTACTGATCCGTTTTCTAGAACAAATATTTTATGATACATTTTGTGTATTTTTTTATACAGTTGTTTTATTTTTTATTTTTTTCCTCTGACAGCAGAAAATAACAGGATTCTGCTTCTTTGTACTAGAGGCTGTGGTTCAGTGAGGAGCGGTGAGGGTGATTCTATTGTGCAATGCTATGATGAACCAATAAACCTCAAATATCACAATATATATATATATATGTGTGTGTGTGTGTGTGTGTGTGTGTGTGTGTGTGTGTTCCTGCTGGTCTAAAACTTTGTCCACACACGTGTGTTTTACATGCACTTTAGGTGCAGTGTGTAAAAATAATCAAAAAAATAACCTGCTTACTGCATCTTTAATGCACTTTCATCAAAACACACATTAGAGTTTAATCTAAAGCACATGTAAAGTGCACTACACAAATGTGAAACCAGCCCACGCTATACAATTGTGAATGTGTGTAAAATTGCACATATTTGCTTTTACGAAATGTGTAAAATGCCTGATTGGCTTGCAGGTCCATTGTGAATGGAACCCTAAATGTGGCAGACAGAGATCTGCTTATTGCGTGAAAAATGCAGCTAAATACATGGTTAAAAAAAAGCTCATCAATTTACATTTACAGAGCTACTGTGCTGCATTTGTGATACATAGGCTGTCCTGCCACGGCTGATCCGAAAACAGCTGTGAAGGAGATGGCTGATTCGTAGCTGCAGCTTGTCTTGTGTGAGCACTTTCCCTAGACGTGCAACAGCAAGAAGAATGCAGAAACTGACACTTTCACCTCCCTCTGCATTTTTCTTGCAGTTGCTTGTCTCAGGAAAGTGCTCACAACCTAGACAAGCTGCAGCTATGAATCAGCCCTCTCCTTCACAACTGTTGTCAGAGTGACCATGGCAGGAGGGAAGAGGGGCAGGTCGCACCTCAAAACTAGGGTTATAAAGCACTTAGAAACATGTGACAGACCTTTTTAACCCTAGTTATGCAGTTTAAAATTACCCCCCCCCCCCCCCATCATCCTATTCTGCTGTGAAGTAAATGGCCAATTCATAACTGCAGCTTATCTTGGCTGTGACTGTAAACACTTTCCCGAGACACACAACAGCAAGAAGAATTCACAGGGAAGGGACAGTGTCAGTTTCTGCATTCTTCTTGCCGTTGTGTGTCTCTGGAAAGTGTTTACAGTGTCAGCCAAGATAAGCTGCAGTTATGAATTGGCCATTTACTTCACAGCTGTTGTCAGATTGGCTGTGAAGGAGATGTTTGATTCATAGCTGAAGCTTATCTCAGCTCTGAGCATTTTACTGAGATACACAACGGCAATAAGAATGCAGAAACTGACACTGTCCCTTCCCTGTGCATTTTTCTTGCTGTTGCTTGTCTCAGAAAAATGCTCAGAGCTGAGATAAGCTTCAGCTATGAATCAAACATCTCCTTCACAGCTGTTGTCGGATTGGTCATGGCAGGAGGGGAAGGTCACACCTTATAACTAAAGTTAGAAGCACTTAAAAACATGGGACAAAATCCTTTCTAAACCTAGTCAAGCAGCTCGAACTGCCCCCCACCCCCTTTTTTCTGTGGCCAATCTGACAACAGCTGTGAAGGAGATGGCTGATTCATAATGTCAGCTTGTCTCGACTCTGAGCACGTTCTACAGGCAAGTAACAGTGAAAGGAATGCAATAGGTGACACTTCCCCCTTCCTTATGCGTTCTTCTTGCTGATGGTTATCTCAGAAAAGTGATCCGAGTTGAGACAATTTGCAGCTATAAATCGGCCATCTCCTTCACAGCTGTTGACACCTGACACCTTCCCCTTCCTTCTGCATTCTTCTTGCCGATGCTTGTCTCAGGAAAGTGCTCAGAGCTGAGACCAGCTGCAGTTATGAATCGGCCATCTCCTTCACAGCTGTTGTCGGATCAAAGGTTCGAAAACGCGTAGAAACATGGAACAAAGCACTACATGTACATTATGCCATAGGGGGTAAAATAAAAATTATACTGATGGATCTTAATGTTTTTGTTCCTTTTTTTTTTTTTTTTTTTTTTTTTTTTAGAACTACGATACAAAGTAAAAATCCACACAACAATTTCTTATAAAAAGCCTTTAATTTATGCTTAATATACATAATACATGCATACAATTAGATACAACAGTATTTTGTTTTTCCACTTTCTATGTTTTTGGGAATCTGCCAAGTTTGCCTTGTTGTGTACTGGATTTTCACTTCATTAAAAGTACATGGAAAGCCACAATTCTTCCTTTTAGTTTTGGAGAGCGCAGGGAAATTAAGTGTTTTCTTTTTTTTTGGGGGGGGGGGGGTTGCCGCCCCTGTACAATTGTGGGGAATATTCTTTATTTCCTGTCTCTGAGACGCGAGAGGAAGTCTCTTGAAAGGAAATCCTTAGACAGTTGTCACTGAAATAATTAGAAGATTTCCTATAATGGTCACTGCGGTGAATCTCCCCAGCAATAAAAACGACAGGGGTTCTAACCATTTTCCAAAGGCGATCTGACTACAGGTTTAAAAATATTTCAGAAAATTCAGTACACAAGATGACCTGATATTAACCATGGTGAGCTGGAGCCAGGGACTGATATATTACCATGGTGAGCTGGTACCATGGTAAGCTGGAGCCAGGGACTGATATTACCATGGTAAACTGGAGCCAGGGACTGATATTACTATGGTAAGCTGGAGCCAGGGACTGATATTACCATGGTAAACTGGAGCCAGGGACTGATATTACTATGGTAAGCTGGAGCCAGGGACTGATATTACTATGGTAAGCTGGAGCCAGGGACTGATATTACTATGGTGAGCTGGAGCCAGGGACTGATATTACTATGGTGAGCTGGAGCCAGGGTCTGATATTACTATGGTAAGCTGGAGCCAGGGACTGATATTACCATGGTAAACTGGAGCCAGGGACTGATATTACCATGGTAAACTGGAGCCAGGGACTGATATTACCATGGTAAACTGGAGCCAGGGACTGATATTACCATGGTAAACTGGAGCCAGGGACTGATATTACCATGGTGAGCTGGTACCATGGTGAGCTGGAGCCAGGGACTGGTATTACCATGGTGAGCTGGAGCCAGGGACTGATATTACCATGGTAAACTGGAGCCAGGGACTGATATTACCATGGTAAACTGGAGCCAGGGACTGATATTACTATGGTAAGCTGGAGCCAGGGACTGATATTACTATGGTAAGCTGGAGCCAGGGACTGATATTACTATGGTAAACTGGAGCCAGGGACTGATATTACTATGGTGAGCTGGAGCCAGGGTCTGATATTACTATGGTGAGCTGGAGCCAGGGACTGATTACCATGGTGAGCTGGAGCCAGGGACTGATATTACTATGGTGAGCTGGAGCCAGGGACTGATTACCATGGTGAGCTGGAGCCAGGGACTGATATTACCATGGTGAGCTGGAGCCAGGGACTGATATTACCATGGTAAACTGGAGCCAGGGACTGATATTACCATGGTAAACTGGAGCCAGGGACTGATATTACTATGGTGAGCTGGAGCCAGGGACTGATATTACTATGGTAAACTGGAGCCAGGGACTGATATTACCATGGTAAACTGGAGCCAGGGACTGATATTACCATGGTGAGCTGGTACCATGGTGAGCTGGAGCCAGGGACTGGTATTACCATGGTGAGCTGGAGCCAGGGACTGATATTACCATGGTAAACTGGAGCCAGGGACTGATATTACCATGGTAAACTGGAGCCAGGGACTGATATTACTATGGTAAGCTGGAGCCAGGGACTGATATTACTATGGTAAGCTGGAGCCAGGGACTGATATTACTATGGTAAACTGGAGCCAGGGACTGATATTACTATGGTGAGCTGGAGCCAGGGTCTGATATTACTATGGTGAGCTGGAGCCAGGGACTGATTACCATGGTGAGCTGGAGCCAGGGACTGATATTACTATGGTGAGCTGGAGCCAGGGACTGATTACCATGGTGAGCTGGAGCCAGGGACTGATATTACCATGGTGAGCTGGAGCCAGGGACTGATATTACCATGGTAAACTGGAGCCAGGGACTGATATTACCATGGTAAACTGGAGCCAGGGACTGATATTACTATGGTGAGCTGGAGCCAGGGACTGATATTACTATGGTAAACTGGAGCCAGGGACTGATATTACCATGGTAAACTGGAGCCAGGGACTGATATTACTATGGTGAGCTGGAGCCAGGGACTGATATTACCATGGTAAACTGGAGCCAGGGACTGATATTACCATGGTGAGCTGGAGCCAGGGACTGATATTACCATGGTAAACTGGAGCCAGGGACTGATATTACCATGGTGAGCTGGAGCCAGGGACTGATATTACCATGGTAAACTGGAGCCAGGGACTGATATTACTATGGTGAGCTGGAGCCAGGGACTGATATTACCATGGTAAACTGGAGCCAGGGACTGATATTACTATGGTGAGCTGGAGCCAGGGACTGATATTACCATGGTAAACTGGAGCCAGGGACTGATATTACCATGGTAAACTGGAGCCAGGGACTGATATTACCATGGTGAGCTGGAGCCAGGGACTGGTATTACCATGGTGAGCTGGAGCCAGGGACTGATATTACCATGGTGAGCTGGAGCCAGGGACTGATATTACCATGGTGAGCTGGAGCCAGGGACTGATATTACCATGGTAAACTGGAGCCAGGGACTGATATTACTATGGTGAGCTGGAGCCAGGGACTGATATTACCATGGTAAACTGGAGCCAGGGACTGATATTACCATGGTAAACTGGAGCCAGGGACTGATATTACCATGGTAAACTGGAGCCAGGGACTGATATTACCATGGTGAGCTGGTACCATGGTGAGCTGGAGCCAGGGACTGGTATTACCATGGTGAGCTGGAGCCAGGGACTGATATTACCATGGTAAACTGGAGCCAGGGACTGATATTACCATGGTAAACTGGAGCCAGGGACTGATATTACTATGGTGAGCTGGAGCCAGGGACTGATATTACTATGGTAAACTGGAGCCAGGGACTGATATTACCATGGTAAACTGGAGCCAGGGACTGATATTACTATGGTGAGCTGGAGCCAGGGACTGATATTACCATGGTAAACTGGAGCCAGGGACTGATATTACCATGGTGAGCTGGAGCCAGGGACTGATATTACCATGGTAAACTGGAGCCAGGGACTGATATTACCATGGTGAGCTGGAGCCAGGGACTGATATTACCATGGTAAACTGGAGCCAGGGACTGATATTACTATGGTGAGCTGGAGCCAGGGACTGATATTACCATGGTAAACTGGAGCCAGGGACTGATATTACTATGGTGAGCTGGAGCCAGGGACTGATATTACCATGGTAAACTGGAGCCAGGGACTGATATTACCATGGTAAACTGGAGCCAGGGACTGATATTACCATGGTGAGCTGGAGCCAGGGACTGATATTACCATGGTGAGCTGGAGCCAGGGACTGATATTACCATGGTGAGCTGGAGCCAGGGACTGATATTACCATGGTAAACTGGAGCCAGGGACTGATATTACTATGGTGAGCTGGAGCCAGGGACTGATATTACCATGGTAAACTGGAGCCAGGGACTGATATTACCATGGTAAACTGGAGCCAGGGACTGATATTACCATGGTAAACTGGAGCCAGGGACTGATATTACCATGGTGAGCTGGTACCATGGTGAGCTGGAGCCAGGGACTGGTATTACCATGGTGAGCTGGAGCCAGGGACTGATATTACCATGGTGAGCTGGAGCCAGGGACTGATATTACCATGGTAAACTGGAGCCAGGGACTGATATTACCATGGTAAACTGGAGCCAGGGACTGATATTACTATGGTGAGCTGGAGCCAGGGACTGATATTACCATGGTAAACTGGAGCCAGGGACTGATATTACCATGGTAAACTGGAGCCAGGGACTGATATTACTATGGTGAGCTGGAGCCAGGGACTGATATTACCATGGTAAACTGGAGCCAGGGACTGATATTACCATGGTGAGCTGGTACCATGGTAAGCTGGAGCCAGGGACTGATATTACCATGGTGAGCTGGAGCCAGGGACTGATATTACCATGGTGAGCTGGAGCCAGGGACTGGTATTACCATGGTGAGCTGGAGCCAGGGACTGGTATTACCATGGTGAGCTGGAGCCAGGGACTGGTATTACCATGGTGAGCTGGAGCCAGGGACTGATATTACCATGGTGAGCTGGTGCCTGGGAGTTATCCTGGCGCCTGGTAACGCAGACAATTGTGGGCCATGCTGCCCAGGGAGGATATGGTGAGGTAGTAATCCAGGATGGTGATACAGAAGCCAAATGTTTATTGCCATACATACATAGTTCATGGTCATAATCTGCAATGACAGTGTTATCCTATACAACCAGGGGAACGATGTCTGTGTTGTCTCTTAGCAACAAAAACAGACTATTGCTAAATCTCTGCTATAAATGAACACTTGGATATTTAATGGCCCTTGTCTGTTGAGAAGGGTTTGAGGCTGGGTTCACACCTATGCAAACTGGATGTAGGTTTCCTCGCATCCAATTCGCATGTCAGGAGCTTGTGACTGGCTCTCTATGGAGCCGTTTCACACATCTCCACAGTGGCTTCGGTGCGAATTGTACAGGAGTCCTGTGCGTCTTTTGGTCCCATTCCGGTCCGAATTCAGCCAAAAATTGGGACTGAAATCGGACCTGAAACGGTGAATGGAGACGCGCTGGACTCCTGCTGTGAGCCGCTGCGTTCTCCAGTGTGAACCCAGCTGAAAGCAGTATCAAACCCAAAAGCAAACATTTATTATATTAGCGCTTACCAATTCTTAGATGTGATGGCTGCATTTGTTTTCTTATTTAGGCTCTCTTTCTTTCTTTTATTTTCACCTGGTAATCCAGCCAGCAAGTCTGTTGTTTTTCAAAAGCCCATGCTCTCCAGCAGAATGTATCAGTTTACATGGATGAGGCCATTTAACACTAGCAGGGGTACTTACAATGATCCATTTTTATTTATTCATGTAAAACCTTTAAAAAAATGTTTGCTATAACAGAGAGCTAAATTTGGTTCAATTTGTTAGTGTATTTATATCTACTAATACATTTAACACTACCGTCCCCCAAGACTGACAATGCTGATGTCTGCTGTGTTCCTTCATCCAGAGTGTAGGGAGGTGTGTTACTGACCAGGTGAAAAAAAGCCAAAGCAAAGAAAACGAATGCAGCCACCACATCTGATTGGTTAGCTGCAATATACTGTATTACATTTTTGGTTTGGAGTTTTATGCTGCTTTATTCACAGTTCCTAAAATATATTGCACTAATGAAATTGGAAGGATATACTTCATAAATTAATATACAAAAACAATGCATCAGTTTTTTATAATAGAAAAAAACATAATGCCCATATAAAAACCCATATTTAAGAAATATCAAAAAAAATTAAATCAAGCAGCACCAATAGTTTGTAGAAGAGAATGATCATTTTTACAGTACAATGAAATTTTGATTACATTAAAACTGTTTCCCCCCCCCTTCTCTTTCCATCTATCTTTATGGCAGACGGTTCTAGTCCTCGCTGAACTGTTTGTTTGAAGAGACCCTGTCGCCAACTTAAAAAATTGCGGGTAAAAAAACACACAAAAATCTATTGTTTAAAGGCTTATGCCACGTACACACGGTCGGAATTTCCGACAAGAAAGGTTCAATGTGAGCTTTTGGTCGGAAATTGTGTAGGCTCCATCGGACTTTTGCTGTCGGAATTTCCGCCAACAAAAGATTGAGAGCAGGTTCTCTATTTTTCCGACGGAAAAAGTTCCTATCGTCTGTAGCAATTCCGACACGCAAAATTCCTACGCATGCTCGGAAACAATTTGACGCATGCTCGGAAGCATTGAACTTCATTTTCTCGGCTCGTCGTAGTGTGGCACGTCACCGTGTTCTTGACGGTCGAAAGTTCAGAGAACTTTTGTGTGACCGCGTGTATGCAAGCCAAGCTTGAGCGGAATTCCGTCGGAAAAACCATCCAAGGCTTTTCCGACGGAAATTCCGATCGTGTGTACGCGGCATAAGTTTGCCTTTAAGTACATCAGGATTTAAGGTGTAATTTAATGTGGTGCAAATGCTTACATTTTGCACGACTGTGCCAGGCTCTGCCTGCAAAACCACAACCTTAATTTACAGAGATTGTCACCCGTAGTCCATTGACCCTTCCTCTGGCTCTCCAATGGAAAGAACTGACAGTCCATACAGGGGTACGGACAGAGAACTGCAGGAAGTGACTAACGGGCCCCATATAATGTTCAATATATCTAATGCTTGAGAGGACTGTCAGAAACTGCAGACCTAATAGAGGAAATGAGGGTCAGAGAGGGTGGATATGCTACATTGTTGGCTGGGGATATTCTGCAGAAGACAATACAAAACTGGAACATGTTACATGAGGCTAGTACAGATCAATGCTTTTACCCTAACCAATGTTTCCACTACAGACTGCTGAGGTCCAAGGGCCGCACATCATATATCAAGGTCTGAGGGTCACAGGTTGGGCACCAGGGGCTGTAGAGCAGTAGTCATCAACCCTGTCCTCAGGGCCCACTAACAGGCCAGGTTTTATGTATTACCTTGGGGAGATGCAGACTAGAATATTGCAATCACTGAGCAGCAAATAATAACACCTGTCATGTATTCCGTGTTGGTCATCTTACTTTAAAAAAGTAATTAGTTACAGTTACAAATGACTTCTCCCAAAAAGTAATTGCGTTAGTAACTCAGTTACTACATTGGAAAAGTAATTAGTTACTCAGCAAAGTAACTGACTTTTTTTTTTTTGAGGGCACATAGCACATCAGGGCGCATGGCACATCAGGGCATGGGGCACATGGCACATCAGGGCATGGGGCACATAGCACATCAGGGCATGGGGCGCACAGCACATCAGGGCATGGGGCGCACAGCACATCAGGGCGGGGCGCATAGCACATCAGGGCGGGGCACATAGCACATTGTTTACCAGCCAGGCAGAGTAGCGCAGGAAGCGTGTGTAATAAGTTCTCTCTCATGTCACGGCACTGACGACAGTCATGCTACTCCCCGGCGGCCCCTCTCTTCTCGCCCATCCCAGATGATGTCACAAGCAAATGGGGATGGACGAGAAGAGAGGAGGGGCCGCGGGGAGCAGCGTGACTGCCGTGACATGAGAGAGACCCGGTCATAGAGGAGAGAAGGAATTACACTACTGCCATCTAGTGGCGGTAGATGTAATTGGGGTAACGCCGCCCAAGTAATGGTAACTGCGTTACCATAAGGGGAAGAGTAATCAGTTAGATTACTCGTTACCCTCTAAAGTAACTGCGTAAAGTAACTCAGTTTATTCTAACTCAGTTACTTACATCACTGGATGTATCTCGGCTATCTTGCAAACCTGGCCTGTTAGTGGGCCCTAAAGACAGGATTGATGACTACTGCTGTAGAGTGTCGCTTAAGTGACAGCTTTGGGTCCGCTGACATAACATCTAAGGTGGCGGAAGTCTCTGGGCTTTTGGATGTCTATACAAGGGTGGATTTTACAGGTAAGTACCATGCATAAAAATATTGAATGCACGTATAATTTCAAGGGAAAATTGCTGTATGATATTAATGATCTTGCAACAGGGTCTCTTTAACTGTATAATGAGCCACTTAAAAGATGATAATGGTATCCAGGTAATCTGAGCTGGCTTCATTGATTTGCATTGATACAAGAGGAGCAGTAAAGCAGAGTCCTTGTGCTGAACTACTAAACAGAACACACCATGGATGTGCAGTAAGCATGGGCGAGTCATGTAAAAAAAAAAAAATGTTCATTTACAAACTATACAAAGAGGACAAAACACACAGTGGAACCTTGGATTACGAGCATAATCCGTTCCAAGAGAAAGCTTGTAATCCAAAGCACTCGCACATGTGAGTTTTCCCATAGAAGTCAATGGAAACGAAAATAATTCGTTTTGCATTGACTTCTATGGCATGCAATACCGCATGTGGCCAGAGGTGGTGGGGCGCCGGAGAAGCTCGGAAAGACTCAGAGACAGCTCGGCTGCACTCGGAAAGGCTTGAACGGAGTATTTCCGAATGGCTCCGGCGACCCCCGCACCTCTGGCTAAATGTGGTACTGCACACCGCAGTGGCTTGAATCCTGCTTGTGTTGCGAGACAACACTCGCAAACCGAGTCGGGATTTTAAAAAAAAATATTACTCGTATTGTGAAACGCTCGTTAACCGCGTTACTCACATTCTGAGGTTCTGTCAACTGTATTGATAAATTCCACATTACACTAGTATCATTCACATTCATATCTAAAATAAGCTTTTGCAAGATAAGATTTGCATAAGAGACCTCCCTCAGGCTTCCCAGACTCTCTAGGAGGAAGCTAGTTTATCGGAAGTACCTGGAGGTCTGCTATTGGATGGAAGCAGTGGTTTGGTAAGTTTATGAACCAAGAACGGGTTCACCTGTAGTAGTGGTATCACTTTCACTCAGAAAATACTTCTTTCTGCTGATATGAGCATTCATCTTTTGAAAAAAAAAAAGGAAAAAAAAAAATTGCCAAAATATTTGCTCCTTGCATTGCAGGAAAATGGATATCTTGTCAATATCCTTCGGAAAATTATAGCCACTTTAGAATTCAGTTTTGTCTTCGGGATCCATTAAAGGTAAAATCACAGAAGCACCATATATAGTCAAAGGCCTCATACACACGATCGGACTTCCAGCGGACTTTTCCGTGGATTTTGGTCCAAAGGGCGTTGGCCGTGAACTTGTTCTGCATACAGACGGCACAACATTTTCAGCCAACACTCACCAAACCACGTGGGTTTTCAGCTCTTTACCGCCACCCTTTGGGCAACTTCTGCTATTGTTGTCTGATGTTTAGCATTGGTTCCAAGCATGCGTGTTTGTACATTGGATTTTAGTTGGACGGACTTGCATACACAGGATCAGATAAACCGACGTAACAGATTTATTGCCAGACAGTTGGTGAGCATGAACAGCCGACATTTGTTGTTGTTATTTCAGCCAACAATTGTCTGATGGAGCATACACACAGTCTGATTATCCAACACAACACGTCCATCAGACAATTATGGCCATAAAATTGGATCGTGTGTACGGGCCTTTAGTCAGGGATCCCATTCCTGGCAACTACCCACAATCCAATGACACAGCATGGCGTTGGTGTCATCTATACAGGAATCCAACATTTCCCAACGTTCTACAAGTACTTCCCATTTCCAGCAGAGTTTAGTTCGCTTGAGTTAATGCCATTTGGTCCTTGGTTGGCCAATGCGTGGTCTAAGCACACATGGGCTGTACAGTTCAGTCCTCATAATGTAGTACTGTTAGCACCTTCAATTCCAGCATCCTTGGCCATAGAAGCAAAGTGCCCGTTGCTACGTAGGAGCTCCTCCGGCTCACCGTACTCTATGATTTTACCTGCATCCAGCACCATGACCCTGAAAAGAAAGAAAACAACCTTTGATGCAATGTACACAGCCATAGCATTAGATATTATGCTAAGCTACATTATGGAGTGTTTTTTTCATTTAAAAAATACACAGATTTGTCCAACTGCATCTATATTCTTTATGAATGGGGGCAAAAATGTATTATTTTGGCTATTTTCTCTCCAGGTCAAATGTTTTTTAATTCACACAGCTTTATGGGCATTAGAGCTGACACTCAAAATTATTATTATTATAGTATTCATTTCTTGCGATCATCAGCTCCATCTATTGGCCATAATGCTGTATTTTCCTGATTCACTCTTTTCTATAAGAATGAATAATATTCAACCTGGAGTAAAAATAACCTGATAACTCTTCTTGTGAAAAAATAAATAAATAACCTGATAACTGTCATAACCCCGGTATTTTCTTAAACGGCGGCCGGTCCGCTTTGAGATAGAAATGGTCTCTGCGGAGGATTCACCGTGTGATCACTTTTATCGGCAGCGACAGATGTTCGCCTTCTGCCGTGTTTCGGTCGTCTCCGCCACTTACCAGAGACGTCAGTAGCAGCGGCGATGATTCGGTCCTTTTCCCCTCAGAGGCTGGAAGTCGAGTGAGGGAATGATGGAATAATGACCCCCACTCGACTCAATGACGTTGGATGACGTCAAACGTCACTTCCACCCAGCGGTCTTAAAGGGGCTTTTATTGAAAAAAAAAAAAAGTTGTTTTTTTAATTAATTTTTTTATTGCATTTAAGTGTAAATGTGAGATTTGAGGTCTTTTTGACTCCAGATCTCCCATTAAAGAGGTCCTGTCTTGCTTTTTTTCTAGTACAAGGGTTTACATTCCTTGTAATAGGAATAGAAGTGATCCCATTTTTTTTTTTTAAAAGGGACAGTGTAAAAAAAAAAAAAGAAAGTAAAATAAATAAGGGAAAAAAAAAATTAAAGTGTCCCGCCGAGCTTGCGTGCAGAAGAGAACACATATGTAAGTCGTGCCCGCATATGTAAACGGTGTTCAAACCACACATGTGACCTATCGCCGCGATCGTTGGAGCGAGAGCAATAATTTTCGCAAAAGACCTCCTCTGTAAATCAAAACTGGTAACCTGTAGACATTTTTAAACGTCGCCTATGGAGATTTTTAAGTGTCAAAGTTTGTCGCCATTCCACGAGCGGGTGCATTTTGGGTATCAATTTATTCGGCGTAACATTATCTTTCACAATATAAAAAAAAAAAAATTGGGCTAACTTTACTGTTTTTTTATTTTTTTTATTCAAAAAAAGTGTATTCTTCAATTGCGCTTGTAAGACTGCTGCGCAAATATGGTGTGACAAAGTATTGCAACAACCGACATTTTATTTTCTAGGGTGTCTGAAAAAAATTATATATAATGTTTGGGGGGTTCTAAGTCATTTTCTAGTAAAAAAAAACCAAAACAGATTTTAACAACAAGTTTGAAAAATAGGCCTTTGGGATTTGTTTAGCTGGATCTCAGTTTGAAACTGCAGCATGATGAAGTTTTGATCCATTTTTTTCCAGTTTGACCCAGCAGTCTGATGCATTACATTTTTAATCTGCTTTCACCAGTCAGGCTTTTGCTGTTTTGTCCCCAGCAGAGGTTTTTCTGCAATTCTGTAATAACAACCCTTTCACACTCTATACCAGGGGTCTCAAACCTGCGGCCCTCCAGCTGTTGCGGAACTACAAGTCCCATCATGCCTCTGCCTATGGGAGTCATGCTTGTAACTGTTTAGCCTTGCAATGCCTCATGGGAATTGTAGTTCTGCAACAGCTGGAGGGCCACCAGTTTGAGACCCCTGCTCTATACAAAGCAGTAAAATGGTTTTCAGATGGATAAAGTCCTTACTTGTTGCTGTCCATGATGGTGTGCAGTCGATGTGCGATGGTCAGCACCGTACAGTCCGCAAATTCACTGCGAATTGTCTTCTGAATCAAATTATCAGTCTCCAGGTCCACCGCCGCCGTGGCTTCATCAAGAATCAGAATTTTGGATTTGCGAAGCAAAGCCCGAGCCAGACACACCAACTGCCGCTGACCAACACTGCACAAAACGACAGTTGTCAATATTTCACAGGTATGCCTTTTACTGAACTATCCACACAGTATGAGATACAATACTGGAATTTATTGAAGTGTTCAAAGGAGAAACTGTTTTAGTTGCCAATAACAATGGACAACCTGGGATCGTCTCCGAGAAGCAGATCATCTGACGCTATGGACAACATGAAGAATTCTTGCTCTGGATATAGTCAAAACTAATGGTAGCCACAGATGCTTGCTAAATGATTGACTTATCTTCCGATTCATCTCTTTTGATTGGGTTATTGACTATAGATCAAATATTCCTTTCAATCAATATGCCCCAAGTGGAGAAGTCAATTTTGATTAACGGTTAAAGCAGAGCTAATGTGTGCAATACTCTACTTCAATGGCCCGACACCCTGAGGTCCCTCTCCGGCATCTTCTTCTTGACCAGTACGGGATGACATCACTCCCACGTAGGAGTTCAGTCATCCTGGCACACTCAGTGTACATTCTATGGAAGACTGTATAGGCAGGTAGGTTTATCTTTTTTATTGCAGAAAAGACATTGCATGTCTCTTATGCAATAAAGAGCTCCCTTTTTTTTTTTTTTTAAATTTTAGACTTTGGTTCCACTTTAATACAGTGTTTCTCAACTGAGGTGTCAAACACAAGACACAGTTTGCCCTGGAGCAGTATATTGCGTTGCCACAGTTGGAGGAATAGTGTCCCATCATTGGTGTCAGTGGGAGGAATAGTGTCCCATTATTAGTGTCAGTGGGGGGAATGGTGTCCCTTCATTGGTGTCAGTGGGGGGAATAGTGTCCCATCATTGGGAGGATTAGTGTCCCATCATTGGTGTCAGTGGGAGGAATAGTGTCCCATCATTGGTGTCAGTGGGAGGAATAGTGTCCCATCATTGGTGTCAGTGGGAGGAATAGTGTCCCATCATTGGTGTCAGTGGGAGGAATAGTGTCCCATCATTGGTGTCAGTGGAAGGAATAGTGTCCCATCATTGGTGTCAGTGGGAGGAATAGTGTCCCATCATTGGTATCAGTGGTAGGAATAGTGTCCTATCAGTGGGAGGATTAGTGTCCCATCATTGGTGTCAGTGGGAGAAATAGCGCCCCATCATTGGTATCAGTGGGAGGATTAGTGTCCCATCAGTGGTGTCAGTGGGAGGAATCGTGTCCCATCATTGGTATCAGTGGGAGGAATAGTGTCCCATCATTGGTATCAGTGGGAGGAATAGTGTCCTATCAGTGGGAGGATTAGTGTCCCATCATTGGTGTCAGTGGGAGAAATAGCGCCCCATCATTGGTATCAGTGGGAGGATTAGTGTCCCATCAGTGGTGTCAGTGGGAGGAATCGTGTCCCATCATTGGTATCAGTGGGAGGAATCGTGTCCCATAATTGGTGTCAGTGGAAGGAATAGTGTCCCATTGTTGATGTCAGTGGGAGGAATCAGCGAGTACCAAAAAAAAAAGTATCGGTACTTGTACTCGGTCTTAAAAAAGTTGTATTGGGACAACCCTACTTTGTATTCATTTCAGAAAATACAAAGTGTTCCCTGAATGGTGCCCATGCTGAGCAAGCAACCTCCTGTGTTCAGTAAGCAGTATAGCCGCTTGGCACGGGACCCAGAAGCTATTATAGTAGTGGTGACTAGTGATGAGCCGAACACCCCCGGGTTCGGTTCGCACCAGAACCCGCGAACGGACCGAAAGTTCGAACGAACATTAGAACCCTATTAAATACAATGGATGCGAACGTTCGAATTCTAAAGTGCTAATTATAAAAACTATTATGCATGTTATTGTCCTAAAAAGGGTTTGGGAACCCGGGTTCTGCACCAGGGGACATGTATCAATGCAAAAATAAGTTTTAAAAACGGTCGTTTTCCGGGAGCAGTCATTTTAATGATGCATAAAGTGAAAAAAAAAAAGTCAAATATTCCTTTAAATATCGTACCTGGGGGGTGTCTAAAGTATGCCTGTGAAGTGCCACGTGTTTCCCGTGTTTAGAACTGTCCCTGCACAAAATGACACTTCTAAAGGAAAAAAAAGCCATTTAAAACTGCTTGCGGCTTTAATGTAATGTCTGGTCCCGGTAATATGGATGAAAATCTTTAAGAAAAATGGCATAGCTACCCCATGACCCCCCCCCTACCCCAGCCCATTACCAGCCCCTTTGGGTCTTGTATGGATATTAAGGGGAACCCCGCACATAAAATAAAAAAGGCCCTATATACTCTGAACAGCCGTATACAGGCGGTGCATACAAGACAGGGACTGTAGGTTTGTTCTTATGTAGAATCTGTTTGTAATTTTGAACAGGTACATTGTTGAAGTGTAGCTCCAGACCAAAAATCTATTTTTAAACTTTTTGGAAAACATAGGTAAGGGTTATCACCCCTGTAACATTTGTTTTGCTGTCTGTGCCCCTGTTCAGAACATTTCACCTCACTTTCCGTCCTAATGACAACTGTTTTTGAAATGTGGTGTTTTTCTTGAAACAAGGATTGCTGATAAAGCATCAGTACAGAGGAGACACCTTTCTCCCATATTTATTCTTACAGGAGAGAATTTTCCTTCCTAGTGGTAGATTTCCTCTCACTTCCTGTTGTCTTCTTGCGTTTGCAAGTAGGAGTCGTTTGTAAGTTGGATGTTTGAAAGTAGGGACCTGCCGTATATACTCTGCAGAAATAGGCCCCTTAGTTGTTGGTGTTGGCACAACACTGTAAGCACTCACAGTTACTCTTGGTTGGTGCTGGAACGCCCTGCTGTCAACTATTATATCAGGAATTTTAATTACATATAATTGTTGAACAGTGGTAGTAAAAATTGGGCCTTTGATGGTGGTGCTGGTGCCACAACACTGTAAGCCCTGACAGTTACTCTTGGTGGGTGCAGCAATGGGCCCTGCTGTGAATTATTAGATCAAGAATTGTAATTACATGCCCCTGTTGAACAGGGGCTGAAAAATTGGGCCTTAGGCACTGGTGGCACAACACTGCAACCCTTCACAGATACTGTACTTGGAGCACAGCAATGAGCCCTGTTGCAAAGTATTGCTTCAAAAATTGTAATGACACGCCCCTGTTAAACAGGGGCTGAAAAATTGGGCCTTAGGCACTGGTGGCACAACACTGCAACTCCTCACAGATACTGTACTTGGAGCACAGCAATGAGCCCTGTTGCAAAGTATTGCTTCAAAAATTGTAATTACACGCCCCTGTTAAACAGGGGCTGAAAAATTGGGCGTTAGGCACTGGTGGCGGCACCCATAAACAAAAATGATCTTCCAAGCTATCATCATCAATCGTATCATTGAGGACTCGGAGGAGGAGGATAGCCAGTCAACATAACAGCACAGGCACTCAGCATCAGCATCAGTCTTGAAGGGATGTGACATTTTAAAATCAATTAGTCTGTTATATCAGCATCAGGTGTGTGGTAGCTGGTGGTGATCCAAGACTGGTTCATCTTGATGAAAGTCAGTCGATCAACCGAGTCGGTGGACAGGCGCACCCTGTGATCCGTGACAAATCCTCCAGCAGCACTGAATGTGCGTTCCGAAAGAACGCTGGATGCAGGACAGGCCAGTAGCTCAATTGCATACTGTGCAAGCTCTGGCCAGTGATCCATCCTCAAGACCCAGTAAGCCAGAGGATTTTCGGTGGGGAAGGTGTCCAAGTCTGACCTTGCCCCTAGATATTCCTGCACCATGTTTATCAGACGCTGGCGATGGTTGCTGGAACCGATCATACTTTGGGGCTGCGGACTAAAGAATTGTCTGAACGCATCGGTCAGACGGCCACCTTCCCCACCGCTCCTTCTTTGACTGGCCGAAGCCTCAGCAACTCGTTGTCCAGGACCAGGAGTTTGCAACCTCCCAGTCTCTGGGAACGCGTTGCACAGACCTTTCTGCAAGGCCTCCCGGAGTTGTCTCATCCTCTGCTCCCTCTGCGACGGTAACATAAGGTCCGCAACCTTACCCTTGTACCGTGGATCAAGGAGAGTGGCCAGCCAGTAATGGTCCCTCTCCTTGATCCGAAGAATACGAGGATCCTTCCGCAGACTTTGCAGGATCAGGGAGGCCATGCAGCGTAGGTTTGCTGAGGCATTCGCTCCGGAGTCCTCTGGGTCACTAAGGACGACATGATCCGCAGCCACCTCCTCCCAGCCACGTACAAGTCCACTGGTTTCTTGGGACTGTAAATCATCCCTAAAAGACTGCTGCTGATGATGCTGAGTGCCAGCCTCCACCTCCATGCTGACACAATCCTCCTCCTCCTCCTCCTCCTCCTCCTCCTCCTCCTCCTCCTCTTCCTGTGCGATGGGTGGGACAGAAGGAACACTGTCTGGGTAAAGGGGGCCTTGAGAGGCAAGGAAGTCCTCCTCTTCCTGCCTCTGTTCTGCCTCAAGTGCCCTGTCCATTATTCCACGCAGCGTGTGCTCCAACAGGTGGACAAGAGGTACAGTGTCACTGATGCATGCACTGTCACTGCTCACCATCCTCGTGGCCTCCTCAAATGGTGCCAGGACAGTGCATGCATCCCTGATCATGCCCCACTGGCGTGGAGAAAAAAAACCAAGCTCCCCTGACCCTGTCCTGGTGCCGTAGTCGCACAGGTACTCATTGATGGCCCTCTGCTGCGTGTGCAGCCGCTGCAGCATGGCCAACGTTGAGTTCCACCTGGTGGGCATGTCACATATAAGGCGGTTCTTGGGCAGGTTCAACTCCTTTTGCAGCTCAGCCAGGCGAGCACTGGCATTATAAGATCTGCGGAAATGCACACAGACTTTCCTGGCCTGCCTCAGGACATCCTGTAAGCCCGGGTACCTGCCCAAGAAGCGCTGCACCACCAGGTTAAGGACGTGAGCCACACAGGGCACATGGGTCAGTTGTCCCTGTCGGAGGGCGGAGAGGAGGTTGGTGCCATTGTCGCAAACCACCATTCCTGGCTTAAGCTGGCGTGGCGTCAACCACCTCTCGGCCTGGCCCTGCAGAGCAGACAGGACCTCTGCCCCAGTGTGGCTTCTGTCCCCCAAACACACCAGCGCAAGCACGGCATGGCATCTTTTTGCCTGCGTACTTGCGTAGCCCCGTGAACGGCTACGGAGCACCGCTGGTTCATAGGACAAACCACAGGAAGAGGCCATGGAGGAAGAAGAAGAGGAGGGGGTGGAGGAGAGAGGTGTGTCACAACCAGTAGTAGCATTTTGGAGGCGTGGCGGTGGGACAACCTCCAACACTACTGCACCTTGTCCTGAATCCTTCCCAGCTGCCAAAAGAGTGACCCAATGGGCCGTGAAAGAAAGGTAACGTCCCTGTCCATGCCTGCTGGACCATGAGTCAGCGGTAATATGCACCTTACCGCTGACCGCCCTGTCCAGCGAGGCCAAGACATTGCCTTCCACATGCCGGTAGAGAGCCGGAATAGCCTTCCGTGAGAAAAAGTGGCGTTTGGGAACCTGCCACTGAGGAACCGCACATTGCACAAACTCACGGAAGGGGGCCGAGTCTACCAACTGAAAAGGCAGCAGTTGAAGCGCTAGCAATTTAGCCAAGCTAGCATTCAACCGCTGGGCATGTGGATGGCTGGGAGTGAACTTCTTTAGACGGTCCAGCAGCTGGGGCAGGGAAATTTGCCTGCTAGAATCGGACGTCGGTGTACTGCTAGCAGAGTGGGCGCAAGTACTTGGCTGTGACACACCTAATTCTACACCTTCATTCCTCTCAGTGCATGTTTCAGAGAGGACTGAAGTTATAGTGGGGTTGGAGATCCCAGCTGATGCGGTGCAAGGAGAGGTCCGCTTGGTTCTTTGGTGTGGGTCTTTGAGGTAGGCTTGCCAACGAGCTGCATGGCAGGTCAACATATGTCTGGTCAGGCATGTGGTACCCAAGCGGCTGATGTTTTGGCCACGCGATATACGCTTGAGACATATGTTGCAAACAGCAGCTGTGCGATCTGATGCACTAGCCTCAAAAAAGGCCCACACCAAAGAACTTTTTGAATGACGGGCAGAGGCAGCGCCCTGCACAGGCGGAGCTCTGCGGTGTGATTCCGTCGGTGTACTGCCCTTACGCTGGCCACCAAAGGGCATCCTGCCTCGTTGGAGATGTGCCTCCTCCTCATCCTCCTCCTCCTCCTCTCTCCTATTAGGCACCCACGTGGAGTCATTGACCTCATCATCCCCTCCCTCCTCATCACTGGAGCCAATCTGGCAGTATGCTGCAGCTGCTGGAACATGACTGCCAGATTGGTGTCCTTCTTGAGCATCCCCTCTGTCTGCTCTCACGCTACTGCCTTCCTCTAGCTGGGTTTCATCATCAGACCCTTCGAAACGCTGGGCATCCTCCTGGAGCATGTACCCAACACTGTGCTGAAACAGTTCGGGGGACTCCTCAGGAGGAGGACATGGTGGGTCTAGGGAAGGAGTGACTGATGATTTGTCTGACATTGATACCAGGGAAGACGACGCTTTGGCAGCTGCTTTTCCAGTACCCTGAGCCTGGGTGAGAGAGGATGAGGAGGAGGAGGAGGGCTTGGTCATCCACTCTACCAAGTCTTCGGCATGATGTGGCTCAACATGTCCAGCTGCCGAAAAGAAGGACAAGCGTGTCCCATGGCCATGTGCTGATGACAATGCACCGCGTCCACGACCAGCACTGTTGCCCCCAGACACAGAGCCTGCTTGCCCTCTTTTATTGCCTCCTGACTGTCTGCCTCTCCTTGTTTGCCTTCCAGACATTCTAATAGATGGCCTGCAGGGAGATGGGAAAAAAGCAATAAGGGCTACCTTCAGGTGTCCTTCTCTGTCCCTTGAAACAAGGACTTTCACAGTGAAAGAAACTGACACTGTCCCTACCTAGAGTTTTCTGTCCCTAGAATAAATGTTTTTTTTAATCACAATATAGCACAAGGACAATTCACTCAATGTCTCTCCAGGTCCCTGGAAACAAGGACTTGCAGAGTGAAAGAAACTGACACTGTCCCTACCTAGAGTTTTCTGTCCCTAGAAAAAAAGTTTTTTTTAAGCACAATATAGCACAAGGACAATTAACTCACTGTCCTTACAGGTCCCTGGAAACAAGGACTTGCAGAGTGAAAGAAAAAAAACACTCTCCCTACCTACAGTTTTCTGTCCCTAGAAAAAATGTTTTTTTTAATCACAATATAGCACAAGGAAAATTAACTCACTGTCCTTACAGGTCCCTGGAAACAAGGACTTGCAGAGTGAAAGAAAAAAAACACTCTCCCTACCTACAGTTTTCTGTCCCTAGAAAAAATGTTTTTTTTAATCACAATATAGCACAAGGAAAATTAACTCACTGTCCTTACAGGTCCCTGGAAACAAGGACTTGCAGAGTGAAAGAAACTGACACTGTCCCTACCTAGAGTTTTCTGTCCCTAGAATAAATGTTTTTTTTAAGCACAATATAGCACAAGGACAATTAACTCACTGTCCTTACAGGTCCCTGGAAACAAGGACTTGCAGAGTGAAAGAAAAAAAACACTCTCCCTACCTACAGTTTTCTGTCCCTAGAAAAAATGTTTTTTTTAATCACAATATAGCACAAGGAAAATTAACTCACTGTCCTTACAGGTCCCTGGAAACAAGGACTTGCAGAGTGAAAGAAACTGACACTGTCCCTACCTAGAGTTTTCTGTCCCTAGAATAAATGTTTTTTTTAATCACAATATAGCACAAGGACAATTCACTCAATGTCTCTCCAGGTCCCTGGAAACAAGGACTTGCAGAGTGAAAGAAACTGACACTGTCCCTACCTAGAGTTTTCTGTCCCTAGAAAAAAAGTTTTTTTTAAGCACAATATAGCACAAGGACAATTAACTCACTGTCCTTACAGGTCCCTGGAAACAAGGACTTGCAGAGTGAAAGAAAAAAAACACTCTCCCTACCTACAGTTTTCTGTCCCTAGAAAAAATGTTTTTTTTAATCACAATATAGCACAAGGAAAATTAACTCACTGTCCTTACAGGTCCCTGGAAACAAGGACTTGCAGAGTGAAAGAAAAAAAACACTCTCCCTACCTACAGTTTTCTGTCCCTAGAAAAAATGTTTTTTTTAATCACAATATAGCACAAGGAAAATTAACTCACTGTCCTTACAGGTCCCTGGAAACAAGGACTTGCAGAGTGAAAGAAACTGACACTGTCCCTACCTAGAGTTTTCTGTCCCTAGAATAAATGTTTTTTTTAAGCACAATATAGCACAAGGACAATTAACTCACTGTCCTTACAGGTCCCTGGAAACAAGGACTTGCAGAGTGAAAGAAAAAAAACACTCTCCCTACCTACAGTTTTCTGTCCCTAGAAAAAATGTTTTTTTTAAGCACAATATAGCACAAGGACAATTAACTCACTGTCCTTACAGGTCCCTGGAAACAAGGACTTGCAGAGTGAAAGAAAAAAAACACTCTCCCTACCTAGAGTTTTCTGTCCCTAGAATAAATGTTTTTTTTAATCACAATATAGCACAAGGAAAATTAACTCACTGTCCTTACAGGTCCCTGGAAACAAGGACTTGCAGAGTGAAAGAAACTGACACTGTCCCTACCTAGAGTTTTCTGTCCCTAGAATAAATGTTTTTTTTAAGCACAATATAGCACAAGGACAATTAACTCACTGTCCTTACAGGTCCCTGGAAACAAGGACTTGCAGAGTGAAAGAAAAAAAACACTCTCCCTACCTACAGTTTTCTGTCCCTAGAAAAAATGTTTTTTTTAATCACAATATAGCACAAGGAAAATTAACTCACTGTCCTTACAGGTCCCTGGAAACAAGGACTTGCAGAGTGAAAGAAACTGACACTGTCCCTACCTAGAGTTTTCTGTCCCTAGAATAAATGTTTTTTTTAAGCACAATATAGCACAAGGACAATTAACTCACTGTCCTTACAGGTCCCTGGAAACAAGGACTTGCAGAGTGAAAAAAAAAAAACACTCTCCCTACCTACAGTTTTCTGTCCCTAGAAAAAATGTTTTTTTTAAGCACAATATAGCACAAGGACAATTAACTCACTGTCCTTACAGGTCCCTGGAAACAAGGACTTGCAGAGTGAAAGAAAAAAAACACTCTCCCTACCTAGAGTTTTCTGTCCCTAGAATAAATGTTTTTTTTAATCACAATATAGCACAAGGAAAATTAACTCACTGTCCTTACAGGTCCCTGGAAACAAGGACTTGCAGAGTGAAAGAAACTGACACTGTCCCTACCTAGAGTTTTCTGTCCCTAGAATAAATGTTTTTTTTAAGCACAATATAGCACAAGGACAATTAACTCACTGTCCTTACAGGTCCCTGGAAACAAGGACTTGCAGAGTGAAAGAAAAAAAACACTCTCCCTACCTACAGTTTTCTGTCCCTAGAAAAAATGTTTTTTTTAATCACAATATAGCACAAGGAAAATTAACTCACTGTCCTTACAGGTCCCTGGAAACAAGGACTTGCAGAGTGAAAGAAACTGACACTGTCCCTACCTAGAGTTTTCTGTCCCTAGAATAAATGTTTTTTTTAATCACAATATAGCACAAGGAAAATTAACTCACTGTCCTTACAGGTCCCTGGAAACAAGGACTTGCAGAGTGAAAGAAACTGACACTGTCCCTACCTAGAGTTTTCTGTCCCTAGAATAAATGTTTTTTTTAAGCACAATATAGCACAAGGACAATTAACTCACTGTCCTTACAGGTCCCTGGAAACAAGGACTTGCAGAGTGAAAGAAAAAAAACACTCTCCCTACCTACAGTTTTCTGTCCCTAGAAAAAATGTTTTTTTTAATCACAATATAGCACAAGGAAAATTAACTCACTGTCCTTACAGGTCCCTGGAAACAAGGACTTGCAGAGTGAAAGAAACTGACACTGTCCCTACCTAGAGTTTTCTGTCCCTAGAATAAATGTTTTTTTTAATCACAATATAGCACAAGGAAAATTAACTCACTGTCCTTACAGGTCCCTGGAAACAAGGACTTGCAGAGTGAAAGAAACTGACACTGTCCCTACCTAGAGTTTTCTGTCCCTAGAATAAATGTTTTTTTTAAGCACAATATAGCACAAGGACAATTAACTCACTGTCCTTACAGGTCCCTGGAAACAAGGACTTGCAGAGTGAAAGAAAAAAAACACTCTCCCTACCTACAGTTTTCTGTCCCTAGAAAAAATGTTTTTTTTAATCACAATATAGCACAAGGAAAATTAACTCACTGTCCTTACAGGTCCCTGGAAACAAGGACTTGCAGAGTGAAAGAAACTGACACTGTCCCTACCTAGAGTTTTCTGTCCCTAGAATAAATGTTTTTTTTAATCACAATATAGCACAAGGACAATTAACTCACTGTCCTTACAGGTCCCTGGAAACAAGGACTTGCAGAGTGAAAGAAACTGACACTGTCCCTACCTAGAGTTTTCTGTCCCTAGAATAAATGTTTTTTTTAAGCACACTATAGCAGAAGCACAAAACACACTGACACTCTCCCTACCTATCCTTCTCTTTCCCTAAACTAAAGGAATCCAGGTTAAGCAAGAAAGAAATAACAGTCACTGTCCCTGCCTATGCTACTCTATCCCTGCTCCGGAACACACTACACTAGGCCGCCGTGCTGGCGGCCTTTTATAGTGTGGGGCGTGTACTAAACACCCTCAGCAATAATTGGCCACAGGCATCCTGCCTGTGGCCAATCATTGCTCTCCTCGCTGCCGGCGCTGTGATTGGCCAAGCATGCGGGGTCACAGTGCATGCTTGGCCAATCACAGCGCCTGGATGACACTGCGATGGCGTAGTGCATTGTGGGCCGTTCGCGTCACTCGAATTTGGCGCGAACGGCCCAAATCGTTCGATCTTCGTCGAACGATCGAACAGCCAATGTTCGAGTCGAACGTATGTTCGACTCGAACACGAAGCTCATCCCTAGTGGTGACTGGTGACCACTCCAGTGATTTGCAGATTCCACAGGGATCCCACAGGTACGGTGTATGCATAGTCACATTGATCCAAGCTGAACCAATATAAAAATGACCACATCTAAACTTTAGCTTCAAGTTATGTTTTTGGACATTCCCACCATTGTTTGGGCAATGTGAAGGACGTAGTGCTGGTCCTGCACTGCAGTATAAGGCCTCATACACACGGGTGTACTATAGCACTGGAATGTTGTAGATATTACTTGAGTCCATCTTACCTCAGGTTCTCTCCTCCCTCACTGACTTCATAGAAGAGCTTCTCCTGTAAACCTTCCACGTAAGGCTTGAGATGGGAGAGTTCCAGAGCTTTCCATACATCCTCGTCTGTGTATTCGTCAAACGGGTCCAGATTCATCCTCAGTGTGCCGGAGAACAGAATTGGATCCTGCAAAACCACATCTGAATTCAGGATATGATACACCCTTCGATTTATGAGCTCCCTGCTTAGCTCTGCCAGCCAGTAGGGACCCGAGGAGTACGTTTTCAATAGGGACGCCAGGGATATGCAGAGATCCTATGTCTACAGACTACCTTACCAGAAGGAAAGGTGAACCAACAGGAGAAAGGTAAAAGATTCTACTTGCAAACACACACACACACACACACACACAATAAAAAGTCTACACACCCCTGTTAAAATGTCAGGTTTCTGTGATGTAAAAAAAAATGAGACAAAGATAAATAATTTCAGAACTTTTTCCACCTTTAATAAGACCTATAAACTGTACAACTCAATTTAAAAACAAACTGCAATCTTTTAGGTGGAGGGAAGTAAAAATAAAATAATATGGTTGCATAAGTTTGCACACCCTTACACTAATACTTTGTTGAAGCACCTATTTATTTTAATACAGCACTCTGTCTTTTTGGGTATGAGTCTATCAGCATGGCACATCATGGCTTGGCAATATTTGCCTATTCTTCTTTGCAAAAACACTCCAAATCTGTCAGATTGCGTGGCACCGATGGGCGGCACTGTTGCTAGCAACACGGCGGGGCCACAATCGCCGTGCTGCACTCCCCCGCTGGCGTGTGATAGCGGCCGTTCTGGGGCGCCGTCATATGATGTCCTCCCAGAACCAGAGCCGCACCGTCCCTCCGTCAGTCACTGACTTAATTCTGAACACAGCTACATCCCCAGTTAGAAGAGGGTGTGCACACTTATGCAACTGCGTTATTTTCGTTTTTCATTTTTACTTCCACCTCCTTAAAAGATTTCAGTTTGTTTTTCAACTGAGTTGTATAGTTTATAGGTCACATTAAAGGTGGAAAAAATTCTGAAAGGATTTATCTTTGTCTCATTCTTTTACATCACAGAAACCTGACATTTTAACAGGGGTGTGTAGACTTTTTATATCCATTGTAGCCAATGCTACAGTGCCTTGAAAAAGTATTCATACCCCTTAAAGTTTTCACATTTTTTCATGTTACAACCAAAAACGTAAATGTATTTTATGTGATAGACCAACACAAAGTGGCACATAATTGTGAAGTGAAAGGAAAATGATAAATGTTTTTTTTAATGTTATTAAAAAATAAATATCTGAAAAGTGTGGCGTGCATTTGTATTCAGTTCACTTTACTCTGATACCCCTAACTGAAATGTAGTGGAACCAATTGCCGTCAGAAGTCACCTAATTAGGAAATAGAGTCCACCTGTGTGCAATTTAATCTCAGTATAAATGCAGCTGTTCTGTGAAGCCCTCAGAGGTTTGTTGGAGAACCTTGGGGAACAAACCGCATCATGAAGGCCAAGGAACACATCAAACAGGTCAGGGATAAAGTTGTGGAGAAGTGTAAAGCAGGGTTAGGTTATAAAAAAATATCCCAAGCTTTGAACATCTCGCGGAGCTCTGTTCAATCCATCATCCGAAAATGGAAAGACTATGGCACAACTGCAACCTACCAAGACATGGCTGTCCACCTAAACTGACCGGCCGGGCAAGGAGAGCATTAATCAGAGAAGCAGCCAAGAGGCCCATGGTAACTCTGGAGGAGCTGCAGAGATCCACAGCTCAGGTGGGAGAATCTGTCCACAGGACAACTATTAGTGGTGCTCTCCACAAATCTGGACTTTATGGAAGAGTGGCAAGAAGAAAGCCATTGTTGAAAGAAAGCCATAAGAAGTCCCAATTGCCATTTGTGAGAAGCCATGTGGGGGACACAGCAAACATGTGGAAGAAGGTGCTCTGGTCAGGTGACCAACATTTAACTTTGTGGTATAAAAGAAAAAATATGTGTGGTGGAAAACTAACACTGCACATCACCCGGAACACACCATCCCCACTGTGAAACATGGTGGTGACAGCATTATGTTGTGGGGATGCTTTTCTTCAGCAGGGACAGGGAAGCTGGTCAGAGTTGATGAGAAGATGGATGGAGCCAAATACAGGGCAATCTTAGAAGAAAACCTGTTAGAGTCGGCAAAAGACTTGAGACTGGGGCGGAGGTTCTCCTTCCAGCAGGACAACGACCCTAAACATACAACCAGAGCTACAATGGAATGGTTTAGATCAAAGCATATCTATGGGTTAGAATGGCCCAGTCACAGTCCAGACCTAAATACAATCGAGAATCTGTGACAAGACTTGAAAATTACTGTTCACAGACGTTCCATCCAATATGACAGAGCTTGAAGTATTTTGCGAAGAAGAATGGGCAAAAATGTCCCTCTCTAGATGTGCAAATCTGGTAGAGACATCCCCCAAAAGACTTGCAGCTGTAATTGCAGTGAAAGGCGGTTCTAAAAAGTATAGACTCAGGAGGGGCTGAATACAAATGCCTGTGGCCGTAGCTCCGAAGCGTTCCTTGTGTTGCAATCATGCAATAAATCATCCGTTTGGACGCTATTTACGTTGTTCCATGGTGTGCTGGCAAATATCCTCATTGAATACAAATGCCCGACACACTTTTCATACATTTATTTGAAAAAAAAATTGAAAACCATTTATCATTTTCCTTCCACTTGACAATTATGTGCCACTTTGTGCTGGTCTATCACATCAAATCCCAATAAAATACATTTACGTTTTTGGTTGGAACAAAATGTGGAAAATTTCAAGGGGTATGAATACTTTTTCAAGGCACTGCATGCAGTCTATACAGCGCTAACAGCAGGCGCATGTATAAGTAAAGGAAATCGTTTTGGCCCAAACCAATTCTTTAAAAGTGATAGCAAAGTGGATGTTTTTTTATTATCTCTCTATGCGACCCGGGTGGAAGACGCCCATCTAGCCCAAAACATGGTCTGCTGCCACTATCGGCCATCGTTCAAAGTGGATGTTAGGTTTCTGATTATATCCCAATAGGCTGGAGAGCTTGAAGAAGAAAAATAGAATAGAATACAGTACTTTGTATATTACCAGTAATTATTAGATGATAAATGGAAGAAATAAACTACATTGGCCCCAACATGCCCACATGCTGCCCCTGTAATATTTTCATATATCAGTGAGGACATGTTATATAGTGAGAAATAAAACAAAAACAAAAAAGGTTTTGTTTTTTTCTATCATTTAAACAAGTTGACGAACTGCCAGGACTGAACAATATTCAGAACAGTTTGTGTGATCATAATAATCGTTCTTATCACATAACTTGTGGATATTGTGTAGGGCCTGTAGGCTGTGAAATGTAATTTTGCATTGGCAAGAAACTTCTCCCCATGTTCAGGATGGAGGAGAAAATTCTAACAGTAATATACAGTAAGTGTGTACATGCTGCCACCTAGTGTTGAAATTGACTAGTGCACATATAGATGGAAGTTTTACCTCTGCAATAAGACATGGTGCACATTATGTACAGCCAATCCAAAGTATTTGTTTTGTAAAGAAAAGCATGTCATTCTTTTCTTACTAAATCTTTTTCAATACAGGTGATCACACACATGATTTATATCTTGCATTAATAATCTGTTTTATATTTATGTAATGAGTTAAACCGGACCTTTAGTCATTTTTTCATCTTTCCATCTATTGAATCTTCTGCTCTTGTAGTTTTAAGTTTGGATAGTAAAACTTTTTTTTTTCTGCCAGTAAATACCTTATACAGCCCACTTCCTGTTTCTTATCTGGTCATTAGTCTAGGCTTATGACATCATGCACAGCTCTCTCTCTCACTCTTGTGAGAGTTTGCCAAGAGGGGGGGGGAGAGACATACGAGGGCCAATGAGAGCTGCAGAGCTGGAGGTGTGTGTGTCTGTGTAAATCCAGGAAGTGAACAGGCAGCAGCTTCAGCTGCTCACAGTTAAAATGGCTGCAGCCAGACTCAGTGGAGGGAGATTTCTGCAGCATATTTGGCAGAATCACAGTATATATAAAATAATATTCAAAGGGAAGCTTCAGAATGGCAAAGATATTTTTATTACAAATTATGTGAGCAGACTGCAGTTCCTCTTTATAGTATATCTATAGTCATAATGTAAATCCTATATTAATTTGCACATTATATTTCAATTATTTCTACTCCTATTGATCCAAATGATTTTGTAGACTTTGATTGTGAAGATCTCCTCACATTTACTTTCTTGTACTCTGTGATACGTAGTCTCTATGCCCTGTGAGTAGGCACTGCTGTGTCACACATTTCACAGAGCCGGTGTTCTGTCAGAATCTGTGACCCGTCAGATTAAGTAACGGAAGTGACATTCTGTCAGCTGCACATGCGTTCCACTGCTCCCAGGTTTCCCAATCTGACAGAACACTGCAGTCACAAGAAGGCGGCAGCGGACATCTTACTACACCCAGCTACGTCTTGAATTAAACAGTAGTTTTAGCAAAAAAGTGAGCGTATATAAATAAAACAGAAAATTTATTACCAAATACTTACCGTAATTTTCCTTTCCTGATAGACTCCATGGCAGACTACGTGTGGGTTAACCCCGCCTCCTCTCCACAGCTATAGGACCCCCCTACCCATAAATTTGAGCTCACCTCCACAGACAGGTGTTCCGTAACTAGCCGACTCACATTTCAACTCTCATATTTTTAATTCATGGGTGGGAACTCCGTCTGCCATGGAGTCTATCAGGAAAGGAAAATTACGGTAAGTATTTGGTAATAAATTTTCAGTTTTCCTGACAGACTCCATGGCAGACTACGTGTGGGAAATAACTAGCCAAACCACACGGGAGGGTATGCTGAACAAAAATATATTTTAATCTTTCCCGTCAACTGACAGGATTTTTCGACCAAAATTAACAGAGGAAAGGGAAGCAGGCTCAATACAATAATGAGACATAAATGTATGAATAGAAGACCACAAGGCTGCCCTGCATATCACTTCAGGAGCCACGTGTCGAGCTGCTGCCCATGAGGCTGCCATGCCTCTGGTGGAATGAGCCGTCACCGCCTCTGGAGGAGCCAAGCCCTTTGCCCTGTAGGCCTGTTGGATAAATTGAACAATCCAGGCTGCTATTGTTCTGGAGGAAGCCCTCTTTCCTTTGTTGCTACCAGTGTGTAACAAGAACAGGTAGTTCGAGCTTCTAAAAGATGAAGTAGCTCGCAAGTATTCTTTCAGAGTCTCACCTACATCCAAGGGATGAACATCTGCTGATTCTGGAGAATTGAAAGTAGGAAGGACTATTTCCTGACTACACGGTCCGGGAACTAAGTCAGAAAGGGTTTTTGACAACCCAGGAAGCTTATTTCTGAAACCCTTTTGGCTGAAGTAATGGCCACTAGAAAGGCCAGTTTGATTGATAAGTCCTTAATGGAAAGATCTTTGTTGTTGAGTGCTGAAAGAGCATCAAGGACGAGCGGAAGATCCAATTTGGGAAATCTAGGTTTCCTCTGAGGCCCGATTCTCGAAGCCCCCCGAAAGGATTGTTGAACCAAGGGATGAGTTGCCCATGATGTTCCTGAAAATGCCGAAAAGGCTGAAACTTGTCAATCAGTTCCCTCAGAGTACAAAGGAAGATCCAAGCCTGATTGTAGAAAACCCAAAACGTCTTGAACTCCAGGATTTCTGAAAGATTTTCCAGCAGAAGTCATGAAGCTGACAAACCTGGTCCAGATTCTGTTGTAGGTTTTGTTCATGTTAGGCTTTCTGGAGCTCATAAGGGTAGAGAATACCCCTAAAGCACACCCAAGAGACTCTTGCGGGTCCCTGAAGCTCATCAGATTCAGGAGAGGAAACCATGGCCTGTTCGGCCAGTATGGTGCTATTGTTATCACTTCGCCTTTCTCCAATTGGAGCCGCTGCAGGAAATTTTTGCATGATCGGAGGTGGAGGGAAGGCATATGCCTTGTTGAATTTCCGTTGACTTGTTAATGCATCTACTCCGAAGGCTTGACTGCACCGACCTCGAGTGTAGTATCTGTCTACTTTGTGATTGCAGGGGGATGCAAACAGATCCACTTCTGGATCGATTCCCAATGATAGGATCCATTTGAATGTCTGTGTATGCAGTGACCATTCGTTGTTGTCTAGGTTGCTGCGTGACAGAAAGTCCGCTTGAATGTTCTGCTCCCCTGGAATGAAGACTGCTGTTAAGTTGAGTAGATTCCTCTGAGCCCAGGTCATAATGGGCTCGACCTCTTGGAGAAGGGCAGAGCTCCGAGTGCCCCCTTGTCTCTTCACATATGCCACAGCGGTGGTATTGTCCATTTTGAGTAGGACCGACTTCCCTTTCAGAAGGTGGGAGAAGGCGTGAAGGGCGCACCATGCCGCACGCAATTCCAGAACGTTTGACCCTGGAATGTGGAGATGGGCATCCCATTTGCCCTGAGCCAGTTCTGCCCCACAATGTGCTCCCCAGCCCGCATTGCTGGCATCGGATGAAACAGTCATCCATTGGATGGGAGCAAGGGAGTGGCATGTTAACAAGTTTTTGTGTTGAAGCCACTGGAGAAGACTGTTCCTCATTGACTGAGTAATCCTGATCAGCTGATTGCGATCATCTGTCTTCCATTACTGAAGGAATCCTGATTGAAAAGGTCAAAGCCTCCACATTGCCCATTTGACCATGGGGAACGTGGCCACCATCGTGCCGATTATCTTCAGGCACTGTGACGCCCTTAGGCGAGAGTAGTCTAGGGCTAAAGATATTCTTACACGAATGACCGGGATTTTTCTTCCGGAAGAGAGATGGTATTCTCTACTGTGTCGAATTGAGCTCCTAGGTAGGTTAGGCGTAGGGTCGGGTCTGGCTGACTTTTCTCTCGGTTTAGGAGCCATCTGAACACTATCAATGTAGAGATCACTTGATCTTTGTGGATCAGCAGCTGCTGCTTGTCTTGGGACAGTAGTAGCAGCTCGTCCAGGTAATGATACAGACGCACACCCTGTATTCTGATAAGAGACACAATTACCAACAGTACCTTGGAAAAGACCCTTGGAGAGGTCGTTAGTCCAAATGGAAGACAAATAAATTGTAAGTGCTCTCGTTCGACCTGAAATCAAAGGTATTTGTGGAATTCTTCTGCCACGGGAACATGAAAATACGCGTCCTTAACATCTATTGAGATCAACCAGTCGCCTGGTTGAACGACTTTTTGGATGGTTGAGAGTGCTTCCATCTTGAATTTCTCGTGCTTTATGTACCTGTTCAGGAAAGTGAGATCTATAACTGGACGCCAAGAGCCGTTCTTCTTTTGTACTAGGAAGAGGGGGAAGTATACCTCCTGGAATTCCTCGTCCTTTGGGACGGGCACCACTGCTCCTTGATAGGGATGAGCTCGGTGTTCGAGTCGAACATACGTTCGACTCGAACATCGGCTGTTCGATCGTTCGCCGAACGACGAGCGATTTGGGCCGTTCGCGCCTAATTCGCGGCCCACAATGCACTACGCAATCGCAGTGTCATCCAGGCGCTGTGATTGGCCAAGCATGCACTGTGACCCCGCATGCTTGGCCAATCACAGCGCCGGCAGCGAGGAGAGCAATGATTGGCCACAGGCAGGATGCCTGTGGCCAATTATTGCTGAGGGTGTTTAGTACACGCCCCACACTATAAAAGGCCGCCAGCACGGCGGCCTAGTGTAGTGTGTTCCAGAGCAGGGAAAGAGAAGCATAGGCAGGGACAGTGACATTTTTTTTTTTCTTGCTTAACCTGGATTCCTTTAGTTTAGGGAAAGAGAAGGATAGGTAGGGAGAGTGTCAGTCTGTTTTACTGTGCTAAACCTTGTTTGTAGGGACAGGGAAGGACAGTGAGGGAAATTCTCATTGTGCTATACTGTGCTAAAGCATTCCTCATCAACCATCTTTAAAAAAAAATTTTTATAGGGACAGAAAACTATAGGTAGGGAGAGTGTCAGTGTGTTTTACTGTGCTAAACCTTGTTTGTAGGGACAGGGAAGGACAGTGAGGGAAATTCTCATTGTGCTATACTGTGCTAAAGCATTCCTCATCAACCATCTTTAAAAAAAAAATTATAGGGACAGAAAACTATAGGTAGGGAGAGTGTCAGTGTGTTTTACTGTGCTAAACCTTGTTTGTAGGGACAGGGAAGGACAGTGAGGGAAATTCTCATTGTGCTATACTGTGCTAAAGCATTCCTCATCAACCATCTTTAAAAAAAAAATTTTTTATAGGGGCAGAAAACTATAGGTAGGGAGAGTGTCAGTGTGTTTTACTGTGCTAAACCTTGTTTGTAGGGACAGGGAAGGACAGTGAGGGAAATTCTCATTGTGCTATACTGTGCTAAAGCATTCCTCATCAACCATCTTTAAAAAAACATTTTTTATAGGGACAGAAAACTATAGGTAGGGAGAGTGTCAGTGTGTTTTACTGTGCTAAACCTTGTTTGTAGGGACAGGGAAGGACAGTGAGGGAAATTCTCATTGTGCTATACTGTGCTAAAGCATTCCTCATCAACCATCTTTGAAATCCTTGTTTTTTGGACAGTCAGGGAAATTGTCATTGTGCTATTCTGTGCGAAAGCAATCATCCTCAACCATATTTAGAAATCCTTAAGTAAAGGGACAGAGAAGGACACCTGAAGGTAGCCCTTATTGCTTTTTTTCCCATCTCCCTGCAGGCCATCCATTAGAATGTCTGGAAGGCAAACAAGGAGAGGCAGACAGTCAGGAGGCAATAAAAGAGGGCAAGCAGGCTCTGTGTCTGGGGGCAACAGTGCTGGTCGTGGACGCGGTGCATTGTCATCAGCACATGGCCATGGGACACGCTTGTCCTTCTTTTCGGCAGCTGGACATGTTGAGCCACATCATGCCGAAGACTTGGTAGAGTGGATGACCAAGCCCTCCTCCTCCTCCTCATCCTCTCTCACCCAGGCTCAGGGTACTGGCAAAGCAGCTGCCAAAGCGTCCTCTTCCCTGGTATCAATGTCAGACTCATCATCAGTCACTCCTTCCCTAGACCCACCATGTCCTCCTCCTGAGGAGTCCCCCGAACTGTTTGAGCACAGTGTTGGGTACATGCTCCAGGAGGATGCCCAGCGTTTCGAAGGGTCTGATGATGAAACCCAGCTAGAGGAAGGCAGTAGCGTGAGAGCAGACAGAGGGGATGCTCAAGAAGGACACCAATCTGGCAGTCATGTTCCAGCAGCTGCAGCATACTGCCAGATTGGCTCCAGTGATGAGGAGGGAGGGGATGATGAGGTCACTGACTCCACGTGGGTGCCTAATAGGAGAGAGGAGGAGGAGGAGGATGAGGAGGAGGCACATCTCCAACGAGGCAGGATGCCCTTTGGTGGCCAGTTTAAGGGCAGTACACCGACGGAATCACACCGCAGAGCTCCGCCTGTGCAGGGCGCTGCCTCTGCCCGTCATTCAAAAAGTTCTTTGGTGTGGGCCTTTTTTGAGGCTAGTGCATCAGATCGCACAGCTGCTGTTTGCAACATATGTCTCAAGCGTATATCGCGTGGCCAAAACATCAGCCGCTTGGGTACCACATGCCTGACCAGACATATGTTGACCTGCCATGCAGCTCGTTGGCAAGCCTACCTCAAAGACCCACACCAAAGAACAAAGCGGACCTCTCCTTGCACCGCATCAGCTGGGATCTCCAACCCCACTATAACTTCAGTCCTCTCTGAAACATGCACTGAGAGGAATGAAGGTGTAGAATTAGGTGTGTCACAGCCAAGTACTTGCGGCCACTCTGCTAGCAGTACACCGACGTCCGATTCTAGCAGGCAAATTTCCCTGCCCCAGCTGCTGGACCGTCGAAAGAAGTTCACTCCCAGCCATCCACATGCCCAGCGGTTGAATGCTAGCTTGGCTAAATTGCTAGCGCTTCAACTGCTGCCTTTTCAGTTGGTAGACTCGGCCCCCTTCCGTGAGTTTGTGCAATGTGCGGTTCCTCAGTGGCAGGTTCCCAAACGCCACTTTTTCTCACGGAAGGCTATTCCGGCTCTCTACCGGCATGTGGAAGGCAATGTCTTGGCCTCGCTGGACAGGGCGGTCAGCGGTAAGGTGCATATTACCGCTGACTCATGGTCCAGCAGGCATGGACAGGGACGTTACCTTTCTTTCACGGCCCATTGGGTCACTCTTTTGGCAGCTGGGAAGGATGCAGGACAAGGTGCAGTAGTGTTGGAGGTTGTTCCACCGCCACGCCTCCAAAATGCTACTACTGGTTGTGACCCACACCTCTCTCCTCCACCCCCTCCTATTCTTCTTCCTCCATGGCCTCTTCCTGTGCTTTGTCCTCTGAACCAGCGGTGCTCCGTAGGCGTTCAAGGGGCTACGCAAGTACGCAGGCAAAAAGATGCCATGCCGTGCTTGTGCTGGTGTGTTTGGGGGACAGAAGCCACACTGGGGCAGAGGTCCTGTCTGCTCTGCAGGGCCAGGCCGAGAGGTGGTTGACGCCACGCCAGCTTAAGCCAGGAATGGTGGTTTGCGACAATGGCACCAACCTCCTCTCCGCCCTCCGACAGGGACAACTGACCCATGTGCCCTGTGTGGCTCACGTCCTTAACCTGGTGGTGCAGCGGTTCTTGGGCAGGTACCCGGGCTTACAGGATGTCCTGAGGCAGGCCACGAAAGTCTGTGTGCATTTCCGCAGATCTTATAATGCCAGTGCTCGCCTGGCTGAGCTGCAAAAGGAGTTGAACCTGCCCAAGAACCGCCTTATATGTGACATGCCCACCAGGTGGAACTCAACGTTGGCCATGCTGCAGCGGCTGCACACGCAGCAGAGGGCCATCAATGAGTACCTGTGCGACTACGGCACCAGGACAGGGTCAGGGGAGCTTGTTTTTTTTTCTCCACGCCAGTGGGGCATGATCAGGGATGCATGCACTGTCCTGGCACCATTTGAGGAGGCCACGAGGATGGTGAGCAGTGACAGTGCATGCATCAGTGACACTGTACCTTTTGTCCACCTGTTGGAGCACACGCTGCGTGGAATAATGGACAGGGCACTTGAGGCAGAACAGAGGCAGGAAGAGGAGGACTTCCTTGCCTCTCAAGGCCCCCTTTACCCAGACAGTGTTCCTTCTGTCCCACCCATCGCACAGGAAGAGGACGAGGAGGAGGAGGAGGAGGAGGAGGAGGAGGATTGTGTCAGCATGGAGGTGGAGCCTGGCACTCAGCAGCATCAACAGCAGCAGTCTTTTAGGGATGATTTACAGTCCCAAGAAACCCGTGGACTTGTACGTGGCTGGGAGGAGGTGGCTGCGGATCATGTCGTCCTTAGTGACCCAGAGGACTCCGGACCGAATGCCACAGCTAACCTACGCTGCATGGCCTCCCTGATCCTGCAAAGTCTGCGGAAGGATCCTCGTATTCTTCGGATCAAGGAGAGGGACCATTACTGGCTGGCCACTCTCCTTGATCCACGGTACAAGGGTAAGGTTGCAGACCTTATGTTACCGTCGCAGAGGGAGCAGAGGATGAGACAACTCCGGGAGGCCTTGCAGAAAGGTCTGTGCAACGCGTTCCCAGAGACTGGGAGGTTACAAACTCCTGGTCCTGGACAACGAGTTGCTGAGGCTTCGGCCAGTCAAAGAAGGAGCGGTGGGGAAGGTGGCCGTCTGACCGATGCGTTCAGACAATTCTTTAGTCCGCAGCCCCAAAGTATGATCGGTTCCAGCAACCATCGCCAGCGTCTGATAAACATGGTGCAGGAATATCTAGGGGCAAGGTCAGACTTGGACACCTTCCCCACCGAAAATCCTCTGGCTTACTGGGTCTTGAGGATGGATCACTGGCCAGAGCTTGCACAGTATGCAATTGAGCTACTGGCCTGTCCTGCATCCAGCGTTCTTTCGGAACGCACATTCAGTGCTGCTGGAGGATTTGTCATGGATCACAGGGTGCGCCTGTCCACCGACTCGGTTGATCGACTGACTTTCATCAAGATGAACCAGTCTTGGATCACCACCAGCTACCACACATCTGATGCTGATATAACAGACTAATTGATTTTAACATGTCACATCCCTTCAAGACTGATGCTGATGCTGAGTGCCTGTGCTGTTATGTTGACTGGCTATCCTCCTCCTCCGAGTCCTCAATGATACGATTGATGATGATAGCTTGGAAGATCATTTTTGTTTATGGGTGCCGCCACCAGTGCCTAACACCCAATTTTTCAGCCCCTGTTTAACAGGGGCGTGTAATTACAATTTTTGAAGCAATACTTTGCAACAGGGCTCATTGCTGTGCTCCAAGTACAGTATCTGTGAGGGGTTGCAGTGTTGTGCCACCAGTGCCTAAGGCCCAATTTTTCAGCCCCTGTTTAACAGGGGTGTGTAATTCCAATTTTTGAAGCAATACTTTGCAACAGGGCTCATTGCTGTGCTCCAAGTACAGTATCTGTGAGGGGTTGCAGTGTTGTGCCACCAGTGCCTAAGGCCCAATTTTTCAGCCCCTGTTCAACAGGGGCATGTAATTACAATTCTTGATCTAATAATTCACAGCAGGGCCCATTGCTGCACCCACCAAGAGTAACTCTGAGGGCTTACAGTGTTGTGGCAACGCCACCACCACCACCACCACGAAAGGCCCAATTTTTCAGCCCCTGTTCAAAAGGGGCATGTAATTACAATTCTTGATCTAATAATTCACAGCAGGGCCCATTCCTGCACCCACCAAGAGTAACTGTCAGGGCTTACAGTGTTGTGGCACCAGCACCACCATCAAAGGCCCAATTTTTACTACCACTGTTCAACAATTATATGTAATTACAATTCCTGATATAATAGTTGACAGCAGGGCGTTCCAGCACCAACCAAGAGTAACTGTGAGTGCTTACAGTGTTGTGCCAACACCAACAACTAAGGGGCCTATTTCTGCAGAGTATATACGGCAGGTCCCTACTTTCAAACATCCAACTTACAAACGACTCCTACTTGCAAACGCAAGAAGACAACAGGAAGTGAGAGGAAATCTACCCCTAGGAAGGAAAATTCTCTCCTGTAACAATTAATATGGGAGAAAGGTGTCTCCTCTGTACTGATGCTTTATCACCAATCCTTGTTTCAAGAAAAACACCACATTTCAAAAACAGTTGTCATTGGGACGGAAAGTGAGGTGAAATGTTCTGAACAGGGGCACAGACAGCAAAACAAATGTTACAGGGGTGATAACCCTTACCTATGTTTTCCAAAAAGTTTAAAAATAGATTTTTGGGCTGGAGCTACACTTAAACAATGTACCTGTTCAAAATTACAAACAGATTCTACATAAGAACAAACCTACAGTCCCTGTCTTGTATGCACCGCCTGTATACGGCTGTTCAGAGTATATAGGGCCTTTTTTATTTTATGTGCGGGGTTCCCCTTAATATCCATACAAGACCCAAAGGGGCTGGTAATGGGCTGGGGTAGGGGGGGGGGGTCATGGGGTAGCTATGCCATTTTTCTTAAAGATTTTCATCCATATTACTGGGACCAGACATTACATTAAAGCCGCAAGCAGTTTTAAATGGCTTTTTTTTCCTTTAGAAGTGTCATTTTGTGCAGGGACAGTTCTAAACACGGGAAACACGTGGCACTTCACAGGCATACTTTAGACACCCCCCAGGTACGATATTTAAAGGAATATTTGACTTTTTTTTTTCACTTTATGCATCATTAAAATGACTGCTCCCGAAAAACGACCGTTTTTAAAACTTCTTTTTGCATTGATACATGTCCCCTGGTGCAGAACCCGGGTTCCCAAACCCTTTTTAGGACAATAACATGCATAATAGTCATTATAATTAGCACTTTAGAATTCGAACGTTCGCATCCATTGTATTTAATAGGGTTCTAATGTTCGTACGAACTTTCGGTCCGTTCGCGGGTTCTGGTGCGAACCGAACCCGGGGGTGTTCGGCTCATCACTACTCCTTGATCTTTCAGGGCATTCACATATGAAAGAAGAACTTGTTGTTTTTCTTCTGATTGAGGCAGTGAAGATTACACTGGTCTGCATGGAGGGACCTTGGTGAAGAACCATGCGTGATCTGTTGAGACTGTTTTGATGGTCCAATAATCTGAGATCAAGGTCACCCAGACGTGCCGGCAGAAACGTAGGCGAGCCCCCTACCCGACCCGCTTGGGCGGGCCCAATCTCAAAAGGACTTGGTTGGCTCGCGCCCACCGGGCGTCTGTTTCTTGCCAGATTTTTTGGAAAGATATCTGCCTATTCCAGTTCCAGCTTCTCCTAAAATCCCGTCCGGGCCTATAGGAGCGTGCCCCTCTTGAACGCTCTGTGCTGCGTTTCCGCTGAGGCCTTCTTTGGTTAAACGGACGTTTGTCCTGAGGGAGGAATCCCGACTTTCCGCCTGCAGCCTTTGAAATAGCGTTATCTAGCTTGTTTCCAAACAAGGAAGTTCCTTCAAAAGGAATTTTGCACCATGCCTGCTTTGAGGCAGGATCAACAAGCCAGGGGCGCAACCATAGTGTTCGTTTGGCTGTGACCAAAGATAGCATGGATCTAGCCATCAAGCGGATGAGATCAATTGAAGCTTCTCCCAAAAAGGCAATAGCCAGTTTAAGTTCTTGCACTGCTGAACTTTGTGCCATTTCCTCCGAGACACCTTTCAGATCGGAGTCAACATTTTCCACCCAGGCCTCCATTGCTTTGGAGGTTACTGCAAGGGCAAAAGCTGGTTTGCATGCTGTTCCGGCCAGGCTACATATTCTTTTGAGGTCCTGGTCGATCTTCCGATCCAGACCATCTTTAAATGAAACGGTGTCATCTAGCGGGAGGGTGACATGCTTCGCTAGGCGCATTACTGCTGCATCCACGAGGGGAGCATTCTCCAGATGCTTGACATCCTCTGATTTAAAGGGATACAGTCTAGAGGTTTTGCTTAGCATGGAAACCTTCTTATCTCCCTTGCTCCATTCTTCCTCAAACACTCCTTTCAGCTCAGAGGGAAGTGGGAAATTGGAGCGTTCTTTCCCCAGTTGCTTAAACAGTTTTCTTTGTTTTTCTGGGGGGGGGGGGCAGTGGTATCCTCCAACTTTAAGGTTTCCTTCACTGCCTTGATCAGTGGAGAGACTAAAGCGTAGTCGAATTCCACCGTAGAATCATCTCCCTCCATCTCGTCTTGCGAGGAATAATGGGAGGAATCATGGGGCTGGAATTGGCTGGGATCCTCCTGGGCCTCGTCAGCCAAGGAGCCAGACAAGGTGGTGGACTGGCTCCTTGTGTGGGGGGGGCAACCATTTCTTTCATGGATTGCTGTACCACACGTTTCACAAGAGACTCAAGGTTTTGATTTTCGGTCTCTTTCTCACCAACCGCTCGGGCATAACATGGGTCGCATAGCGATTTGCCCTCCGGGATTCTGGTTATGCATCCCCAACAGGCTCTGTGGTCAGAGCGATTATCGCGGTGGTGGTGGCGGTGACTAGAGGAGGAATGGGAACGTCTCCTATGTCTAGAGGGGGTATGTGAACGTCCCCTATGATGATGGGTCCTAGACGTATTGTCGCGTCTAGACCTGGATTATGAGTGATGATGCGGCCTGGCAAGGTCCCTTTCTTGTGACCGATGAACTGAAGTTGCCGGGCTGTAAAAGATAATACAGACAGAGGGAGGGGGAGGGGAGGTGGGCAGGATGTAACCGTTAGCAACCACCAGAAGCATAAAAGACACCAACCCCCTACCCACTCCACACATACCTTGTGCGGGAGGGCTGGCCACACGGCGGTGAAGATGAGTCCATTACGAGGGAGACACAGGAGTACTACACTACCTAGACTAATGCCCCGTACACACGATCGTTTTTAATGTCATTTTTTAAACCAACGTTTTTCTCCTCGTTTTTTTTCATGTTTCCTCTCAAGCCTGCCTTGCGTACACACCATCATTAAAAAAAACGATCAAGCAAAGCGCAGTGACGTTCAACACGTACGACGGCACTATAAAGGGGAAGTTCCGTTCGAATGGCGCCACCCTTCATGTTAGTAAAGTTTGTTGGGCGACGATTCACGCTTTTCAGTCCGTTACTGTGTAATGAATGTGCTATCTCCATTACGAACGCTAGTTTTACCAGAACGAGCGCTCCCGTCTCATACTTGATTCTGAGCATGCGCGTTTTTTTACACGTCGTTAAAGCATACACACTATCGTTTTTCACGTCGTTAAAAAAAACCACATGAAAAACGACGTGAAAAAAGAGAGCATGTCCGGAATTTTTAATGGCCGTTTTTCACGTCGTTAAAAATGCTCTGGAGCATACACACGATCATTTTTCAGGGCCATTTTTTAAAATGGCAGTTTTAACGGCATGAAAAACGATCGTGTGTACGGGGCATAAGGATAAGCAAATCAATGCAAGGAAGCATAAGAAAAAGAAAAAGGTTTTTTTTTTTTTTTTAAAACTGTCCCTTTAACCACTTAAGCCCCGGACCATTTGGTAGCTAGAGGACCAGAGGTGAATTCAGAATTTTGCACTGCGCTGCTTTAACTGTAAATTGTGCGGACATGCAATGTTGTACCCAAACCAAATTTGCGTCCTTTTCTTCCCACAAATAGAGCTTTCTTTTAATGGTATTTGATTGCCTCTGCGATTTTTATTTTTTGCGATATAAACGGAAAAAGACCGAAAATTTTGAAAAAAAATGATATTTTCTACTTTTTGTTATAAGAAAAATCGAATAAACTCAATTGTAGTCATACATTTAGGCCAAAATGTATTCAGCCACATGTTTTTAGTAAAAAAAATGTCAATAAGCGTATATTCATTGGTTTGCGCAAAAGTTACAGAGTTTACAAACTAGGGTACATTTTCTGAAATTTACACAGCTTTAAATTTATGACTGCCTATCTCATTTCTTGAGGTGCTAAAATGACAGGGCAGTACAAAACACCCCCAAATGACCCCATTTTGGAAAGTAGACACCCCAAGGAAATTGCTGAGAGGCATGTTGAGCCCATTGAATTTTTATTTTTTTGTCCCAAGTGATTGAATAATGACTAAAAAAAAAAAAAATTACAAAAAGTTGTCACTAAATGATATATTGCTCACACATACCATGGTTATATGTGGAATTTCACCCCAAAATACATTTTGCTGCTTCTCCTGAGTACGGGGATACCACATGTGTGGGACTTTTTGGGAGCCTAGCCGCGTACGGGACCCCGGAAACCAAGCACCGCCTTCAGGATTTCTAAGGGCGCAAATTTTTGATTTCACTCCTCACTACCTATCACAGTTTCGAAGGCCATAAAATGCCAAAATAGCACAAAACCCCCCCAAATGACCCCATTTTAGAAAGTAGACACCCCAAGGAAATTGCTGAGAGGCCTGTTGAGCCCATTGAATATATTTTTTTTGTCCCAAGTGATTGAATAATGACGAAAAAAAAAAAAAAATTACAAAAAGTTGTCACTAAATGATATATTGCTCACATATGCCATGGTTATATGTGGAATTGCACCCCAAAATAAATTTTTCTGCTTCTCCTGAGTACGGGGATACCACATGTGTGGGACTTTTTAGGAGCCTAGCCGCGTACGGGACCCCGAAAACCAAGCACCGCCTTCAGGATTTCTAGGCACAAATTTTTGATTTCACTCCTCACTACCTATCACAGTTTCGAAGGCCATAAAATGCCAAAATCGCACAAAACCCCCCCAAATGACCCCATTTTGGAATATAGACACCCCAAGCTATTTGCTGAGAGGAATGGTGAGTATTTTACAGCTCTCATTTGTTTTTGAAAATGAAGAAAGAAAATATATATATTTATTTATTTTTTAAATTTTCAAAACTTTGTGACAAAAAGCGAGATCTGCAAAATACTCACAATACCTCTCAGCAAATAGCTTGGGGTGTCTACTTTCCAAAATGGGGTCATTTGGGGGGGTTTTGTGCCATCTGGGCATTCCATGGCCTCCGAAACTGTGATAGGCAGTGAGAAGTGAAATCAAAAATTTACACCCTTAGAAAGCCTGAAGGCGGTGCTTGGTTTTTGGGGTCCCGTACGTGGCTAGGCTCCCAAAAAGTCTCACACATGTGGTATCCCCGTACTCAGGAGAAGCAACAGAATGTATTTTGGGGTGTAATTCCACATATGCCCATGACATGTTTGAGCAATATATCATTTAGTGACAACTTTGTGCAAAAAAAAAAAAAAATTTTCGTTTTTCCGCAACTTGTGTCAACATATAAAATATTCCATGGACTCGACATGCCTCTCAGTATATAGCTTGGGGTGTCTACTTTCCAAAATGGGGTCATTTGGGGGGGTTTTGAACTGTTCTGGCATTTTATACACAACATTAGGAAGCTTACATCCACTCTTCTAACCACTTGAAGACAAAGCCCTTTTTGACACTTTTTGTTTACATGAAAACATTTTTTTTTTTGCAAGAAAATTATGTTGAACCCCCAAACATTATATATATTTTTAAAACAAAGGCCCTACAGATTAAAATGGTGGGTGTTGCATTTTTTTTTCTACACAGTATTTGCGCAGCGATTTTTCAAACGCATTTTTTGGGTTAAAAAATACACTTTTTTTAATTTTAATGCACTAAAACACACTATATTGCCCAAATGTTTGATGAAATAAAAAAGATGATCTTAGGCCGAGTACATAGATACCAATCACGACATGCTTTAAAATTTCGCACAAACGCGCATTGGCGACAAACTACATACATTTTTAAAAGCCTTTAAAAGCCTTTACAGGTTACCCCAGTAGATTTACAGAGGAGGTCTACTGCTAAAATGATTGCCCTCGATCTGACCTTCGCAGTGATACCTCACATGCATGGTGCAATTGCTGTTTACATATGACGCCAGACCGACGCTTGCGTTCGCCATTGGGCAAGAGCAGGGCAGGACAGGGGTGCTTTTTTTTTTTTCTTTTTTTTTTTATTATTAATTTTGCTTTTTTATTTTATTTTTAAATTGTTCCTTCCAAGTATTTTTTTTTTTTATCATTTTTATTGTTATCTCAGGGAATGTAAATATCCCCTATGATAGCAATAGGTAGTGACAGGTACTCTTTTTTTGAAAAAACTGGGGTCTTCTAGACCCTAGATTTTTCCTCTGCCCTCAAAGCATCTGACCACACCAAGATCGGTGTGATAAAATGCTTTCCCAATTTCCCAATGGCGCTTTTTATATCCGGGGGGGGCATTCCCTCCCACTGCTTGTAAAAGCAGTCCAGAGGCTAATTAGCCGCTAGGATTGCTTTTACATGAAAGCCGGCTGCAGGCTGAAAAGAATGATACCAAGATGATACCTAAACCCGCAGGCATCATTCTGGTATAAACATTCAAAGTCCAGCAACATACCAGTACGTTGCTGGTCCTTGTTGGACATGTATTGTAATCTTTTTTTTTCATGCAGCCAGTTGGCTGAACGAAAAAAGAGATTGATCGGTGGGTATGCCCACCATTAGAATACCGCCCTTCATCCACCCACTTCCAATGATGGGCATACACGCACCATTTATATATGCCGAAGCATGGGGGGATCCTCCCGCAAAAAAGTTATGCCGCACACACATGGTCGGACTTTTCCACGGGCAAGCCTCCGTCGGAATTTCGACCGTATGTACGCGGCATTAGGAGCAAAATCGCTCCTCCGCCCCTGCTGCCCCAATGCTTCGGCATATTTGCTTTTTTTTTTTAACTGTGGTGGTGAAATCACCTCCTACAGCACTGGAGTCGCAGGGATCAGGCCTGTCTCTGCGAACGCTGCAGTTATGTGTGTTGTGTTTTGTAAGTGACAGTGATCAATTGATACTGCACTTGGGTGGCCTGGGCTGGACGGAGGGGCAAAACGCAGGTGCCAGCAGGTATCTGGGCTGATCCCGCTAACACTGCGTTTTTGGGAACCCTAAACTGCTGGGGACGCTAGTATAGATCTGATCAGATCAGATATTGATCTGTTCAGATACTATACCACTAAGGGGGGTGTATGCTTCACGCGTGGGTGTTAGCGTTACTGGCACTAACCTGACGCTGCCTGGGGTGTGACTCAGACCCTCTCTGACGCTAAAACCTAATTGATATCACCCGCCGGGCGATCAGGGGGTTAAACCTTTATTGGGTTATATATACGGCGGGTGCCCTGACACTATAAAAAGCAAACTAACTAACCAGCGTCACCCGTAACACTTATATGGTGATCACTGGTGAAAGGGTTAACTAGGGGCAATCAGGGGGTTAAGCCTTTATTAGATAATATATTGGGGTACCTGACGCTATAAAAACATGCGGCGAACCTAAAAAAAATTACTGGCTACCGATCTGCATCACAGACACTAAGACAGCGTTTAGAAAAACAATTGCTTAGCGACAGTGGTGATAGGGGGTGAAAGGGTTACCTGGGGGGCGATCAAGGGGGTTAAACCTTTATTAGATAATATATTGGGGTACCTGACGCTATAAAAACCTGCGGCGAACCTAAAAAAAATTACCAGCTACCGATCTGCATCACAGACACTAAGACAGTGTTTAGAAAAACGATCGCTTAGTGACAGTGGTGATAGGGGGTGAAAGGGTTACCTGGGGGGCGATCAAGGGGGTTAAACCTTTATTAGATAATATATTGGGGTACCTGACGCTATAAAAACATGCGGCGAACCTAAAAAAAATTACTGGCTGCCGATCGGCATCACTGACGCTAAGACAGCGATCAGAAAAATGATCGCTTAGCGACAGTGGTGATAGGGGGTGAAAGGGTTATCTGGGGGGTGATCAGGGGGTTAAACCTTTATTAGGGGGGGTTAGGGGGCTACACTGGACCTAAGACTAAACTTTGGTGACACTTTTACAGTCACAAATGTCACTGATTGCAGTGATCACTAAATAAATGGTCACTGCAATCAGTGACTGGGGGCTGGGGGGGTGATCTGGGGGGTGATCTGGGGGGGCCTGGGGGGGCGATTTATGTCCCTATGTGTCCTGGTGTCAGTGTAGTGTTGTGTGCACTGACCTGATGTCTTCTCTTGTACGGCGCTCGGTATATGTGAGCGCCGCACCAGAGATGACATCACTTCCTCCTGCTCCCTCTGTCTGACACAGACAGAGGGGGCATTTCCATTCGCCGGGAGCGATCGCGAGGGGGTGGCCAGAAACGAATGGCTGCCCCCTCATCCCGGAACGCTCCCGGACACTTAGCCACCGCTCACTGTATAGGAGGGGGGTCCGATTGGACCCCCCAACTATACAAAGGCAATCACGTACACTCTACGTGATTGTGCCTGTCGGTGCCATTCTGCCGACGTATATATACAGTGAGCGGTCGTTAAGTGGTTAAGAGACACTTAAACAAAACAGGCATTACATTGCAATAGAAGTGCTTACCCCGTCCTAGCAGTCTTGAGGCTCCGGGAGGCTGCCGCTCTATGCCCACAGGTTATCCCACCTGTATAGGGCTCTTCAGCGGTTTAAATAAACCGCTGGAATGACGTCGCGGCCGGTCCCGCTGCGCGCATGCGCCGATGAGACCAGACCCACTGCGCCTGCGCGGCCCCTGACCCCTCCGCCGCAATGCGCATGCGCGAAAACCAAGCCTCGCTTTCACCGCGGCTTGGCGCATGCGCAGATGCGCGGCGGACCGGGAACCAGGAAGAGATATGGCGTCCTGGAACGTAGAAGCGTTCCACATGCCGCAACACACACGAAATAACACAAGGGAAAACAAAACAACATACACAAACTTGTCTGCCATGAAAGAAGAGGTGAATAAAATCTTCAGACCTTGCCAGCCGAGGATTCCTGCGACATCCGATCCGGTACTCTGGGGCCACATCCCTTCCACCCTAGGGGTATTTTCCGGCCCTGAAACCACTCGCCCACTCATAGCTGGGCCCTGGGTGCACCGCAGTAACAGTACCGATCGATCCAAGTAATCCACATCCTGGACATCGCACCGAATTGCATGATGAAGGTCCATGTGAGGAGGATAAAAAAGGAACACCTGTCTGTGGAGGTGAGCTCAAATTTATGGGTAAGGGGTCCTATAGCTGTGGAGAGGAGGCGGGGTTAACCCACACGTAGTCTGCCATGGAGTCTGTCAGGAAATATAGTATATTGACATCTGTGATGCTGTTTTGATGCTACATTTTAAAAGAAGCTGCAGTAGGAAGGTGGCAGAGGCCATGTCCGCATTGCGCAGCGCTAAACCTTTAGGCTTTTAAAATTAAACATCCAAACAGCATTGCAGATGTCAATACACTATATATATATATATATTAGGGCTGTTACTGATTACAATTTTCGTGTTCGATTAATAGATTTTTTTTTTAATCGACTAATTTCGATTAATTATAACGCACATAGATCCAACTACTTTTAGCTGATCTCCTTGCAGGCTGATTCCCAGTGCAGCTACCAACCACTGGAAAAATGGATAGCAGGATGCAAAAAACACACAAAGGCAGCGCTCGATGGGAATAGCATTAAAACTTTTATAGTCTTCAAGTAGGTAACAAAATAAATATTGCACTGGAGATAAAATCGATGTAGCTACATAAACTGTAAAAATGGTGCGAGTAATACCAAACAGTAGCAAAAGCAGTCATAAAAACATGTAGCTAAGTATGATACTGGTATAAAAATGTACAATACCACTGCTGAATCCAGATGAGAAGGGGATAACATCAGTCCATCGGCATGTAGATGTCCCGTGAAGGGAACTATCACAACTCCCAGTGGATGGCTGTAGAATCCCAGGTTGATAGAGGGAAGTGATAGAGGGAAGTGTAACAGCCCTTGCGTATGGCAGATAGTAAGGTCCCGCCGGCATGCAGATATGAAGGCACAGCAAAGGAGCCCTTTAGATGGACACGGCAAGCCCCGCCGGTGTCCGTGGCGTCACCGGATCTCCCTGAAGACCCAGAAGTCGGGGGAGAGGTGTGTACCAATCAAAAGAATTTTGATCGATCAAAAGAATTAATCGAGGAATTAATAGTTAATTTCCACAGCCCTAATATATATATATATATATATATATATATATATGTAGCGGGGTCTCTAAATTTTTTGTGGGACACTCAGGTGTGTAAGTACAGGAATAGTGGACCACTTGTGTTCGTGGAGGATTGGATGGTGTAATAATCTCCTTGGCCTCTGGGTGGCGGGGTACCTGGAGGCTCAAGGTAGATTTGCCATTACAGTGCTACCCTTTTTGTCCCTTTCCAGAGATGGTACGGCGAGGGTGGGGAACCTGCCGTGGTGTCGATGGGAGGAGATAAAAGGGGGAGATGCCCTAGCCACGAGGTCTTCAGGAGGATATTCTTCACGCGCCTAGGCACCTTAGGCCTGGGTGCGGGCGGTTCTGGATTCCTGCCCAGGCGCCTGAGGCCTGACCGGAATGGAGTTGGAGTCCATCCCAGGCACCTTCAGCCTGGGGTGAGGTACTAAACTAGGAGACCTGGGGTCCAGTGACTTCGACTGGATCCCGCAAGGGTGGAGACGTCCGAGGGTCCCTGAGGTGGACGAGGCCCATGTCTGAGGTGAGGAGGCCGGGGAGGTTACCGATTCGGAGAGTCAGGAGCAGCATCAACCCAGTGATGGATGGGCCTCTGGTAACTCCCTTGGAGGGACATCTTCCCCTGACAGGGGCCGCAGCGCAGCGAAGGTACTCCTATCTACGTTCTCTTGAGTCGCTGGTAGAGACTCTCAAGTTCTAAGTCCTTTCTAGCTAATGCTATAGTAACCGCTGGCGAGATTGCAGTGGTTTAGCTAATAACCAGGATAGTGCCTCGATCTGCTCATTCCCCGTATCAAAATGGTATCAAGTCGCAACCAGATGGCTACTGAAGCACTGTTTATTGTGAGATGTACAATAAAGCAAGAGTTGGACTGTGATCGGTGTGTGGAACTCTGGTTGATGGGAGCAGAGGGAAGTGTTGACACAGCGGGACTTGATTCTAGAACAAAGCACACAGGCCCGAGGAAATATCTGGTACTGGCCTTCACCTCACCCACAGCTATGGGGAGGACATGGGCTGTAGCGCATCTCACCCTGTTGTGTGACATACCCCTAGACAAAGGAGACGGGGTGAGGCCGCTACATATATATAATATAATATATACACTCACTTTATTGCTAAGATGACTGTGAAGATCAAGACGGAGCTGGGTGTAGCAAGATGTCTGCCTTCTTCTGACTGCAGGTGTTCTGTCAGATTCGGTGACCCATCAGAATTTGTAATTGGAGTGACATTTCATCGCCGCCATCTTGCTACACCCCGCACTCCTCCTCCACAGTAAGGATACACTTAAAAGGCGGCAAGCCGACATCTTGTTACACCCAACAGAGTTTTGCATTTCACACTTATTTTTAACAGTAAACGGAGCATATAAGGTGAAATACAGTATTTATAAATCCGTCGGACTGTTTACATTTTGAATTATAAAAGCAGCGGTGTTCTGTCAGGTTAGCAAACCTGTGAGATCAGCAGACTTGCCGCTGCTTTTACAATTAAACATCTAAACAGTCCGACGGATTTCTAAAAACTGGATTTCACTATACAAGCTCTGTTTAGTGTTAAAAATAAGTGTGAAATGCAAAACTCCGGTGGGGGTAACAAGATGTCCGGTTGCCGCCTTCTCACTGTATCCTTACTGTGGACGGGTGTGAGGTGTAGCAAGCTGGCGGCGATGAAACGTCACTTCCGTTACAAATTCTGATGGGTCGCCAAATCTGATGAAACACATGTTCTGTCAGATGAGCAAACCTGTTAGCGGTGGACGCATGCACAGTTGACGGAACGTCACTTCTGTTACCTAATCCGTCGGGTCGCTGATTCTGACAGAACACCTGCCTTCTGAACTACAGAGGTGCTGAGAGGAGGAGTTTTAGGAGGCAGAGCCAGTACAGGAGTTACTGCTTGCAGGATGCAAGGGACCATGGGATATGTAGTCCTCAGAAAGCAGAGGAGAAACTGCACAGCATGCAGGGAATCCAGAAAGTTGTGGAAATACGAACAGCAGACAGAACTCAAAATATGAAAAGGAGATTTTTCAGGTCTGGATTGTCAAAATAACAATAGTTTGTTTTGCCATTGTAATGCTCATGGTTTATAAAAAGTGTATGCTGTGATTATAGAACTCCTTTAACACACATGTTGAAAGTGTCTGAGAAGAATATCTGCCAGCAACTAGATCATTTCCTTGCGTTTATACATTAGGACTCTCATACACTGATTATTATAGCATGTGTATGTAGACTAATCTATATTTGGCTATGCAGTGTATATTATGCACATGCAACTTTTAGGGATTAGTGATGAGCCGAACACCCCCGGGTTCGGTTCGCACCAGAACCCGCGAACGGACCGAAAGTTCGCACGAACTTTCGAACCCTATTAAATACAATGGATGCGACCGTTCGAAATCTAAAGTGCTAATTATAACGACTATTATGCATGTTATTGTCCTAAAAAGGGTTTGGGAACCCGGGTTCTGCGCCAGGGGACATGTATCAATGCAAAAAGAAGTTTTAAAACGGCAGTTTTTCGAGAGCAGTCATTTTAATGATGCATAAAGTGAAAAAAAAAAAAGTCAAATATTCCTTTAAATATCGTACCTGGGGGGGTGTCTAAAGTATTCCTGTGAAGTGCCACGTGTTTCCCGTGTTTAGAACTGTCCCTGCACAAAATTACATTTATAAAGGAAAAAAAGCCATTTAAAACTGCTTGCGGCTTTAATGTAATGTCTGGTCCCGGTAATATGGATGAAAATCTTTAAGAAAAATGGCATAGCTACCCCATGACCCCCCCCCCCCCCCTACCCCAGCCCATTACCAGCCCCTTTGGGTCTTGTATGGATATTAAGGGGAACCCCGCACACAAAATAAAAAAGGCCCTATATACTCTGAACAGCCGTATACAGGCGGTGCATACAAGACAGGGACTGTAGGTTTGTTCTTATGTAGGGGCCTGCTTTTTGGAAAACATAGGGAAGGGTTATCACCCCTGTAACATTTGTTTTGCTGTCTGTGCAGTGTGCACCTGTTCAGAACAGTTCACCTCACTTTCCTTCCTAATGACAAATGTTTTTTGAAAATTTGTTTTTTTTATTGAAACAAGAATTGGTGATAAAGCATCAGTGGAGAGGAGACACTTTTTTTCCCCATATTAACTCTTACAGGAGAGAATTTGCCTTCCTAGGGGTAGATTTCCTCTCACTTCCTGTTGTATCCTTCCGTTTGCAAGGAGGAGTCGTTTGTAAGTTGGATGTTTGAAAGTAGGGGCCTGCTGTATATACTCAGCTGAAATTTTCCCCTTACATGTTGGTGTTGCCACAACACTGTGAGCCCTCACAGTTACTCTTGGTGGGCGCATGAATGGGCCCTGCTGTGAATTATTAGATTAAGAATTGTAATTGCATGCCCCTGTTGAACAGGGGCTGAAAAATTGGGCCTTTGGTGGTGGTGGTGCTGACACAACACTGTAAGGCCTCACAGTTACTCTTGGTGGGCGCAGGAATGGGCCCTGCTGTGAATTATTAGATCAAGAATTGTAATTACATGCCCCTGTTAAACAGGTGCAGAAAAATTGGGCCTTAGGCACTGGTGCCACAACACTGCAACCCCTCACAGATACTGTACTTGGAGCACAGCAATGAGCCCTGTTGCAAAGTATTGCATCAAAAATTGTAATTACACCCCCCTGTTAAACAGGGGCTGAAAAATTGGGCCTTAGCCACTGGTGCTGGTGCCATGACACTGCAACCTCTCCCAGATACTCTAGTTGGAGTGCAGGAATGAGCCCTGCTGCAAAGCATTGCATAAAAAATTGTAATAACACGCCCCTGTTAAACAGGGGCTGAAAAATTGGGCCTTAGCCACTGGTGCTGGTGCCATGACACTGCAACCTCTCCCAGATACTCTAGTTGGAGTGCAGGAATGAGCCCTGCTGCAAAGCATTGCATAAAAAATTGTAATTACATGCCCCTGTTAAACAGGGGCTGAAAAATTGGGCCTTAGCCACTGGTGGCGGCACCCAGAAACAAAAATGTTCTTCCAAGCTATCATCATCAATCGGATCATTGAGGAGGAGGAGGATAGTCAGTCAACATAACAGGACAGTCTTTCAGCATCAGCATCAGTCTTGAAGGGATGTGACATTTGAAAATAAATTAGTCTGTTATATCAGCTTCAGGTGTTTGGAAGCTGGTGGTGATCCAAGACTGGTTCATCTTTATGAAGGTCAGTCGATCAACCGAGTCGGTGGACAGGCGCACCCTGTGATCCGTGACAAATCCTCCAGCAGCACTGGATGTGCGTTCTGAAAGAACGCTGGATGCAGGACAGGCCAGTAGCTCAATTGCATACTGTGCAAGCTCTGGCCAGTGATCCATCCTCAAGACCTAGTAAGCCAGAGGATTTTCGGTGGGGAAGGTGTCCAAGTCTGACCTTGCCCCTAGGTATTCCTGCACCATGTATATCAGACGCTGGCGATGGTTGCTGGAACCGATCATACCTTGGGGCTGCGGACTAAAGAATTGTCTGAACGCATCGGTCAGACGGCCACCTTCCCCACCGCTCCTTCTTTGACTGACCGAAGCCTCAGCAACTCGTTGTCCAGGACCAGGAGTTTGTAACCTCCCAGTCTCTGGGAGCGCGTTGCACAGACCTTTCTGCAAGGCCTCCCGGAGTTGTCTCATCCTCTGCTCCCTCTGCGACGGTAAGATAAGGTCCACAACCTTACCCTTGTACCGTGGATCAAGGAGAGTGGCCAGCCAGTAATGGTCCCTCTCCTTGATCCGAAGAATACGAGGATCCTTCCGCAGACTTTGCAGGATCAGGGAGGCCATGCAGCGTAGGTTAGCTGTGGCATTCGGTCCGGAGTCCTCTGGGTCACGAAGGACGACATGATCCGCAGCCACCTCCTCCCAGCCACGTACAAGTCCACTGGTTTCTTGGGACTGTAAATCATCCCTAAAAGACTGCTGCTGATGATGCTGAGTGCCAGGCTCCACCTCCATGCTGACACAATCCTCCTCCTCCTCCTCTTCCTGTGCGATGGGTGGGACAGAAGGAACACTGTCTGGGTAAAGGGGGCCTTGAGAGGCAAGGAAGTCCTCCTCTTCCTGCCTCTGTTCTGCCTCAAGTGCCCTGTCCATTATTCCACGCAGCGTATGTTCCAACAGGTGGACAAGAGGTACAGTGTCACTGATGCATGCACTGTCACTGCTCACCATCCTCGTGGCCTCCTCAAATGGTGCCAGGACAGTGCATGCATCCCTGATCATGCTCCACTGGCGTGGTGAAAAAAACCTGAGCTCCCCTGACCCTGTCCTGGTGCCGTAGTCGCACAGGTACTCATTGATGGCCCTCTGCTGCGTGTGCAGCCGCTGCAGCATGGCCAACGTTGAGTTCCACCTGGTGGGCATGTCACATATAAGGCGGTTCTTGGGCAGGTTCAACTCCTTTTGCAGCTCAGCCAGGCGAGCACTGGCATTATAAGATCTGCGGAAATGCACACAGACTTTCCTGGCCTGCCTCAGGACATCCTGTAAGCCCGGGTACCTGCCCAAGAACCGCTGCACCACCAGGTTAAGGACGTGAGCCACACAGGGCACATGGGTCAGTTGTCCCTGTCGGAGGGCGGAGAGGAGGTTGGTGCCATTGTCGCAAACCACCATTCCTGGCTTAAGCTGGCGTGGCGTCATTGCGTCAACCACCTCTCGGCCTGCCCCTGCAGAGCAGACAGAACCTCTGCCCCAGTGTGGCTCCTGTCCCCCAAACACACCAGCGCAAGCACGGCATGGCATCTTTTTGCCTGCGTACTTGCGTAGCCCCTTGAACGCCTACGGAGCACCGCTGGTTCCGAGGACAAAGCACAGGAAGAGGCCATGGAGGAAGAAGAAGAGGAGGGGGTGGAGGAGAGAGGTGTGTCACAACCAGTAGTAGCATTTTGGAGGCGTGGCGGAGGAACAAACTCCAACACTACTGCACCTTGTCCTGCATCCTTCCCAGCTGCCAAAAGAGTGACCCAATGGGCCGTGAAAGAAAGGTAACGTCCCTGTACATGCCTGCTGGACCATGAGTCAGCGGTAATATGCACCTTACCGCTGACCGCCCTGTCCAGTGAGGCCAAGACATTGCCTTCCACATGCCGGTAGAGAGCCGGAATTGCCTTCCGTGAGAAAAAGTGGCATTTGGGAACCTGCCACTGAGGAACCGCACATTGCACAAATTCACGGAAGGGGGCCAAGTCTACCAACTGAAAAAGCAGCAGTTGAAGCACTAGCAATTTAGCCAAGCTAGCATTCAACCGCTGGGCATGTGGATGGCTGGGAGTGAACTTCTTTCGACGGTCCAGCAGCTGGGGCAGGGAAATTTGCCTGCTAGAATCGGACGTCAGTGTACTGCTAGCAGAGTGCCCGCAAGTACTTGGCTGTGACACACCTAATTCTACACCTTCATTCCTCTCAGTGCAGGTTTCAGAGAGGACTGAAGGTATAGTGGGGTTGGAGATCCCAGCTGATGCGGTGCAAGGAGAGGTCCGCTTTGTTCTTTGGTGTGGGTCTTTAAGGTAGGCTTGCCAACGAGCTGCATGGCCGGTCAACATATGTCTGGTCAAGCATGTGGTGCCCAAGCGGGTGATGTTTTGGCCACGCGATATACGCTCGAGACATATGTTGCAAACAGCAGCTGTGCGATCTGATGCACTCGACTCAAAAAAGGCCCACACCAAAGAACTTTTTGAATAACGGGCAGAGGCAGCGCCCTGCACAGGCGGAGCTCTGCGGTGTGATTCTGTCGGTGTGCTGCCCTTACGCTGGCCCCCCGAGGGCATCCTGCCTCGTTGGAGATGTGCCTCCTCCTCATCCTCCTCCTCCTCCTCCTCTCTCCTATTAGGCACCCACGTGGAGTCAGTGACCTCATCATCCCCTCCCTCCTCATCACTGGAGCCAATCTGGCAGTATGCTGCAGCTGCTGGAACATGACTGCCAGATTGGTGTCCTTCTTGAACATCCCCTCTCTCTGCTCTCACGCTACTGCCTTCCTCTAGCTGGGTATCATCATCAGACCCTTCGAAACGCTGGGCATCCTCCTGGAGCATGTACCCAACACTGTGCGCAAACAGTTCGGGGGACTCCTCAGGAGGACATGGTTGGTCTAGGGAAGGAGTGACTGATGATGACATTGATACCAGGGAAGAGGATGCTTTGGCAGCTGCTTTGCCAGTACCCTGAGCCTGGGTGAGAGAGGATGAGGAGGATGAGGAGGGCTTGGTCATCCACTCTACCAAGTCTTCGGCATGATGCGGCTCAACGCGTCCAGCTGCCGAAAAGAAGGACAAGCGTGTCCCATGGCCACGTGCTGATGGCGATGCACCGCGTCCACGACCAGCACTGTTGTCTCTAGACACAGAGCCTGCTTGCCCTCTTTTATTGGCTCCTGACTGTCTGCCTCTCCTTGTTTGCCTTCCAGACATTCTAATGGCCTGCAGGGAGATGGGAAAACCAGCAATAAGGCCTAGCTTCAGGAGTATATTTTGCAGGAATCACACTACACCTGCTGTAAGTGCTGCAAATGCCTGTTGGTGTAACACACCAGGAAAACACAGCAATACAGGCTAACTTCAGGTGTAATATGATCAGGAGGCACACTCCGCCCGCTGTAAGTGCTGCAAATGCCTGTTGGTGTAACACCAGGAAAACACAGCAATACAGGCTAACTTCAGGTGTATAATGTGCAGGAGGCACACTCCGCCTGCTGTAAGTGCTGCAAATGCCTGTTGGTGTAACACACCAGGAAAACACAGCAATACGGGCTAACTTCAGGTGTATAATGTGCAGGAGGCACACTCCGCCCGCTGTAAGTGCTGCAAATGCCTGTTGGTGTAACACACCAGGAAAACACAGCAATACGGGCTAACTTCAGGTGTATAATGTGCAGGAGGCACACTCCGCCCGCTGTAAGTGCTGCAAATGCCTGTTGGTGTAACACACCAGGAAAACACAGCAATACGGGCTAACTTCAGGTGTATAATGTGCAGGAGGCACACTCCGCCCGCTGTAAGTGCTGCAAATGCCTGTTGGTGTAACACACCAGGAAAACACAGCAATACGGGCTAACTTCAGGTGTATAATGTGCAGGAGGCACACTCCGCCCGCTGTAAGTGCTGCAAATGCCTGTTGGTGTAACACACCAGGAAAACACAGCAATACGGGCTAACTTCAGGTGTATAATGTGCAGGAGGCTTAGCAACAATGACACTGACACTGTCCCCTGCCTATCCTTCTCTCTCCCTGCACACAAGGTTTATCAAAGAATATGACACTGACACTCTCCCTGCCTATCCTTCTCTCTCCCTGCACACAAGGTTTAGCAAAGAATGTGACACTGACACTGTCCCCTGCCTATCCTTCTCTCTCCCTGCACACAAGGTTTAGCAAAGAATGTGACACTGACACTGTCCCCTGCCTATCCTTCTCTCTCCCTGCACACAAGGTTTAGCAAAGAATATGACACTGACACTCTCCCTGCCTATCCTTCTCTCTCCCTACACACAAGTTTGAGGTACAAATAGCACTGACACTGTCCCTGCCTATGTAACTCTTTCCCTGCGCCGGAACACACTACGCAAGGCCGCCGCGCTGGCGGCCTTTTATAGTGTGGGGCGTGTGCTAAACCCCCTGAGCTATAATTGGCCACAGGCCTGCCTGTGGCCAATTATGGCTCTCCTAGCTGCCGGCACTGTGATTGGCCAAGCATGCGGGGTCACAGTGCATGCTTGGCCAATCACAGCGCCGGGATTGCACTACGATGGCGCAGTGTATTGTGGGCCGTTCGCGTCACTCGAATTTGGCGCGAACGGCCCAAATCGTTCGATGTTCGCCGAACGGTCGAACAGCCGATGTTCGAGTCGAACACCGAGCTCATCCCTATTAGGGATATAGAGAGAAATATTTCAAAACTGGGGGTGACAGAATCTGGAGCAGTTGTGCATGGCATCCAGTTGGCTTCTATCCTTAAAGCGGAGTTCCGGCAATTTTTTTTTATTTATTATATTAAAAGTCAACAGCTACAAAAAGTATAGTTGCTGACTTATATTAAATCGGACAATCCCCTGTCCCACGGTCCAGCGATGCAGGCATACAAAGCCTCGCTCCTTTCCCCCTCGTCTCCACAGCACCGCCATCCTTACTGTGGGCGCCCGGCTGTGGCTTTGCAGCTGGGCGCACACTGCTCATGTGAGAACCGCGCAGCGCACTGTGAATGGCCGCTGTGACGTGTCTCAGAAGATTGGAGGGAGGGGGGAGAGGTGAACTTCCTTCGGCGCCACGGTGCCCCGGGAGGGAATGGGAGCTGGATGCCTCTAAAAAGAGGGTATCTTCTCCCCCCCCCCCACAAAAAGGACATGTCAGGGGGTCACCGTCACTTAAAGCGGAAGTTCCATTTTTGGGTGGAACGCCGCTTTAAAGCGATTCTAAAGATAATTTTTTTTCTTAAATAACAAACCTGTCTATACTTACCTGGTCTGTGCAATTGCACAGAGCGGCCGTGAACCTCCTCTTCTTGGGTCCCCCACCGGCGCACCTGGCCCCTCCTCTCTGTCCAGTGCCCCCCATGGGAAGCCACCTCCCAAGTCCCCCACTGCTGCGTCTATTGCCACAAACAGGACTTGGCCCCGCCCCCCGCTCCCTTGCCACTGGCTTTAATTGACAGCACTGGGAGCCAATTGCTCCTGGTGCCCCAGCGAGACCCGGAAGTGAGGGGAGAGAAGAGCTGCAGATGTATCGAATGAAGGCTTAGGTAACTAAAAGGGGGTTTGAGGGGGGATGCTGATGCCTCAACATTTTTTTACCTTATATCAAGAAATGCATTGAGGTAAAAAAAAATGTTTGGGCTTTAGAGCATGGGTGCTCAACCTGTGGCCCACCAGTTGTTGCAAAACTACAAGTCCCATTATGCCTTTGTGAGTCATGCTTATACCTGTCAGTCTTGCAATGCCTCATGGGACTTGTAGTTTCACCACAGCTGGAGGGCCCCAGGTTGAGCACCCATGCTTTAGAGACACTTTAATTTTTAAAGCTTAGGTGAACAAAGTGAAGATACAATCTGATTGGCTGCCATGCACAGCTGTTCCAGATTCTGTCTGCTCCGGTTGTGATAAAGTCCTCCATATTGTCCTCCATAGATCTTTACCTGGGGAATGATGGTCAGTTTCTTGCGCAGGTCATGGAGGCCGATGGTGGAAATGTCCTGCCCATCGATCATGATTTGGCCTCCTGCTGCTTCAATAATCCGGAAAATGCAGTTGGTGAGTGAAGACTTTCCAGCGCCTGTTCTTCCGACTATTCCCACCTGGGGGGCAGATACAAAGAAAAACAAGAAAATTATTACATTTATTTATAACAAATATGGGTGATTAGTTCAATTAGAAAACCTGTTTTTCAGTTGAACAGCCAATCAGATTAAAGGGAACCTGAAAACACCTGTGCGTTTTTTTCCCTACCCCTTTCTGAAAAGGCTACTTTCCTGGCTGCCAAACCAATCAAGAGTCACTGACCTGCAACAAGTACGGTATGTAGATTCAGATTCATGGCTTATTCTATGTCAAATATTTACTAAGCAGTAATGCCGAGGAGGATCCTCATCACACCCAGGCACCAATTGTTTTTTTTGGAAGTTGCTGGGAATAGTCTTTTGTTGCGGGGTGGATATCAATCAATTCATTTTTTGATTTTTTGTCAAAAAAATCGTATTTCTTTGATTTAAATCAGATTTTTTTTATTTAAATCGATTTTTAAAATGTTATCTTTTTTTTTTTTTTAAAGAAATTGCTTTTGGAGTAAAAATCTATCTAAAGATAGTTTGCTATTTAACCACTTCAGCCCGGACCATTTCGCTGGTCAAAGACCAGGCCACTTTTTGCGATTCGGCACTGCGTCGCTGTAACTGACAATTGCGCGGTTGTGCGACGTGGCTCCCAAACAAAATTTACGTCCTTTTCTCCCACAAATAGAGCTTTCTTTTGGTGGTATTTGATCACCTCTGCGGTTTTTATTTTTTGCGCTATAAACAAAAATAGAGCGACAATTTTGAAAAAAATTCAATATTTTTTACTTTTTGCTATAATAAATATCCCCAAAAAATATATAAAACATTTTTTTTTCCTCCGTTTAGGCTGATACGTATTCTTGTACATAATTTTGGTAAAAAAAAAAAAATCACAATAAGCGTTTGATTGGTTCGCGCAAAAGTTATAGCGTGTACAAAATAGGGGATAGTTTTATGGCATTTTTATAAATTTTTTTTTTTTTTTACTAGTAATGGCAGCGATCAGCGATTTTTATCGTGACTGCGACATTATGGCAGACACATCGGACACTTTTGACACATTTTTGGGACCATTGTCATTTTTACAGCAATCAGTGCTATAAAATTGCACTGGTTACTGTAAAAATGACACTGGCAGTGAAGGGGTTAACCACTTGGTGGCGCTGTAGGGGTTAAGTGTGACCTAATGAGTGAGTCTAACTGTAGGGGGGCGTGGCTTGGAGTGTGACGTCACTGATCGCTGTTCCCTATGACAGGGAACAGACGATCACTGACATGGCACTAGGAAGAACGGGCAACGGTTTGTTTACACTTACCTCTCCCCGTTCTTCAGCTCTGTGACCTGATCACGGGACACCGGCGGCAATCGGGTCCGCGGGTCCAGCGAGCGCGGTCACGGAGCTTCCGACCAGGTCGCGAGCGTGCGACCCACGGCTGGGATCTTAAAGGGAACGTACCTGTACGCCCTTATGCCCAGCCGTGCCATTCAGTGGACGTATATCGTCGTGCGGCGGTCCTTAAGTGGTTAAGATACATTAATCATTTAGTTTATTCAGCATGAAATGGAGCTTAGTTATGTAGCATGAGGCTGTATAATCTGCAATATTTACATTTTTAGTAAACCCATTTAATGAATCCAAGCTCTGCAAGCTGAGATAACATGCCCTGCATTGATGCATTCACACAATTTTACAGTAACCATGAGATTAACAAAAGTTCAAGAATATTCCTTTATCCCATTGGTTTTGAAAATCTGCAGCTGTACTTGCCTCTAAAGGCCCGTACACACGATCAGATTTTCCGACAACAATTGTGTGATGGCAGGGTTTTTGTCAGCTAATCCGACCGTTTGTACGCTCCATCGGACAATTGTTGTCGGAATTTCCGACAACAAATGTTGGATAGCCATGCTCTCAAACTTTCTGACAACAAATGTGTTCCGTCGGATTATCCGATCGTGTGTGCACAAATCCGTCGGACTAAAATCCAAAGTACAAACACGCATGCTCTGAACCAATGCTAACCATAAGACAACATTAGCAGAACTTGCCCAAAGGGTGGCGCCAAAGAGCAGAAAAACCACGTATTTGTCCGTTGCAAATCCGATCGTGTGTACGAGGCTTTAGTGTGAGGAGGAAGGCCATTAGTAAAAATTAAAGTGAAACCTTCTAAGCAGCTTATAAACCTTGTGATCTTTCTGCACATAGCTTGAAGTGCTTTATTCCTCCCATGAGCAGCAAAATGGCAGCAGGCCGTAAAAGAGACCCAGTTTGGGAATATTTTAATGAAGTTTCTCTACCTATTGGCAAAGTAGGTATGCGTGCAAAATGCAAGCAATGCAACAAAGATCTATGTACATTACAAACTGTATGATTGAATCAGTTCTGATATCGCTGTTTTACTAACCTGACAGTTTATTATTCTAAATAGAAAGCCTCCATTTTGTTTGCAAATATTAAAGATTCTAACTACCAGCAAGAATGAGTCCTTACATTTAAAGAGCACCTGTCATTTCAGATCCATCATGGCAGTGCCTGTTAGCGGGCATACACTCACCTGCTGCCGCCACGTCCCTCACCTTGTTGTGTCACTGCCGCATCACCAGCCGTCCCATTAAAGTGAATGGGACTGTCGGTGAGTCAACAGCGGATCAGAGGAGGAGCCACTACAGGACAGAGATGACAGTTGCTCTTTAAAAATTATGTTTTAAATCAAGTTGATTAAAATCAAGTAATTTTACTAGTGATTTAAATCGACTTGATTGAAATCAAATCCACCCTGTTTTGTTGTAATTGATTTTTAGGAAATACAAAGAACTAAGTTACCTTCTCCATACTGTTCACAGTACATGTGATCCCATGAAGGACGAGGTCCAGCTCCTCCCGATAACGCACTTTGTAGTCCACAAACTTCACAACCCCCTTATCGGGCCAGTCCTGTGGTGGTCGCTGATCTGCTTCCCATCGTGCCTACATGATGAAAAGACAAATAGTTAAGTGTTCTGTGCAGACCAGACTGTATTTACTGCTGATTGACTCCCATCAATGTCTTTGCTATTCCTGTCCTTCATGTAATCTCCTAGTCCAGGGGTGCTCAACATGTGGTCCAAGGAGCCCTCCGATGTGGACCACGACCTCAAACCATGGAAGCGCATGCCCATGGTCAGCAACCTGTTGATTGCAATCTGGGCCAGCCAAATCTTCCAGGGCTGAAGTGGTTAAACAACAAATACACTGCACTTTTGCAATGGGCATATTAGCCCCTATAAAAGGCTTAACAACTATTAGGCTGCTTTCACACTGACCTGCGGGTGCAGCGCTGTGCATCTGCATCTTTCCTGCGGGTTGGCTACACTGAGCCATAGACTTCTATTATATCCTGCGGGTTTAGTGCATACCTCCCAACCCGCACGGATTCTGCGGGTTTTTCCCGCAGGGACACCATCTTCCCGCGTTCCCGCGCGGGACACTGTATTTCCCGCACAGAGCCAGAGGAGGGAGGAGGAGGAAGGAGGAGGCAAGATTGAGCGCGCCAGCGCGACTGGCAGGGAGGTGAGGCGGGACCCAGAGCGGCTGCGATCACCAGGTATGTCGGGCGCGGCCGGGCGGCGGGAGGGGAACAACTACAACTTTGACGGGAGGGGAAAAAAATATGAATGAACGTCCCGTAGTGGACATTAGAAAAGTTGGGAGGTATGTTAGTGCACTATTTGAAAGCGCACCAAAACTTCTCAATGAATGCAGGAGTTATGGTGCGCTTTCAAAAAGTGCACCACACTGGCAAGATTTACCACTTCAGCTCTGGGCGATTTAACCCCCCCCCCCCTTCATGACCAGGCCATTTTTTTGCGGTACAGCACTGCTTTACTTTAACTGAAACGTGCGCGGTCATATGACGCTGTACCCAAGAAAAATTTATATCCTTTTTTCCCACAAAGAGTATTCTTTTGGTGGTATTTGATCACCACTGCGGCTTTTATTTTTTGTGCTATAAACAAAAAAAAAACAGCAATTTTGAAAAACAAATTTTTTTTACTTTCTGCTCTAAAATATATCCAATAAAAAAATGAGAAAAATCGAATTTCTTCATCAATTTAGGCCAATATGTATTCTGCTACATATTTTTGGTAAAAAAAAAATCCCAATAAGTGTATATTGATTGGTTTGCGCAAAAGATCTAGCGTCTACAAACTATGGGATATTACAATAATCTATTCGTTTATAGCATGGGTAGCGCTGTAAAGTAAAGGCACATGCACTTTAGAGAGCAGCAACCCCCCCAATACTATTTATTTATTCATCTATTTATTTATCATTTAATGCACTTATTTACACATTTTAATATATTGGCGCAGGAGCTTATATAGGTGTGTTCACACAACTATATACCTACTTCAAACTGTGGGATATATTTATTAAATTCTTTTTTTTTTTTTTTTTCTACTAGGAATGGCGGCGATCAGCAACTAATAGTGGGACTGCGATATAGCAGTGGACAAATTGGAAACAAATTGACACTTTTGACACTTTTTTGGGGATCAGTGAGACTACTACAGTGATCAGTGCTAAAAATATGCACTGTCACTGTACTAATGACACTGGCTGGGAAGGGGTTAACATCAGGGGCGATCAAAGGGTTAAATATGTGCCTACCTGGTGTTTCAGTGTAGTGGGGGAGGGGCTTTTTATTCGTGGAAGGCACGAATCAGTGTTTCTGCTTTACAAGAACACAGGATCTGTGCCTTCTGTACTGGCAGAACGCCAATCTGCCTTGTTTACATAAACGGCAATCTGCCTGTGTACAGAATGATCAGCGGGTGACGGCGGACATTGGGTCCACGGGACTTGCTGATCAGTTCCCACTGTATAGATTCACAGCGGGAGCAAGCCGCTGGCGACGCGCACTCGTGTCCTATATCCGAAAGAGCGGGATCACTTGCCAGGGTGGTCGGCAAGTGGATAAAAAAAATCTATGGCAAAGTGCAGGAAAGCCGCAGGTGCACTGCGCTGCACCTGTAATGCCAATAAACTGCAGCACATCAGTGTAAAAGCAGCCTTATAGGGGACTCAGGACAGTAAGGGCTCATTTACGTTTGGGGGGCGGTAAAACCCCATAGTTGAGACATCTTTTTACCACACACACCCAATCACTGGTATACTGTCAGGGGTTGCAATGGTGACCCCATCCTATGCTCCAGGGGGCTTGAGCGGCCTCCCTGTCACATTCTGTTTTACACTTGGACAGGAGGGGGCGGCATATACAGGAACCGATTCTCTTCATTTTCCTCCTCCAACCGCTGAAAGATGGCTTCTCCTCCTCTCCCTCCCACCAGCATTCAGTGGCTGCAGGAGGAAAATGTTTATTATGCTGTTCAAAACTCTGAACCGTGTCATCTCATTGTGGCCCGCAACTGGTTACCAAATCACTTAAGTGGCCCCCCTCTTCAAAAGGTTGAGCACCCCTGCTGTAGTCCATGTTTTGGAGCAGAATCTTTCCAACTACATATACCAGATACTTATGGACAGAAGATAACGATTGCCCAATCGGCATAGCTCCCAACTGTCCCTGATTTGCAACACTGTCCCTCTTTCCTCCTCATTCATCCTTCATTTTGGTCTGATCTATATAGCTGTATAAAAAATGCACTTTTTATCTTTTAAAAAATGTTTCTCGATGCTAAAAAATTTGTATATTTCAAAAGCCAGTATAAAAGTATTGGTAAAAAAGCCCTTGCGGGCTTTTTTTTTTGTATAATTCAACTTTAAAGGGGGGGGTTGCAAGGGGTGTGTCCTACCCCTACATCATTTTTTTAAAAGGTGTCCCTCGTTCCCATCTCAAAAAGTTAGGAGGTATGCAATCAGGCTTAATACAACCGGCTCAGGAAACAGTCAGATGGGTTGGATGTGAATTTTCATTCTCCCTTCTTGTGAAGGAGGGGTGGAACTTGTACCCTTTTATACAGGTCCTTTCAATAAGACTATAAGGATGACCATGGAGTCCTCGCTGTGTGTTATAGAAAACCTTATCAGAACATACCTCGTTCTCCACCTTGATGTACTCATCCACACGCTCCACAGCCACAATATTGGTCTCCAGCTCTGATGTCATCCTGACCAGCCAGTTCAGGGTCTGTGTGATCTATAAAATGGAAACAAACACAAGTTGGTACGATGTCCCATGTGACATGTCATATATATACAAATATGTGAAAAAAGTGATAAATCTAAAAGGAAATAATCAGTAGCGCTAAAAGGTACTACTAAACAGTGCCTGTATTTAACAGACTATATAGTGATAATATCCTTCAAAAATGACACCCTGTGACATAAGTGAATATGTAAACAAGCTAAAAATAAAGTATCAAGTCCAAACAATGTATCATTAAAATCCAGTGCATATGATCTCTTCTAATCTTCCACCACACCCAGTGTTCGGTGATTCCTCTCCCGTCAGATGCAAAACTCACCACAGCAAGTTGCCTCACACTCTCGTGTTTGGCGTGTAAGCGTAAACAAAGTCTCACAAATAGGTATAGCCGGTTTCCAGATTCCAACCAAATGACTGTCAGATTGCTCCACATGCAAATATGTAAAAAAAAGCTCCAATGGCGTGATATCGTAAAATCTGTTTTAATAACACACTGTAAACACTTCAATTATTGCACTCACATGAATCTCAGAAAACTTGAGCATTAAATCACAGCAAACTCGTAAGATAACTGTACCAAAACCGAGTGTATTGGTCGCGGCGGACCCAAGGTAAACCACTTACGACGAAACATGTCGGGGCGTGGCTGTGCGGCAACTGTCTGAAGCAGTGGTTCTCAACTCCAGTCCTCAGGGCCCACCAACAGGCCAGGTTTGCAAGATAACTGAAATGCATCACAGGTGATATAATTTGCTGCTCAGGGATTGCAGTATTCTAGTCTGCATCTCCCCACGGTAATACTTAAAATCTGGCCTGTTAGTGGGTCCTGAGGACAGGAGTTGAGAACCACTGGTCTGAAGGAACGTGTGAAGTCACAAAGTCAAACTAGGCAGTGGAGGTCCAGGGTGGAGCGGAAAGGAGGCGGTGAGAGACCAGTGGTTTACCTTGGGTCTGCCGCGACCAATACACTCGGTTTAGGTAAAGTTATCTTACGAGTTTGCTGTGATTTAATGCTCAAGTTTTCTGAGATTCATGTGAATGCAATAATTGAAGTGTTTACAATGTGTTATTAAAACTGATTTTACGATATCATTCCATTGGAGCTTTTTTTTACATATTTGCATGTGGCGCAATCTGACAGTCATTTGGTTGGAATCTGGAAACCGGCTATACCTATTTGTGAGACTTTGTTTACGCTTACACGCCAAACACGAGAGTGTGAGGCAACTTGCAGTGGTGAGTTTTGCATCTGACGGGAGAGGAATCACCGAACACTGGGTGTGGTGGAAGATTAGAAGGTATCATATGCACTGGATTTTAATGATACATTGTTTGGACTTGATACTTTATTTTTAGCTTGTTTACATATTCACTTATGTCACAGGGTGTCATTTTTGAAGGATATTATCACTATATAGTCTGTTAAATACAGGCACTGTTTAGTAGTGCCTTTTAGCGCTACTGATTATTTCTTTTTAGATTTATCACTTTTTTCACATATTTATTGATTTATAGTGGCTGCTTTTTTTAGGATTTATTATATATTTTTCACAAGCGCAGTGGTGGGAACATAGGAAGGGCGGATTCATTTTGGTCACCATTCACCTCACACATATACACATAACGGTATTAGGCTCGGTTTCCACTTGTGCGACATGGGACTGAAAAGTCGCATGACAAGTCGTACCCCATGATTTCCAATGAGTACCGTTCATATCTGTGCGACTTCAAAGTAGTCCCTGCACTACTTTCGTCCCACTTTTATGCGACTTGAGGTCCATAGATCTCAAGAATAGGGATGAGCTTCGTGTTCGAGTCGAACATACGTTCGACTCGAACATTGGCTGTTCGATCGTTCGACGAAGATCGAACGATTTGGGCCGTTCGCGCCAAATTCGAGTGACGCGAACGGCCCACAATGCACTACGCCATCGCAGTGTCATCCAGGCGCTGTGATTGGCCAAGCATGCACTGTGACCCCGCATGCTTGGCCAATCACAGCGCCGGCAGCGAGGAGAGCAATGATTGGCCACAGGCAGGATGCCTGTGGCCAATTATTGCTGAGGGTGTTTAGTACACGCCCCACACTATAAAAGGCCGCCAGCACGGCGGCCTAGTGTAGTGTGTTCCGGAGCAGGGATAGAGTAGCATAGGCAGGGACAGTGACTGTTATTTCTTTCTTGCTTAACCTGGATTCCTTTAGTTTAGGGAAAGAGAAGGATAGGTAGGGAGAGTGTCAGTGTGTTTTGTGCTTCTGCTATAGTGTGCTTAAAAAAAACATTTATTCTAGGGACAGAAAACTCTAGGTAGGGACAGTGTCAGTTTCTTTCACTCTGCAAGTCCTTGTTTCCAGGGACCTGTAAGGACAGTGAGTTAATTGTCCTTGTGCTATATTGTGCTTAAAAAAAACATTTATTCTAGGGACAGAAAACTCTAGGTAGGGACAGTGTCAGTTTCTTTCACTCTGCAAGTCCTTGTTTCCAGGGACCTGTAAGGACAGTGAGTTAATTGTCCTTGTGCTATATTGTGATTAAAAAAAACATTTATTCTAGGGACAGAAAACTCTAGGTAGGGACAGTGTCAGTTTCTTTCACTCTGCAAGTCCTTGTTTCCAGGGACCTGTAAGGACAGTGAGTTAATTTTCCTTGTGCTATATTGTGATTAAAAAAAACATTTTTTCTAGGGACAGAAAACTGTAGGTAGGGAGAGTGTTTTTTTTCTTTCACTCTGCAAGTCCTTGTTTCCAGGGACCTGTAAGGACAGTGAGTTAATTGTCCTTGTGCTATATTGTGCTTAAAAAAAACATTTATTCTAGGGACAGAAAACTCTAGGTAGGGACAGTGTCAGTTTCTTTCACTCTGCAAGTCCTTGTTTCCAGGGACCTGTAAGGACAGTGAGTTAATTGTCCTTGTGCTATATTGTGATTAAAAAAAACATTTATTCTAGGGACAGAAAACTCTAGGTAGGGACAGTGTCAGTTTCTTTCACTCTGCAAGTCCTTGTTTCCAGGGACCTGTAAGGACAGTGAGTTAATTTTCCTTGTGCTATATTGTGATTAAAAAAAACATTTTTTCTAGGGACAGAAAACTGTAGGTAGGGAGAGTGTTTTTTTTCTTTCACTCTGCAAGTCCTTGTTTCCAGGGACCTGTAAGGACAGTGAGTTAATTGTCCTTGTGCTATATTGTGCTTAAAAAAAACATTTATTCTAGGGACAGAAAACTCTAGGTAGGGACAGTGTCAGTTTCTTTCACTCTGCAAGTCCTTGTTTCCAGGGACCTGTAAGGACAGTGAGTTAATTTTCCTTGTGCTATATTGTGATTAAAAAAAACATTTATTCTAGGGACAGAAAACTCTAGGTAGGGACAGTGTCAGTTTCTTTCACTCTGCAAGTCCTTGTTTCCAGGGACCTGTAAGGACAGTGAGTTAATTTTCCTTGTGCTATATTGTGATTAAAAAAAACATTTTTTCTAGGGACAGAAAACTGTAGGTAGGGAGAGTGTTTTTTTTCTTTCACTCTGCAAGTCCTTGTTTCCAGGGACCTGTAAGGACAGTGAGTTAATTTTCCTTGTGCTATATTGTGATTAAAAAAAACATTTTTTCTAGGGACAGAAAACTCTAGGTAGGGAGAGTGTTTTTTTTCTTTCACTCTGCAAGTCCTTGTTTCCAGGGACCTGTAAGGACAGTGAGTTAATTGTCCTTGTGCTATATTGTGCTTAAAAAAAACATTTTTTCTAGGGACAGAAAACTCTAGGTAGGGAGAGTGTTTTTTTTTTTCACTCTGCAAGTCCTTGTTTCCAGGGACCTGTAAGGACAGTGAGTTAATTGTCCTTGTGCTATATTGTGCTTAAAAAAAAATTTATTCTAGGGACAGAAAACTCTAGGTAGGGACAGTGTCAGTTTCTTTCACTCTGCAAGTCCTTGTTTCCAGGGACCTGTAAGGACAGTGAGTTAATTTTCCTTGTGCTATATTGTGATTAAAAAAAACATTTATTCTAGGGACAGAAAACTCTAGGTAGGGACAGTGTCAGTTTCTTTCACTCTGCAAGTCCTTGTTTCCAGGGACCTGTAAGGACAGTGAGTTAATTTTCCTTGTGCTATATTGTGATTAAAAAAAACATTTTTTCTAGGGACAGAAAACTGTAGGTAGGGAGAGTGTTTTTTTTCTTTCACTCTGCAAGTCCTTGTTTCCAGGGACCTGTAAGGACAGTGAGTTAATTGTCCTTGTGCTATATTGTGCTTAAAAAAAACATTTATTCTAGGGACAGAAAACTCTAGGTAGGGACAGTGTCAGTTTCTTTCACTCTGCAAGTCCTTGTTTCCAGGGACCTGTAAGGACAGTGAGTTAATTTTCCTTGTGCTATATTGTGATTTAAAAAAACATTTATTCTAGGGACAGAAAACTCTAGGTAGGGACAGTGTCAGTTTCTTTCACTCTGCAAGTCCTTGTTTCCAGGGACCTGTAAGGACAGTGAGTTAATTTTCCTTGTGCTATATTGTGATTAAAAAAAACATTTTTTCTAGGGACAGAAAACTGTAGGTAGGGAGAGTGTTTTTTTTCTTTCACTCTGCAAGTCCTTGTTTCCAGGGACCTGTAAGGACAGTGAGTTAATTTTACTTGTGCTATATTGTGCTTAAAAAAAACATTTTTTCTAGGGACAGAAAACTGTAGGTAGGGAGAGTGTTTTTTTTCTTTCACTCTGCAAGTCCTTGTTTCCAGGGACCTGTAAGGACAGTGAGTTAATTGTCCTTGTGCTATATTGTGCTTAAAAAAAACATTTATTCTAGGGACAGAAAACTCTAGGTAGGGACAGTGTCAGTTTCTTTCACTCTGCAAGTCCTTGTTTCCAGGGACCTGTAAGGACAGTGAGTTAATTTTCCTTGTGCTATATTGTGATTAAAAAAAACATTTATTCTAGGGACAGAAAACTCTAGGTAGGGACAGTGTCAGTTTCTTTCACTCTGCAAGTCCTTGTTTCCAGGGACCTGTAAGGACAGTGAGTTAATTTTCCTTGTGCTATATTGTGATTAAAAAAAACATTTTTTCTAGGGACAGAAAACTGTAGGTAGGGAGAGTGTTTTTTTTCTTTCACTCTGCAAGTCCTTGTTTCCAGGGACCTGTAAGGACAGTGAGTTAATTTTACTTGTGCTATATTGTGCTTAAAAAAAACATTTTTTCTAGGGACAGAAAACTGTAGGTAGGGAGAGTGTTTTTTTTCTTTCACTCTGCAAGTCCTTGTTTCCAGGGACCTGTAAGGACAGTGAGTTAATTGTCCTTGTGCTATATTGTGCTTAAAAAAAACATTTATTCTAGGGACAGAAAACTCTAGGTAGGGACAGTGTCAGTTTCTTTCACTCTGCAAGTCCTTGTTTCCAGGGACCTGTAAGGACAGTGAGTTAATTTTCCTTGTGCTATATTGTGATTAAAAAAAACATTTATTCTAGGGACAGAAAACTCTAGGTAGGGACAGTGTCAGTTTCTTTCACTCTGCAAGTCCTTGTTTCATGGGACCTGTAAGGACAGTGAGTTAATTTTCCTTGTGCTATATTGTGATTAAAAAAAACATTTTTTCTAGGGACAGAAAACTGTAGGTAGGGAGAGTGTTTTTTTTCTTTCACTCTGCAAGTCCTTGTTTCCAGGGACCTGTAAGGACAGTGAGTTAATTTTACTTGTGCTATATTGTGCTTAAAAAAAACATTTTTTCTAGGGACAGAAAACTGTAGGTAGGGAGAGTGTTTTTTTTCTTTCACTCTGCAAGTCCTTGTTTCCAGGGACCTGTAAGGACAGTGAGTTAATTGTCCTTGTGCTATATTGTGCTTAAAAAAAACATTTATTCTAGGGACAGAAAACTCTAGGTAGGGACAGTGTCAGTTTCTTTCACTCTGCAAGTCCTTGTTTCCAGGGACCTGTAAGGACAGTGAGTTAATTTTCCTTGTGCTATATTGTGATTAAAAAAAACATTTATTCTAGGGACAGAAAACTCTAGGTAGGGACAGTGTCAGTTTCTTTCACTCTGCAAGTCCTTGTTTCCAGGGACCTGTAAGGACAGTGAGTTAATTTTCCTTGTGCTATATTGTGATTAAAAAAAACATTTTTTCTAGGGACAGAAAACTGTAGGTAGGGAGAGTGTTTTTTTTCTTTCACTCTGCAAGTCCTTGTTTCCAGGGACCTGTAAGGACAGTGAGTTAATTTTACTTGTGCTATATTGTGCTTAAAAAAAACATTTTTTCTAGGGACAGAAAACTGTAGGTAGGGAGAGTGTTTTTTTTCTTTCACTCTGCAAGTCCTTGTTTCCAGGGACCTGTAAGGACAGTGAGTTAATTGTCCTTGTGCTATATTGTGCTTAAAAAAACATTTATTCTAGGGACAGAAAACTCTAGGTAGGGACAGTGTCAGTTTCTTTCACTCTGCAAGTCCTTGTTTCCAGGGACCTGTAAGGACAGTGAGTTAATTGTCCTTGTGCTATATTGTGCTTAAAAAAAACATTTTTTCTAGGGACAGAAAACTGTAGGTAGGGAGAGTGTTTTTTTTTTTTCACTCTGCAAGTCCTTGTTTCCAGGGACCTGTAAGGACAGTGAGTTAATTGTCCTTGTGCTATATTGTGCTTAAAAAAAACATTTATTCTAGGGACAGAAAACTCTAGGTAGGGACAGTGTCAGTTTCTTTCACTCTGCAAGTCCTTGTTTCCAGGGACCTGGAGAGACATTGAGTGAATTGTCCTTGTGCTATATTGTGATTAAAAAAAACATTTATTCTAGGGACAGAAAACTCTAGGTAGGGACAGTGTCAGTTTCTTTCACTGTGAAAGTCCTTGTTTCAAGGGACAGAGAAGGACACCTGAAGGTAGCCCTTATTGCTTTTTTCCCATCTCCCTGCAGGCCATCTATTAGAATGTCTGGAAGGCAAACAAGGAGAGGCAGACAGTCAGGAGGCAATAAAAGAGGGCAAGCAGGCTCTGTGTCTGGGGGCAACAGTGCTGGTCGTGGACGCGGTGCATTGTCATCAGCACATGGCCATGGGACACGCTTGTCCTTCTTTTCGGCAGCTGGACATGTTGAGCCACATCATGCCGAAGACTTGGTAGAGTGGATGACCAAGCCCTCCTCCTCCTCCTCATCCTCTCTCACCCAGGCTCAGGGTACTGGAAAAGCAGCTGCCAAAGCGTCGTCTTCCCTGGTATCAATGTCAGACAAATCATCAGTCACTCCTTCCCTAGACCCACCATGTCCTCCTCCTGAGGAGTCCCCCGAACTGTTTCAGCACAGTGTTGGGTACATGCTCCAGGAGGATGCCCAGCGTTTCGAAGGGTCTGATGATGAAACCCAGCTAGAGGAAGGCAGTAGCGTGAGAGCAGACAGAGGGGATGCTCAAGAAGGACACCAATCTGGCAGTCATGTTCCAGCAGCTGCAGCATACTGCCAGATTGGCTCCAGTGATGAGGAGGGAGGGGATGATGAGGTCAATGACTCCACGTGGGTGCCTAATAGGAGAGAGGAGGAGGAGGAGGATGAGGAGGAGGCACATCTCCAACGAGGCAGGATGCCCTTTGGTGGCCAGCGTAAGGGCAGTACACCGACGGAATCACACCGCAGAGCTCCGCCTGTGCAGGGCGCTGCCTCTGCCCGTCATTCAAAAAGTTCTTTGGTGTGGGCCTTTTTTGAGGCTAGTGCATCAGATCGCACAGCTGCTGTTTGCAACATATGTCTCAAGCGTATATCGCGTGGCCAAAACATCAGCCGCTTGGGTACCACATGCCTGACCAGACATATGTTGACCTGCCATGCAGCTCGTTGGCAAGCCTACCTCAAAGACCCACACCAAAGAACAAAGCGGACCTCTCCTTGCACCGCATCAGCTGGGATCTCCAACCCCACTATAACTTCAGTCCTCTCTGAAACATGCACTGAGAGGAATGAAGGTGTAGAATTAGGTGTGTCACAGCCAAGTACTTGCGCCCACTCTGCTAGCAGTACACCGACGTCCGATTCTAGCAGGCAAATTTCCCTGCCCCAGCTGCTGGACCGTCGAAAGAAGTTCACTCCCAGCCATCCACATGCCCAGCGGTTGAATGCTAGCTTGGCTAAATTGCTAGCGCTTCAACTGCTGCCTTTTCAGTTGGTAGACTCGGCCCCCTTCCGTGAGTTTGTGCAATGTGCGGTTCCTCAGTGGCAGGTTCCCAAACGCCACTTTTTCTCACGGAAGGCTATTCCGGCTCTCTACCGGCATGTGGAAGGCAATGTCTTGGCCTCGCTGGACAGGGCGGTCAGCGGTAAGGTGCATATTACCGCTGACTCATGGTCCAGCAGGCATGGACAGGGACGTTACCTTTCTTTCACGGCCCATTGGGTCACTCTTTTGGCAGCTGGGAAGGATTCAGGACAAGGTGCAGTAGTGTTGGAGGTTGTCCCACCGCCACGCCTCCAAAATGCTACTACTGGTTGTGACACACCTCTCTCCTCCACCCCCTCCTCTTCTTCTTCCTCCATGGCCTCTTCCTGTGGTTTGTCCTATGAACCAGCGGTGCTCCGTAGCCGTTCACGGGGCTACGCAAGTACGCAGGCAAAAAGATGCCATGCCGTGCTTGCGCTGGTGTGTTTGGGGGACAGAAGCCACACTGGGGCAGAGGTCCTGTCTGCTCTGCAGGGCCAGGCCGAGAGGTGGTTGACGCCACGCCAGCTTAAGCCAGGAATGGTGGTTTGCGACAATGGCACCAACCTCCTCTCCGCCCTCCGACAGGGACAACTGACCCATGTGCCCTGTGTGGCTCACGTCCTTAACCTGGTGGTGCAGCGCTTCTTGGGCAGGTACCCGGGCTTACAGGATGTCCTGAGGCAGGCCAGGAAAGTCTGTGTGCATTTCCGCAGATCTTATAATGCCAGTGCTCGCCTGGCTGAGCTGCAAAAGGAGTTGAACCTGCCCAAGAACCGCCTTATATGTGACATGCCCACCAGGTGGAACTCAACGTTGGCCATGCTGCAGCGGCTGCACACGCAGCAGAGGGCCATCAATGAGTACCTGTGCGACTACGGCACCAGGACAGGGTCAGGGGAGCTTGGTTTTTTTTCTCCACGCCAGTGGGGCATGATCAGGGATGCATGCACTGTCCTGGCACCATTTGAGGAGGCCACGAGGATGGTGAGCAGTGACAGTGCATGCATCAGTGACACTGTACCTCTTGTCCACCTGTTGGAGCACACGCTGCGTGGAATAATGGACAGGGCACTTGAGGTAGAACAGAGGCAGGAAGAGGAGGACTTCCTTGCCTCTCAAGGCCCCCTTTACCCAGACAGTGTTCCTTCTGTCCCACCCATCGCACAGGAAGAGGAGGAGGAGGAGGAGGAGGAGGAGGAGGATTGTGTCAGCATGGAGGTGGAGGCTGGCACTCAGCATCATCAGCAGCAGTCTTTTAGGGATGATTTACAGTCCCAAGAAACCAGTGGACTTGTACGTGGCTGGGAGGAGGTGGCTGCGGATCATGTCGTCCTTAGTGACCCAGAGGACTCCGGAGCGAATGCCTCAGCAAACCTACGCTGCATGGCCTCCCTGATCCTGCAAAGTCTGCGGAAGGATCCTCGTATTCTTCGGATCAAGGAGAGGGACCATTACTGGCTGGCCACTCTCCTTGATCCACGGTACAAGGGTAAGGTTGCGGACCTTATGTTACCGTCGCAGAGGGAGCAGAGGATGAGACAACTCCGGGAGGCCTTGCAGAAAGGTCTGTGCAACGCGTTCCCAGAGACTGGGAGGTTGCAAACTCCTGGTCCTGGACAACGAGTTGCTGAGGCTTCGGCCAGTCAAAGAAGGAGCGGTGGGGAAGGTGGCCGTCTGACCGATGCGTTCAGACAATTCTTTAGTCCGCAGCCCCAAAGTATGATCGGTTCCAGCAACCATCGCCAGCGTCTGATAAACATGGTGCAGGAATATCTAGGGGCAAGGTCAGACTTGGACACCTTCCCCACCGAAAATCCTCTGGCTTACTGGGTCTTGAGGATGGATCACTGGCCAGAGCTTGCACAGTATGCAATTGAGCTACTGGCCTGTCCTGCATCCAGCGTTCTTTCGGAACGCACATTCAGTGCTGCTGGAGGATTTGTCACGGATCACAGGGTGCGCCTGTCCACCGACTCGGTTGATCGACTGACTTTCATCAAGATGAACCAGTCTTGGATCACCACCAGCTACCACACACCTGATGCTGATATAACAGACTAATTGATTTTAAAATGTCACATCCCTTCAAGACTGATGCTGATGCTGAGTGCCTGTGCTGTTATGTTGACTGGCTATCCTCCTCCTCCGAGTCCTCAATGATACGATTGATGATGATAGCTTGGAAGATCATTTTTGTTTATGGGTGCCGCCACCAGTGCCTAACGCCCAATTTTTCAGCCCCTGTTTAACAGGGGCGTGTAATTACAATTTTTGAAGCAATACTTTGCAACAGGGCTCATTGCTGTGCTCCAAGTACAGTATCTGTGAGGAGTTGCAGTGTTGTGCCACCAGTGCCTAAGGCCCAATTTTTCAGCCCCTGTTTAACAGGGGCGTGTCATTACAATTTTTGAAGCAATACTTTGCAACAGGGCTCATTGCTGTGCTCCAAGTACAGTATCTGTGAAGGGTTGCAGTGTTGTGCCACCAGTGCCTAAGGCCCAATTTTTCAGCCCCTGTTCAACAGGGGCATGTAATTACAATTCTTGATCTAATAATTCACAGCAGGGCCCATTGCTGCACCCACCAAGAGTAACTGTCAGGGCTTACAGTGTTGTGGCACCAGCACCACCATCAAAGGCCCAATTTTTACTACCACTGTTCAACAATTATATGTAATTAAAATTCCTGATATAATAGTTGACAGCAGGGCGTTCCAGCACCAACCAAGAGTAACTGTGAGTGCTTACAGTGTTGTGCCAACACCAACAACTAAGGGGCCTATTTCTGCAGAGTATATACGGCAGGTCCCTACTTTCAAACATCCAACTTACAAACGACTCCTACTTGCAAACGCAAGAAGACAACAGGAAGTGAGAGGAAATCTACCACTAGGAAGGAAAATTCTCTCCTGTAAGAATAAATATGGGAGAAAGGTGTCTCCTCTGTACTGATGCTTTATCAGCAATCCTTGTTTCAAGAAAAACACCACATTTCAAAAACAGTTGTCATTAGGACGGAAAGTGAGGTGAAATGTTCTGAACAGGGGCACAGACAGCAAAACAAATGTTACAGGGGTGATAACCCTTACCTATGTTTTCCAAAAAGTTTAAAAATAGATTTTTGGTCTGGAGGTACACTTCAACAATGTACCTGTTCAAAATTACAAACAGATTCTACATAAGAACAAACCTACAGTCCCTGTCTTGTATGCACCGCCTGTATACGGCTGTTCAGAGTATATAGGGCCTTTTTTATTTTATGTGCGGGGTTCCCCTTAATATCCATACAAGACCCAAAGGGGCTGGTAATGGGCTGGGGTAGGGGGGGGGTCATGGGGTAGCTATGCCATTTTTCTTAAAGATTTTCATCCATATTACCGGGACCAGACATTACATTAAAGCCGCAAGCAGTTTTAAATGGCTTTTTTTTCCTTTAGAAGTGTCATTTTGTGCAGGGACAGTTCTAAACACGGGAAACACGTGGCACTTCACAGGCATACTTTAGACACCCCCCAGGTACGATATTTAAAGGAATATTTGACTTTTTTTTTTCACTTTATGCATCATTAAAATGACTGCTCCCGGAAAACGACCGTTTTTAAAACTTATTTTTGCATTGATACATGTCCCCTGGTGCAGAACCCGGGTTCCCAAACCCTTTTTAGGACAATAACATGCATAATAGTTTTTATAATTAGCACTTTAGAATTCGAACGTTCGCATCCATTGTATTTAATAGGGTTCTAATGTTCGTTCGAACTTTCGGTCCGTTCGCGGGTTCTGGTGCGAACCGAACCCGGGGGTGTTCGGCTCATCACTACGTCAAGAATATACAGGCATTGCTTCAAGTTGCCGTAAAATCGCAGAAAAATCGCGCTACTTGGGGGTTGCAATAGTGGAAACAGAGCCTAAGGAGCGATAACTTCTACTGCAGAGGATTATCACAAGATTTCTTAGAATTACATCCACGTTCCCCGCTCTGTACTATCAAACGTGATCCCAAAACTGAATTTCTATAAAATTAGGAGCATCATTTCTGACGTCTTGTAAATGACAAGCTGGTTTATATAAAAGAGGTTTTAGTAACATAAATGGAGTGATACAGTTTAGAGAATGTGAAGAAAAAAAAATAGTAGTTTCACGCTAAAGTAATGTTTTCAGGCTGATCACCTAGAAAGACAAAGTGGAACTCCAGGAAGATTGTGAAATACTGTATACAGTATTATAGGTAAAATATAGGGCTGTTACTGAATAAAATTTTCATGTTCGATTAATCAATATTTTTTTTTTAATAGATTAATCGACTAATTTCGATTAATTATAACGCACATAGATCCAACTACTTTTAGCTGATCTCCTTGCAGGCCGATTCCCAGTGCAGCTACCAACCACTGGAAAAATCTATAGCAGGATACAAAAAACACACAAAGGCAGCGCTCGATGGGAATAGCATTAAAACTTTTATAGTCTTCAAGTAGATAACAAAATAAATATTGCACTGGAGATAAAATCGATGTAGCTACATAAACTGTAATAATGGTGCGAGTAATACCAAACGGTAGCAAAAGCAGTCATAAAAACAAGTAGCTAAGTATAATACTGGTATAAAAATGTGTACAACGATACCACTGCTGAATCCAGATGAGGAGGGGCTAATATCAGTCCGTCGGCATGTAGATGTCCCGTGAAGGGAACTATCACAACTCCCAGTGGATGGCTGTAGAATCCCAGGTTGATAGAGGGAAGTGATAGAGGGAAGTGTAACAGCCCTTGCGTGTGGCAGATATTTAGGTCCCGACGGCATGCAGATATGAAGGCACAGCAAAGGAGCCCTTCAGATGAACACGGCAAGCCCCGCCGGTGATCCGTGACATCACCGGATCTCCTTGAAGACCCGGAAGCCGGGGGAGAGGTGAGTACCAATCAAAATAATTTTAATCGATCAAAACAATTAATCGATTAATCGAGGAATTAATAGTTAATTTCCACAGCCCTAGTAAAATACATTGATCTGAATAGCTTTACCCTCCAAAAGATTTGCAATTCTGTTAGTCCAGACTTGTGATCCAAAAACTTTTGCTGGACAGGTTATGGATATCTCTGTATACTGGAACCGACGAGAAAAAGCATAGGCGAGTGGGCTACTTAAATCTCCCCCCCCCCCTGGGCCCCTCCCATAAATTCACAGTACACAGAACATGGAAATGCAATTATTTTAGTAAATATAAACTGCTAAATATAGAGTTTTTTTGGAATATTCTGTTTTAACAAGTTTTATCTTTCTAGTGCACGTGTCAAAATAAAAAGATGAATTTGATTGGCTGTTGTGTACAACAAGATGACTTTTCCTGAAAGACAATAATAAATCATTAGTACGATGTCATGTCATTAGGACTTACATTAAGGGCTGAGGAAATGGACAATCCAACAGTCCCGCTGTCCACCGTGTTACGGGCCAGCACCGCAAAGAGGGCAGCAAAGAAAACCGCGAGGTTACCTACGAACTCCAGACGAATGGCCAGCCACCTGTTGAAGATACGTCACATTTCCATGTATCAGTTTTCATAATAATTCAGAATGGGGTTTTCAATTTTGAGTGGAGAGATTAAGAAAAACAGTTTACTGTGTTTTTCTCTCCAGGACTTTAACTGGATTTACTACAGTTATATGAAAAGTCATGTTTGGGTTTATATCTAAGCTTCCATGGGGTCACACCTCAAGTGTATGTTCCTTTTATCCTCATAAGCAGGTGGTGAGATTCCAAGCAGGGCTGCGCCCTGTACTGTCTGTTGGTAATCTGGTTAGCGTTCAGTCTCATCGGATTTCTTAAAATGTATGCATGTTCATTTAAATGCGTCACCATGCACTTTTCAATAGCTCCATTCAATTGTGAAGATCATTGCAAAAAAATCAACATGCCAGAATTTCTTCAACTCTATTCAACAAAAACTGTAAACAGGGAAAAATGATGGTTGAGGACACTATATTTTCCAGTGTCCATTACTATCACCAGCACTGGAAGACACAGAACAAGGTATAACAACACATTTAGTGAGAATTATCCCTCAGAAATATAAAAGACCAACCTCAGCTGAAGACATCAGAAGCTGGTCTAAAGCCCTGTACACACGATCGGATAACCTATGGATTTTCGTCTGATGGATTTGTCCATCGGAAATCCGATGAAACTGTTTTTCATCAGTCTTGGCCACACACCATCAGTCAAAAAACCGACCGTTCCAAACGCGGTGACGTAAAACACTCCGATGAGCCGAGAAAAATGAAGTTTAATGCTTCTGAGCATGCGTCAACTTGATTCTGAGCATGCGTGGGTTTTTTAACCGATGGACTTGCCCATAGACGATCGGAAATTCCCATCGTTTTTTATCCATTGGAAAATTTTAAAACAAGTTCTATTTTTTACAACCGATGGAAAAAAGACCGATGGGTACCATACATGATCGGTTGGTCTGATGAAAACCATCCATCGGACGGTTTTCATCAGTCAAACCGATCGTGTGTACGGGGCTTAAGAGCTACAAGAGGACTGGACTCAGCTTGTGACCAGGGCCGGTGCTACCACTAGGCAAACTAGGCGCACTGCTGCCTAGGGTGCCCGGCCACTGGTGTTCCTACTCACTGCAGCAAGCAACTAACTCTCAGCATCAGAAGGCAGCCGCCGCTTCGTTCGCACATAGTGTTAGAGGCACAGCAGTGGCGGAGGATTGTCTCTGTGTCCCGACTCCCGAATGAACGGAAGCAAGCAAACATTCATTGATGGGCACTGGTGGGCTGCATTGATGGGCGCTGGTGAGGCTGCATTTGATGGGCGCTGGTGAGGCTGCATTTGATGGGCGCTGGTGAGGCTGCATTTGATGGGCGCTGGTGAGGCTGCATTTGATGGGCGCTGGTGAGGCTGCATTTGATGGGCGCTGGTGAGGCTGCATTTGATGGGCGCTGGTGAGGCTGCAGTTGATGGGCGCTGGTGAGGCTGCAGTTGATGGGCGCTGGTGAGGCTGCAGTTGATGGGCGCTGGTGAGGCTGCATTTGATGGGCGCTGGTGAGGCTGCAGTTGATGGGCGCTGGTGAGGCTGCATTGATGGGCGCTAGTGAGGCTGCATTGATGGGCGCTAATGAGGCTGCATTTGATGGGCACTGGTGAGGCTGCATTTAATGGGCACTGGTGAGGCTGCATTTGGTTGGCTGCATTTTAGGGGGTGCTTCATAAAAAGGGTGGGGGTATACATGGGCAGGGCAAAGGGGGTGGAGCCAGGGGGGTGTCAAAAGGAGGTCTCGCCTAGGGTGTCAAAAATCCTTGCTCCAGCTCTGCTTGTGACACCAGAGACTAACAGCTAAGAAATACAAAGGACTGACTCCAGCTAGTGACACCAGAGGCATAGCTAAGAAACAGACAGAACTGACCTCAGCTGGTGACACCAGAAACCCAGCTAAGAATTACAGAACAGAGGATGGACCTTAGCTGGTGACACCAGAACCTTCAGCTAAGAAACAGATAGAACTGACCTCAACTGGTAGCACCAAAAGCTGATTTAAGAAATAAAAAGGACTGACCCCAGCAGTTAACATCAGAGGCTCAGCTAAGAAACAGACAGGACTGGCCTTAGCTGGCAACACCAGAAACACATGGAAGGACGACACATACCGATTTGTCCTGTCTAACAGTTCACGTTAAAAACAGAGGTTTAGTTTGCACACATTTGCAAATACATGCGTAAGCTGCAGAGCCACTTCAGGGCACCCCAGTGTACTGCAGTCCTAACTATAAATTTTGAGAGCCTGCATTGTAGGAGCACATATGTAATAATCATAGGCGTGCGGACAGGGTGTGCCAGGTGTGCCCAGGCACACCCTAATTACCCTGTGCAGCACAGATTTCCCCTGCTGTCCTGGTTCCCCTCCCTCCTTTCCCCCACAGCGCTACCGGCTTCCCTCCTCTCCTCTCTCGCCAGCTGTTGCTTTAGGATGAGTGGGGGAAGGGGTCGGTAAATATGTAATTTACTGGTCCCTTCCCTTTCTGAATGAACACTGTAAGTGATCGGTAGTGTGTGTTTGAGCTTTGGGGTGCACACCCTAATGCAATAGGCTGCGCACACCTGTGGTAATAATGGATAGATTGAGGGCAGGTATACCTGGAGGGGGCCCACTCCTCAAAGATACAGGGACACCCAGAAAATAGCACAATGTCAGTGAAGGTGTCCAGTGGCAAGTTATAGGTTGGGGCATTTGCTGTTTGTTTGTACCATTATTTAGTGGGGGGCACTGGACACCTCACCTTCGCTGCCATTGTATTATTTGCTGGGTGTCCCTGTGCCTTTAAGGAGTGGTGGGGCTTCCTCCAGGCATACCTGCCTCAATCCATCAATTATTATATACTGTATGTGCTCCTACTATGAAGGCTCTCAAAATGTATAGAGTAAGGACTTCAGATAATACTGGAGTGCCATGATATGACCTCTGTAGCTTATGCATGTATTTGCAAATGTGTAAAAACTAAACCCCTGTTTTTATTGTGAACTATTAAACAGGACATTTTGGTTTGTTGCAGGCTGGCTGGTAAGTTGAGCTGGGAATTTTTCTTTGTTTTTGTTTAAGAAATACAGAGGACTGATCTCAGTTGGGGACACCAGAAACTCGGATAAGAAATGCAGACTACTGACCTCAGCTGGTGACACCAGAAGCTTAGCTAAGAAATACACAGGAGTGAGCTCAGCTGGTGAAGCCAGAAACTGCTACATAGGACTTACCCAAGCTTGTAATACCAGAAGCTTGGCTAAGAAATACTAAGAAATACTGAGTACTGACTTTAATTGTTGACACCAGAAGCTCCGCTAGGAAATACACAGGAATGACCTCAGCTGGTGACACCATAAGCTCAGCTACATAGGTGTGCGCAGCCTATTGCATTAGGGTGTGCACCCTAAAGCTCAAACACACACACACTTGTGTGTGTGTCATATATATATGTGTGGCGGGCATGTACTATTTAGGGGCAGCCTCTGGGTGGTAGCATGACCCAGATGCACTAATTGGAAGAATAGGGCTGTATTCTGTTCGGGTGAGGACATCAGTGGTGTTAGTTACCTGCGGCTCAGTAGGTGGCACTGTCATTCTGAGCAGGGGTTGAACCACTACTGCAGTGCCGTACCCTTTGTGACCTCTCGCGGCAGCTGTACTGCGGGGCGGGAAACCCGCTGTGCTTGCTGGGGGAGGGTATAAAGGGGGCGGACATCTTCGCCACAAGGTCCGAGTCCCAGGCACCTTCAGCCTGAGGGCTGCTGTCCGTGGTCGGTGTTCAGGCGCCCTCGGCCTGTACACGTGGAGTTCGTTTTCCATCCCAGACACCTTCAGTCTGGGGTGAGGTACTTATCCGGAGGCCTGGGGCCCAGTATCTTCCGCTTGGTCCCGCGAGGGAGGGATTGTCCTAAGGTGCCCCTGGTGTTGGGCACCTGAACCCAGGGCATAAAGGACCGGAGAGGTGACCCTTCGTGAAGCTGGTGCAGCATATTGCCAGTGTCGGGTGGACCTCCGGAGAGCGCTTGGATGGATATATCTTTCTCCAACAAGGGCCTATTCATAAAGGAAGGTAATTCATGTTCTGTGACCGGTGGCAGCGGTACATCTGGTCAACTCAGGTCGGTGGCAGAGACCTGCTATTAGGCCTGTGGTAGGGGCCTCAACAGTTTACCCGGTCGGTGGCAGCGACCAATCTCACAGTCGGTGGCAGCGACTGTGCGCCAATCCTATTCGCCAAAGAAGGAATAGGAGAGTTCATTGTGCCTGGGCCTACTCGTATCCACACCCTGTTTGTTCGTTTGAAAGTTCAACTGATACTGTTCATATGTGAAGAAGAATAAAGGAGTGTTGGACTTTTTATGGTGTGGGGCTCCATTACTGACAGTCAAACTCGCCCTCTGCAGGAGGGCCAGAGGCTCCATCCAGAACACAGGACCCGAAGGTAAAAATAGTGTTGGCCTTCACCTCTACACCTTAGAGGACCTCACCCTCCTCCCGCATACCCCTAGACAAGCAAGCCACTTTATTCACAAGGGGACAGGGTAGGTGAGGCCGCTACATATATATAGCACCGGCACATTGATCTCCCTGCTGGCACAGAGAAGAGCGTAAGCACTTTTCTTTTGGCAGTGCCGGTAACAGGGAGATCTTTCCGACGGCACACAGAGTGATAATGCTAATGCGCATGGGGTAATTAGGGTGTGCCCAGGCACACTCGGCACACCCTGTGCACATGCCTATGCTCATCTAAGAAATACAGAGGACTGACCTTAGCTTGTGACACTAAAAACTCAGCTCAATCCTGACCTATCACAGCTGCGCTGGTGGGAAGTGGATCGTACAGATCCCGGAGAACCTTAAAGTTCCAATATTTAGAGCGTAAATCCCCCCCAAAAAATGTTGTCGTTTTGGATAGAGTAGGGAATGATTAAAAACCTTGTCAGGTTATTTATTTATTTATTACTGCATGTGTTTGATCAGGAAATCTTCCGTTATCACAGAATAAAACATGAAATCAAAGGACATCTCTCTATGGTACATAGAAATTCCCTTTTCACTAGAACAGGTGTGAAGATTTCCCCCCTTACCATTGTGGATTTTTCATAACTTTCTGTAGTAGAGACAATGCTAACCAGAACAAATGAAGTGGAAAAAAATCTCCCCAGTGGGGAGGGATTGTACACATGGCCCACACTGCAATAAACTGAATAGAATGGCTTTGGGTCAAGTTCCACTTTTCTTATGTGCAATACCTGTTGGAAACAATCCAGGAGTAAACACTCTTCTGATTGATGTCAATTGTGTCCTCATTATGTTGGAGGAACCTTTGCTGATGTCCATAGGCACGGATGACCGACAGACCAGACACCGTCTCCCCGAAGTGGGAATAGATGGGAGATCTCGTTACAGAATCCAACCGCCGCAGTTGTCGTGAAGTGGTGACGTAAAACCTCTAAATACAAGGAATAAAAACACTTTTACCATATAGCCCAAGTATCTGACACACGATAAGATGGAATAAGGGACCTTATTTATCAAAATTTCTGGAAACTCTGTGCATGGATTATAAGGTATATAATAACACTGCTACACCCTCACACCCCTGTTGATTGGTCAGAAGACCAAGATTGCTGTGTGATATGTTCATTTCTTCAGAATCTGTTTTAAAGGGTGAAAGGGCAAAATTTCTCATCAGGTCTCCAGAGCAGAAGTTGGATTAGGTGGGTATCTGCCTGTAAAGCTATGGCTTGTCCTATGGCTTGCTAGAAACCCAGCAGGCATCGGGTTCCCCTTACTTCATCCTGTCTTCGTTTCCTAGCTTGTGTAGATTCCTCTAATGAGTGGAGCCCAATGTTGCCATTCTTTTTTAAATATATAAGGCAATTAATTAGTCTATGAACTACTACATCAATGCAACAAAGTTTTGCCTGTCCATCTTTAAGGATGAGCTCCGGCGTGTTCGCACAGCCAACGTGCAGAGCCCGCCAGGAAGTCGGCACTGCGCTGCGCTAATCACAGGCAGTGAGACATTGTCCCAATGCGCGGCTGCAGAGACCGGGAAATGTCTCACTGCCTGTGATTAGCGCAGCGCAGTGCCGACTTCCTGGCGGGCTCTGCACGTGGGCTGTGCGAACACGCCGGAGCTCATCCTTATATCCATCTTACATGGCTCCTGTCTCATCACAGAAGAAGCTTAATGTGATTGGGGAACTATTGGTAGCTCTTCCCATGAGGCATGAAAAGTAATCTCAAAGACAGTCTTTCTCAACCTTTTTACCCCAGAGGAACCCCCAAAATAGTTTTCAGGTAAGTAAGAAGAGTGACACCCTTACAAACAATTAAAAAGAGCATTGGTTGCCAGGAAAACTATCTTGTTCAAAAGGACAGTTAAACGCAGTCTTACCCCTATAAAAACTGAAATACATAAGCCGCAAATGTCCAAAAAAATTTGATAATATCTGGTGGGCCTGGGTGAGGGCGAGGCCGAATCCCAGCTGAACTCACATTTGCCAGAAGCGTGGCTCAAAGGTGTTGGGGGTCTTCCTAGACTGGGATGTGTGTGGCACCTGCCCCCCCCCATCCCTGATCCCCCCCGTGCTAACTCCTGCTGCTACTCTATTTTGATCCTCTTCTGGATGTACCCTTCGAGTGCCTTAGAATCTTATGCCCCAACACGATCCGAATATCGTACGACAGATCGTACGATTTTTTTTCGCTTGATAATCGCAAGTAAAAATACGGCAGAAAAAAATAAAACGGAAGTGATGTCATGTGTTGTAATGTATTTGTATTGTATTTTCGGACGACAACTATACTGACTAAACGAAAATTGTACGATCTGGCATCGTACAAGGAAAATTTTCGTGTTTGCCCGATCGAATAATATCGGATGAACTGTCGTGATCGGCTCTCGAAAGTAGTGTACACACGATCCGAAAATCGTACGATTCTTCCTCGGACGACCGTTTTCGTCCGATATTCGGATCGTGTGTACGGGCCATTCGGATAAATAAAGTTGTATGTCTCCTCATTGAACCCTTCTGTAAGCATATATTGTTGATACCTTTATATATACCTGCTGATGTATTGTGTACCTTTCTATTTCTCTTGTAATTGTGTCTGATAAATAAAAACTTTACTGTCAAAAAAAAAAAAAAAGAGCATTGGTATCATACTGCTTTTGGCAAGTGGTGTTGGCTTCAGAACTATGTGGTAGGGTTGCCACCTCATCCCTTTAAAACTGAACACCTATGAATTACACAGGTTCTGTGGCTGATTAAGGTGGTAATTAACCACTTAAGCCCCGGGCCATTTTGCTGGTCAAAGACCGGGCCACTTTTTGCGATTCGGCACTGCGTCGCTTTAACTGATAATTGCGTGGTCGTGCGACGTGGCTCCCAAATAAAATTTACGTCCTTTTTTTCCCACAAATAGAGCTTTCTTTTGGTGGTATTTGATCACCTATGCGGTTTTTATTTTTTGCGCTATAAACAAAAATAGAGCGACAATTTTGAAAAAAATTCAATATTTTTTACTTTTTGCTATAATAAATATCCCCAAAAAATATATAATTTTTTTTTTTGTTTTCCTCAGTTTAGGCCTATACGTATTCTTCTACATATTTTTGGTAAAAAAAATCAAAATAAGCTTTATTGATCGGTTTGCGCAAAAGTTATAGCGTGTACAAAATAGGGGATAGTTTTATGGCATTTTTATTAATAATTTTTTTTTTTACTAGTAATGTCGGCGATCAGCAATTTTTATCATGACTGCGACATTATGGCGGACACATCAGACACTTTTGACACATTTTTGGGACCATTGTCATTTTTACAGCAATCAGTGCTATAAGAATCCACTGATTACTGTGAAAATGACACTGGCAGTGAAGGGGTTAACCACTAGGTGGCGCTGTAGGGGTTAAGTGTGCCCTTGGGAGTGCTTCTTACTGTAGGGGGGATGGGCTGTGTGTGACAAGACAGTGATCACCGCTTCCGATTACAGGAAGCTGTGATCACTGTCATTGTCACTAGGCAGTGCGGGGAGATGCTTGTTTACATCAGCATCTCCTCGTTCTTCCTCACCGTGAGATGATCGCGGGTACCCCCACGGCGATCGAGTCCGCGGGACCAACGGTCGGGCTCGCGGCGGGCGGGCGCGTCCACAATGCCGCTTCCTTAAAGGGGACATACAGGTACGTGCCAGGAGTGCCATTCTGTCGACGAATAAGTGCGTGCGTCGGTCGGCAAGTGGTTAAACTCACTTGGTGCCTCATCTGCATTAAATTAGCCTCAGAACCTGTGTAATTCATATGTGTTTGGGTTTAAAGGGATGAGGTGGCAACCCTACTATGTGGGCATCGTCACATTGGGATGTCAGTCCATCAGCCACAGCTCAAAAAACCTCCAGCAACCTCTTGGGGAACCCTTGTTAAGAATGGCTGCTCTAAGCCAAAGCCACCACGCTGGTCCTTCCCCATTAAGGTCTGGTCTTGTGATTGGCTCCCTTTTCCAGTATCTGATTTAGGGCTTGCGTTGATGGGGTTTGGGGTTCATGTCAGTGGAATCAGTTGGAGATTAGTTTGTTGTGCTTCTGAGATCATTCTGAATTCATTGATAGTTGCATTTGACCTGCAATTGATCCTCTGACTTTCTTTAAAGCGTTTGTTACCCCTACATTTCATATTCCTGATATGTGCCTGCTGTACCATGTACTTGTATGAATAATACCCTGTTCTCTTTGTATTGCTTCCTCTATGTGACATCCCTGGTATTCTTGCCAGGCTCTCTGCTTTCCTATTAAAAACTGATCACACTAAGCACAACGTGGTCAGTTCTCTAGTGTTGGGAACTCAGCCTGCTCTCCTCCAATGATCAGACTTGTCCTGACATGCCCCTGCTGCACAGCCATTCACTGGGAAGCTCATTGTGCTGCTGCTCCTCCTCCCCCAGCTCTTACGCAGCTGAGAACAGAGTATGTGATCACTTATAAAAAAAAGGGAAAAAGGGTATTTATAATGTTTTTTATATCTATACAAAGATATTTTGCCTTGCATTTCTATTTTAAACTGAATGGTTTGTTTTACAAGGTGATCATTTACAATCACTTTAAGCAAATGTTGCATTTCCATAGACTTGTATAGGAGTGCAAACCCCGCTTGAAGTGAACAAAAGCCTGTCGACACAGACCCTTACAGTGTGGTGAAGATTTTCCCCAGGCCACATCAGGCGGTATTGGCTTAGGTTAAGATTCCAGAAGGAAGAAAGATGATGATACTATCCTGGCAACATTTTCCGAGAAAATTCTACTTAGGTCTAAACAATTCACGTTCCTACAAAAAGAAAATAGTTTGGATGAACATAAAATAGTTATTCAGTTTACCTGGACAAAATAATAGAAAATGGCCAGAGGGATGATGATGGCGGCAAAGATGGGCGTGGCCAAGCAGATGACAAACAACGTGCCGATGACTCCCAGTACGCAGGATACCCAGCTGCGGAATGACATGGGGATGGTCTCATCCACCGTGAAGATATCCTACACAGCAATATATTTAATAATGAACATTCAGCATTAATCTACAGCAATATCTTAACAGGATTATTTGTGTTGTTCTAACATTTATCTTTCTTACTGTACCATATTTCCCCATTTAGTTAAATGACTATTATGACCTTGCAATGCTGAGGTCTTTGAACTAAGTCCCAACTGTCCTTCAGAGCTCTGGCTCAGTACCGATCACTCAGTGTGTTCATTCATAACTGAAGCTTCAGCTTGTGAAGGAACAGGAAGCCACACAGCACAGAGCACTTCCCATTCATTCACTGTCCTGTGCAGCTGAGACTGCCGAGAAAGAGACTGGGGAATCTCTGTCCTCAGTCCCTTTCTCTGTCCCAAAAGTGAGACATCGGGGATCTGTTTAGACCCCTGATATTTCACCAAAGTCCCCCAACGGGGCTCCTAAAAAAAAATTGCAAAAAATAAATAACTACTGACACTGTCCACTGTATATACAGTATCTCACAAAACTGAGTACACCCCTCACATTTTTGTAAATATTTTATTCTATCTTTTCATGTGACAACATTGAAGAAATGACACTTTGCTACAATGTAAAGTAGTGAGTGTACAGCTTGTATAAGAGTGTAAATTTGCTGTCCCCTCAAAATAACTCAACACACAGCCATTAATGTCTAAACCGCTGGCAACAATAGTCAGTACACCCCTAAAAGAAAATTCCAAATTGGGCCCAAAGTGTCAATATTTTGTGTGGCCACCATTATCTTCCAGCACTGCCTTAACCCTCTTGGGCATGGAGCTTCACAGGTTGCCACTGGAGTCCTCTTCCACTCCTCCATGATGACATCAAAGAGCTGGTGGATGTTGGAGACCTTGCGCTCCTCCACCTTCCCTTTGAGGATGTCCCACAGATGCTCAATAGGGTTTAGGTCTGGGGACATGCTTGGCCAGTCCATCACCTTTACCCTCAGCTTCTTTAGCAAGGCAGTGGTCGTCATGGAGGTGTGTTTGGGGTCATTATCATGTTTGAATACTGCCCTGTGTCCCAGTCTCTGAAGGGATGGGGTTCATGCTCTGCTTCAGTATGTCACAGTACTTGTTGACATTCATTGTTCCCTCAATTGCACCCCATGTTTCCCAATGAGTACCGTTCATATCTGTGCAAACTAAAGTCGCAGTGAATATTGACCCTCCAGGGCTTTCAGCGATGGGAATGAGCGGGGATTCTTACCCTCTCTCTTTATGAGAAGGATATACTTAAATCTTTTGATCAGTTGGTAAGAAAATTATCTTTGAACCCTAGATGGTTCTTTCAATTTTTGCAGCTGCAACATGGCCTATATGTCAAATTTTCTTCTTCTCCGGTTTTGTTTCCCCCCGGTCCCAGTCTTGGAAAGAGTGGTTCAGGCAATTGTTACTAAAGGCCTAATATCCGTTACATATAAGTCTCTACTACAGTGTACTTCTAATAAGTTTCACTGTCCATCTAGAGAAAAATGGGAGCGCGATATCGGTCCGATATCTGACCATGTCTGGGATAGGATTCTTCAGGCTCTTCCCCTTGTATCTTTTTCACCCTCATTTAGATTAACACAATTTTATATATTGCATAGGGCATATAGGACCCCAGAAGTTTTGTTTAATATTGGCTTAACAACTGACTCTGCTTGCTCCAGATGTGGCAATCCGGGGTCATTGATACATTTACTATGGCGATGCCCGAAACTCCAGAAGTATTGGGCAGAGGTTGTGGGTACACTTAATGGGATCTTAGATCTGAATCTTTCAGTGGATCCTTTAATGTGTCTACTGGGCTATCTTGATATCTTAGTGCTTAAACCACCAAGGGGGTTTACTGTGGCTCGAAGACAAATTGCCGTTAGGTGGACCTCCCCGCACCCTCCAACAATATCTGATTGGATATTTGATCTGAATAGATCCATTTCCTATGAGAGGCATATTTTTTTAGGAGGAATCTATCTAAGAGGTTTGATACTACCGTGGCTTTACCATATGGATACGGGACGGAGTTAGGAGGTACGATTCCCAGATTCCCGGTAAAATCCCAATAAAAATCGCTGGATTTTTAAGTCTCACAAGTGTGAATGGACACTAAACTGAACATCTCAACTGATTATTGTAGGTTACTGCATGTTATTACCACTTGCAAAATGTTAACAAGTTAGCTCTGATAGCCATTAAATATAAACATGAAAATACAAGAACATGGACTGACCTTGGCGAACCTGTTGACAATTCGCCCAGTTGGAGTTGTGTCAAAAAACTGCATAGGAACGTGGAGCATATTGCGGAGGAGCTGTACATGAAGGAGCCGTGATGCGCGCACTGTACCAGCAGCAACCAGAAATGCACCAGCAAACACGAAGATCCCTACAAGGGTCAGACATCACCTCTTTATTATCTGCACAGAATTAGTTGATATCAAAGAGCGGTCTTATGGCTGACCAACTCCAACCCTTAAAAGAAAACTCCACTTTCATAAACATCCACTGCCGCTACTGTGCCCATCCACTGCCTCTACTGTGCCCATTAACTGCCGCTACTCTGCCCATCCACTGCCGCTACTCTGCCCATCCACTGCCGCTACTCTGCCCATCCACTGCCGCTACTTTGCCCATCCACTGCTGCCAGTGTGCATCTCCCGCCCACCCGGCACTTACCTTGTCTCGGTGGGGCTTCGGTTCACGGCGGCTTGGTCCTCCATGCGCCTCGATCTCTTCTCCCGCCCTCTCTTCCCGTCCTCTGCTATGATTGGACGCCTGATAGGCGGCATCCAATCACAGCGCCTGTCGTTTCAGCCAATCAGATGACAGGTAACACAGACTTGAGCACCTAATTAGCTGAGAGGCGGTTCAGTGTTAGGAAAGTGATTCATTCGCTTTCCTAACACACAGCTGAGTGAACCGCGAACGCCCAGCATGGTGCCCGCTGTTCACCATTTTGGATGCCTATTAGAGCCTATGGCTCTAATCAGGTGCTTTCAAAAAACACCTGTCCGCTGTAATTCAGGTGCCCAGCGCCCGACAAGGGGTCGGGCACCTGAATAGGGGGTGGAAGCGGCGATCATAGATAGATTCATGCAACTCGATTTAAATCATAATTTTTAAAGAGCAACTGTCATCTCTGTCCCGCAGTGGCTCCTCCTCTGACCCGCTGTGTGTTGACTCACAGACAGTCCCATTCCCTTTAATGGGATGGCTGGTGATGTGGCAGTGACACAAGGTGAGGGGCATGGGGTCAGCAGGTGAGTGGATGCCCGCTAACGGGCACTGCCATGATGGATCTGAAATGACAGGTGCTCTTTAAATGTAAGGACCTATTTTTGCTGGTAATATTTGCAAACAAAATGAAGGTTTTCTATTTAGAATAATAAGCTGTCAGGTTCCCAGATAGCAAGGATAACTTGCCACAAATTTGTTCCAGTGTTGAATTGTAAGTCTGTTAACATTCTGCACATTTTCACAGGCAAGTTGTACACTTGCAGAATACTTGAAGCACAAGTTCTAGTTGACACTTTTCCAATTTGTAGAAAATTTGCGTGCCAAGTCTCTAGCAAGAGCAAAGTTGCAGTGGTGAGTCTACAGCAAGAGCTCTGCAAGTCTACGGCATGAAAATTTGGACACAGTGCCCCCTGTGGTGGGATGACTATTGCACAACATAACTGATCCAGAACTTGCAGTAGACTTGCAGAAAGAAAAGCCCGGAGCAAAAAATGAGAGAAAAGAAATGAGCGGAGGGCTGGCATGACTAGGGAAACAGGGTACAGGATGTTAGAAGTATTAGGATTGGGTAGGAAGTTTAGTGGGAGGGGGAGTAAGTAGGAAAAGGAGTTGTCCCCTCCCAGTTCAGGGAGACAGAGCTATGGCAGAGGGGGAGCTGTTTCGGGCCTAGCTGCGGTCGGTAGTGGCACCAGGGAGCGCAGGTTGGTTACAGGAGACCCTGGGGCCAATGCTTGCTTGAAGAGTGGTGGGGGCAGGTACAGGGGGGGGAGGGAGTCCACGTGAGCTTGAAGGTTACTGCCTTCAGAGCGCTTCTTACCCGACTATCCCCTAGAGCCCAGCGCCAGCCAATTAGTCTCCCCTTGGCCCCATTCGGGCCCCCCCCGCTAAGCGTTCACATTTCTCACAAGGGGGGGTCCCGGGAATCATCCCCCTCATAGTCAGGGCCCAGCGGGCGGCCGCACCGGCGGTTCGGGGTGGCCAGGCAGCTCGCTCGACACATGGACCAGAAGAGTGCGGGCCTCACCCCTGATGGGACGGTAGCGGGGGGTGGAGCCTCAGCGGGGGAGATCGTCGGTCGCGGTCACTGTGCCCTCTGCAGCCTCGGCCAGGTGACCCCCAGGTGATGATGGATCGCCAGGGGAGGGTGACAACGCGCCTGATGTCTCTTGGCAGGGCGGGGGGGGGGGAAGTCGTCCCCCCCGCCCGCGAAAAGCGACAGAGAAGTCCATGGGCGGGTCTGGAGCTCAGTGGCAGGGCCGGAGGGCTGCCAAATCCTCTGCATCCAGAGACGCTGCTCCTGGAGGGCTTTCATCAGATGCGGGCGAGCCGGCTGTCCTATGGTCGCAGGGCGAGCTGACGGCTTCGGAGCACGATCAGTTTCCCCTGAGACGATCGGCAGCGATGGAGGCGAGATGGTCGGCTGGTGGGAATTTTTCCTAGGCAGCCCGGTAAGTAAAAAAAAAAAAAAAAAAAAAAAAAAAATTTTCTTTGCCATATAGGGGATAGTATAGTGGGTCCGTGGGGGTGGTCCTACTGCAGGTGCTGGGGAGACATTGGTAACGGGGGGCTACTGCAGGTGCTGGGGAGGCATCAGTAACGGGGGGGCTCGCAGGGTGATTCTCCCCGGGTGGACACAATGGATGGGGCTGCACTTGGGGGGAGCTTCAGGCTTGCAGGGTTTTTTATTGGTGGGGCTTAAAGATTTTGGTTGGTGGATTTGGGAAGGTGGTCGGGCCGTGTGGTCCCGCTTGCAGGGAGGGATAGTATATCCTCATCACCCGTAGCGGTGCCGGCTGTGTGGGAGTCTGCGCATGACAGCTGATAGTGGGGTGCAAGTGGAGCAGAGGGTTTTTGAAGTTCGTGGTAGCAGGGGACGCCGCGGGAAAACGGGATGTCATACGTTTGGCTGATTTAGCCACAGGTACAGTTGGTTTTAGGGTCCGCTGGGTGCTCACTTAAAGCCTGAGGTCCAGGATAAGATCTAAAAGGGTGAGTACGTAGAGATGTTGTTCACTCCTGCTGTTAAAAAAAAAAAAAAAAAATTAAAAATTTGGGGTTACGCCACGGTATTCCAACAATGGGAGGTGGTGAGAAGGGGAGGTATTGGTTGATTACATGTACTATCGGAAATAAGTTGCAAGCATTTGACATGAGGGTGATTGGGGGGAAGAACCCTGAACCTGTCGGAGCTCTTTTGTTACCCAAATTCGGTAGGGGATGCTTACAGGGTTCACGGAGGTGCGGTTTGGATGCGGTCTGGGAGCAGTTTGGCGTAGGAGGGGATACATCCGGCACTACGGTGGGATCACAACGACATCAGGCTGGGAATGCGCCTTGTGACATCTGCTAGGCCCCAAGGGCAGTTGTTTCCTGGTAGGGGCGGGTGTTACTCCACCCAACCCACCCCCCCCCCACAGTATAACAGTCCGGCTGGAGTAAGTAGGCCTGTTAGCGGTACACGTAGGGCACGGGTAAATTCGGTGGAGTGTGTCGGTACAAGCACTAAGGTTCTGGGTTTGGGGGGGGGTTGGGATCACACCCTGTCGGTATGCTTCAAACATGGGAGAGGAAGGACGCCGGTGATGGGGGAACGGCGGCGGCCGTTTCTTGGTAGGTATACGGATGGTACAGCAGCGTAGCTGTTAGACTAAGGTTTTTTCTTTTCAGTGGGGTTTCACATGCCGTGTGATTTATGTTCGGCCATGCTGCGTCCCAATGTAGTTTCTGAGAAACTGCCCAGGGAAAGTAGCATTAGGACGCATAGGCGGCTCTTTCCCTTCCCAATCTTTTGTTGATTTGGGGGTTCCCCTTTGGGGTGTAGTGCCAAAGTAGGAGCTCAACAAATTTGGGCTGATGCACCACCTTTCTTCCCAAAAAGGGGGGTTGGTCAACAATGCCATTGACACGGGAGGACACATAGTGAGTTACGCTTCCTTGGATGCGGAACGGTATTGGGCTCGTCGGATTGGTCAGGGCCGCCCGGACAGCTTCCGGTTGTGGGGTTGGTGGGGTACTGGGGTTTTTTATGTCGATATGGGTCTGCAGATTGGTTGCTCTGTCTCCGGGGCACTGTTTAGCAGTTCAACTTGGGGGAAGGTGTGATGAGGGATGTGTCAGGAGTATCGCCCATCAGCCATTATTTGGACGATTTTCTGTGCGTAGGCCTGGCGTCGCCAACTATCTTCGGGGTGCTCCTGTCTACATTGGAGCACATCGCAAGGATCAGATCGCCTAAGCATTTTGTGCGTTGGGTGGACTCACAGGGAGGATTTGCGGGTGTGCCTCATTACTGGACAGGTTTCCCAGGAGGGGACTGGGGGGGTTTGGTGCGGTTAAGAACTATGAGTGGGGGTGGTACACAGTGTCGGGTGGCTCGACAGGTTTGGGGGCATTCTTTCAAAGGCGGGTGTAGTGGGCCTTCGGTCTTGGATTGACAGGGGTTTTCACACAAGATCTGGTGCTGCTGGAGTCATTTTCAGTGGTATGGTGGGGCGCCTCAGTAAGGGAGATGAAGGTTTGGTTCCACGGGTATAACCTGGGTATGGTACGAGTGATCAAGAGTCGCTGTGTCGTCTCCCCCGGTTGTTTCAGCTGTTGCCACACTCGGTGTGGTTATGCCTGCAAGTGCATGTGTCGTTTACTTCGTGCATCTAACGCCAGTGGAGAACGTCATAGCTGGAGCGTTTCCTCGCTTTTCAGTGGGGATAGTTTCCGGGTGGTGGAGCTGGTGGCGGGGTAACGTGGGGTGTCCCGTCCTGTCTGGAGGTGTGAGATTCCATCGGAGTCGTCCACTTCTCGGAAGGCTAGGCAGTAGTGGCAGGTGGTAGTTCACATGAGTGAAGTGGATTCGGTGGGGCGAGGGGGTTAGACTGTTGACGTTATACTTTATTTCTAGAAATAGGACCAATGGGGTGGCCGGGCTCGCGTTAAAAAAAAAAAAAAACTAGCGGGTTTGACGTTTCTGGTCAAAGGCTGGGTTGCCCGGAATTTACGGAAGAATTTTGGGTGTCTCCTGGTTATATCATAAAAAAAAAAAAAAAAAATATATAAAAAAATTATAATAATAATAAAATGTTTGGGCAGCTGCAGGGTTTGGGCAGCAGCATATGAGGTTTCCCTAGTTAGAGGGAGTTGTTTTCGTTGGCAAGTTTATTCTCGTTTTCCAAAAAAAAAAAAAAAAAGGTATAATAATAATAAATAAATTTGGGGTCTTTTAGTTTGGGGAGCTGCTCAGCCTTTCCAAGTCCGTCAAAGGGGGAATGTGGGTTTATGAGATTAGGTGCAAGAAGGAGGGGGTGTCGTTGGTGTTACTGATATACAAGATGGAGCAGGTAGGCAGGGGTCAGTTGGTGCGGGCTTGGTTCCGCCTGGCTAGCAGTGGTGTCCGGAGGGGGTCGTGAGGGGGGTTTTTATTTGGGAGGTGCGTCCCGGGGCAGTCGGGTCCTTCTTAATGCACACGGACGGGTCCCCCTTTGTTGTTCAGGTTTCACAGGGTTTCAGTTTCCAGGAAGTGCTGCCGGGTTGGGGCTTGGATGAGAGGGCATGTTCTTCTCGTTTCTTTCAGGGTTGGGGCTGTGACCGAGGCGGCTAAGGTGGGATGGATGCTGAGGCGGTTAAGCGCTTTGGTAGGTGGGAGTCTTGTAGATTTGTGCTATACATTCGCCCCCATCAGCTGGTGGGATTCGAATAGTGGTGGGCTGGGTGGAGAGAGTGTATGGGGCTGTGATGATTTTGGGCTTGCTGAGGTCTTGGTGGCTTGTTTCTTTCTCTTCTTGCAGGTTCGGTACAGGCCCTGGCCTGGATACTGGGCCATTCGATCGTGTTTAAAAATACATAAAAAAAAAAAAAGGGGTAATGAGGGGCGGATGTGGGGCCAGAGGGTCAGCAGGTGGGGTTTCCAAGCCAGGAGGTTTGTGCTAGATGGCTGGGAGTTCCGGGAATGCTATGGAGTGGAGGGGCTCCAGAGGTACAGCTTTGCACGTCTGTATAGGCCGCCTGACGTTTTGGTCCTGCACGTAGGTGGTAATGATTTAGGGGTAAGGTCGATGGCATTCCCGGACATGGTCATTGGGTGGTTGGACATTGTCACTCGGACCGCATGGAATGGGGCTTGGTCTTTAGAGGGTATCTACAGGGCCCGTACGAAGCTTAATTGGGAAGTGAGTAGATTTGTAGTGAGGAATGGAGGGTTGGTGGTAAGGCACATGGAGTTGGTGGTGGATGTCTGGAGGTACCTGCGGGGCAATGGTGTGCACCTCACTGCTGTGGGGTGTGACTTATGGGCATTGGGAATGCAATATGGCATACAGTGAGCTCTGGGGTGTGGGGGGCCCCCAAGGGTAAGGTTTTTCCCTTGGGTGCTGTGGCAGGTGTTGGTCTTTGCGGATGAAGGAAGATACCTTGGAAGGAATGAGTTCAGGACCTATCGTTGGTATGGGTCCTGATGGTTGGATTTCAGCTAACGGACGTTTAGCTAAAATGTGTTGGTAACGGGTGCACTGCGGTCCGTGGTTGTCTCTGAGCCAGCCGGTCGGCTTGAGGCCTATAAGCATATGAGAGGTACCGCAGTGCAATATTTTATCAGATGGTTATGGAGGTTCCCGCAAAAGACCAACGCTAGGATTTTGATATTATTTTGGAAATATATTTATTTAATAAATAAGGCTGCTACGGCCTATGTTTTACTCCAATTTCGGTGTGGTCTCGTTAATTTAGGATTATGGGTAAGAAGTTGGAGCAAACAGGGGGTAAGCAGTAAGTACATCTGTTATACATTAGTCAAGAAAAGCCCGGAGCAAAAAATGAGAGAAAAGAAATGAGCGGAGGGCTGGCATGACTAGGGAAACAGGGTACAGGATGTTAGAAGTATTAGGATTGGGTAGGAAGTTTAGTGGGAGGGGGAGTAAGTAGGAAAAGGAGTTGTCCCCTCCCCCAGGTCACCACAGTGTGAAGGAAAGTTCCCGCCCACCCTCCCCTGGTTATGTCCGTATGGTCTGGTTTGTGTTGTTGTTCTTTCTATTAACAGGTATGGTGTTCTGGATGTCGTGGCAGTAGCGGGTGTTGGTCTTTGCGGATGAAGGAAGATACCTTGGAAGGAATGAGTTCAGGACCTATCGTTGGTATGGGTCCTGATGGTTGGATTTCAGCTAACGGAGGTTTAGCTAAAATGTGTTGGTAACGGGTGCACTGCGGTCCGTGGTTGTCTCTGAGCCAGCCGGTCGGCTTGAGGCCTATAAGCATATGAGAGGTACCGCAGTGCAATATTTTATCAGATGGTTATGGAGGTTCCCGCAAAAGACCAACGCTAGGATTTTGATATTATTTTGGAAATATATTTATTTAATAAATAAGGCTGCTACGGCCTATGTTTTACTCCAATTTCGGTGTGGTCTCGTTAATTTAGGATTATGGGTAAGAAGTTGGAGCAAACAGGGGGTAAGCAGTAAGTACATCTGTTATACATTAGTCATGTTTGCAAAGAAAGTTAATCTGGAGTCATGCAATGCGGACTTGCTGCAATTGTGCAACAAATTTGTGAAACCTGGCAAGTTTAGCAATAGTCATTTTCAAACTTACAGCACAATTGCTTGCTATCTGGGTTAGTAAAACAGCCAAAACATAACCAATTTTAGGTTATTAGGTTAATCACACATAGTTGGAGAACTACTCAAATTCTTTTATTTAATTAAAACAATAACATTCTATTACTTGCTTTACCCACAGGTAGAGGAACGTCATTAAAATATTCCCAAACTGGGTCTCTTTTGCAACCTGCTGCCATTTTGCTCCTTAAGGGAGGATTAAAGCACTATAAACTATGTGCAGAAAGATCACAAGGTTTATAAGCTGCTTAGAAGGTTTCACTTGCCCTTATGCCGCGTACACACGATCATTATTCATGGCGGTTAAAAAACCGCCGTGAATAATGACATTAAAAACGAGGGAACGGCTTGTTCCCCACACACGGTCGTTTTTCACGTCATTTTTTCTCTTGTCGAGAAAAACGACCGTCTGTGGGCTCGGCGGCAGTGTTTCCCTATGGGAAACACTGCCGCGGAAAAAAATGTCGAGAAAAACGACGAGAAAAATTAGAGCATGTTCTAATTTTTGTCGTAGTTTTTAATTCCGTTTTTCCCGTCGGGAAAAATGACAAAATGCCCACAGACGATCGTTTTTCTCGTCAAAAGGAAAAAATTAAATTTTTCTCGACGAGAAAAAAACGGTCGTGTGTACACGCCATCACTCCTCACACTTGGAGCCTAGTACAGATGCATTTGTTTTCAAACAATCATACAGTTTGTAGTGTACATAGATTTGCAAAACAATGGGATAAAGGAATATTCCTGGACTTTGTTTTATCTCATGGTTACTGTGAAATTGTGTAAATGCATCAATGCAGTGCATGTTATCTCAGCTTGCAGAGCTTGGATTCATTAAATGGGTTTACTAAAAATGTAAATATTGCAGATTATACAGCCTCATGCTACATAACTAAGCTCCATTTCATGCTAAATAAACAATTAATAATGTATCTTAACTAGAAAACTATCTTTAGATAGATTTTTACTCCAAAAGCATTTTATTTTAATAAATTTGATAAAAATCTAAACAAAATAATTTAAATCGAAAAAATCTGATAAAAAAAGAAAATCTGATTTAAATCCAAAAAAATCTGATTATTTTTTTAAAAATTGTTTTTTATCCACCCTGCTAGTAACAGAACCCATGGACTGGATCAGCTTTAAGGTTTATAGAAGAGGGGTCCTTTAGGGCAGGAGAAAAGGCGAGTCTACCTATACTTATGCGGAGGTCAGAGGCGTAGCGTGGGGGGGCAGGGGGGTCCGTGGCCCCGGGCGCAACATTTAGGGGGCGCCATTCCGTGCCTCCGAGTCCTCCTAATTTTAATTTTCTGTGTCCGGGTGTCCCCGATCTCTGGCTGCCATGTTTAGTGTCCGGCGCCCTGTGATTGGGCGTATGGGGGTCATGTGCGGCGTGTGGCTGGCCTGTCTGTGATCGCTCTAGAAGTCCCACCTCCGCCACATGACCGCCATACGCCCAATCACAGTGTGCCGGGAAACACTGAACATGGCAGCGGGAGACGTGCACTGTGTGAGCTGCCGGGGCCGCTATCTTCCCCTCCGCCTGTCCCTCTGCTCTGGTACGACGCTGTGTGTCGAGCGGAGGGCGAGCACGGTGGAGATGGGAGCATGGAGCGGAGGTGCAGCCGACATCTGACAAGGAGGAGCGGAGCCTCCACTACACTGACAAGGAGCGGGGCCTCCACTACACCTGGAGGTGCAGCCGGCGTCTGACATGGAGCGGAGGTGCGGGTGGATGGCGCTGGTGGGGAGTCCTGCACATCCGTCCAGATCCAGTGCTGAGGTCATGAGGAGAGTCCTGGCGAAGAGCAGAGAGGTAAGGAGGATGTATTGGCTGTGTGGAGGGGGAGGGGGGTGTGAGTAGTGCAGGAAGTAGGACTCCTACTGTAGGTGTAAGGTCAGGGGGTCAGTGTAGGTGTAAGGTCAGGGGGTCAGTGTAGGTGTAAGGTCAGGGGGTCAGTGTAGGTGTAAGGTCAGGGGGTCAGTGTAGGTGTAAGGTCAGGGGGTCAGTGTAGGTGTAAGGTCAGTGTAGGTGTCAGGTAAGTGTGTCAGGGGGTCAGTGTATGTGTCAGGGGGTCAGTGTATGTGTCAGGTAAGTGTGTCAGGGGGTCAGTGTATGTGTCAGGTAAGTGTGTCAGGGGGTCAGTGTATGTGTCAGGGGGTCAGTGTATGTGTCAGGGGGTCAGTGTAGGGGTCAGATAGGTCACATGTGTTCATAAAATGGAAAGAGTGCAGCTCTATGTGGTTAAAACCATGCGTGAAATTAATGTTAAACCTTGAAATGTAAACAAATGATATGTGAAAAATGTATTAAAAAGAAAACTAATGCAGAGTCCAAAAAGAACACAACATAGTCCGTGAAGAGTTCATTCCAAAAGCAAATCCGTGAAGGGTTAATTCCCCCCAAAAAAAGACAAATTGCTTGCCAAGAAAGTGAAGTTCGGTGAATAATAAGTCCCAAAATAAATCAGGGTATTGCCAGAGAAGTAGTGAGTGATAGAAATCTTCCCAAGAGCAGCGTGATTTTTCAGGTGTGACACCCAAGTGATTAATATCTTGCTTACCAGATAGCCGTGACTGATGCACGCTGCTCTTGGGAAGATTTCTATCACTCACTACTTCTCTTTGTCTTTTTTTGGGGGGAATTAACCCTTCACGGATTTGCTTTTGGAATGAACTCAACCCACTTGCTGACAACCCACGCTACGCCACTGGCGGAGGTAATTCAGAAAGGAAAATTATGGTAACTATTTGATCATTTTCTGTTTTGCATGACAGTATGGAAACTGGTTCAATTACCGTATTTATCGGCGTATAACACACACCCTAACTTAAGGAGGGAAGTTCCAGGAAAAAAACTTATCACAGGCCCCTGCGTATAAAACGCAGGCACAGTTTACCCTCTATTTTCAAGGTAAAAAAGTGAGTGTTCTACGCCAATAAATACAGTATTTTGCCAGTCTATGTAGACTATAGCTTTGTCTACATCTTACAGCACAAGGAAGGTGTTTAGTAACACAGAAGCATGTGACAAGCAGCTGCAGACCTGCCATGGGACACTAAAAACCTGATAAATTAGGCTCCATTAGCCTACACTGGAGGTATCTTTATGATTGAATAATGCATGTAAACCATTTCCTTGGATTACCTTGTGCTACTCCTAAAGCCCCGAACACGCCAACCCTCATGTCTCTCTGTGAAGACGTGTAGGTCTGGTTGAAATAGGTAACAGCATCTTTAGTCCAGTCACTCAGCCAAATGTTCTGTCCAACAAAAGCCACGTTCTGTAAGATGTAGGCGACTAAGATCCAGATTGAGTACCCCCATCCTACGGCACGCATGTACTTTACGTACACCGAGAATTTCACCTGGAAGTTATGTAAAAGTGGATTTAATAGTATTCATTTGAAGACATTTTTTTTTAATGATTCACATGAACTAAGGACACAACTTTTTTTTTTGTTTTGTACAGAATAGAGAGGGATTGGAACACATTTCCCCCGTTAGGGAGATTCACCCTCTCTATTTGTCCTGTTTACCATTATCATTGAAAGTGAAAGTAAAAGTAAAACCCAAATTTTGGGTTGTCCCCAGAAAAGTAATAGAGGGAAAATCTTCCAATAGGGACACTAGTTATGGTGACAAAGAGGGATTCCCTCACTTTGGAGAGATTTGCTCTCACATCCTGTTTTGGCTATGCAACAGGAAGTGGAGGGACACCTCCTAACGGGGTAATAACAGGGTAATCTCTTAACGGAGTAATAATTAATTGTATAATAATAATAATTACTCAATCCAAAATGTAAAAAAAGTTTTGTCTTTAGTTCTACTTTAGAGCAGCCCCAGACTCAGTGGGGCAGTTTAGCCTGGCAATGAGGGGAAGGCTGAGGCGATAAAGTCAGAATGAGCTTAGCTGCCCGATATAAAAAGGCAGGTCCCATGGTGCTACAATTGTGGGTCAAATGACCTTAAGAAGGTGTTGAGGTCAGGACCCACAGCAGCACCAGATGTTTGGACTCCTACTTGCAGTAATCCCTTCACAGACCTAAGGAATTCAAACTGCAAAGATGAAAAATGCATCAACTGATGTTATCGTCGGTGAAAATGTCAATTTTAAACAATCTGTAGCTATAGAGATATGGATTAAAAAATCTTATGCCAATTGCGACGTCTAGAAAATTCATGTTTGGCCTCCACCTCTTCCTGGCACCCCATTTCTCACCTTATTTATGAGCAGCCCCACTGTCCAATAAAATGACTAAGGAGGTGGGAGGGACAAGACCAAGCTAAACTTAGTGAAAATGTATGTAAATCTTGCCTATCTCTGGTTCTACTGAATGTTTAATATGAGGTTTTCACTGAAGATACCTCCAGTTGTTCATTGGTTGATCATATGAGCAGTCTGTTCGGCTCTGTGGCAAGTATATCTGTAAGTGAACAAAATACATATACAGTACCAATATACCACCTTCAATACAGCTATTCAGTATTCAATACTACTATATTTAAAAAAAAGGTAGAACTGGGTGGGACTTTGTGCCTCAGAGGAGTATGAACAAAATAGAATACAATACTATGATTATAGAAAAATAGATACATTTTATTTATCTGCCAAAAGGCAGTACCTTCTCAAAGTAAAAATCAAGCTAAGATAAATTACAGTCTTCTAATTTGAATTCGGGGTGTGCAGGTCCCCAACAGGTAGAGAACTGTGGCCTACGCGTTTCGCGGACAATTCCGCTTCGTCAGGGCCTCAAAAGTAGCACAATAGGACAGGCCTAAGCGTCCCACCGAGCCGGCGTCCTCCGACTACAGTCTACAGGTGAGTTTAAGTGCATGAGAATGAAACAGAACTCTCTATATTGGTAACAAACTTGACTCCTATTTTTAGATAGCTAATATTATGTAACTGACCATTATCCATTTGAACCCTCTCCATATGCGAAACACCGCTGTACACCATCAAGTATAAAGTATAACTGTATTTATATGTTAAATGTTTTACAATACAACATATAGATTTTGTCAACAAGTATCCAATGTGACATGATATTGATGCAAATTCATGCAAAACAAATGTATTAGAAAGGGAGTCACCGCTCAAGGCAGAAGATTTGGATGATGAACCTCTTCACCAGATCTGAAGCCACAGGTGTTGGCAATGCAGATAAGAAGGAATGTCTGGACAGCCGCACTCCGAAAATGTTGCCTTTATTAATAAAACAGGATCACAAAGTACATGCGACAGCAGACAGGGTACCAGCAAATGTATTAGGCTCCATGTACACAGAAGCTGATAAACTGCAGTTTATTGGCGTTTTTTTAAAAAGCCCATTAACTGCACTCTATGTTAGCCTATGTGTTCATGTACACATAACATTTTTTTAGCTTTAATGAGCAGTGGAGTTAATAGGCTTTTTTCTGAACGCAAGAAATTTGCGTTCAAAGTGACGTTTTTCGGCAAAGAACGAAAAACGCAGAAAAACGCTCATAAACGCTGGCCGCGAGCGTTTTTTAGCGTTTTTTGGTCCATTGAAAAAGAAAAAAAAAAAAGCTAAAAAAAGCTACACTTGAAAATGCTAATAAAAGCTAGTAAAAAAACGCTGATAAAAGCTAGCTTTTTCTGCTGCTTTAAAAACAACCGTTTTTGAGCTTCTGTGTACATGGAGCCTTAACATATTTATCTATTATTTATCTTTATTTTCGCTTATGTAAACCATGTAATTTATGTATTATTTATCAATATCTCATTTATAGAATTCATGTGATGCCCTATTGTGCTACTTTCGAGGCCTGACGAAGCGGAATTGTCTGCGAAACGCGTAGGCCACACTTCTCTACCTGTTGGGGACCTGCACACCCCGAATTCAAACCAAAAGACTGTAATTTATCTTTTTTTTTAATCTTTTTTTTTTTTTTTTATCCAGAAAAAAAGTTTATTGAAGAACATAATGATAACCACTGTAATTTATCTTAACTTGATGTTTACTTTTAGAAGTTACTGCCTTGTGGCAGATAAATAAAATGTATCTCTTTTTCTATAATCATAGTATTGTATTCTATTTTGTTCATACTCCTCTGAGGCACAATCAAAGTCCCACCCAGTTCTACCTTTTTTTGAAATATAGTCGCATACCTTCCAGGGATGGTGCCTTTGTAGGAGTATTTGTGATTCCACGTCTACCCCAACCCCTACACATATTCAGTATTCAATAGACTTAACCAGACAATTATTGGCACAACACAGCCTTTCTCAACCAGTGTTCCTCCAGAGGTTGCTTTGGGTTCCTTGAGCAAGAAGTAATTTCCTCCTCTTAGATAATATCCCACTGAAAACAAGGATATTTTTAGCCATCTGTAAGAGTGGGATTCTTCCCACTGACCACAAAGATAAGAAACATTCTTCCCAGTGGCTATTACACTAATGTGCAGTGACCTGTAGATATAGTAATTTTTAGCAGGGATTCTCCGTGACGCAAACATTTTTTCAAGAATTCTTCCATGGTATAAAGGTTGAGAAAGACTGGCACAGTTAGGCCCCTTTCACACTGAGACGTATTTCAGGCGTTTTTGCGCTAAAAATAGCGCATAAATAACGCCTGAAATACTCCTGCCCCAGCATTCTCAATGTGAAAGCCCGAGGGCTTTCACACTGAGGCGGTGCGCTGGCAGGAGACAAAAAAATCTCCTGCAAGCCGCATCTTTGGAGCAGGGAAGGAGCGGTGTGTATACCGCTCCTTGCCATTGAAATCAATTGGACACCGCGATAATACCGCCCGCAAACCGCGGCTGTAGCCGCGGTTTGCGGGCGGTATTAACCCTTTTTCGGCCGCTAGCTTTGGTTAAAACCACACCGCTAGTGGCCGAATATCCCGGTAAACACAACGGTATAGGGCGCTGAAAATCGCGCCGCTATACCGCCACCGCATATGCCCGCCACAGTGTGAAAGGGGCCTAAGTCATTCCTTTTGTGGCATCTTTTCAGCTTCAGTGATAATTTGTGTAGGATGCGTAAATTGAGACATTTCCTACCTTCCCCGTCTCTACCGTCTCCTTCTCAATCAGCTGTTGTCCTTTAGCCATTTTCTTCACCTCCTCCTCCTTTATTGACTTCAAAGATCTCCTTAATGTGCCATTCATACTGAGAGGGAAACACTCATGTCAGGAACTCTGTATCCTATCTTACATAATACTTTTTCAAAATCACATAGTATTAAAGCCATTTTCAGAAACTGCCACCATTCATTAAAGTATTTATTAAAGCTTCTCAATCCCAATGTACGTTGGTTCAAAAATCTTTTATAAGCTGTTTGTTATTATGGACAATGTTTCTCAGGGCTCTGTATTGCCAAATTCCTTGACCACTAAATAAAGATTAAAAAAGGAAAAAATATTTTATAAGTAGGATCATTCATCGGCACAGACAGCTGCCACCTAATGGCTGTAGGCACCTTTATTTTGATACCAAAGACCTTATCTAATAAAGAATGCTAGTTGGTGGATGCGGTAATCTATTGCAATAAATAAGAATTTGCTCTGCAAAGTCCAACCAGGACAAGATGATTTCACTTGGGTTGCTAACAGTTTCTGCATTTAAAGTAGAACTAGAGGAAAAAAAATGTTTTTAATTTTGTATAGAGTAAGGGAGGGATATAACCCCTCAAAGAGAAGTATGGGAATTTTGGGGGGGAATAATACTTATCTAGGAGGATGTAGCATCGGTCCAATGCTGCATCTGTCCCCCGCTGGCTCTAAGACGGAGAGCCGAGCGATCAAACACCGCCAATCGCTCGGTTCTCAGAGCTCCCTGAGCAGAGAGCTGTTGACTGTCCGTCACCGGCTCTCTGCTCTGCCCTCCATGCTCACTGGAGTGTTGGGCTGTGGAAGGGGTGGGAGCGGCCGGCTCAGACTCTCAGCAGATCGCTGAGTGGCGGTCCAGGCATGTGGGTGGATCCCGACCATGTGATCACTATCTTGACCCCTGGAATAGCTCTGTGATGTCAGCCGACAGTGGGCTTCAGCCAGCTGTCCAATGAAAACAGGTCACAGGAGTGCAAAACGAACTGCACTGTATTTTTTACATCTTTGCCCTAGTGGGGAGATTCACCTTCACTTCTTGTCCCATAGCCAAACAGGAAGTAAGAGGAAATACCTGCAAATTAAGGGAATCTCTTGTGGACCCCCAGGTCACTAGTGTCCCCCATTGGAAGATTTCCCCTCTATTACTTTCCTGGGGACAACCCAAAATTTGGGATGTCCTTTTATTTTCATCGATAATGGTAAGCAGGACAAATAGAGAGGGTGAATCTCCCTAATGGGGACACAGACAGCAATCCAAAACTAGAAAAAAGTTTTGCCTTTAGTTATACTTTAAGAACAGCACATAAGTAGGGTGACCAGCCATCCCCGGTTTCCGGGGACAGTCCCCGGATTGAGGACACTGTCCCCGGACCAAATCTGTCCCCGGATTGGATTTGAACAGGGGCTGGGGCAATTTCAAACAGTCAGTGTAGAATTAAAAATAACAATTCTGAATTACACACCCCCGCTCCGCCGCTCCTACTAGCTTAGGGGGGTGTATTTTTTTCCATTATCTGTGCCCCTTTCTGATGATCATGTGCTGGTCGGAGCGGAGGGAATATTTCTTCAGTTCAGTTATATTTCTCCGCTCGCATGTTTTTCTGCCTTGGCTCAAGTCCCGGCCAGCTGCCTGCCTGCTTATGTCCTTGCCTTCCCTGGCGGAGTGATCTTCCTCCACTCCCCACCCAGTAGTACCCGGGCCCCGGAGAGTAAGACTTGACAGGCTGTGAGGCAGGAGGTGGTGGCGACGGGCAGAGAGTTGCTGATTGCTGTCATTACTAGTAAAAAAATATGTCCCCGGATTTCATTTTAAAATCTGGTCACCTTACACATAAGGCCACATAACATACAGGGTTGGGGGAAGTTCTTCATACTGCTTATACAAGACAAATATAATTCCATAAATGAAATGACAGCAAATAATATAACCTTGTGACACAGTAGCTAGGCCCAGTATCATGTCATTCTCACCTGCCCAGTCTCTTCTTGTGTAGACTGTTTTCTCTCTTTAGTGTTACACTCACAATGTCCTCCGTCGCCTTTATAGCTTCTTCTATTGGATCCTCGCTGTCATCATTCTCAACAACAGCCAGCAATACTAGAAGACAAGCAAAGGCAACTATGAGGATCACAGCAGACTGTGTCAGCTTTCACCCAAACACTACTTGTGTATATAGACCCACCTTACCAGATAGCAAGGCCACCTATGACGGATGTCAAAGCATGCTCTTAATATGATCAATGCTGGGGAATCACTAGATCTATAAATGACTTTCAATGTATCGCTCAAAAGGCATCCAGCAAAAAGTCAGAGATAGGTAAAAAAAAAACTCATAGTGTAGTAGGTAAGTAAACCAGGACCCGGAAGTGGACGGGTGTGCAGCACGAGGAGAAAGTTTGAATGTTCGTTTGATGGAATACTTTGCTTCTTGCCCCCTGGTGGCTATTGGGGTGATGTTTGTAGCTACTTGGCTGTATCAGAGCATTTCTGTATTTACTTTTTGATTATTGTGATTTTATGTTATGTTATAAACTGTTCATTTATTTTATGTTTCTCATATATATTTAATAGATCTATATGCTCCTGAAGAAGTGTACTTCTACGCGTAACATGTAGAGCGAATTTCTTGTATTTGGATTCACACCCTAATTTAACTATTCCACGTTTACACCCCCATTTGGTTACCGTCATCGGAATTTCAACCATTGTACCACTGGGTTTATTAATATCCACTTCAGCCCCGGACCATTTGGCTGGCCAAAGATCAGGCCACTTTTTGCGATTCGGCACTGCGTCGTTTTAACTGGCAATTGCGTGGTCATGCGACGTGGCTCCTAAACAAAATTTTTCGCTATAAACAATAATACAGCGACAATTTTGAAAAGAATTCAATATTTTTTACTTTTTGCTATAATAAATATCCCCCAAAAATATATAAAAAAACATTTTTTTTCCTCAGTTTAGGCCGATACGTATTCTTCTATATATTTTTGGTAAAAAAATTAAAAAAATCACAATAAGCGTTTATTGATAGGTTTGCGCAAAAGTTATAGCGTCTACAAAATAGGGTATAGTTTTATGGCATTTTTATTAATAATTTTTTTTTTTACTACTAATGAGTGAGTGAGTAACTTGTATAGCGCTGCAAATGCGAACTAAATCGCCTCAAGGCGCTTGGTATCCAGTGTCATTGAGATCCTTCAGAAGAGGTGGGTCTTTCGTTTTTTCCTGAAGGCCCGATGGTTTTCTTCCATGCGGATGTTCATGGGTAGTGCATTCCATAGCCTTGGTCCTTGGACAGCAAACCTTCATTTCTCCCTTAGCTTTGTAGCGAGTCTTGGGGACGTGAAGGAGGTTTTGGTTGGTTGATCGGAGGTCGCGAGTGGTGGTGTAGTGTTTTATTTTCTCGCATAAGTATTGAGGTGCGTTTCCTTGTGCGCATTTGTGAGTGAGGCAGAGGGTCTTCAATGTGACCCGATCCTTTACGGCTAGCCAATGGAGGCTTCTCAGGGACGGTGCGATTGATTCCCAGGGTTTTTTTCCCCGTTACCAGTCTGGCCGCTGTGTTTTGGATGACTTGTAGACGTGCAATCTGATATTTTGGTAGTCCTAGGTAAAGGGAGTTTGCGTCGTCAAGTCGGGAATTGATGATGGTTCCGACTACTACTGCTCTGTCTTTTTCCGGGATGAAGGGGATAAGTCTTCGTAGCAGGCGGAGAAGGTGGTGAGATCCACTGGCTACTGATCCTTTTTGTGCATCCATAGTCATGTCTGATTCAAGGATGACTCCAAGGCTTTTAACTTTGGTGTTCGGGGTTATGTTTTGTCCAAGGATGGAGGGTGGTGTCCATGTGGTCCTAGAGTTTTTCTTTAGGTTAGCGTGGAAAATGAGCAGTTCTGTTTTGGATCCATTAAGCTTGAGTGAGCTCTCTGTCATCCAATTGTCGATCAATGTAAGGCATTTTTCCAGTCCGTAGTATTGATCTTTTTTGTTGTTGATGCGAAAGTAAAGTTGCGTGTCATCTGCATAGGAGTGATAGCGCAGGTCCTGTTCACTGATGATTTTGAGGAGTGGCCAGAGGTAGATGTTGAAGAGTACCGATGACAGGGGTGGTCCTTGAGGGACTCTGCATGTATTTGTGTGTGGTGCCGAGGTGAAGGCTCCCAGCTTCACTGTCTGGGATCGATTTTCTAGGAAGGATCATGGTAGGTCTGCGTCTGCGACTCCTGCTACTTCGGTGAGGCGCGCAAGCAGAATTTTCTGATCTACTGTGTCAAAGGCTTCACTGAGGTCCAGCAGCACCAGGAGACTCGATTCTCCGTCATCTGCTGCTTCGAGTGCGTCATCCCATATTTTGAGAAGTGCCGCTTCCGTCCCGTGGCCTGGGCGGAACCCTGATTGTAATGGGTCCAGGAGTTTGTGGGTATCCAAATGAAGTTGTAGCTGTTGTGTTACTACTTTCTCGATGATCTTGGAGAAGGTGTTCAGGCTTGTTACCGGTCTTCTAAAGTTTGGGTCTTTAGGGTCGAGGTTGGGTTTCTTTAGAAGGGGTTTGATTATTCCTTGCTTGAGGGATGTCGGCACAATACCTTCTTTGAACGATTGATTTATGAAGTGTGTTATGGGGGGGTGCCAAGATGTCGGTACATTCTTTCAGTAGTTTTTCCGGAATGATGTCGTTCGGTGAAGTGCTATCTCGGAGGCTTCTGATGATGTTTTTGGTGTTGTCGATTGTAATTGGGACCAGAATAAATTTTGTTGGTTGCAGATTTATATGATTATTTTCTTCCTTTGGCCGAGTGTGGTTGTTGGATTTTTTCTGCTGGATTATTTCCGGAATGTTGTTGATTTTGTCGATAAAAAAAATCGGACAGTTCATTGCAGAATTCCTGTGTTTCGTTTGCTGAAGACTCCAGGCAAGTGGGATTCATGGTCTGAGCCACTCATTTGAAGAGTTCGCGGGGACGGTTTAGGGCTTTTGCGATGGTATTAGAGAAATTGTATTTTTTTGCTTTGAAGATTGCTTTATGATATTTCCTGGTGAGTGCGTTGTAGGTTGTGTGGCGGTGATCAGCAATTTTTATCGTGACTGCAACATTATGGCAGACACATCGGACACTTTTGACACCATTTTGGGACCATTATCATTTTTACAGCGATCAGTGCTATAAAAATGCACTGATTACTGTAAAAATGACACTGGCAGTGAAGGGGTTAACCTGTAGGGGGCTCTGAAGGGGTTAAGTGTGACCTAGGGAGTGATTCTAACTGTTAGGGGGTGTGGCTTGCCGTGACAAGTCACTGATCACTGTTCCGGATAACAGGGAAAAGACGATCAGTGACATGTCACTAGGAAGAACGGGGAGATGTTGTGTTTACACTAACATCTCCCCGTTCTTCAGCTCTGTGATCTGATCGCGGGACACCGGCGGACATCGAGTCACAGGGTCGCGAGCGCCGGCGGCGGCGCAGGCACGATCACACAGTGGCAAATTAAAGGAGACATATATATACGCCAATTTGCGCAGCCGTGCCATTCTGTCAACGTAAATACTCGTGCGGCGGTTGGCAAGCGGATATAATTGTTTATTTTGGAAGTGTTATCAGAACTTGTGAGTGGGTCATTTAACAACACTTCTACGAATTTTATATATATCTAGGTATAATCTTTTTAATATTTTTCTATAATAAAAAACCTTCATTATTTTACATGGTTTACTCGTGTGCCTTTAAAGTCCACTCTCGAATGCCCTGTACACACGATCGGAATTTTCGATGAAACAAGTCCGATGGACTTGTTTTATCGGAAATTCCGATCGTGTGTGGGCCCCATCTGACTTTTTTCCATCGGTGTAAAAAGATAGAACATGTTTTAAATTTTTCCGATGGAAAAAAAACGATAGGAAATTCCGATCGTCTGTGTGGAACTCCATCGGAGAAAAATCCACGTAAGCTCAGACTAAATTAGGAGACGGAAGCGCTCGTTCTGGTAAAACTAGCATTCGTAATGAGGATAGCACATTCGTCATGCTGCAAATTATTGCATTGTTAAATGTAGCGCATTCTTTTCTTCTTTCTAATGCTAGAACAAATTTTATTTTTCGCTGCGGATATTCCGAGTTCTGACAAAATTATTTCTTTGTTTATTGTGATCTCATGAATCTTCGTATTTTATTTTAAAGCCAGGTCTCCAAAATATCGTAATATTTATTTTAAGCGCGAATCGGCTAACACCAAACTTTTACTAACACGCGGTAACACGAAATCAGCAAAAGCAGCCCAAAGGGTGGCGCCGTCGGATTTGAACTTCCCCTTTATAGTGACGTTGTACGTGTTGTACGTCACCGCGTTTTGGATGGTCGGAATTTGGTCTGATGGTGTGTATGCAAGACAGCTTTGAATGGAATTCCGACAAAAAATTCCATCGGATTTTGGATCGTGTGTACAGGGCATTAGTTTCTAGTTTTCATAGGAATACTTGATTACACTTGTTTTAACTTGTTACCCCGTGAGTATTTTTAATCCTTTCATTAAAGGGGTTGTAAAGAAAAACGTTTTTTGACCTTAATGCATCCTATGCATTAAGGTGAAAAAACATTCCGACAATACCGCCCCTCCGAGCCCCCGTTTTTACTTACCTGAGCCCTCGAAAGTCCCGCCCTCGCCCCCGACATCCTGCTCTTTTCTCTGCCTGGCCGTTGGTTGGCTACACTGGATAGATTGAAAGCAGCGCAGCCATAGGCTCGGGCTGCTGTCAATCACATCCAATGGCGCAGCGCGCCGCGGGGCCGAGTGATACAGTGAGCGGCAATAGCCGCTGGCTGTATCACGGGAGCGCGCCCGCAAGAACTCATCACCATGCGAGCTCGCTCGCATGAAGGTGGTGAGTTCTTGCGGGGAGAAGCCGAGACAGCCGCCGAGGGACCCCAGAAGACGCCGTTTGGGGCCACTCTGTGCAAAACGAGCCGCACAGTGGAGGTAAGTATAACATGTTTGTTATTTAAAAAATAAATAAATAAATCTTTACAACCCCTTTAAGCCGGTTTACTTACCTGCTACACTATGGTATCGTGTTTGGGTGAAGGCTTTCCTGCCACGTCTCTTGTTAATGGAGAAATCGTTTTTTCAGAGGATTTACAACGTGTGAACCTGGGACATTTTATATATATTTTTTACACATCTGTTGAGATGGACTGTTGTACACATTTTCTTTATGATTTTTCACAGTGTATGGACTTTTTCGTTTGATGCTAATTTTTTTTTTCACTATATATTTTTTTACATGCAAATGTATTTAATACTAATTGCTTTTTAAGCGCTGCACTTATTTAATAGTTTGAGTATCCAAATATGCCTACATGTCACAGCAATTACATGGAGGGCCCCCTCTCCCTGCTGGACTTTTAATTAATTTTATTGATATTATGAAGAGTACAACAATAGGAATGGAAAAACCCAGGAATACCCCTTTATAGAACAAGAGAGACAGAGTTGGGCAAAAATTGATCAAGAAAATGTGGGGACATCTTGCTGCTAACATAGCCAGATGACTTGTTTACCTTCCTGTAAATCAGACACATTCTCAACAAGGTTTGCGTGGAACCCTAGGGTTCATCCAGAGGCTGTTTGGGGTTCCTCTAGCTATGGCTGATTAACCTCCCTTCGGATGGTGCCTTCATAGTTCCAAAGCCAGTGCCACTTGCCAGAGAGAGCAGATTTAACTTCAGCTTTAAACCACCTCATTGGCAATTTTGGAGAGCCTTTTGGGCGGGAGAGATTTCTTTGGAAGATTTACCAGCTATACCACACTTCATGATGACAAATAGAACTTAGACGTGCCAAAAGTGCTAATGGGGTACATGGCTTTCCAATGTTTTGGATGCACTGATCTAGATATTTAGGTGGAAGAGTACACAATAGTGGCAAAAGGATGTACCTGTATAAAGTCAACTATTGACATTAGAAAACTTTAGAAAATACGAGGGATAATTTAATAGAGATGTGCACAACAATAACATTTGTTTCACTTTTATTTAGTTTATTAAGTTAATAATTTTGTTTCTTCATATTCATTGTTAGAATGATTCGTTTTCGGAATTCGTTTTGTATATTTGTTATTTTCACATCGATTTGAAATTCTAATTTCAGAAGACGGCTATATTCGTTCTATTTTATTTTATTTTTTCTATTCTATTATTTTATTTTATATTCTGTTCTATTATTTTATTTTATATTTTATTTTATTCCGTTTCATTCTATTCTACTCTATAAAGCAGCCTAAGTAGGAATCATCACCTTACCTTTTTGTATTTATTGCAATATGCTTCCATTTCGAATTTGAAGTTATCTTCGAATTCAAATTCAAATCTGAATCCATTTTCGAACTCGAATTTGGATAATTTGTTTAGTTATAATTTATTTCAGATTTGTTGAAATTTGTTACTATTGTGATTTGGAAATTCAGATCCATCCGAATAATGAAATTTACATCTCAATTTTGTAACGAAACGAATCGCACGTCTATAATTTAATATCAGCTGTATTAAATGTCTACCATGTTGGTTTAGGATGGTACCTGTGGGGTCTACATCATGGCTGTGGTCTTGCTTTGCATAGGTTTTCAGAAACTCAGCAAAGGCTCCTTTGTTTGCAAGTAGTGTTTTGAAGGAGCCAGTTTCGGTGACATTGCCGCTCACCAATACCACAATTTCATCTGTGTGCTTGAGAAAACTGACACCGTGCGTCACCAAGATACGTGTCTGAGGGAAGACAAGCCAAGACAACTTCAATAAAAAAAAAAAATTCTCTCACATTTACACAGCCACTAGACCTGCTTTGTTTATATTAGTCATAATTCAAAAATGAAACAAATACATTATAACCTATCCAAATTTAGATGCCAGTTTAAACAGGTCAACTGCCACTTGGCTGCAGTTGTAAAACATGCAGAAACAAAGAATGGAACCTATAATCTTTTATGAAAGGCCTTGTTGACTATTCAATACACTACTAGAACAGTAATTTATCTCAGTATATCTATAATCACCTTGTTTTTTAGCAATCCATTGGGACCGACCACCTTCTCAAAAATGTGTTTCCCAACATGGGCATCGACGGCTGAGAGCGGGTCGTCCAGAATGTAGATATCTGTGTCCTGGTAGACTGCCCGAGCCAGGCTCACCCGCTGCTTCTGCCCTCCACTCAGATTTATACCCTGTGCCGAACAGGATCACAGTAAGCTTTCATTACTACATAATGGATGATATTATACAGTATAATTAGGTGTTGATTGCTTTTGATTTTAGGCTTTTCAGGCAGAGTTTCCCTTTCTTATGTTTTTGTGTATGGTATATTATAAAACTATTAAAACACTAAAAACAAGACGAATCTCTCAAAAATTTACAGAACACCAAATCCCCTTGGACCCAGCCTGTTTTCTTCTGCACCATCATTCCATATCACAGGAACACTTATAAGCAATCTATCCTACCCCACCTATTTAACGCAACCAAAAGCTGCATACTGGATCTATAAAAAAAGAATCGACCCCAATCAATTGCTATGTGGTTGACTAAGGTCGAGGACATAAACAGAATGGAGGATATTATCTATTCTGACAGAGGTACTCATGAATTTTTTTTTGAAGAAATGCTTTTGTTGGCACAAATGTACAATTTCTGCCGAATATAAATCTATTTTAGACCAATCTGAGACCAGTACTCCTACAGGAGATCCGTTCGGAAGCTAAGTGGAAGAGGTTAAGCTAATTTCCCTTACCACCCCCGATGGGGCACTGAACCTCCTACTGACACCAATGTTGGGGCACTGAATCTCCCACTGAAACCAATGATGAGGCACTATTCCTTCCACTGACACCAATGATGGGGCACTGTTCCTCCCACTGACACCAATGATGGGACACCATTCCTCCTACTAACACCAATGATAGGGAACCCACCATTCCTTCCACTGACACCAACAATGGTGCACTGATCCTCCCACTGACACCAGTGATGGGGCAATATTCCTTCTTCTACTGACCACAGGGGCTATATAATGTTTTTACTCCCACTGACTACCAAGCCTTAGACATTGTCTACTCCCAATGACACTGAGGGATGTTCTTGGTCACAGTCTGGCCCTCCTAAAGTCTGATGGACAGTAAACCAGCCCTTTGTTTTGAAAGTTTTGGAGACTCCCGATATAGAGAATCATCAAATCTGTATAATCATTAAAATCTTATAAAAGGACGCAACAAACCTTTAAAAAAATACTTTTCAATAAACCAAAAACTGAAAATATGTACTAATATAAATAATTTAGTGATAACGTTTAAGATAATAAATAAAACATTTTTTTTATAATATATACCTTTTCTCCTATTTCAGACAGGTCCTTTCCGGGCAAGATCTCCAAATCAGGCAGTAGTGCGCAGGCGTCCAGCACCTGCTGATATCGCTTCTCATCCAGAGGTGCCCCAAACAGGATGTTGTCCTTCAGGGTGGCATTCTGGATCCAGGCTTGTTGAGGAACATAAGCCAGAGAGCCCTAAAAGACATGTTCACATTCCTTATCAGGGCAAGAATATCACTAAAGCAGAGCCTTGCTGGCATCACAAGCCTGTGCCTTTAAGTATGTGTAGCCCAGTCACTGCTGGGCCCCTTTTAAAAATGTCAGATGCCTGGCTTTGTGAGCAGACGTTCTCAAACAGGGATACTCCAGAGGTTGTTAGGGGTTCCTTGAGCTTTGGCTTATTGAACTTCCATTAATGGTGCCTACATAGTTTCAGGGCCAAAGCCACTTGGCAGAGCCCGTGGCCTGACACCAATGATCTTGTTGGCTTTCTGTAAAGGGAGCATTTTGACCTCCACTGTAAAGGGGCATTTTTTCCACTTCCCCAGTTGAATTGGTTTTAGCAGGGGTTTCCCCACAACTGAAAATTATTTCAAGGGTTCCTCAGGCATAAAAAGGTTAAGAAAGGTTGCTTTAAAGAAACACTCTAAATTTGCCTTTTTAGGGAAAAGTGACTGATTCTGTGTAAAGCCACCCACTGATACCTCAATCCTGCGCTACTCCTTTCCTTGTTGCAGCCAGCGCTAACTTCCCAGTGTCTCCAAGAATGTCAACTTCCCTTAAAGGGGTTGTAAAGGTTTGTTTTTTATTTTCTAAATAGGTTCCTTTAAGCTATTGCATTGTTGGTTCACTTTCCTTTTACGTCGATTTCCCTTCTAAATGTTTTTTTTCTTTGTCTGAATTTCTCACTTCCTGTTCCTCCTCAGTAAGCTTGCCCCCATCATCCGAGCTGTTCTGGCTGGGGGTTAGTCAGCATGCTCGCCCCCTCCCACAGCATCTCCCCGCAGGGATGTAGTCCCACGGGAGGGGTCAAGCACGCTGACTAACCCCCAGCCAGAATGGTTTGGATGATGGGGGACAAGCTTACAGGAAGTGAGAAATTCAGACAAAGGAAAAAAAACATTTAAGGGAAATCGAAGGAAAAGGTAAGTGAACCAGCAATGCACTAGCTTAAAGGAACCTATTTAGAAAATAAAAAACGAACCTTTACAACCCCTTTAAGATACAGTGTCACATGACAGAAGGAGCAATATCTCCTCTCCCTTCAGGCCCAGGCATCAGCTGACACTAAATATTTAGCATCCTCTGCCAAGGAAGGAGTGCCAAAGAGGAATGTCTGAGCGGGACAGTGACGGAATGAAGGGGAAGATTGCGGTAAAACCTGGAGTTTTTCTTTCTACAGGCTTTGGAGAGCTGATTTTCTGTTTGTTGAAGCTGAAGTTTGTCTTTTAGGTCACAGACTCGAAAAAAAGAATATTATAAATGAGTGTCAGGAAAAATGCCAGAATTCCTTATCTCTATGCTTGTTCCAGGTCAGAAAGCATCAGTATCACAACTTGCGGCCTACACAATTCTCTCGTAGCAGGTGTATTTTAAGTGTTGTCTTAAAGAAAACCTGTTGCACAATTCATGAGCAAGGCACTATTTTAAAAATATATAAGGTGTGTCATTGCTACCTTGATACTGATGTTTCCTTTGACGTTTTCCATTTCTCCAAGCATTGCGGAAATCAAGGATGACTTTCCTGAGCCAACACTGCCGACTACAGCGACTAGATGACCTTCTTTAATGTCCAGGTTAACACTGTACAGACAGAACAATACAGTCAATCAGAACTTATTGTATGTATGGATAGCAGAGCATTCTAGCAATTATATCATCCTGTAATCAGGAAAATCTATCTACATACCAGAAATGTCACCATCAAGGGAGAACAAACAAACTCCATTAGGATAGGTGACAGTAAAGCTTTATGACCCCAGTGCTATCAAGTCATATTGCCAATCACTAAACCACTGTGCTGCTCACACGCATATAATTTGATGAATACCGTCTTACTTGTTCACTGCTGGGGGAGTGTCCGGCTCCCAGGTATAGGTGGCATCTGTGAATCGGATAGCTGCGTCTGTGGATGAGAAATTACTACAGTATAAGAAAAGTTTAACCATTCTGACCAGCACTGTTATATAAAAAGAAAAGCAATAACTTACCAAGATCGGGGTCATTAAGAATAGTGGAGTTATCCAAGTCATCTCCTCCCAAGTACTTCTCCAACCGGGCACAGGAAACATTAGTCTGTAATAATATCAGTGCCATTATACTAATCAGGGTTATTTCCCATCTAATACCTCTTTGTTTATAAAGGAACTTGTGGATAGTGATGCCTTTTGATTCTAGACACAGTTTGCACCATGAATACTATCTGCACCCAGTAATTCCCCTGTGATTGTGTAGGTTTTCTCCAGGAGCTCCAGTCTCCTCTGAGGCCACGTACACACGACCGGTTTTCTCTGCAAAAAACGACAAGAAAACTGCCAGGAGAGTTTTCTTGCCGAGAAAACCGGCTCTGTGTACGTGGGTTTCAGTTTTCTCGTCGAGAAAACTGCCCAGATTCCCGGACGAGAAAAAAGACGACCTGCGGTCTTTTTTCTCGTCAAGAATCTCGTCGGCCTGTTTCTCGACGAGAAACCCGAGCGTGTGTACACTTACCTGTCGCCATGGAAACCCGCGCATGCTCGAAATGACTTTGACGCATGCGCGGTAGCTTCCTAGGCATAGGTAGGGTGTAGCAAGATGGCGGCGACGGCGGTTCTTTTGAATCGTACGTGTGTACACTCGGCCGGGACAAGTTTCTTTTCAAGATTCTCGTCAGGAAAAAATACGTTTTTGTCCTGACGAGAACCTCGGCCGTGTGTACAGGGCTTCACAGGTGCTCCAGAACCACCCACAAACCCCAACCACAGGTGCTCTAAACCCATCCCATGGGTGCTCCAGAACATCCCCCTCCCCAACCCTTCTCCCACAAGTGCTTCAGGCCCCTCCCTCAGACCTTTCTCTCACAGGTGCTCCAGAATCCTCCCCAGACCTTTCCCACCAGGTGCTCCAGAGCCCTCCCTAGTCTCCCACAGGTGCTCCAGAGCACTCCCCAGACCCTTCTCTCACAGGTGTCCCAGAACCCTCCACAGACCCTTCTCCCACAGGTGCTTCAGAGTACGCCCCAGGCCCTTCTCTCACAGGTGCCCCAGAACCCTCCCCAGACCCTTCTCCCACAGGTGCTTCAGAGCCCTCCCCAGACACTTCTCCCACAGATGCTTCAGAGCCCTCCCCAGACCCTTCTCCCACAGGTGCTTCAGAGCCCTCCCCAGACCCTTCTCCCACAGGTGCCCCAGATTCCTCCCCAGACCCTTTTCCCACAGGTGCTTCAGAGCCCTCCCCAGACCCTTCTCCCACATATGCTTCAGAGCCCTCCCCAGACCCTTCTCCCACATATGCTTCAGAGCCCTCCCCAGACCCTTCTCCTACAGGTGCTTCAGAGCCCTCCCCAGACCCTTCTCTCACAGGTGCCCCAGAACCCTCCCCAGACCTTTCCTACAGGTGCTCCAGAATCCTCCCCAGACCCTTTTCCCACAGGTGCTTCAGAGCCCTCCCCAGACCCTTCTCCCACAGGTGCCCCAGAATCCTCCCCAGACCCTTTTCCCACAGGTGCTTCAGAGCCCTCCTCAGACCCTTCTCTCACAGGTGCCCCAGAACCCTCCCCAGACCTTTCCCACAGGTGCTCCAGAATCCTCCCCAGACCCTTTTCCCACAGGTGCTTCAGAGCCCTCCCCAGACCCTTCTCTCACAGGTGCTTCAGAGCCCTCCCCAGACCCTTCTCTCACAGGTGCTTCAGAGCCCTCCCCAGACCCTTCTCCCACAGGTGCTTCAGAGCCCTCCCCAGACCCTTCTCCCACAGGTGCTTCAGAGCCCTCCCCAGACCCTTCTCCCACAGGTGCTTCAGAGCCCTCCCCAGACCCTTCTCCCACAGGTGCTTCAGAGCACTCCCCAGACCTTTCCCACAGGTGCTCCAGAACCCACCCCAGACCCTTCTTCCACAAGTTCTTCAGAGCCCTCCCCAGACCCTTCTCCCACAGGTGCTTCAGAGCACTCCCAAGACTTTTCCCACAGGTGCTCCAGAATCCTCCCCAGACCCTTTTCCCACAGGTGCTTTAGAGCCCTCCCCAGACCCTTCTCCCACAGGTGCTTCAGAGCCCTCCCCAGACCCTTCTCCCACAGGTGCTCCAGAACCCTCCCCAGACATTTCCCACAGGTTCTCCAGAACCCTCCCCAGACCCTTCTCCCACAAGTTCTTCAGAGCCCTCCCCAGACCCTTCTCCCACAGGTGCTTCAGAGCCCTCCCCAGACCCTTCTCCCACAGGTGCTTCAGAGCCCTCCCCAGTCCCTTTTCCCACAGGTGCTCCAGAGCACTCCCCAGACCTTTCCCACAGGTGCTCCAGAACCCTCCCCAGACCATTTTCCCCACAGGTGCTTCAGAGCCCTCCCCAGACCCTTCTCCCACAGGTGCATCAGAGCCCTCCCCAGACCCTTCTCCCACAGGTGCTTCAGAGTACTCCCCAGACCTTTCCCACATGTGCTCCAGAACCCTCCCCAGACCCTTCTCCCACAAATTCTTCAAAGCACTCCCCAGACCTTTCCCACAGGTGCTCCAGAACCCTCCCCAGACCCTTCTCCCACAAGTTCTTCAGAGTCCTCCCCAGACCCTTCTCCCACAGGTGCTTCAGAGCCCTCCCCAGACCCTTCTCCCACAAGTTCTTCAGAGCCCTCCCCAGACCCTTCTCCCACAGGTGCTTCAGAGTCCTCCCCAGTCCCTTTTCCCACAGGTGCTTCAGAACACTCCCCAGACCTTTCCCACAGCTGCTCCAGAACCCTCCCCAGACCCTTTTCCCACAGGTGCTTCAGAGCCCTCCCCAGACCCTTCTCCCACAAGTACTTCAGAGCCCTCCTCAGACCCTTCTCCCACAGGTGCTTCAGAGCCTTCCGCAGACCCTTCTCCCACAGGCGCTTCAGAGCACTCCCCAGACCTTTCCCACAGGTGCTCCATAACCCTCCCCAGACCCTTTTACCACAGGTGCTTCAGAGCCCTCCCCAGACCCTTCTCCCACAGGTGCTTCAGAGCACTCCCCAGACCCTTCTCCCACAGGTGCTTCAGAGCACTCCCCAGACCCTTCTCCCACAGGTCCCCCTGAACCCTCCCCAGACCCTTTTCTCACAGGTGCTTCAGAGCACTCCCCAGATCTTTCCCACAGGTCCTCCAGAACACTCCCCAGACCCTCCTCCCACAGGTGCTTCAGAGCACTCCCCAGAGTCTTCTCCCACAGGTGCTTCAGAGCACTCCCCAGACCCTTCTCTCACAGGTGCCCCAGAACCCCGGCAGAACTTTCCCACAAGTGCTCCAAAACCCTCCCCGGACCCTTCTCTCACAGGTGCTCTAGACTGCTTGCCACAATCCAAGCGCATAATGCGAGGTTAAAGGGTTTCTACCTTAGAAGGTCCCTGGTGTGTGTTTTTTGTCACTGGATAACTGTTAAATGCTAGCTTTATAAATGCCAGTGAATGGTCCACTGCTGTCCATGTTGCACAATGAAGTCCCTATGGTGAGATCTATGAAAGGATTTAATGTAAGATATATAAAGCTAACACAAGAAAAAAAATATGTATGCTTATGGTAAAATTGTATTAGTCTTTAGTTTTATGCCAGGTGTCAGCCAATATTTTATAATCTACCCTGCAAACATTTTTGTAATCCGATTGGTACCTTCCCTTCATTGACCCTCTTTCTCTGTGACAGGATATACTTGACTTACCTGCACCATGTTGGAGATGAGCATGGGCAACATGGCGAGAGGGAAGCGCAGAATATTAAAGAGTGAGATGGAGGTGAAAGCCCTTTCTGCAGTTAGGACATTGCTCGGATCCTGCACCACAAAGACAGCAAAACTGGCAACAGACACCTGTAAGAAGAGGATATCAGCATCTAGTAGACAGAATTCACAGTCAATAATAGTCTTTTTTAACTGGACTTGTTCTGTAATGTTGAAGACGTTTCATAGCTTCTCCAAGCCACTTCTTCACTTCAAAAGAGTGTCAGGAAGATACCTTAGCATTTATATCCATGCCTTAAAACACGTAACTAGAACAGAGGGGCTTCCAAATTTCACAGTTCCAATCCTATTCTTGGACAACAAACATTTACATATTCCATTCTTAACGTGTGGATATAAATTTTAGGATATCTTCAAGACTCATTGAAGTGGCTTGAGATTCTACGAAACGTCTTCAAGAACACAGAACAATTTCAGTTGAGTGAGACCTACTATGATTAGCTATACCATGATACCAAGATTAATTATAACATCCTGAGGTAATTACACAGCACTGAAAAGTATTTTTAACTAAAAAAATAGTAGCACTGTAACTATATTCAATAAATATGTGCAAATATAAACAAGTGTTAATTAGTATATAATGAATACACCGTCTGATGGTGCACCAAATTGATTAACAACTATAAACAATGTTCATAACGTTCACTGGTGATAATCAGAATAATTGGTGAAAAAAACTCCAAAAGAAGAAAGAAAAAGCAAGTCCAAAAAAAAAGGTTGTGTGTTTTCAAGTGTTTAAACTCAAATAGTAGAACAGGACCAACCAAGGTGACTTCAGCATTTCCAACGGTGCTCAATCAATAAGGGGAAATTCCACCTTCACCTAAGCGCCCTCTGACACCCGCTCAGGTGAAGGTGGAATTTCCCCTTATTGATTGAGCACCGTTGGAAATGCTGAAGTCACCTTGGTTGGTATATTGAAGCAATATTGCCTGAGCATGAGAGTGCTAGGCTACTCTATTTGGTGAGGGCAATTCTTATCGGAGTGAAGTTACGGTCACAGCGGTGTGGTGGAAGATTTTGATTCAAGTTAATTAGAGGACTGTTCTACTATTTAAATTTAAACACTTGAAAACACACAACCTTTTTTTTGGACTTGCTTTTTCTTTCTTCTATTGGAGTTTTTTTTTCACCAATTATTCTGATTATTACCAGTGAACGTTATGAACATTGTTTATAGTTGTTAATCAATTTGGTGCACCATCACGCGGTTTATTCATTATATACTTATTAACACTTGTTTATATTTGCACATATTTATTGAATATGGTTACAGTGCTACTATTTTTTTAGTTAAAAATACTTTTTAGATAAATTTTTTGAATCCAAGTAGCAGCTTTTAAATATATACACATATATAGATTTAATATATATTTTTTCACTTGTGCGCAGTGGTGGTACAATTAGTCAGGGTGCGCGTGATTTTTTTGACAAACATTTACAATTACACAGCACTGCAATAGTAGACTTTCAGATGCTGTCACCATGTGAGGTATCTTGATATAGCGTGGTCTTACCCCAAAGGGGCCTGACGCGCTTACAACACATACACATACTGGGGCCAATTTATAGACAGGATCTGATTAACCTACCAGCATGTCTTTGGAGTGTGGGATGAAACTGGAGTACCCGGAGGAAACCCACACAGGCACAGGAAGAACATGCAAACTCCAGGCAGATGGTGTTGTGGATTTGAACCAGCGACCCTATTGCTGCTAGGTGAAAGTGCTAACCACTACGCCACTGTGCTGCCCACAGTGGTGTATGATCCAGTTTGAGATGTAAACTGGCAACAGATCTACATAATATCAGATTGCTTGTACTTGGTTCTCTTCTTTAATTGTGAATTTACAGGTACATGCATTAGTAGTGATAAATCGGTTTCTCATAGGTTACCAAGTTTCCATGGCAGTGTATGTATGGGTGGGGGTTTCCTTGATGGATAAAAATACATGATGCACATTGGCTAATTTGTGGTTTTGCAAAACAAGATTTTTTCTAACTTTGTAGGAAGTATTGATTTCTTTCAATTGTTACACTCAAAAGAAGAAACCAATGGAGATCAGAATTCCTGACTTCACTTGCTTCATGCTTGATCCAGGTATGTGACTCATATACAAAGAGAGGTCAGCTATGACAGCCTAGTTATTTCTCTCATTTACTGTGTTTTTATTCTTTGTATATTTATTTATAATTATGTTTAGTTTGTATGTAGAACCGTGGCCCTGTGAGATACGACATTTCGTTTTACTGTATGTCTTTGCGTGTAGTAGAATGACAATAAAGCTTGACTTGACTTGACTTGATAATCGGTTTCCTTTAAATGTATGTGGATGTCTCCAGTTTGAAAGTGCATACAGAACAATCCACATCCCTTTGAACTTGTGGGAAAATCAAACTGCAGAAAGTGAATGAAACGGCAAACTGTATCTAAACCTTAATAATGAACGTGGTGCACTCACACTGCCACATTTAACCGGGGCCGGGCCCAGGCATGGTTCATTTGACCGGTCCCAGGCATGGTTGGGCCAGTTCATTTGTGTAGTGTGAGTGCTCCAAACCACGTGGTGCACCAGCGGCAAAGAATATACAGTGAAACCTTGGATTGCGAGCATAATTCGTTCTGGAAGCATGCTTGTAATCCAAAGCACCCTTATATCGAAGCAAATTTCCCCATAAGAAATAATGGATTCTCAGATGATTCATTCCACAACCATTAAGTCATAAGTCCTTCAGTTTATAGTCCATATAAAAAGATTATAGCAATGTGATAGGTTGTGTAACCATAAAATGTCCATCCACAAATGGAAGCCTCCACAAGGGGATTAGAAGAAAAATCCAGAAGGGAGCTACAGAGTATAAAAGAGAAACGTGGTGCCTCAAAGTGTAGCAATATGGTTACATTTAATGAAGGTACAACATTTAGCAACTCGCATAGTTGATGATTAAAACAGGCACGTAAAGCTGTCCACATAGACCATCCTCCGCACCACCGGCTCTCACCGCTGTCAGTCCGTAATCGTGACTGGAAAGACTACCCTGCAGTAGAGCGATCTGAAAACCAGGCTTGAAGCGCTCGTGGAGGGCAGCGTGGAAGGGATGACATTGATGGCGGTGCGGAGGACGGTCTATGTGGACAACTTTACCCGGATGCCTGCATACTTAGATGTGACTGTTTTAATCATCAACCATGTGAGTTGCTAAATGTTGTACCTTCATTAAATGTAACCATATTGCTACACTTAGAGGCACCTCTCTTCTCTTTTATACTCAGTTGTGACATGACACTACTTGTATATCAAGACATCGCTTGTATATCAAGTCAAATTATATTTAAAAATTTAGCTTGTCTTGCAAAACGCTCTCAAACCAAGTTACTTTCAAACCAAGGTTTTACTGTATACAGAAGTCGAGGTAGGAGATTACAGTATATTGAGAGAGTTCCAAAAAGTACAATCAGGCTCGGCGGGTGAGAACAGATGACCATAGCCACTTACGAACAGCAGCAGAGAATGGTGACCTTGCAATAATGCCGACAGGTTATGCAACGATGGGCGGGAATGCAGCCTGACCGGTCCACACCCAAACGGGTGGGTTCCTACGAGGAGATAGTGTAGTCCCTGCACTTTCCCTACTCCTCTGGAACCTTTCCCTCCCACTAGGCACTGTCCCTGCCAGACAGAAGATCCTGTCCCTACACTAGCCACTCACATAGATTCTGCCCTGCCCAAAATGGATGCCAAGGTCACATGGGGCGCTAGTGTCCACTCAGGCATATCTCCTAGTGACCGCAGGAGATCATTGAGGAGCCAAGTTCCTCACAAATTCCTTACTGCATTGCCGCTTTGGACAAGTGCCACCTACAATGGGGAATACAGACTGCACCTGCCTACACATGCCTAGGACCAGTTAAGCATACTGCACCCAAAACCACTTGGAGCAGGTGATCCCGGGCATGGTTTACTTGTGATCTGGTGCAGTTTTCCGGAGCACAGGTCTCTCCATAGAGAGCTGGGTAGTAAAACAGGCATCACTGGTCTGGTTAGCAGGGGAGTGTTTCCCCGGGACACTTGTAGGTGTTCTCGGGAACTCTTCCTCAGAAACCAGTGTCAGTGCAAACCAGCGGGGATGTGGATAGGGAGGAGAATCAAACTCAGGCATGGTTCAGTTAAACTGGCCCAAGTCTTGTCAGATTATACCTTTCTATGCTTTCTGCCTGTGCTGCCTGTTATCAGTTATAGTGTTCCCATCTCTCTCTTGCACTTGATTACACAACACTTCCCCTTATGTTATAGCGATTAGGAGAGGGGAAGGGGTTCTGTAGTCTTAACATACTTTTTGTAGAGTGGCAACTCTGTTTCTCCAAAGACACAGTACGATTATTGAGCAATGCCATTATTGGACAGGAAATGTGTTACTGGCTGGATCATTAGAGCAGCCTTTTTCAACCAGGGTGCCCAAGCACCCTTGAGTGCCTTCAGGTTTCTTCAGGGGTACCTTGGCAAAATGCCTAGAAGTTGCCCAACAATTGTATACAAGCCAGTTGGTAGACCGAGCGTTCCTTTTTGTTACACAAGCAACAGGTTTTCTGTACACCATTACAACCTTCTAGCTGTTGGTATCCTAAAAACCAATGATGTTATTGGTTGATTAGGAGGAGATTGGGTACCTGCACAGCATCCTTGTTTGACCCTCCCCTTCCCTTTCTCCATCAGCTCTGGGGTCACATTAGCTGAGTGAGTTAAAGAAACAGACGGAGAAGAGGAACATCAGAATACTAGTCAGTATCAGTGTGCAAAAGTACAATAAATCGCCTCTAATGTTGGGTGTCCTACATGTGTGGATGTTGCTGTGTTATATAAAAGTTAGTTCCGTTTTTGACATTTTAGAATGGGGTACCTCAAAGGTGTGAATAATTTTAAATGGTTCCTTAACTGAAAAAAGGTTGAGAAACACTGCATAATGCCGCTTAAGCCCCGTACACACGGTCAGACTTTTGCCCAACAAACTTAGTTTTAAGCAAGTTGGACCAACAATCCGACCGTGTGTACGCTCCATCGGACAAACTTTTTTTCGTTTGGTTTTGTTTTCATCGGACAAAAGTTGGATCTGCAAACGGACAAACTTTTGCCCAACAAAAGTCCGATGGAGCAAAGTCCGACCGTGTGTACAGGAAACCATTGGACTTTTGTCCGATGGACTAAACAACTAATGTTAAAATCAACCAACAATAGCAGAGGTTGACCAAAGGGTGGCGGTAAAGAGCAGAAAAACCACATGGTGTTGCCAAAAGTTTTGGGAAAGTTTGCAGAAAAGTCCGAGCGTGTGTATGCTATGGGTGTTCCCGGCCAACTCCGTTCGGACAAAAAAAACACGGAAAAGTCCGATGGAAGTCCGACCGTGTGTACGAGGCTTTACACACAATCGGAAATTCCGACAATAAAAGTCCGATGTGAGCTTTTGGTCGAAAATTCTGACCGTGTGTTGGCTACATCTGAGTTTTTCTGTCGGAATGTCCGCTAAGAAAATATTGAGAGCTGGTTCTCAAATTTTCCGACAAGAAAAGTTCTTGGAGGAAATTCCGATCATCTGTATGCAATTCCGATGCACCAAAAACCACGCATGCTCGGAATCAAGTTGACGCATGCTCGGAAGCATTGAACTTCATTTTCTCGGCTCATCGTAGTGTTGTACGTCACCGCGTTCTTGACGGTCGGAATTTGGTGTGACTGTGTGTATGCAAGAAAGCTTGAACGGAATTCCGCCGGAAAAATCCGTCTGCGTTTATTCCGACGGAAAATCAGATTGTGTGTACAAGGCATAAAAGTGCACTTGGAAGTGTAGTCGCTGTAGATCCGAGGGGGACATGCAAGGAAAATAAAAAACAGCATTTTAGCTTGCACATGATTGGATAATAAAATCAGCAGCGCTTCCCCTCATTTCAAATCTACCCCTCAGATTTACAGCGACTGCACTTCCAAGTGCACTTTCAGTGCAGTTTCAGTGCACTTTGCTCTTGTAGTTTGCATTTGTAGTGCAAAGTATATTTGCCTTTCGTAAATAACCCCCAATGTGTTGACCATGGCACACATGATGAACTATGAAGATCATTTTGACTCCTCTCAACATCCCCTGTACCTTCTTCCTCCCACAGTTCTCTGGCTGAATTTATCTACAAATGACCAGATGTGGACAGATGAGAGGAGGAACACAAGGAAAATGCAGTTTGTAAGTGTTGAGGCTTGATGCTGCTCCCTTCAATTCTGATACACTAGACTAGGCACTGTCCCATATGTGCCGTGATTGTGAATACAGCACTATCAGCCAGATGTCAGTTCTTAATTGTGCTGAGGACTTTAGCAGCATGCAACATTCACCCATCTTACCAGGAAAGGAGCGCACGTAAAGACGAAAAGTGACACTGAGAAGAGGTAGGCGAAGCGTAACATGTTCTTCAGTTCTTTCTCACGAATAACCTCCACCTGCTTCTCAAATGATGTTTCCCAGGCATATAGCTTCAAGATCTACAATAGAAGGCTCATGATATAACACAACACATCTTGGCAAATGTTCCAACGCTGTGATAATCTTGTATGTGTCAGCACCACAGACATAACTATATGTGGGAGAGGGAGCCGAGCTGCTGAGTCACTGCAGGTAGGGGGAGCTAAGTCATTGAGTCACTGTTGGGAGAGGAAGCTAAGCTACAGAGTCACTGCTGGATAGGAAGCAAGGCCATCTCAGTTGAAGAGTCCCTGCAAGAATGGGGGAGCTAGGTTCAACTAATGAGTCACTGCTGGGAGGGGGGAACAGGGGGAGCTGAGCTTCTGAGTCACAGCTGGGATAGGGTGAAGGGAATAGGGGAAGCTGAGCTGCTAAGACACTGCTTAGGGTGGAGAGCTAAGCAGCTGAGAAAACTACTAAATACTACTCTAGAGCAGTGGTTCTCAATCTCGGTCCCCAAGTACACCCAGCAGGCTGTGTTTTGGGAATTTACAATACCAAGCCATTGAGGCTCTGAGGAAGAAGGTACTCCTTCGAAACGCGTCAGTTGGCAGTGGCCCTTATCATTTGCTCTGTGACTATCTGGAGTCCATTTGGTTCCGACTCATTGCTGCTACCTTTGGAGACTATTTACATTGTGTGCCTTTCACCTACGTTTGTGAGTAGTTTTCCTTTTAATAATTTTTAATAAAATTTATCCAAATGATAATGCACTAGGCTGGTGCGCCCATTTTCTTCTTCTCTCATACCAAGCCATTGACTCTGATTTAAAGCACCTGTGCAAGAAAAAGGAAAAACAGAAAACATGGCCTGTTGGGGATCCTTGAGGACTGAGGTTGAGAACCACTGCTCTAGAGGGAGCTACTAGTGTCTGACACTAGAGGAAGGATTTTATTTTGGCAGTGCACTAGAATTATCAGCTGGTATAGTCTTTTTTATCTAGAAGAGGGACATTTATTTATTGGATATTGGCTTGCTCCGAGAGAGGTATATTTGGTTAAGTATAAAAATAAAATGAAGGGACTCTGTCAACCTGATGCCTTTAAATTAAGAATGAAAAAAAGACACGAAAGAGGAAGCCTCAATGGGAAATGAATAAATGTGACTTTGTAGAGGAGATCCTAAGTTAAGCCCATGTAGTAAGAATGTTCACAGATAAAAGTTGTGTTGCAGCTCGGTAATTCAGTGGTAACCTGGTAAATATCTGTGATGGTGATCATTTGGGAAACACTACAGGAATACAGGACACTTGCATTAATACACTGTTAAGACATACATCGGCAATCGGAGACATTAACATTTATAGAGAAAAATTGTCTTTTAAGATAACTATGACCCAGAACAATTTTTAGAGATTCTATTATGTCATCCTTATTAAAACAAGCCATGTAATATACTATAGGACGCGGGAATAACAGCCTCTTCAGGGAACGGTGGCATTTAGTAGGGAGTTCAAATCACCATTAGAGCAGCCATTCTCATGTAGGGATACTCTAATGCCCCGTTTCCAACGGGAAAACTGGGAGGAGAGCTTTTGGCCGGAAATCCCGGCAGTGTGTATGCTCCCTCGCAGTTTTTCCGATGGGAAAACTGCCAAAAAAACACCGAACAAAAAAAGAGATCCAGCTCTCTTTTTTCTCGCCGGGATTCCCGGCTGACTTTTTCCTGGTGGAAAACAGACGTTTTTGCCAGTTTACCTGTGGGGAAAAAGTCCGATGGAACATACACACGGTCGGGATTCCCGAGGAAAAGCTCTCATCTGAGTTTTCCCGATGAGAAAACCGATCTTCTGTACGGGGGAAAAGTAGAGAGCAGGTTCTCGGTGTTCCCCTCCGGATTTCCGACGGACCTTCCCGTCGGGAATCCCGGTCATGTGTGTACTAGGCATCAGGGTTACTTGGGGTTTCTTAAGCTTTGGCAGATTAACCATCCATCTGACTGTGCATACATAATTCAAGTGCCAACACTACTTGGCAAAACCAGTGGCATTACCCAGTTATCTTTTGAGCTGTCAGTAAGGATGGCATTCAGGTCACCACTATAAGGGTTGAATTCTTCCCACTGACCACCAATGAAACAGAAATTTCCCCATTGACCTTTGACCCCCAATGAATTGGTTTCAGTACGGGTTCTCCAAGACCTGAAAATTATTTTAAGGGTTCCTGTGCGGTAAAAAGTTTGAGAAAGGGTGGCTTAGATGCTGTTGAGTAATGTGTGCAATGTCCTTGAAAATCCATCAGTGGAAGGTCAGGATGGTGGATTTCAGTTGCACCTTTGCCCCTTTCACACTCCCTTAGACTACTTTGTATACACCCATAGCTAAACCAGAGAACAACAGGTTGGATGCTTATGGAATCTGAACAATACTGATCTATGAATGGAACCTCCAGTGTAAAATCTATAGTTATCCATTAAGCAAATGAGACACAAAAGAAACAAAAAGGTTTAAAACAAAAAAGAGTGTCCAATTTTCAGCACATACTCTGCTAGGAATGTATCAAAAACCAAGACCACTCCAATAGGCAAATTGAATTGTATATCCACTACCCCACTGCGGCAATCAAAATGTCCATGCTTCACAGCTGGACAGTGGATAACTTTATAGGTGATACATACATAACAAAGCTATGCAGGTAAAAAATACTAGTTTGCTTCTATTTCTTCCAGTATTAACATTGTCAGCAGACTGGTGACATTAACAGCTCTGACAACATGGTAAGCATAGGTCTGTGCACAGGGTGTGCCGGTTGTGCCTGGGCACACCCTAATCACCCTGTGTGGCACAGATTGCCCTGGCTGCCTAGGCCCCCCTCCCCTCTATGTCCCCCCTGCAGTGCTGCTGGCTTCCCTCCTCTCCTTTCCCGCAGAATGCTGCGGCCGATCGCTTCAGGATGGAGAGCGGGGAAGGGGCCAGTAAATATGTAATTTAGCAACCCCTTCCTTTTTTAAATAAACACGATGAGTGATCGGTACCGATCACTCACTGTGTTCATACATAACTGAAGAATAGTAAACTGTTAACTATGCTTTCGTTTGTGAATGAACAGGAAGCCGTTCAGCACAGAGCACTTCCCATTCATTCACTGTCCAATGCAGCTGAGGCTTCGGAGGAAAGGGACTGGGGAATCTCTGTTCTCAATCCCTTCCTTTGTCTCAAAAGTGAGAAGGTTTGAGCTGTGAGGTGCACACCCTAATGCAATAGGCTGCGCACACCTATGATGGTAAGAATGCCTTTTTTTTAATCCTTACCTTGATGCCATTGAGAATTTCATTCATTATTTTCAAACGTTTATCTTTGTTCTTCATGTTTTGTGTCTGTAAAACACAAAATGTTATAAAAAAATGTACAAGTGATACATTACCCTATGTTCACTTAAAATGCTTGAGTGTCAGAATTCCAGTGCTAATGTTGCCAATAATGTAAAGTAGAATACTAGGTCTGAATCACATTGGGCTGAGGACCACTTTGGATTATGTTCTTCACATTAGCGGCACTCTAAAGCCTCATACACACGATCGGATTTTCCGCGGACAAAGCGTAGGTCTTTTGTCTGAAGGGCGTTGGCCATGAACCTGTCTTGCATACAAACGGCAAATAATTGTCGGCCAACAAACACAAAACTACTTGTTTTTTCAGCTCTCTAGCACCACCCTTTGGGTAACTTCTGCTAATGTTGTCTTATGGTTAGCATTGCTCTGAGCATGCGTGTTTGTAGCAAACAGGAACAAACAAGTCTTCTGGACTGCAGCACTCCAAAAAATAAAAAAGCCTTTATTTTAAAATAAGGAATCCAAAATACATGCTGTACATCACGGCACACAGGTCAAAAAAATTCAGCTAACATGTTTCACACTATGCTAGTGCTTATTAAGCACTAGCATAGTGTGAAACATGTTAGCTGATTTTTTTTGACCTGTGTGCCGTGATGTACAGCATGTATTTTGGATTCCTTATTTTAAAATAAAGGCTTTTATATTTTTTGGAGTGCTGCAGTCCAGAAGACTTGTTCGTTCCTGTTTGCTGTCGATAGCATTGCTTGCACCCTCGGCTGCTGGGAGGAGATGATTTGAAGGATTCCCACACCTGAGCGGCTCCCTTTCTCCTGTCTCTCACAAAATTCATGCGTGTTTGTACTTTGGATTTTTTTTCCGACGGACTTTTGTACACATGATTGGATAATCCGACATCACACATTTGTTTTTGGAAATTTTTAAAACATGCTATCCAACATTTGTTGTCGGAAAATGCGACAACAATTGTCTGATGAAGCATACAAACGGTCAGATATTCCGACAAAAGCCTGCCATCACACAATTCCCGTCGGAAAATCTGTCCTACCTGAAATGTCTTAGATTTGGTGGCCAGCACAGCATTGATGGGGATCAGCAGGATCATCACCCCTAGGCCTGCCAGAACTGCGATCTTGAGTTCTTCCCATAAAAAGACCACTGATATAGCGATTTGCATTGGTGATGACCAGATGAGGTGGATGAAGTTTGTCAGGTCATTGAATCTCTGAGCATCTGCAGACATCAGGTTCACCGTTTCCCCAACAGTCGACTCCTTCCGGATAGCATTAGAAACTGTCAAAGCCTGCAAAGGTAACAATCAAAAACAAAAAAGGTAGTTACAACAAGTGGGACTCAAGCCCAAATTTCTCCTGAATCTGTATTCTTGTGAAATAAAATTATTTTAAATGTATTTATATTTTGGAAAGAAAATGTGCCATTTCTTTCATTTATTTTTTGTGATTTGTGTCCAATTTTGGAAAATCCCCTTCAATTTCTGCCCTCCAGACACAACAAATAAAAATCTCTCCAAATTCCCTCTAGGACAGTAGTCACTTGAACAACTGTCCCTATTGAAGATTTCCGCTCACATCATGTTCTGGAGACAACTTAGAATTTTTGATTCTCCCATTACTTTTTGTCCTAATGACAATGGTCACCAGGATATCCCCCCAGCAAAGTCATGGACATTTGTAGCAATTGTAGCAGAGTGACCATTTACTCACCGTGCGCCGATGCAGTTACAGGCGCCTCTAAAGTGGAACTCCTGCCTAACACTAACTATGTTTATTAATGTCCCCTCCCCCCTCTTTGCTACGTATGCTGCCTAACCTCTGTAAAAAAAAGATGTGTATACTTACCTATTTTTAGACCTCTACGGTCTGATCATGTGATCCCCAGTGGTGGCTGCAGGGGAGAGGAGGGACCGATCGACAACGGCTGGGAAACCCCGGAGTGACGACGTCACTCATAGGCTTCCAAATTCCAGTCGTTGCCGGTGCTTCTCTCCCCTGCAGCTGCTGCTCACTGACTCAAGGGAAATGGAGTTGAGAATCATGTGACCAGACCACAGCGGACTAAAAACAGGTAGGTATTCACATATTTTTTACACAGGTTAGGCAGCATAGGTAACAAAAGGGGATAGAGTTACATTAAAGGAGAAGTTCAGCCTGAGCTTTTTAGGCTGGGCTTCTCCTCTGGGTCACAGGAGTGCAATTCGGTTTGCACTCCTGTGACCTGTTTGTAGCGGAGAGCGGTCTGAAGTCCACTCTCCGCTGACGTCACTGCCATCAGTCGGGGCAGCGCGTCATCACGACTTCCAAATCAGAATCCGCCAGCTGCCCTGATTGCTGGCAGTCTCAGCGGCTCAGCGAGCCGCTGAGACAGCCTCTCCCCACCCCTCCATGGCTCAGCGATCCAATGAGCGTGGAGAAGTGGAGAGAAAAGACACTGACTGACAGTCAGCAGCTTTCCTCTCGGGGATCTGTGAGAACCGAGCCAGCGGCGATGTTCGGTGGCTCAGTTCTTAGTGCAGAGATGGCGGGGGACATATGGAGCATCGGTCTGATGCTCCATTCACCAAGGTAAGTATAAATAATCCAAAAAAACAACAACCCATACTTCTCTTTTAAACATAGTGTTAGGCAGGAATTCTACTTGAACTCCTTTTCCCACAACTCTCTGGTTTCCTGGACACCTCCAGGGAAGATATATTAATCTGCTTCCATCCCTCAGCAGCCCAGAAAGGCCCCACCTGATGAGGTAGAGTTAGATGGGCATATGATCTGCAGCCAGGTGAGAGGCCTTCCATTGTCATAACCAGTATGCAAGCAGCTTCTCCAGAAGACCCAACTACTGTTGAGAGCAACTCCTCAACTGCTACCAGAGTACTCCAGTACCAGTGGACTATGCCTTTGTTCTTGGCCCTTGGAATCCTCCAGCTGGTCACCTGTGTTACCAGAGCTACCCTGGACTTCATTGAGAAGGACACTGTTTATAAGGATAATTGCAAGAAGCTGTTTTCTGTACTGTTTTAGTGATTCTTAGCTTGACTCTCTGTAGTTATAAAGTCAAAGTTATAGAAACTATGTTATGCAGCCATATGTTATCCTGAACGAGTCAGAGAAACATTGCTGTGAAGAGTCCATGTTTGTGCAGCTTTCATTATTCTGCAGTGTGTGCATGTGTTTAGCCATCCTGAGCCTGTATTGCTTTTTTCATAAAAATCTTTTACCTGTTTAGTAAACTGCAAGTTACAGTTACTATCTGTTAGATTATTTGGCTGATTACTCATTCTGTTAGAATGTAATAAAAACCTGACATGGGTTCTAATGCTGGCCTTGTATCTGTAGAATTTTCTACAAAGTTCTACAAAGTATTGACTCAGGGGGCTGAATACAAATGTACGCCACACTTTTCACATATTTAATTGTAAAAAATGTTTAAAACCATTTATAATTTTCCTTCCACTTCACAATTACCGGTATGTGGCACTTTGTGTTGGTCTCACATAAAATCCCAATAAAATACATTTACGTTTTTGGTTGTAAAATTACAAAATGTGGACAATTGCAAGGGGTATGGATACTTTTTCAAGGCACTGCACCAGTCTTGCAGCTGAGACCAGGAGGTAACTTGAAAGTATCACCCCTTAGATAACCAAAAGTAAAATCTGCTAAAAGGTAACTATTTTGGTTATGGTATTAGGTTTGGGTAGTGGGCAAGGTAAGCAGTAACTAAAGCTACCTTTGTTTTTTGAATATTCCACAGGTGTTTTCTTCATCTTCTTCTTTCTCTGTATGGTTAACAAACTATGTCACAGCACTTGTCCCCTTTATACAGCCCTTTGGTTAAAGTCAATGAGCTGCAGGCTGCAAGTTACTAAAGACCTTGCCTTTGGGAGTCAATGGAAAGAATTCTTTTTTTTTCTGACGTACCTATTCAATGTAGTGGAAAATCTAAACATAATTATGAGCTTGTACACGTTCAATGAGCTGAGATGGTACTCACTTTCTTGTATACAGCAGCCATCAGTGCTGTCCGCACCCGCATCCCCAAAACAAAACAGCCTTGGAAGTACTGCTGGAGACAAAGGGACTGAACTAGTGCAGTAACCAAGAGCAAAGTGGCGTAGAAAAACCCCTTCCACTGGTATTCCGCTGGGTTGGAGGTAAACGAGACCATCAGCCTAAAAAACAACAACCAAAAGAAACATTAAGACTCCATGGCCTTAATAAGACACAGGGTTCTTTTAAAGAAAAAAATAAGGCAAACAATAACATACAGTAGCATACAGTAGCAACCAATCAGAATTATTTTTCAGCAGTTTAGTGGTGTAACTCTAATAAGTGATTGGTTTGTGTGAGATTCTGGGCACCATGCAATAGACATGTGCAATTTGTTCCGAATTTGTTTAACCAATTTCAACAAAATTAGTTAATTTGGAAATATCCGAATTAACGAAAACCCAATTAACAAATTTTGAATATTCACAAATTCGTAAATTCAAAATGTCGTGAATTTGAAAATTCGTAAATTCATAAATTAGAAATTAGAAAATCCAAATATCTGAAAACCAGAAAATTTGAAAATCTGAAATAATAACCAACTAATAATAACTTAACTATTACTAACTATTAATTTATGGATATTTCCTTTTAAATTTGGCTGTTAGTGAATTTAATGAATACGAATTTATCCAAGTTACGAATTATTCAAAATAACGAATGCCGTAACTAAACGAATGGAACGTAATGAATTATTAATACTAAATAACAATAATAATAAAACTGTTTATTCCCTTAAATTTAAGCTTGGTGGTTTCCCTGTTGTCTCAGAGATGTTCTGCATGGAAATCGTTACCCCTCACATCGGTTGGCAGGGTTAATCTGATTAAATGTCTGTGCTTCCCAAATTTGTTTACCTTTTTAGACAGACCCCGGTACCCATCCCGTGCTCGTTTTTACGGAAATTGGACAGCTTGATTGTGTCATTTGTGTGGAATGGTGGCACCCCCCCAAATAGCAAAGAAAACCTTGCAGTTGCCTGTCACCCTAGGAGGCCTGGCGTTGCCTTGCTTTGTCAAGTATTACTGGACAGCGGTCCTTGTGACGGTCAAGTGGTGGCTGTCTGAGGAGCCTGCCAACCCCGCAGCCACGCTTTTGTTGGGTTCCTACTTTGAACTCCAAAATCTGATTCATAGAGGCCCCAGGTCCAATACCAATGTTACCCGTTCAATGCGAACCACGCTGCGGGTATGGGACACAGTAAAGGCCAATTTTGAGAAGCCTGATGGTTGGGCCCCACATACCCCGTTGTGGGGGAATCCGAGGTTGCCGCACTTTCAGTCCATCCCGGACCCAGTGATCTGGGCCCGGTATGGCATCAAAACTTTGGCGGATATAGCCTCCCTGGGCGGGCTTCACACATTTGATACCCTCAAAAATGAACATGGACTGCCAAATCATATGTTTTTTCGATACCTGCAGCTCCGCCATGCCTATCACTCCCAATTTCCCAGACCTATCAGATTGGAGACCATTGGTGTTGAGCACATGTTAGGGGAGGCGGGAGTCGCCAAGCCCCTTTCAGCTTTATACTTTGAATTTGCCAAATTGGACACCTCCGCAATCGCCGAGCAGTTTTCGTAATGGCAGGCAAATATACCCGCACTCGCTGGTGATGACTGGAAGGAGGGCTTTCAGCAATACCTCCCCCTTGTGATTTCTGCTAGAGATAGGTTCACGCAACTTAAGTTTATACATCGAGCTTACTATTCGCCTGACCGTTTGGCTCGAATCTATCCGGACAGGAGCGCAGTCTGCCCTAAATGCTCGTCGGAGACAGGCTCTTTCTTTCATGTTGTCTGGTCCTGTCCACTGTTCCAGGCCTTCTGGGGAGAGGTGGTTGCCGATATTAATTCCATTGGCAAGCTGCGAGTTCCCTGCGATCCTCTGCCGCTGCTGTTGGGCATTGTTGATACGCTGGGGACCTCGCAAGCTAAGAAATTGTTTGTGTTCTTTGTGGCCTTTTAGGCCAGAAAAGAGATCCTTTTAAATTGGAAGAACTCCTCTCCTCCGACAGTGCAGCAGTGGAGGGCACTTGTGGACGTGGCCCTTCCCCTCTATGAATTGACCTATATGGGAGGTAACTGCCCCAACAAATTTGATAAGGTCTGGGCGGCGTGGGTTCGAAAGAGACGGTTGACTCTGGAGTAGGGTTTGGAGCCGGGTTTGTTGCCAAGGGGTGGACTAGGGTTGCCCTCCTAGGTGGACCCCCGCCTCTTCTGTACCTCCTTATCCCTGCCTGCTTCTGCTATAGGACGTCACCTTAGCCTCCATGACCTTGGAACACTGTCTCTGAGGTAGCTTGGCCTGGACCCTGACATGTGTTGACCTATGTCTTTTCTCCTGTCCTCCACTGGGGTACGGTCCACTAATCTGGGCTGATCTTGGATCGGGGCATGTTTCCTGTAATATGTTCTCACTGTTTTTTGTTTTGGTTGCTGTCCCATTGGGGTCTTTTCTCCCTTTTTACTGCTTAAGATGCATCTGTGTAATGTTCTTCATTTGTACTGTCAACTCACTGACCTAACTCCTAACCCTGTATCATGGTTTAAACCTTCTGCTCATAGAACTGACTGTCGAGATTTTACCACAGTGTTTTCTTTTTTTTGTATGTTGCTTTTTCTAAATGAATAAACTTTATGTTAAAAAAAAAATAATAATAAAAACGTTTTATTATTATTAATTTGTTCCGTTCCATTTGTTTAGCTGCTGCATTCGTTATTTCGGATAATTCGTAACTTCGGATAAATTCGTATTCGTTACATGCACTAACAGCCAAACTTTGAAAGGAAATTCCAATACCTATAATTTAATAGTTATTATTAGTTAGTTAGCTAGAAAATCAGAAAATTTGAAAGAATAACTTTCTTATTTTCGGAATTTTTGAATTTTCGAATTTCCGAATTGCGATCGTAACAAATGACCATAAAAACGAAAAAAATAAAAATAAATGAATAAAACGAAAAAGAACACCTTTTTCAACAGTGCACATGTCTACCATGCATAAGGCATAGAGGTATAAGAGGTCCCAAAAGGATGCTGTGGAAATATATACTACTGACTCATTGATGCGCATTTCTTAATTTCTATGAGGTGAGAGTTCTGTGAGACTGTTCATAGCGGGCATCAGGAATTTATGCGACAGGCACTTCGTGGAGTTTTTTATGGACTTTTATTGCCATCAGCTTGCCACTTTATGTACTAGATGAACTTTTTGAACTTTCATGTCCTTTGAATGACGCTATATATCTATTGACTTTTTTTCCTTGTATATACATATTTTGCACTTTGTCTATTACGCATTTTTTAGACAGTTATCACTAATGGCATTTTCATATTTGTATTTTTGCACTCACACATTGCACTTTATTAATCCCTCTGGGGATTCTCTTCCTTTAGTGTTTGAGTGATTATATCACCGCGCGAGATCACTTTATATTATCATATGTTTATTTTGTGTACTGTGAACACTTTTAGGTTTTGCTGCTGGTTTTATTGATTATTATCACTCTTTTCTGTTATTTGGTTACATTACATTATTCACTCCAGTAGCGCGAAGGACACTTTTACACAGTGCCAGTGTCCATCACCTGAAGGTAGGCCTATAACCCACATAGTTATTACTATGCCACTCTGTGTCCCGTAATGTACGAAAAAGGCATATCAATGGATCCATAAAGTCCAGCAGGATGCCACCTGAGAGTAAGGACAGCTGCAGGCGGAAGTTCCAGCCAACCAGCAGTGTTAAACAATGTGTCTCTGATCCAAGATGGAGAGTCGTGCTGTCAGGGCCAGCATGGAACACAGGCAACCAGCAGTGACGTCAGAGTGGGCGGGGCATGTTTTTGGAGCATGCCCAGTCACTCCTTCTTCAAACCAATCTTCGCTGATGTCACTTCCGGTTGCCTGTTATCCATACTGGCCCTGACAGCACAGCCCTCCATCTTGGATCATAGACACAGTATTTCCTGTATAAGTTTCTGCACAGAGTTTATCTTACTCCGGCAAGACTGGCAAGGATGTATGGGACGCAGAGCTCTCTCTGCTGGAGATGCTCTGCACCCTTAGCCACCTTTATGCACATCTTTTGGGAGTGTCCACCAATTAAACACTACTGGCAGGCCGTTGCTGACTGTATTAGGTCGGTCACATCTATATCTATCCCCATGTCTGTTGAGGTTTGTCTCCTACATTTGGTTGAACCCCTGGCCACTACCAGGGCTATACGAACCTTACTCATGCTTTTGTTATATTACGCTAAAAAGCGCATCATCCTATCATGGAAGTGTTCTGTAGCTCCTACTGTTGACGCATGTAAAGTGCTGGTCAATAAAGCAATACCCTTTTATAAAGCCACTTATTTGAGTAGGGGGGCACTGACTAAATTTGACAAGGATTGGGGGGGTTGGATGGCTACTATAGATACGGCATCCGATTGATCTATTAAAATTGTAGGGATGGGGTAGTGTCTCCTTTCCTGAGGTCCTGTGTCTGGGTGGGGGGGTTTGGGGGTGAGGGGGGAACTGTTTTCATAAGCTTTATCTAACTTGTTTTTGCAGGGAGCTACTGGACTGTACTTCTCAATCATGGCGGGCCGCATCTGGTCGCTGGCCCGTGACATCTGTGTTCCTATCTAGGCAAGGGGGGGGGGGAGGTATAATTTGTTGGTTTTGTGGGGGGGGGTTGGGAGTGTCACAGGTTTAATGTGATAATTTGTGTTCTGTTTTATGACTGTATACGCCGGCAAATTTTGTGGCTGGCTGTCTCCACAATGTGTGGAGTGTTGTTTTCTGTACTGTGAAAAAACCAATAAAAACATAATTTACAAAAAAAAATAGACACAGTATTTACCAACGCTGGTTGGCTGGAACTTCCACCTGCAGCTTTCTTACTCCCAGAAGGCATCCCGCTGGACGTTATGGATTCATTGATATGCCTGTTTTTCATTTCCATCTTGTACGTGTTTTTAAGCCTTCCTTGTCATTAAGGCTGGGTTCACATTATTGCAAATTGGATGTAGGTTTCACCGCATCCATTTTGCATAGCAGGAGATTGTGCCCAGCTCTCTATGGAGCTGGTTCACACATCTCCGCAGCGGCTCCGGTCCTGTGCATCTTTTGGTCCATTTCAGGTCGGAATTCAGCTGAAAATTCGGGCTGAAATCGGACCTGAAATGGTGAATGGAGACGCACCGGACCCCCTGCTGTGAACCGCTGCGTTCTCCAATGTGAACCCAGCCTAAAGTGTTTTATTACTGCACTTAGAAGCGCCTTCTTCTCTGCTTTGTAAGTTTCCAGCATAGCTAAATAACTGACCATGCTGTGTTCTCATGCTTAGTGTGGTAAATTGTAATAGGAAAGCAGAGGGACTGGCATGACCACCAGGGATTTCACACAAAGGTAGCAATACAAAGAGAACAGGATACTTTCTCATACAAGTACATGGTACAGCAGACACATATCAGGAATATAAAATGGTGGGTTTGCATATTCTTTAACTTTACATTAGGTATTAAAATTAGGTAAAAAGTGTAAGGACAAATAGAAATTAACAGTACTCTAGAATTTTAAACCCATTTCAAGATCACGGTTACATTATAATCCTACCTATTTTACCATATTTTAGGAAAACGCAAACAAGAGCAAAGCCTTACTTCAGGATCTGGGGGCTGACAAACACAAGAAGGTCGTGGATAAGTTTGAAGAACGCCGACTCAAGGAGGACATTGGAAAAAGCCTTAATGAGGGTCTTATAGAGCCAGGACTTGGGGTAATCTTTAGCTGTTCCATCTATAGATTCTTTCTTCTTTTTGCCTTTATTCTTTTCATCCTGCAAATAAACAGTGAATCCTGATTATTTATCATCCGTTCTACTTGCTCAAGGCTGTTGCTCTTCATCCCGGCACTGAATAAGTACACCAGGCTGGTCTCTGCTTGTTGATAATCTGCCAATCTGGGAGCACCTAATTTTTAAGCCAAAACTGGACACGCTCTAATCTAAGTTCGGCTGGTTTCTGATGAACCAGATACAATTGGAGCAGTGGGTGGCCCTGTTGGCACCCTACCACTTGACATTGATCTGAAAATCAGATAATTCTTGTGTAGCGGCCTCCTCACCCCGACCTCTTTAGCTAGGGGTATGTCGAGCGACAGAGTGAGGTGCGCTACGGCCCATGTCCTCCCCATGCATGTGGGTGAGGTGAAGGCCAATATCAATCTTTTCCTCGGGCCAAATGTGTGCTGGTTAGGAGGGTCAGTCCTTCCGTGCCGGAATCTCCCTTTGTTCCCATCAACAGAGTCCATACACCCATCAAAGTCCAAACTCAGGTTTATTGCGTATCTCCACATACAGTCAAATGCAACGGCATGATACGATGGGGAAGCAGGTCGAGGCACTGTACAGGTTCCTAGTCCCTACACTCCCTGTGCTATGACCAGGGGTTGCAGGAGTCTTGATGGAAGCTCCTCCGCTGCGCTGAAGCCCATATCAGGGGAAGATGTCCTCCAAGGGAGTTACTGAAGGCCCATCCGTCACCGGGTTGACGCTACACCGGGTCTTCGGACGGGTGACCCCCCCCAGCCTCCTCACCTCAGATGCGGGTCCCCTCGCAAGGGGCGCCCTGGAGCAACTTCACCCTTGCGGGACCCAGTCGGAGTCACCGGGTCCCAGGCCTCCTTAATAGTACCTCACCCCAGGCTGAAGGTGCCCGGGATGGACTCCATCTTCGTTCCGACCAGGCCTTGGGCGCCTAGGCCGGAACCTTGAACCGCCCGCACCCAGGCCTAAGGTGCCTGGGTGCGTGAAGGGGTGACCCCCTCCCACAAGAACAACAGACAGGCGACGACCTCGTGGCGCGGGCGTCTCCCCCTTTTATATCCTCCCATCGACACCACGGCGGGTTCCCCGCCCCAGCCGTGCCATCGCCAGGAAGGAACCAAAAAAAGGGTAACACTGTGATAGCGATTCTACCTCGAGCCAGCAGGTACACTGACACCCACTGGTCAAAGAGAATATTACACCACCCAATCCTCCACGAATAAGAAAAGGGGTCTAATCCCTGACATAATTACACACCTGGGTCTCTCTACCCCCAGGTGTATCCCACTAACTTTGAAGACCCCGCTACACTTGGATAGTGGTGAATCCAGCCAATCAGCTGCACTGTTTGGCAGCAACCACTGTATCCTGACAGCTGCTGGCACTGGCTGTCAGAATACAGTAGTCTCAGCAGGAGATTCATCCATCCGTGCTATACAGTGTGGATGGAGATACCTACTAGATTTTTATTTGTTCAGGCCCTGAACAAATAAAATATATTTTTTTTATAAGTGTATGACCAGCTGTAGACTGTGCAGGCAAGAGATTATAAACGTCCTTCGGAGGGTTTGATTTACTAAAGGCAAATAGACTGTGCACTTGCAGTTGCCTCAGAGCTTAGTAAATGAGGTAAAGCTTCACTTTGCAAAGACTACCCAATCACATGCAAGAAAAATTTAAAAAACAGCATTTTTGCTTGCACATGATTGGATGATGGAAGTCATCAGAGCTTCTGCTCATTTACTAAGCTCTAGAGCAGCTGCACTAGCAAAGTGCACAGTCTATTTGCCTTTAGTAAATGAACCCCAATGTCTCTTGGAAGTCTAGTTTTGCACACCTCTGATCATTCTGTAATAAACGATTCCTGCTCCAGTACTGGCAAATTACCGCAGCTCCCAAGAGTTTATGAAAACACCTGCTCAAAGTGACAATATGCTTTGAAATTAAAGTATGTCTATTTTCAAGTTTTGTCCCATTTTGCATAGGGATTGGAAAAATTACTGTCATCCCAATAAATAGATTTTGCTTCACTTGCTGTCCTATAAACACAATAGGAATTGCGATGAACTCTCACCAGAAGTAAGGTAAATCATCTCTAAGGGCCCTTTTACGCGTGCGGACCATATGTCCGTTTTTCATCCATCCATTTTCGAATGAAAAACGGACATACATGTATCCCTATGGGATAGCGGATGTCAGAGGATGAACATCCACTGACACCCAATCTCATCAGTGTCCGCTATGCTCCGTTTATGCAGACGGAGGAAAATACAATTTTTCCATCCGCCTGCGGATCGGATGAACACAGACAGACGGTTCGTGTTCCTCCGATCCCCCCCATAGAGGAGAGCGGAGATCTGACTGGTCCGTCTCTGCATGATGTGCAGAGACGGGCTAGTCATCCGCCAGCTAAGAGGGGATCAACAGAGCAAGCGGATGTTTAAGGAACGGATCCTCACGGGATCCCCCTGTGTGAAAGGGCCCTTAAGCCTGGTACACACGATCGGAATTTCCGTGGACAAAGCGTAGGACTTTTGTCCGAAGGGCGTTGGCCGTGAACTTGTATTGCATACAAACGGCAAAGAATTGTCGGCCAACAAACTTGAAACTATGTGTTTTTTCAGCTCTTTACCGCCACCCTTTGGGCAACTTCTGCTAATGTTGTGTTATGGTGAGCATTGCTTCTGAGCATGCGTGTTTGTACTTTGGAGTTTTGTCCGAAGGATAATCCAACACACACATTTGTTGTTGGAAAATTTGAAAGCATGCTATCCAACATTTGTTGGCGGAAAATCCAACAACAATTGTCCAATGGAGCGTACAAACGGTCGGATTCTCCGACAACAGCCTGTCATCACACAATTCCCGTCGCACAATCCGATCGTGTATATGAAGCTTTAGACAGGTATCACCAGAACTCTTGTTCCCATTGAAAGATTTACTTATATGGTGGCAACTCTGAATTATCGATTCTCTTTATTCAATGTCCTTAGCAGAGAAACAGACAGAGGTTCAAGGCTCTTACTTCTCTATTCAAAACCAAAAAAAGAGCGGTTTGGCCATTAGATACATTTTAAAGTTGACATGGACTTCTAACTCGAGTACTTTCTGTAGCTTGGCTGCACTAGAAGTTCATTCAATGATTCTACTTCTGGATCAAGAAAACACCTGTTATTGATGAGCTGCTCAAGCCGTTATTTTGCTACATGAACCAAAGTCATGAAGAAACAGGCAGGAGCATCATTTAGAAGGCCAGTCCACCCGAAACTGCAATTCAAAGTGTGATAAATTCTCTAGCGTTAAACCTCCTAACTCCCTATATCTCTCAGGGACTCTGGTGGGCTCTGGTGGGCTCTTTGCACTGAGTTTTCAGATCTGCACACTTGTTGTGCCCATTATTCTGCTGTTGGATTTGTAAATTATTTAATACTGAATACAACAGGAAATGCTGGAATGCGCAAAGGTAGGTGGGAACATCCAAAACTCTCAGGTGGACAGGTTCAGAGTCTGGAATTATGGCAGGCTGTTCTCGCTTTTGGAATATCCAAGACATTTAGGAATCTAGAAGGGAACACAGCTAAGCAGGCTCCACTGATAGCCCAAAAAAAACAAACACTTTTGGGTGGACTGACCCCTTAAGCAATACCTATTGGAAGGGTGTGACGAAAGAGGAACTCACCAAAAGCACATTCTGACTTTGTGCTTTGCTTAGGCCATTCATTTCAATGCTGTTGCCCTTTTGCCTTCTCTTGTTTCTACGCTTCTCCAGCTCCTGCTTGGCTTTAGCGACTTCTCTCTTCATATGTTTGTCAAAAGTATCATAAATGACCTTAGTCTGGTCATGTTTATTTAATTCCCAAAGATCTTCAAACTCTAGTGGTCGCTTATATCCTGTGAAAACAATCCTAAAAAGCCAACAAAAAAAAAAACACACTGGTATTAGTGAATATTTTCCCTTAAAAGGCTAGAAGTGGACAGGGCACCCAAATTCTCATTGACTAGGCACACTTCTAAAGCCCCGTACACACGATCGGTTTGACTGATGAAAACCGTCCGATGGATGGTTTTCATCAGACCAACCGATCGTGTATGGTACCCATCGGTCTTTTTTCCATCGGTTGTAAAAAATAGAACTTGTTTTAAAATTTTCCGATGGATAAAAAACCGATGGGAATTTCCGATCGTCTATGGGCAAGTCCATCGGTTAAAAAACCCACGCATGCTTAGAATCAAGTCGACGCATGCTCAGAAGCATTAAACTTCATTTTTCTCAGCTCATCGGAGTGTTTTACGTCACCGCGTTTGGAACGGTCGGTTTTTTGACTGATGGTGTGTGGCCAAGACTGATGAAAAACAGTTTCATCGGATTTCCGATGGACAAATCCATCGGACGAAAATCCATAGGTTATCCAATCGTGTGTACGGAGCTTTACATGTTACATCCAGGAAACCTACACCCAATGGAAGGACATTTTCTGATTAAAAAGAGTAGTAAATACAAATGTAAAATGATGGAAAAGTGCATTATCAATTTCTATGGCCACAGGCTTGTGGACATCTCGCCACCACCCCTTTATAAAAGTCTGTTAGACATCTCATTCCAAAACCATAGTCTCAGCCAATGAGGAGAAGGGAGTACCAGACACCCGAGCCTCTTGTGTAAAATCGGTGGATCGAGATGGGCTCAGATAACTATTTAGAAAAAAAAAGAGAAAAAGAATCCCAGATTCACAGAAAAAGGAGTTTTACAGTCACCACATCCTGGGTATATAGAAAGAAAAGAGACCCCCTAAGGAATGGGAGTTTTGAAGTGACCGAAAACAAGTAAATAAGATAAAATGTCTTTACTAAGTACAAACAATCATGGTTAAAAATTATTGTAGATCATGTAAAATATACAAATCCATATAAATAGGTGATGGATGTAAATACATATGAAACAGCTCTTTTTACTTGACCCAACGTTTCTGGCTTAGTGCCCTTCTTCAGGGGTTTTTTTCAAGCATATAGAGCCAAAAGTATCAATGGAATCCACTTGATGTCCCACATGATCACAAAAAGAATAGCTAGACAGCTTGTAGTTGTAGTTAAAAAGACCTTCCAACCTGCACGCCCAGGTGTTACCAGCGAGGATCCCGCAAATTCCTCCAGTTAGGAGAGACATCAATATAGATAATCAGGGTTAGAATGACTAGAAAGAAAGATATAGCCCAGGAGATCAGTTGTCCAAATCTGTACTACAAAAGACAGGGGGATATAGTTAATCCTCCAATCCAGGAAGTATGCCTGTCTGTAGGTTGGACTGGTGTGCCGTTATAGTATCCTGGGGAAAAAAAAAAATCGCAGCAATTCGTTTTGCACACCTGTGACCAGTTTTCAGCAGAGATCGGTCTGAAGTCTGCTCTCTGCTGACGTCACTGGAATCAGTCCAGGCACCGCGTCATCTTGACAATAAAGTCTGGATCCGCCAGGTGCCTGGACTGATGCCTGTCTCCAGTGAGCGTGGAGGAGCAGAGAGGAGAGCTGCTGATTGACAGTCAGCAGCTCTCCGCTTGGGGACCTGTGAGAACCAAGCCATCAGTGGTGTTCGATGGCTCGGTTCTCAGTGCAGAGGTGGCAGGGGACTGATGCGGCAAGGGACCGATGCAGCAACGGACCGATGCTGCATCCACCTAGGTAAGTATTAATGGGCCAAAAAAATTAAAAACCATACTCTTTTAAGATAAAAAACCTTGCGCCTTTACAACCCCTTTAATGTTGAGTTGACAACCCCCCTTCGTTGACTGCTCTAAAGCCTCATACACACAATCCAATTATTGGCAGGGGATTGTCTGTTGACAGACTGTTGTCCTAAAATCTGACTGTTAGTACGTTCCTTTTGACAATTGTCCTATTTTCGGCCAACAAATGTTGGATGACATGCTAGTAAATTTTTGGCGGACAACGATTTGTTGTCAGATTTTCTGATGGTCAGTACACAAATCCGTCACACAAAAGTCAAAAGTACAAAAACACATGCTCGGAATCAATGCTCATCAAACACGAAATTAGCAGAAGGGGCACAAAGGGTGGCAATCAAGAGCTGAAATTCCTCGTAGTGCGTCACTATGTTCGTGTTTGTTGCACGATAATTGTGTACCGTTAGTATGCAAGAAAAGATCCTGGCACACACCCTTTTGACAAAAATCAGACGCTCGGTTGGCCACCAATCGTACCGTATGTACGAGGCTTAACAGTCTATCACTCTTCTGGTAAGGCTTTTCCACAAGGTTTTGGTGTGTGCCATTTGTGAGAACAGATACTGATGTTGAATGAGAAGACCTGGCTTACAATTAGCTTTCCAATTCATTCAAAAGGTATTTAATAGGGTTGAGATCTGAGCTGTGTTCCTCCACACCAAACTCAACAAACCATGACTTTTTAGAGCAGGCTTTCAGCACATGGGCACAGTCATGCGAAACCAGAAAATCAGACTTCTTCCAAACTGTAAATGCACAATGCTCTAAAATGTTTTTGAATACTGTAGCATTAACAGCACCCTTCACATATATATACCCCCAGCATATTTCAGAGTATTAAAAACATTAATTACAAAATTAATATGGCACAATAGGAAACCTAGAATAACACTGGCAACATTGATGAAAACAAAAAATCAAGGGGGTTTAAATGTACCAGATTTTCAAAAATACTATGAGGCGGTTTTGCTTACACGGGTGGTGGAATGGAATAAATTTAGAAATGAGAAAAGATGGGTCAATATAGAACACAATATGGCAAATACATGTAGCGCCCTACTCCTGTTGGGTAGACGATATATGTTAAATTTAGCTATCTGAGCTGCAGTTCAGCTCAGAACGAATTATGTAAATTTATGGCTCTGTTTCAGTCTGGCTGGGCTGCGTGTTTTCCACCTGACAGTAGGTGTCACTGTCATCACGGGTCAGGGTTGGAAATGCAGCAGGCTAGGTGTATTGGGTATTCTTTTCCCAGAAGTGGCTCAGGGGGTGTGGTCAACCCGCTGTGCATTCTGGGAGGGGGTACTTAAGAGGCAGAGACCACGCTTTCGGGGTTCGTTGCCGGGGGTCATTGCCGGATCCTGACCTGAGGGCCCTCCTGGCCTCAGGGATGTGCGAGCCATTTTCGGCCTCGGGGCCTGCTGGCTCGAGGCTTTGCAACTGAGAAGTAGGCCCAGGAGTTGCTGGGGCCTACTAGTCCAGGGATGGTCCTACGTGGTCTTGCCTCCGGGAAGAAGATGAACAATTGGGGACTCAATTGAAGGACGCATCCTGGCCAGTATGCCTCACGGTGCTGCCGGACGGCTGAAAGATTCTGGCACCCCGAGCTATGTACTCTTGAAGGAACTTTTTGCAAAGTGTCAGTGTGGTTACACAATCTTGTGGCAGAAGGTTGTGGAACGACTGTACGGCACTGATCAAGTCTGTGGCAGAGACTTTTGAGCGAGCTTCGCACCGGTTGCTAGGCCAGTGAGAGTAGGCCTATCTGGTGGTTGCTGAATCCAGCGTGGAACTGTTTGTCCTCTGGATCTAAGATTGTGCCCGTGATCCGCAAAGTAAAGTGCCTGAAACTCCCCTATCCCTCTGTTGAAACTGGTAAAATAAAGCCTCTTGAAGAAAACGTATCCAGATGTTGGTGTAAACTTTTATACAGGCTCTTCAAGAAGGATCCCTGACACGAGTGCGGTGAACAGAAAAGGTAACGGTAGGCCCAAAACTTTAAACCAGCAGCTCCTACGGGGGTAGTGCTACATACACAATTAGGTAGGGAAATATGGACACCACCACAATATAGGACACTGGGAGAAAACACATGTAGCGGGCATTTAAATTTGGGGGGGAGCATCTGGGTTATTCAACCCGGATGCACTAATTGTTAGGGAGTCTGAGAACCCCTTTTGTGGTTCTTGGAGGACTCTGGTGGTGCAAGGTTCCCTGCAGCCTGCAGATGGCGATGTCGCCCTGGGCCGGAGTTGAACCCGCACCGCAAGACTGCTCTTTTTTTTTGTCCTTTTCTGGTGCTGGTACAGCGGGGCGGGGAACCCGCTGTGACGCAAAGGGAGAGGGGATAAAAGGGGCGGACGCCCTTACCACATTGTTGTCCGGAGGGGTTGTCCGGAGTGTGGTCCGAGGGTTCAGAGTTTGGAGTTGGAGGACGCGGCCGCACCCAGGCACCTTCAGCCTGGGTGCTGGCATTTCGGAGTTCCGGGCCCAGGTGCCCTTGACCTGGCCGGAGCGAGAGATGGAGTCCATCCCAGGCACCTTAAGCCTGGGGTGAGGTACTATGGCCAAGGCCTGGGGCCCAGTAACTTCGGCTGGGTTCCGCGAGGGTGGAGGAGTCCGAGGGGCCCTAAGGTGTTGGGACCCGTATCTGAGGTGAGGAGGCCGGGGAGTGTAACCCTTCCGAATAGCCCGGTACAGGATTAATCCGGTGACGGCGGGGCCTCTGGTAACTCTCTTGGAGGGATGTCTTCCCCCTGACAGGGGCTGCAGCGTAGCGAAGGAAACTCCAGTTCCTGTTCACTAGAGTCGCTGGAAGAGACTCTGAAGCCAAAAAGTAAGTTTTACAGCCACTGTGCTTAGCAACCTTTGGTGAAACCTCAACGGTTTAGTTTCTTTGAGGATTGTGCCTTGACCTACTCCCCACCAATACTGAACTGTTCTATGGGTCTCAAACTGTCTGCTCGCAAAGGACTATTTGTTTGCCGTTATGAAATAAATAAGTGTTGGACCTTTTCAGTGTGTGGTACTCTAATTACTGGGAGCAAAGGGGGTTATCAGCAGAACAGACTTGGCTCTGAGCGTATACACAGCCTGAAGGTAATCTGGTGCTGGCCTTCACCTCTACATGCTGTAATCTAGAGGACATAGGCCGTGGCGCAGCTCGCTCTTCCCTTCAAGATACCCCTAGACCGGAGCCAGAGTAACCGCTAAAGAAGAAGAGAGAGGGTGAGGCCGCTACACACACATATACACTGGCATGGATTGTACTGGGAACGTGGGACACGGTGTACAAGAAAAATAAATGGAAATATAACTCACCATTGATGGCATTAAACGAGAATAATTATTTTGCACCCGGGAAAAATTCTATAGGAGGGAATTGCATTAAAAAGGAAAATGCACAACTACGGGACATAATACAAGGGGGAAAAATCTGCACCATATAAGAACTAAAAATAAAAAAGAATTTAATGGATATGTAGCGGGGTCCTCAATTTAGTGGGGTACACTTGGGGAGTAGTGTGACCCAAGTGTGTAATTATGTTAGGGTTCAGACCCCTTTTTTCTTATTCGTGGAGGATTGGGTGGTGTAATATTCTCTTCGACCAGTAGGTGTCAGTGTACCTACTGGCTCGGGGTAGAATCACTACCGCAGTGCTACCCTTCTTTGTCCCTTCCTGGAGATGGTACGGCCGGGGCGGGGAACCCGCCGTGGTATAGACGGGAGGAGATAAAAAGGGGGAGACGCCCTCGCCACGAGGTCTGTCTTCGGGGATCATCTCTTCACGCACCCAGGCACCTTCAGCCTGGGTGCGGGCGGTTCAAGGTCCCGGCCTAGGCACCCTAGGCCTGGCCGGGATGAAGATGGAGTCCATCCCAGGCACCTTCGGCCTGGGATGAGGTACTATTGAGGAGGCCTGGGACCCGGTGACTCCGACTGGGTCCCGCGAGGGTGGAGTTGCTCCAGGGCGCCCCTTGCGAGGGGACCCGCATCTGAGGTGAGGAGGCTGGGGAGGTCACTCGTTCGAAGACCCGGTGTAGTGTCAACCCGGTGACGGATGGGCCTGCAGTAACTCCCTTGGAGGACATCTTCCCCTGATAGAGGCCCGTAGCGCAACGGAGGTATTCATATCAAGACTCCTACAACCCTTGGTCGTAGCATAGGGGGTGTAGGGACCCAGATCAGTATAGTGCCTCGACCTGCTCATCCCACCATATCATGCCATTGCATTGCCTTGTAACTGAAGATACGGAATAAATCTAACCGTTGGACTGTGATCGGTGTATGGACTCTGTTAATGGGAGCAAAGAGAGGTTTCTGCACGACAGACTCGGTACATGTTCAGGACACCGGCCCGAGGAAACTTTAGGTATTGGCCTTCACCTCGCCCGCAAGTAGTGGGGAGGACATGGGCCGTAGCGCACCTCACCCCTGTCGCGTGACATACCCCTAGGCTAAAGAGGATGGGGTGAAGGGGGTCGCTACAGATATAAATGAGTGGAGGTACTTCCAGCTCAGGCACTTTATAGCAGCTCTTCCTCACCCTTTAAGAGAAGATGATGCCTTAACAGCAATGGAGCGACTATGTACTATTGAAAAAACACGCGGGAATATATCCCGGATATATATAATCCTGATGGAAGTGGAAGAGCTGGAAGTGATGACATTCCAAAAAAACTGGGAGAAGGAATTGGGGAAACGAGGAAGGAATCAAGAAGTGAGTAAAATTTTGAAACTTGTACATGGATCATCAGTAAATATCGGGATGGTGGAAACAAACTATAAGTGTATAACCCGGTGGTACAGAACACCAGATATTTTAGGGAAATATAAAATAGGACAAACAACGGAGTGTTGGCGGGGATGTAAACAAAAGGGAACTATGGCCCATATTTGGTGGGGATGTCTCAAAATAAGAACCTATTGGAAGGAAATATTAAGGTATATCAAGGGAGATCACAAATATAGAAATACCAGAGGAACCATGGACATGTCTATTTCATGGAGTAGATATCCCGATAAGGGAATATAGAAACTCAATGATAATATACATGAATGCTGCAAAAAGTCTGATCCCGAAAAAATGGAAAGAAATAGAAAGCCCAAGGATTGGGGAGTGGTTTGACAAGATAGAAGAGATACGGAACATGGAATACTTAAAGTAGATGCAAACCCTATTTTTTTTTTTTTTTTTGCTGTCACAATGTAGTGTATAAGATTTCCTATTATATGTGCCAGGTCTTGCCACAAAGAGTTAATCCAGCTCTGAGCAATCCTCTTTTCTTTTTTCAGTGAGATAAACGGACAAACAGGAGAACTTTTGTCCGTTCCGCCCCCTTGCTGTGAATGACAGGTTATTTACATATCTCATGCACTAAGCCTGAGACAGGCATTATTTTTTAATTCCCACCCCCACTCCTTTTTTGAAGTCATGTGGTTACTTTTCTGGATTTTGACTGGATGTTAGTGATCACAGCAGAAGGAATACACAGGAGAAAATGCATGTTGACAAGGGGAGTGTAGAGGTGGGCGGGGAGTCTACTGACATCACGACTCCACCCACCGAGTTCCAGACAACAGATCCACCCACAGAATCTGCAGTTTTTTAGGTCTCATAACAGACAGAGGGGAGACATTTGACAGATAAGGATACATGCAGGAGGCATGTATATCCTTATAGATCAGCACTATGGCAGTAGTTTAGAAAGGATGAGAGTGGGTTTACATCCACTTTAAGACATAGTTATGAAGATACAAGAGAGGGATTTTCAAAGAGATGGGAAGAATGGAAAAAGTTTAAATTAACAAAGAAATATAGTGAAATTAAGAGCACATAGAGAGGAGGTAAAGGTACTTACATTTAGAGCAGTATGCACCCGGGGAAGAATGCCCGGAATGCAGACTGCTTGTGTTCTGGGCATTAGTCCCTGGGTGCATACTTCTCTATATGCAAGTACTGCTTGATGCACAATCCAGCCATGTCCAACTGCAGCACCTATCAGCCTTTCATAGACTTTTACAGACCACCTGCTGCGGGGTTGGATGGTGCACCTGTATCTCCCACCCACACCGAAATGTCGGAACCTCATGTACTAGGGCTAAACACCTTGTGTGCATGTGGCCTAAAATAAGGCTGGCACCAGATTGTATGCTCAGTCAGACCATTAACATGTATGTTCAGCCAAAAGGATTATACCTGTTTATGCTTTGGTTGTTCTACAGAACAAGTTTTGGTTGGATAAATCTTCTGATTCCTGTCTCATGTCCGGTAAGCCTAGTACTAGTGATTTGCCCAAAAAGTTTTTTCTTTTGATTGAGCCCTGGTTCACACTGATGCAATGCGGGAAACGCACAAGATTCATTGCATTTACCTGCATCGCATCACACTGCTTGGCAATCACACAGCGTCCATGCAATCTTGTGCGGGTGTCAATGTTAGATTAATCACCCCCTGAAACAGATCGCAAAAATGCAGTGCGATTGCCAGAATCACAGCGCATGAGTGTGAACACCCATGCAATGCTATTCAGGTGCGGAGTGAAAAAAGGGTCCTTTACGATCTTGGTGCGGATGCGATATGATTTGAGCCATACAAAATGTATGGCTCAAATCGCACCGCACAGACATCGCATGTGATGTGCACAGGAATGAGGTGCAATACCTGTGAGAATCACATGTGGTGCAATTCCTGTGCGAATCACATGCGGTGTGAACCTAGGCCATACCACCCAACTTTCTGAGATGGGAATGAGGGACACCTATCAGCAAAAGTATGTAGGCATAGGACACACCCCCTGCCACACCCCCTATTAAAGGAGAATTGTACAAAAAAATTGGTAAAACCCACAAGTTTGTTTTTTCACCACTGCTATTTCTTTATATTGGCTTTTGGAATTTACAAATTCAGCAATTTAGAAATCAGGTGAAAGGTTTAGCACTGGGAAACACTTTTTTGATAGAAAATTTGTGCATTTTATATACAACTATATAGATCAGACCAAAATGAGGGACGATGAGGAGAAAAGAGGGACAGAGGGACTTTGTTCCAAATCAGGGACAGTCCCTCAAAATCAGGGACAGTTGGGAGCTATGCAGGGCCGGTGCTACCACTAGACAAACTAGGCAGCCGCCTAGGGCGCCCTGCTGCCTAGGGTGCCCGGCCACTGGTGTTCCTACTCTCTTCTCTCTGAAGCAGACAACTAAGTCTCAGCATCAGCAAGCAGCCATTCACACATAGTGTCAGAGGCGCAGTGGCGGAGGAGGACTGTGTCTGTGTCCCGACTCCCGAATGATTGGAAGCAAGCAAACATTCATTGATGAGCACTGGTAGGTTGCATTTGATGGGCGCTGGTGAGGCTGCATTTGATGGGCGCTAGGAGGCTGCATTAAAGGGCGCTGGTGAGGCTGCATTTTATGGGCGCTAGTAGGCTGCATTGAAGGGCGCTGGTGAGGCTGCATTTGATGGGCGCTAGTAGGCTGCATTGAAGGGCGCTGGTGAGGCTGCATTTGATGGGCGATAGTAGGCTGCATTGATGGGCGCTGGTAGGCTGCATTGATGGACGCTGGTAGGTTGCATTGATGGGCGCTGGTAGGCTGCATTGATGGGCGCTGGTAGGCTGCATTGATGGGCGCTGGTAGGCTGCATGGATGGGCGCTGGTAGGTTGCATTGATGGGCACTGGTGGGCTGCATTTGATGGGCGCTTCATTAAAAAGGTGGGGCATACAAGGCCAGGGCAAATGGGGTGGAGTCAGGGGTGGAGCCAAGGGGGGGCGGCAAAATGAGGTTTCACCTAGGGTGTCAAAAATTCTTGCACCAGCCCTGGAGCTATGACCTAGGCTGAGGCCTCGTACACACGACCGATTTTCTCGTCGTAAAAAACACGTCGTTTTTTTCGACGAGATTCTTGTTAAGCTTGTCGATTTTCTCGTCAAGCTTTCTATGCGTACACACTGTCATTTCCCAATTTCCTCGTGGTTCTCTGCGCTCACGTCCAGCACGTACGACGGCACTATAAAGGGGAAGATCTTTTTTCTTGGCGCCACCCCTTGGGCTGCTTTTGCTGATCTCGTGTTACCGCGTGTGAAGTAAAAGTTTGGGAAGAGACGATTCGCGCTTTTCAGTCTTCGTACTTTTCAGATCGTTTTCTGCCGTTCAGTTTGTGCTTGTGGGTTCGTATCTTGACTTTCAGGGCGTCTAGGCAGGTCGTATCTGTTTTACAGTGCGTTCTTGCCTGTTCGTTTCTGAATTTCAGTTCGTTATTCATAGGCCTTGCTGTTCTAAAGTGCGTTCTGTTCTGTACGTTCTGATTAGACGACCGTTTCCTAGCCATGTCGCCTGGACGTTCTCGTCGTCGAGTTCGTGCTGTGCGTGCGCTTGGTGTTGGTCTGCTTGTTTTGGACCAAGACCAGTCCATGAATGGTGTGAGGAGGAGTTCATGGACCAAGAATTGGTTGCTCCAGCGGGACCAATTCTGCCACATGCCTCTGCTGCGGGAGATCGTCGAGAATAATCCTGAGGACTACAGGAATTTTCTGAGGATGTCTGACCCCGTTTTTCAGGAACTGTTGGCTTTGGTGTCCCCCTATATTACCAGGAAGGACACCGTTATGCGGGAAGCCATCAGTGCTGAGCAGAGGCTCATCGCCACGTTGCGTTACCTGGCGACAGGGAGAAGTCTTCAGGACTTGAAGTTCACCACAGGCATCTCCCCCCAGGCTCTGGGCCTCATAATCCCAGACACCTGTTCTGCTATTATACAAGTCCTGCAGGAGGACTATATTAGGGTAAGTTTTCTCCCTTCACATCACATTTTATGTATTACATGTATGCTAATGTATTGTATTTCTTTCATCCTTTCCTAATTACCATGATTGTAATATGCTGAGAATGTCCCCTTTGTCCCCATGCATGCTGGAAGTTTTTAAATGCCCCTTTTTTATCCTCCCTAAATATTTCCCCTCACTAACTTTTCCAGCAGGGGCGCCTGTTGCTCCAAATGTTGGGGGGTTACAACCCCAATTTCGGAAATAAACTTCCTCCTTTTTTGATCTGTTGCCTAATAAACGCCCCCAGTTGTCCCGTCCAATGCAGCCATTTAGTCCCCTCTATTGCAGCCAGTTTCCCCCCAGCCCTGCACTTACCTTCTTGTGGTCAGCGCCATCCTTCTTCTGTCCTTGATGTCTTCTCCTTCCCTTCATGTTGCATCAGCCAATCATGTTACCATTAAACAGACTTGGTGAACATGATTGCCAGAGCTGCCTGTCAGTGTTTACACAAGGAATGCCCCCTCCTTGCGTCCCCGATTTTTCTTTGAGGAAGCCAATTACATCCCTCAGGTTGTAATTTGCAAGACTTTTTTAATACCTGTTTCTGCTCTGCAATTTTAACCCCCTAAATGACGCAATTAATCATATGTCGGTCGCTTTACAAGAGGCCATCCACCTGAATAGTGTGCGGCATAGACAATACATAGGTTCATGCAACGCATGAACCTATGTATTGTTCTGAGTGATGGGCACAGGAGAGAGGGGACAGTGCTCCAGCGCCCACTCTGGACGCACCGCCACTGCAATGCTATCCTGTGGCCAAACACATCTCCCCCCCCCAAAATAATTTAGTAATGGCCCATCAGAGGGGGTGATGAATATGATAATTGAGCCTTCCATTATACTTTTTTTACACACCTTAATAAACGTATAATTAGATTGATGTTGGTCTCTAATTTTTTGGTCTTGAATTTGCTTGTAATGTATGCCTTTGTTTTTCTAATATTATTTCATCTTGTTTCACTCCACAGCTTCCTTCAACGCCACAGGAATGGCAGACTGTGGCATCGGAGTTTGCCACGCGGTGGGACTTCCCCAACTGCGGTGGTGCCATAGACGGGAAGCACGTCCGCATCGTGCCGCCACCCCGTTCTGGATCCTACTACTACAACTACAAGGGGTTTCATAGCATTGTGCTGATGGCGGTGGTGTCAGCACGGTATGAATTCCTCTATGTTGATGTAGGGAAGAATGGCCGGATGTCCGATGGGGGATCCTTCATCCAGACGGAGTTTGCCCTCCGTCTCCAGAGTGACGACCTTGCATTGCCACCGGATGCAGGGAATATTGAAGGACTCCCCTTTGTTTTCTTGGCTGATGAAGCCTTCGGACTCGGACGGCATCTTATGAGGCCATTTCCACAGAGGACCCTGACCCCAGAGAAGAGTGTGTTCAATTACCGGCTGGCCAGGGCCCGAAGAGTCGTTGAAAATGCCTTCGGCATAATGGCCAGCCGGTTCCGCCTTTTTATGACTTCCATCCACTTGGCGGACTACAAAATAAACTATGTAGTGTTATGCTGCTGTGTGCTACACAATTTTCTTTGCCGCAAAGCGAATTCATATATGGCCTCAGTTTTGCCAGAGGCTGGACTTTCCCCTGCAAATCCCCTTCCGGGCCTGGAATCTGCCCGTCTTGGCTTGCCCCCCCAAAATGCCCGTGTGGTTCGGGACAAATACATGGAGTATTTCACGGGTAGGGGGGCAATTCCTATGCCAGCCTATGTCTAAGTATCCCAATAAAAATCTTGTTTAAACCTTTAATTATTTGTTCTTTCCTGTCTCCTAGTTTGTCTTTGTGCATTTGTAGTGGCAAGTGTATTTTACTTTAGTAAATAACAACCAATTTCACTATGTTACCTTACAAAAGAACCAAATAAGCTTAGAGTGTATTATAAAAAGAAGCTACACGTTGTTTGTGGTCAAATATTTTACTCTCTGCACATTTTTTTTTGTTTTACTTTGGGGTTGGCCTGACCACAACCCGTCAAATTTTGGCTTATGAAAATACAAAAATACCACTTGCATTTCTAAAATGACAACATTGGATACCTCTGAGCAATCTGAGACATTCAGTTACACAAACTATGTCTCTATGTGCCCGTCCTAATATGGGGTCCTGCCACCCCTTGCCCAGCCAAAAATTCAATATGCACACATTTTTACTTTTTTGCAAATAGGAAGTTTACAATCCTGATCCCTATTGTCAACATGTGCTATCTGCCATCAGGGGTGATCAATGGATGTGTTTTGGGGGTGCATCCCCTTCCTCAGTTCACCGACTTTTGATACGAGGAAGGGGTTGCACCCACAAAAGACGTACATGGATATCCCCTGATGGCAGATAGCACATGTTCACACACTGTGTGCATATTCAATTTTTGGCTGCTTTGTTACTCAAAAAATTAGTAAAAATATAAAAACAAACATGTAAAAACAAATGTGTTTGGATGGCTTATTGAATTCTCCCCAAAACATCGAGAATGTCTTTAAATGTTTGTTCCATCACATGGATTCTTTGTTTAATTAGGTCCAGTTCCGTGCTACATTCCATCACTTGCTGGATGAGGCGGAGGGCACTGTCAGCAGAGAACGGTGTGCTATCCTTCACAACATTTCCATCCCCTAAAAACCATAAAAAAAAATTAATAAAACTCTGCAGGCCTACCTCGCTTACCTTAAGCTGTGGTGTCAGATACTGACCTGTTGTGGTGACCAGATCCACAACGTCATCCACCTCTCCTTCCTGCACTTCTCCTTCCTCCACCTCAACTTCCTGCACATCTTTCGGTTGTGGATCTTTGGGAGTTTGGGGTTGCTTGGAAGTTGTGGGGTGCATGTGCTCCCTGGAGTGTCCTCCTCCCAGTCTTCTCTCCCCTATGAGAATAAAACCAAAGGTCTATTTATCACACTGTAAAAATCTCATTTTTAAACTTAAAACAGGCTAAATTGTTTGGAAGTGGGGTACAAGTGTGTGTTTGTGCGGAATTTAAAGAAAAATGCATTCTTTATGACCCCAAATATGTTTATTATTCACATTTGGATGTAATTTTTTGGACATGGAGGCACCACAAATAAACTCTGATGCACCTGTGTGGGACACCCAAAAAAAGGCGGGTCTGGTGGCCCACACTATAGTGCTACAAAGTACAGATGTGGAAGCAGCTGCTGAGTGTCCTCTCCTTTACACTGATTAAAGTTTGCATTTCATTCTCCTTACAAACACATCATCTAGACTTAAAAATTATCCACAATACTTGATCAAAAATGGCAGATGTCTAATTACTTTTGGGGGTCTTAAATAAGCCAAAACGACGGATAGTGGCCGAACGAAGTGTCGGTAACGTAACGAACGATTACTGTGCCCAACCTAGTTCAAAATAATACATTTTGGAAGGGAGTCCAATATGCTTTAAAAAAAAAAAAAGTCAGTTTCTAAAAAGATTAATAGCAGAAAGGTCGTCATTTTACTTACTTTTAGCGAGCATCCTCTTTATGCTCCTCAACTGGTCTGGCTCCCTCAGTTTGAGGTCTGACCACCTCTTTCTGAGCTGCTCATTTGAGCGTTTCACCCCGAACTTCGCCCTCAGACTCTTCACAACTTTAGTGAGGATTTTGGCCTTCCTTCTATTTGGTTTGCTATACGGCCCATGCTTGGCATCATAATCAGCCTTGACCAAGATGTCCACCATCTCCGCCATCTCCGCCAAAGACATATTCGATGCCTTGAATCTCCTCCTTGATCGTGACGTGTCCTCGGTCTCCGGGCTTGTCTCCTCGCTAGTTGCGGAATTATCAGACACCTGCTGTAACTCCGCCATATCTGTCTGCGCGCCGAAAGAGAAGGGGCGGGGAAAAGATGTTAGTTAGAACGTCATGGGCGGGCGACGTGTGCGGAGCGACGTGTTCGAATTTGGACGCATGCGTGGTGTGTATATAGCAAACACACATGTGACTATAGTACGTTCGGTGTGCGGAGAGAGGAGTTCAAGTGACGGACGTGCGAACGAAGGTATGTGATTTTGTGAGACTTGTTAAAATTGTTGGCCTATACTGTCTTGAGATTGTTGGAGGATATATATGGTGACTAGGATGTGAAGGAGGTTAGACTGTTTGCCTCACATTATTTAAATATAATTTATTTTACTTGCAGATACAATATGAATGTATTTATTAGCGACAAAGAGTTCCTGGCGGAATTTATTGACCGGGTAAGGGAGCTGCCGGCTCTGTGGGAGACCAAAAACCCCATCCATAAAAAAAAAGGGGTGAGAAAAGCAGCGCTGGAGAAGCTGCTCCCATTTGTGCATACCAAGGTGCCCACAGCCACAGCAAAACAAGTGGACACTAAAATTGGGAGCTTGAGAGGTACCTACAGGACTGAACGCTCTAAGGTGCTGGCTTCTCAGAGGTCAGGAGCAGCAGCAGATGATGTTTATGTCCCGGTTTTGTGGTACTACAGCAGGATGTCCTTCCTGGATGACCACATTGAGCCAAGGCCATCACTCTCCACTCTTCCCCCCAGACTTCCCTGCAGCCAACCTGAGCCTTCTCTGGAGCAAGAGGAGGCAGCCATCCTGGATGATCCTGATTTGGCCATCTGGAGCCAGGTATAGTATTAACTGAAAATGTAGTGGGATAAAATTAATGTTTCCCAAATATGTCAGGATGAGAAACATACATTATTTTGTATTACACAAGTGAAATCAGGATCTGTAGACATTATTCTGCACTTAATTGTGTGGTAAATAGTCAAGCTGATGTAGTGGTAAATTTAAAGCAAGGATTTATGCATTTACATTCTAATTGCTTCCATCAGGATTACAAAGTTTGATGCAAAGATTAAACCAACATATTAAACTATGTTTCTTTTTCATACACAGGATGAAATCAGCCAGGAGGAGGGTCTGGAAACTGTCAGGCAGGAGGAGGAAGGGCCCAGTGGCAGCCAGGAGGTGGCAGGGCCCAGTGGCAGCCAGGAGGTGGCAGGGCCCAGTGGCAGCCAGGAGGTGGCAGGGCCCAGTGGCAGCCAGGAGGTGGCAGGGCCCAGTGGCAGACAGGAGGTGGCAGGGCCCAGTGGCAGCCAGGAGGTGGCAGGGCCCAGTGGCAGACAGGAGGTGGCAGGGCCCAGTGGCAGACAGGAGGTGGCAGGGCAAAGGAGAAGCACCAGATCCCAGGTGCCTCCCATCAGGCTTCACAAAAGAGGCAGGAGGGACAGGACCACCAGTGAGGCAGCAATGGCCCTTATTAAAGAGGCCCATGCCACCCTCAAGGAGCCCACATCCCCTGAAGAGGCCATTGCCGGCCTAGTGGAGGCTAAGTTCAAGGTGATGAGCATGGAGCAACGCCTCCTATGCGAACCCCTGCTCATCACCTTGCTCAACAAGGGGGTGATGGAGCAAATTACCCCCAATACCGCCATATGTGAGGTGGCCCAACTGACCCAACCTCAACCTCCACCTCCACCTTCCTCTTCTGCCCCACCCCCTTCTGCTACCCCTCCACCTTCTGCCCCACCCCCTTCTGCTACACCTCCACCTTCTTCTTCTGCCCCACCCCCTTCTGCTACACCTCCACCTTCTGCCCCACCCCCTTCTGCTACACCTCCACCTTCTGCCCCACCCCCTTCTGCTACACCTCCACCTTCTTCTTCTGCCCCACCCCCTTCTGCTACACCTCCACCTCCTCCTCCTGACAGGAGTACCCCTCCAGTGGGCCAGCCTCCAGCTAAACGAAGAAGGAAGGCTTCAGTAAAGGCTGCAGGGAAGGTTGCCAGGAAGAAGAGGAAGTGATGGCCTTGCTTCATTGTGGTCGCACTGGTCGGACAGAAGGCAGCCTGTTGTAGTACCACACACTTGGGACATATATCTCACCTGCTGCTGTTCCTGACCTCTGGGAGGCCAGCATCAGATTGTGTTCTGAAATGTGGGCCTTCTCAAGCTCCCAATTTTAGTGTCCACACAGGGTTGCTGTGTGCTCTGGGGTCCCTGGGATGCACAAATGGCAGCAGCTTCTCCAGCGCTGCCTTCTCTTTATTTAATTTATAAACATGAATAAATGTGTTTTTTGTTTAAGTTCATACTTGACTATGTGTATTTTTAAATAAAAAAAAACAAGCTTTGGAGTAAGCAGATACATTTGACTGACAATAAAAGGCACAGATATCACCCCCCCAAAAGAATAACTAAATCTGATTAGCTCAAAAACATGGTGTGAAATTTTAAAAATATAGATTAGAAAATTAAATGGGAGATCGCTATCAAAACATTGAGAAATTATAATTAACATCATTTTGAAAAATCTAACCATTTAAATTATTCCTAAAAACTTGCACGATATAATACACATAAATCTTATAAAGAGCAGCATGAAAAAGGTTAAAAATAAGGCATAACTCTGTGTGAATATCAGCAGCAAAAGAAGGTCTCTCGTTTTGATTAATATAACATTCTAACGAAGAATTCAATGCAGAACATTTAAACGATGAAATATTTATGAGCGTGACGAATGTGCTCTCTCCATTATGAAGGCTTGTTTTACCAGAAGATGCGCTCCCGTCTCATAGTTGCTTGTGAGCATGCGCACTTTTGGAAGAGTCGTAAAAGCATACACACGAACCATTTTCTCGTCACAAAACAGGCCGACGAGAAACACGACGAGGAAATCTGGACTCCTGACGAGAAAATAGAGAGCAGGTTCTCTATTTTCTCGTCGAGATTCTCGTCAAGTTTCTCGTCGTAAAACCATACACACGAACGTTTTTCTAGACAAAAAAACTCTCGCAGCACTTTTCTTGACTGTTTACGACGAGAAAATCGGTCGTGTGTACGAGGCCTCAGTCTCTTGCTAGATGATTACCCTGTGTGTATACTACACTTTAATATAGCAGTGTGCAATAAACCTGAGCAAACAATAAGCAGCCATCACCAATCTATAGCAAAATGTACAATCTGATTGGGTGTTGTGCCTTGCTGCACTTTGCACTGCTTTCAACTATTACAGAGTTATGTTGTCAAGAGAAGCCAAGCAAAAAATACTATTACACCGAACACTAATGAGGAAGCACTTGCCTGTTATAAAAGTTGAAGGTGATCCTGCTTAGAAAGGACGCTGTTATCTCTGGATTCTGTATATAAGAAAAAAAAAAAAAAAATTTATATGGCAAGGTACAGATATACTGAAAAAAAAAGGAAAACCCAAACAACAGTCTACCAGTATTCAGTAATAAAAGAAGCAAAACAAGCAGATAAATCTTAGTTCAACATTTGCTTTCCTAAAATGTGGATCTTAAACATGTTTTTGAATAAAATATTGTTTTCAGCTTTTTTTTGCATCTCGGCACTACTGATCTCCTTTCCTCTGGCATCATTTCTTTCACTTGAATTTTATTATTTTTAGAAATGACAAGAAAAATAGACAGTTGCATAGCCAAAAATACTAAGCTAAAATATGAACAAGTTCAGGAGGAGTTTCTCTCTGCAGATACGCAACATTAAACAATGATATTATTATTATTTATTATTATTATTTAGGGCTGCAACTAACGATTATTTTCATAATCGATTAGTTGGCCAATTATTGTTTTGATTAATAAGTTAATAACCTTAAAAAAAAGTGTGGTGTATAATTTAGTGATTATGTAATTTTTTTTATATACTATTAGAGGAGATATCTACTGTATATACTATTAAAGGGTGAATCTGGTAAATATCAGACTCAGAGATCAAATTTTTTTTATAAAAAAAAAAAAGTAAAAAAGACTGCTGTAATATATTACTATATGCTGGCCATACAAAAACAATGTCTTCCTTAACCACTTCAGCCCCGGACCATTTTGGCTGGTTAACCACTTGCTTACTGGGCATTTAAACCCCCTTCCTGCCCAGACCAATTTTCAGCTTTCAGCGCTGACGCATTTTGAATGACAATTGGGCGGTCATACAACACTGTACCCAAATTGTATTTTTATCATTTATTTCCCACAAATAGAGCTTTCTTTTGGTGGTATTTGATCATCTCTGCGGTTTTTATTTTTTGCGCTATAAACAAAAAAAGACAGAAAATTTTGAAAAAAACACAATATTTTTTTACTTTTTGCTATAATAATATCCCAATTTTTAAAAAAAACAATTTTTTTTCTCAGTTTAGGCCGATACGTATTGTTCTACATATTTTTGTTAAAAAAAAAAACCGCAATAAGCGTATAGTGATTGGTTTGCGTTTTTTTTAACCTTAAGCGGTTAGAAAAAAAATATTAAGAACGTCCATTCGATTTTCTAATCGTTAGTGGGGTCAAATCGACGTACGTTTTCAACCACAGTGACGGGAAAATTTAGAAATAGAAAACTTCTTAGTCAAAGGAATTTTCAGACGGTGTATCCGGTTTTCATTAGGAAATTACATTCATTTTAAAAACAGAATGTTAAAAGCAAGTGAAAATTTCAAACAACGTTATTTCATTCAGCGAATGTACAAAGATTTTTCGTATGAATATTCTCATCTGAATATTGATTTGTGTGGCCAGCCTAAGGCTCTGTACACAGCTATGCAGTTTGCTTTTGATCTTTTTGCGCACGTGATTTTGCTGATATTTGTGTTTTTGCTATTTTTTGGGCCAATTTGTTGTTGGGCAGATTTAAAAAAACACAAATTGCTGAAAAAAAACACCTTACATGCTTTTCTTCAGCTTCTCCATTGAAGTATATTGAACCAAAAAAGCACCGTTTTGCATTAAAAAAACAGGCCTAGGACATTTAGTAACATAATGGGGTTAAAAAAACTAAGATTAGCCCTTTATAGTACAAAAAAAGCAGATAATCGCTACTGTAAGGGGTTCATTTTCTTACTGTGAAAGTAATATTTACAGTAGCGATTATTTGCTCTTTTTGTACTATAAAGGGCTCATTTTCGTGTTATTTTTTAACCCCATTATGTTACTGGCTGATTAATCGATTATGAAAATAGTAATCGATTTATTTCATAATCGATTAGTTGTTGATTAATCAATTAGTTGTTTCGGCCCTATTATTATTAGTATTATTATTATACAGGATTTATATAGCGCCAACAGTTTGCGCAGCGCTTAACAAAATGAAGGCAGACATTACAGTTACATTACAATTTGGTACAAGAGGAATCAGACCCTGCTCATTAGAGCTAAATGAAGGACCATTGGTCCCCAAGCAATACCATACCATTATATAATCAATTGTCATTGCCCTGTAAATGCGATGTGACTTGTATTGATAAAAAGGCCTTTCGACTTGGGGTTCTTGAACTAGCAAGAATGGTACAGTCGTCCATAGGACAAAAAAAACAGGGTACCGCTCTTGCTCAAGGGCAACAAAAAAAGAAAGGCAATGCTTAGGCAGACAGGATCAGGAAAGAAAAACTAAAAAGTAAGAGGAAAAGGGAGAAAAGAGGGATTGAAGAAAAAGAGGGAGGAAGGAAAAAAAGGGGGCGGGGGAGGAGGAGGCCATCTCTGTCCCAGAGGGTCACCTGTCCCAGAGGTTCACTATGGGTATATTGACTCGTATTGTTCTGGAAAAACGCGTAGGTGGTTGTGCTAGTGGGAAATAATCTAGCCAGGGCTGCCAAGTGCGTAAAAATTTATCGTGTGTGTCAGTTAATATCGCCATCTCATTCACCAGGGTACCGTACATCCAACTTTCACCACGTTGAAGTTGAGAATCGGCGTCTTCCATGCATTTGCCTGATTCGTGGCTGAAAATATATGGGTCACTAGAGTGTGCTCTCTTTTGGTAGCGCCTTCTATCAGTTTAAGAGCACCTCCCAAGGGTCTTGACCTTAGGGCATGTCCACCACGTATGCTTTATGTCTCCTGGGTCTGAACATCCCCTAAAGCATCAGGGCGGCACAGTGGTGTAGTGGTTAGCACTCTCACCTAGTAAAAAGGGTCGTTGGCTCGAATCCCAACCACGACTCTAGCTGCCTGGAGTTTGCACGTTCTTCCTGTGCCTGTGTGGGTTTCCTCCGGGCACTCCAGTTTCCTCCCACACTCCAAAGACATGCTGGTAGGTTAATTGGCTTCTGTCTGAAAATTGGCCCTAGTATATGAATGTGAGTTAGGGACCTTAGATTGTAAGCTCCTTGAGGGTAGGGACCGATGTGAATGTACAATGTATATGTAAAGCGCTGCGTAAATTGACGGCACTATATAAGTACTGTATATACTCGAGTATAAGCCGAGTTTTTCAGCACATTATTTTGTGCTGAAAAATGCCCCCCCCCCCGGCTTATACTCGAGTCACCTTTTTGCGCCTGATCTCCCGGATTTGGGGACCCAGTACCGGCCAGCCGTAGGTTCCATGGACCCCAAACATGGCACACTTGTAGCCCCACTCTTCCTCTACAAGTGTGCAATGTTTGTTGTCCGGGGAATCTACGGCCGGGGAGCACCGATTTTTCAAACCCGGGCACCCCTTTTATAGACTCCCATGTTAAACGGTAATTTCTCCGGTGAATTTGGGGACCCGGAACCGGCCGGTCGTAGGTCCCCTGGACCCGAAACTTGCCACACATGTAGCCCCATTTCTCCTCTACAAGTGTGAAATGTTTGTTGTCTGAGGGACCTACGGCTGTGGAGCACTGATTTTTCAAATCCAGGCACCCCTTCCATAGACTCCCATGTTAAACGTCAGTCTAGTCATGGACACAGTGAGGCATGGGCACAGTGAGGCATGCACATGGACACAGTGAGGCATGCAGATGGACACCCTAGGCTTATACTCGAGTCAATACGTTTTCCCAGTTTTTTGTGGTAAAATTAGGTGCCTCGGCTTATATTCGGGTCGGCTTATACTCGAGTATATACGGTACCTAAATAATAATAATAATGTAGAGGGGTAAGAAGGGAAGCATTTCGCAATTCTAGCCGGAGTAAATCACATACATACACATACCACCGGGACAGTACTTTGAAAAGCGTTTGCTAAAGCTATAACATTGTGGGAGGAACAGAATAATGCCTCCCAGATTTTTTTCCATGTCTCTGGGGTTTGCGTGACACCAAAGTCCCTTTCCCAGTTGGAGTTCCGGCATCTTTTTAACTACTTCCTAGTGACAACATGCCTACGCAACGTGTTCGCCAAATCACCAAAAAAGTATAGTGCGACTTAGTAGTTTTATGGGTTTTTTTAAGTTAATTTCTTTTGCCTGAACTGAAATCTAGGATATTTCTGGGAATTGTAGTGAATACTTTACTGACAGGGGATAATCCTCATCATACAGCATGCATGTTTATCACAATTTGTGTTGGATAAGGTGCTATTGCAGAGAGTCATGCTTCTGAATCTAAATTCTACTAATTGCAATCCTATATATAGGCTGACTTTGCAATGTGGTCATGTGTGGGTTCTTTGCTTGTAGATTGTAAGCAATCAACAACTGCCCTAACACCATTGGTGCGATTTGACATGTCAAATCGGTGGCAATTGCTGGCAATGGCACCGTCCTAATCAGGACATTCAGCTGAACTCGCACAATTTCACTCCAGCACTCAGTGTGAACCTAGGCTTAAAGGGGTTGCTCCACCGGAAAAAAAAAATTTCAAGCCAGCAGCTACAGCTACAGCAGCTGCTGGCTTTTAATATTTGGACACTTACCTGTCCTGGAGTCCAGCGACGTCCGCAGCAGAGGACGAGCGACCGCTCGTCGCTCTGCTGCTCCCTCCGCCATCCTCGCTGAGGGAACCAGGAAGTGAAGCCCTGCGGCTTCATGCCCGGTTCCCTACGGCGCATGCGCGAGTCGCGCTGCGCCGTTCTGATTGGTGCTCCTGTGTTCTGGGAGCCGAGTGTCTCCCAGAACACCAAGGGAAGTCTGCGGGAAGTGACGTAACTCCCGCAGATTCCCGGAGACAGGACTCCCGGATGTGGGTGAAAATACCTGTCTTAGACAGGTATCTTCACCCCCCTCCCCCCTGAAAGGTGTCAATTGTGACACCGGAGGGGGGGAGGGTTCCAAATAGCAAAAGTTGCTATTTAGGGTGGAGCTCCACTTTAATGTTTGTTTGTTGCACCTTGAAATAACTTCAACTGCAATCAACTGTGTGAACTGATAAGATCTGGAACTTCTTACTTAACCACTTCAGCCCCGGAAGAATTGGCTGCGCAATGACCAGGCCATTTTTTGCGATTCGGCACTGCGTAACTTTAACTGACAACTGCGCGGTCGTGCAACGCTGTACCCAAACAAAATTGATGTTCTTTTTTCCCCACAAATCGAGCTTTCTTTTGGTGGTATTTGATCACCTCTGCAATTTTTATTTTTTGCACTATAAACAAAAAAAGAGCAATAATTTTGAAAAACAAAAACACAATTTTTTGTACTTTTTGCTATAATAAATATCCCCATTTGTTTTAAAAAAAAAAAGCTAATTTTTTCTCAGTTTAGGCCGATATGCATTCTTCTACATATTTTTGGTAATAAAACTCGCAAGCAGCGTATATTGATTGGTTTGCGCAAAAGTTAAAGCGTCTACAAAATAGGGGATAGGTTTATAGCATTTTTATTATTATTATTTTTTTACTAGTAAAATTTTTATCGGGACTGCGACATTACGGCAGACACATCGGACACTTTGGACACATATTTGGGACCATTGGCATTTTTACAGCGATCAGTGCTATAAAAATGCACTGATTACTGTAAAAATGTCACTGGCAGAAAGGGGTTAACACTAGGGGGCGATCAAGGGGTCAATTGTGTTCCCTCGTGTGTTTCTAACTGTAGGGGGATGGGACTGACCTAGAGGAAATGATAGATCGTGGTTCCTAGCTATTAGGAACTCACGATCTGTCTTTCCTCACAGAACAGAACAGGGATGTGTGTGTACGTCGGGGTGCCGATGCTCGTGGCCGGTGGTCATCATGACTGGCAGTCACGAGCATCAGCACCCCGAAGTACAGCTACGACGGCTCGCGGAACTTGCCAACCTGCCGTAGTATAATGATGGCGGCTGGTCGGCAAGTGGTTAAACATTTTGCCTACAGAACCAATATATGATACTCACACTTTCCTGGTTTGTACAATGTACTACTATAATTATTGTTGGAATCTATATGGAAGATTGGCAGTTTTAGGCTCGGTTCACAATGTTGCGATGCGAAAACCCTGCAAATCCACTGTGGGTTTCCGCATCGCACCTGACTCGCAGACGGTTCACACTGCCCTATGCGAACCACTGGGAGTGTCAATACAAAGTTAATGACACCCCCAGAACAGTTTGCATATCGCAGTGCGAACTGTCAATTCTGACATGAATCGAATCGCATGGGATCCGATTCTGGTGCAGACCAAAAAAGGGGTCTTGCATGACTTTGGTCCGAATGCGATACAAATTCAGCCAGACAATCTGTATGGCTGAATTCGCATCGCACAGACATTGCATGTGATTTGCACAGCAGTGTGGTGTGAATCACATGCAATGTCGCACAGCGCACCAGTGTGAACACAGCCTGAACCATACTTTACACAGAATGCTCAGTGTCCACCACCCCTCGCTGCCAATCCCTCCACTGGCTCCCACTTTCCCAATGCATAAAATTAAAAATACTAACAACAACATAAAAAGCAACTCTGCTCCCAGCTTCATCACCAACCTCAACAAAAAATATCACCCAAACCATTATCTTGCTCCTCCTAAGGCCTCCAGCTCTCTACCTCTTTTGTCACCACCTCCCATGCTTGTCTCCAGGACTTCTCCAGAGTCTCTCTTCCCCTTGATCTCCTTACCCCAATGAGTTTGCCTATCTTCTACTATTCTGCGCCAGGTGACCCTTGAAAACTCTCTTTCCTGGTGCCTCCATGGCAGCATACCTGTGATAGAGCTCCGCCTCGACTCCTCCTTCAGGACTAGTGAATAGCATAAATTAAAGGCATAGTCCCTCCCCCAACATTCTCCTTTTTTTCCTCATACCTTCTTGTGCTGGTGAAGAGTAGCAGTATGTCCATTCCTCTGCAGTCGGCAGCGTCCGCCGGGTTTAGCCTTTCCCGTGCGCAGTCCCTGTTCTTGGGCCGCTCACAGCGCTGATAAGACTGGGAACCCCTCTGTGGATCTGTTGGGGTCTTTTCGCAGAGTTTCCTCACAGGAACGCAGTCTGCTATCACATCCATGATGAATGCAGTGGAAGTCGCAAAAGGATCAGCTCCATCTTCCCAGGCTGGTGGTTTCCATTTTTTATTACAGGCATTTGTGTTTTTCCCCTTTCTTTTCCTCTCTTCCCCTCCCCTTTCCTTTGCTTGTTAGGTGCCTTTAAAATGATTATTGTCTTACTTTTTTGTTCCTTTAAAACTGTGCAACTGGATAGGGCAGGTGTCTCTCTGTGCAACAACATTGTGGTGCTTATTTCCAGGTTCGGGGGGGGGGCTACAGGTGCTCTGTATGTCCCGCCAGGTAGGAGAGTGTCACGGCGCGGTGTCCTTGCCGCCGTCTGCGCATGCGCGATTCGGGAGTGATACAGAGCCGTAGTTTCTCGGCTCTCTGTACTGGGCGATGCTGGATCTTCTGCGCGTGCGCATGCATGGTCGCTTGGTTCAGTGTCGGCCATCTTGGATTCTGGAAAGAAGGCTAGATTTGCCCTTTTTTCAATCCATTCCAAATAGTGGTTTATGGGATTAGCCCACACACCTTGAGCCTATTTAGGTTCAGATTCAGGGATTGCTGTCAGTCTCCTCAGCTGTGCCCTGCTAGGTCTCTCTGATGCTGCTTTGTGGTAGGTACTTTTTATTTTCTCAAAAAAAAATGTTGCCGATCAAAAATGTTTGTTTAAAAAAAAAAAAAAAAAATAAATAAAGATGACGATATAAAAATGTTGTTTAAAAAAATAAAAAAAGATGACGATATAAAAATGTTTAAAAAAAAAAAAAAAAAAAAAGTGACGCCAAAAACTCCTGATTCTTTTCCCTTTCTTACTATATTTCCGGAGCTGATCCTTGTGCCCAACTCCGCAATGAGTCATTCATCTCACAGCAAAGATCCTCACACTTCTATTAGGTATGTGACCAACTATACGTGAGTATAAAAAAAAAAAAAAAAGAAGTGCGCTCACTCGTCTAGCGTGAGTTCCTTACATCGTAGCCCTACCCACTCCAAGGGGTCCCGCTCATCAGGGCGTAGGTCCCATTCTTCACATCGTAGATCAGAGAGGTCAAGATCCAGAGGACATGATCGGTCCCCCTCTCCTAGGACCTATAGCAAGATAAATGCTGGACATGTGGGGCTACACCGCTACCAGACAGAGTGGTCTGTAAGGACTGTTTTACGGACTATGCGTCCAACCGCAAGCTAGATAATCAGCACGCTGTAGCACGCTGTAGATCTGCTCAAGCGAACAATGAAGGACTCCTTCTCTGAGCTTTTGACTTTGGTCCCCGCTCAACCACTTCAGCAGATATCCCAGGTTCAGGATATAGAACCTAATCTCCCTGGTCCGTCAGCAGTCAGTACACCTCTGCCACCGTCAGGCCGACCAGCTAGAGATTAACCACCTGAAGACTCTTCAGGGGACTCTTGAGAATAGTCAGAAACTTCTGGCTTCAGTCTCTCCTTGGTAAAGCCATTCATCCACGCAGTCAAAGCCGCAAATCACCTGGAAAGACGCAGATTAGCCTCCCCAAGAGTCTACAAGCTACTTCCCATTCCTCAAAAGAAAGCAGGTTATTTTCCCGTTGATGGGCAAGATTAGTCAAGTCATTCAGAAGGAATGGTCAAAGACTGATTTTTTTGGGTCGGTTCAATAAACTATATACCCCTTACCAGAGTCGGGAATGCAGTCACTAAACTCCATGCCAGTGGTAGACGCGTTGGTGGTGCGACTCGCAAAAATATAACTTTGCCAATGGAGGATTCCGCTTCCTTCAAAGACCCTCAAGACAGGCGAATCGACCTGGAGCTGAAGAGGAGCTACTTGGCCGTGGGAGCAGCGTGTAAGCCAGCTATTGCCCTCACATCAGTATCAAATGCCATAAGATCTTGGACAGATAACATTGAGATGGCATTGCGTCAGGATGTCCCCATGGAGGATATAATTAAAGCCTTGGAAGAGCTTAGATTGTCGGCAGACTTTGTCGGGGTAGCGGCCATTGACACGATCAGGTGCTCGGAAAGATCCATGTTGCATTCAGTAATGGCGAAGAGGGCCTTGTGGCTGAAACCCTGGACGGCTGATTTATCTTCCAAACAAAATTAGTGCAAAATCCCGTTCGATGGTAAAGCCCTATTCGGAGACAAAATGGATAAAGCTATCTCCAGGCTGTCGGGAGGGAAGTCTGGTATGCTTCCACAGGACAGAAGGATGCGAAGATTCAGAGGTGGCTCCTCTAGGTTCCGCCAGTCAAACCCAAGGGATTTTAGGCAGTCGAGACATCCCAGGGACAACAAAAGACCTTGGAAAGGTACTCGGGGATCCTTTTTGTATAGGAAGATGAAAGCCCTTCCGGCTCCACAGGAGCAGAAGCAGTCTTTTTGACGCCAGAGGAACCCAGGCACTCCCGGTGGGAGCCAGGCTAAAGTCTTTTGTCCCAGTCTGGGCCACCTGCTGCCACGACCCCTGGGTTCTGTCAACAATTCAATGGGGGCACTTTTGGAATTTCTCTTACCCCCCCCCCCACCTCGAACTCTTTCAAAGGAACAGAGATTCCATCCTCTCCACTGAAAGCTCAAGCTCTAAAAAAACTTCCTAACGTCACTCCAGCTTCAGGGGGCGGCTGTTCCGGTTCCCTTGGCAGAGCGCTTGGCAGGCTTCTACTCCACCCTATTTCTGGTCCCAAAGAGGACAGGTGGGTGGAGGCCTGTGATAGGCCTAAAGAGGTTCAGCCGGTATATCTGCCCCGAAAGCTTCAAAATGGAGTCCCTGCAGACGATTATTCAGGCAGTCCAGCCACCAGATTGGATGATTTCGGTTGATCTGCAGGATGCGTACCTACACGTGCCAATTCTACCTGCATTTCAAAAATATCTGAGATTTGCAGTGGGACGGACCCACCTACAGTTTCAAGCCCTGCCTTTCGGTTTGTGCACCTCTCCCAGGGTGTTCACCAGGATACTAATCTGCTTTGGTTCCCCTGGGGGAGAGGGGCTTGAGGATATACCAATACCTGGACAACATCCTCCTCCTAGCAAGCAATCCGGATCAGTTGGTATGTCACCGGGACATTCTTCTACAGTCCCTAAAAGAGCTAGGGTGGCTGGTGAATTCCGACAAGTCAACTAATGCCAACACAGCAGATAATCTATGTGCAACGTTCTACACTCAGGAGGGGACAGTGTCATTACCACCGCCGAAGGCAAGGATTGTCATCCAGAGAATGATCAAAGTCATCCGGAGCCCGTATCTGACGGCTTCACAATGCCTGAGCCTCATTGGCACAATGTCTTCCTGTATACCCATGGTTCCTTCGGCACTTTGGCACTTGAGGTATTTCCAGACTGGTTTCTTGGCGCAGTGGAAGAAACAACAACTATCTCAGACGATCCTGCTGACGGGAAAAATGCGCAGGAGCCTTCACTGGTGGACAGTTCTGGAAAACCTCTCCAAACCTCATCACCTGGGCTCCCTTCCTTGGATCACAATTGCGTCCGCTTGCAAGCAGACAGGGCTGGGGAGCCCATTGCGGGCAAACCAGAATACAGGGGAGATGGTCATACACCACCCAGGGAGTGGTATCCAACATCTTTGGAGATGAGGGCAGCCTTCTTGGCACTGACCTCTTTGGCAACCCAAATCAGAGGCCAGAGAATACTCCTACGCCTAGACAACAGGGCAGCTGTCGCTTATCTGCAGAAGCAGGGAGGCACTCGCAGCAGGTCACTCCTCAAGGAGGTAGAGCCGATCATGCTCTGGGCAGAGCAGAACCTCCTGGACCTCAGAGCAATGTATCTGCCAGGCAGGTTGAACACGGAAACAGACACGTTATCCAGAAACTTCCTGGACAACAACGAGTGGGCTCTCGACCCTCATGTCTTCCTTCAGATTGCCAACATATCGGATCCCCCTCAGGTAGATCTGTTCGCCTCCCCAAAGAACGCCAAGCTGGATAGGTTCTTCTCTCGGCTGCCGCACCCACAAGCCGAGGCAGTGGATGCCCTGTCATATCCCTGGAGGTTCACCACGGCATATGCCTTTCCTCCCAGGCCATTAATATTCAAATTCCTCCTGAGGCTCCTCAGAGAGCCAGTCCAGGTGGTGGCAGTACTTCCGTATTGCGCCTCAGTGTGGGCTCTCCAATCAAGATCCCTCCTTTCCCTCAACTTCTGTCGCAGGGCAGTCTAGTTCATCTAAACCCTCAGAAGTTGAATCTTCGAATCTGGAGGTTGAGAGGCGAAGGTTCGAATCCCTAGGGTGTTCCCCAGGAGTCATAACAACCCTTCTAAAAACCAGGAAGCCTGCAACTAATGCCATATATTCAAAAATCTGGGACAAGTTCTTGTCATTTGCTTCCGGAAATGGATTTGATCCAATCCTTCCCTCTACTTCCCATGTTCTAGGATTCCTTCAGACAGGACTTGATCTGGGACTTGGTCTGAGCTCCCTCAAAGTGCAGGTAGCAGCAATCTCTGCTGCAACAAATAAGAGATGGGACGGAGGATCCTTTAGCAGTCACTTACCTCAGAGGTGTATTGAAGATTCGCCCTCCTGTCAGACGATCATTTCCTAAGTGGGATCTGTCCCTAGTCCTGGAAGTTCTATCTGACCATCCCTTTGCTCCAGTGGAACAAGTAACAATATGGAACCTGACACTAAAGACCGCTTTCTTGCTAGCCATTACATCTGGCAAAAGGATCTTGGAACTTCACTCTTTAGGGATAGGTGACGACCACATCTCCTTCTTCTCCGACAGAGTGGAACTTCGCCCCCTTCGGGGGTTCACACCAAAGGTCACTACTCCAAGCCACCTGTTGGAACCCTGGGCACTACCAGTGTTTACAGACACGGATTCAGAGTCTTGTCACGAACTGGATGTATCCAGAGTGCTCAGGGCCTACCTAGAAGCCACCGGCCCCTTCAGAAATTCTGAGAGACTTTTCATCGTACCGTTCGGTAAATACAGGGGCAAAGAAGCTTCCATCAGAACTCTGGCATCTTGGGCTGTAAAGTTAATCCAGAAGGCCTACAGGGTGAAGAATATGGAGCCTCTATCCCGAGTGAATGCTCATTCTACAAGGGCAGTCTCAGCTTCCTGGGCAGCAAGGGCTAATGTTTCGTTGGAGACGGTGTGCAGGGCTGCCACCTGGTCTTCTCACCATACATTCCTCAGACACTACCATATTAATCCAGGATCCCTCACGACTGTTGAGTTTGGAAGGAGGGCAGTTCAGGCTGCTATGTCCTCTTCTAATTAAACATTTATTGTTAAGCAATTATCCCACCCATGTCAGCTAGTTATTTATCACAGGTATGCTGCCATGGAGGCACCAGGAAAACGGAAAATTGTATCATACTTACCAGTAATTTTCCTTTCCTGGTGCCTATCCATGGCAGCATACGCTCCCACCCTCGGTATTCTATATTACGGAGAATGTTGGGGGAGGGACTATGCCTTTAATTTATGCTATTCACTAGTCCTGAAGGAGGAGTCGAGGCGGAGCTCTATCACAGGTATGCTGCCATGGATAGGCACCAGGAAAGGAAAATTACTAGTAAGTATGATACAATTTTCCGTTTTATGGAAGCTTATCCCACCTCCCAACCAGAGCGGCAGATCAAAGCTCACAGGGACCACCAGAGGGACTGAATTGATACTGATTTGCTTTTTATCTCATCATCCATCACTTTATTCCTTCCCCTCCTCTTCCACCTTTTAGCTCCGTGTTTTAATATACGGTCATACAACTCTTTGAGATCTCTCTGATTCAATCTGGGGGTAATGAGCTCTACCCCCTGCAAGTCTGTTTATTAAAAGTATCCATCCACTTATTTGCCCATCAGATTTGCGCCCTTCCAGTCCCTCTGGTGGTCCCTGTGAGCTTTGATCTGCCGCTCTGATTGTAAGATAAAGCCTGCTCCAGCCATCAATGTAACTCCAGAATATATCATATCTATTTGATAACAGGAAATATACTGATGCCGCGTACACACGATCATTTATTCACGGCGGTTAAAAAACCGCCGTGAATAATGACAGGAAAAACGAGGGAACCGCTTGGTTCCCTACACACGGTCGTTTTTCCCGTCATTTTTTCTCTTGACGAGAAAAACGACCGTCTGTGGGCTCCGCGGCAGTGTCTCCCTATGGGAAAACTGCCGCGGAAAAAAAATGCTGGAAAAAACGATGAGAAATTTAGAACATGTTCTAATTTTTCTCGTCGTTTTTTATGCCGTTTTTCTCAACGAGAAAAACGACATAAAGCCCACAGACGATCGTTTTTCTCGGCGAAAAAAAAAAATGCCGTCTTTCTCGTCGAGAAAAGCGGTCGTGTGTACGCGGCATATGAGTTAATGGACTTTGGAAGAAATTCCTTGCCATTGATTTCACACTATTCCTGAAAAGTCACTACGGGACCTCGGTGGACTGCGGAACATGGGACCCAATCTACCTGCATTGATGTTGTGCAATATCTCCTTTTTAAAGGAACATACAATTTGTGAGTACTGAGCATTATAAGCATTACAAATATATTGTTTCTGCCTTTTGAAAAATAACCATTATATTTTAAAATTACTTTTGTCTACTCAACTATATATATATATATATATATATATATATATATATATTTTTTTTTTCAATAGAAATATATCAGCATGCTTCAATTTAACCCATGAGGAAGGAAATTAATGCACCATAAATAGAAAAATCTTTTGGTGTTTTCCGAAACATGTCGGGTTTCTCTGTGACCACAATCCCTACTCAACTTGATGTCTAGAAATCCATTGTGTATTGCAACAATTAGCAGCTGTATATTTATATTTTCATTTTTGGTCCATTTGATGTTTTAAATGTTCATGTGTATATTTTTCTATATGGAATAAAATGTATATTCTCTCTGTACTCCCTTTCCATTTATCATGTTTTGTTTTTTTGCCCACACCATCCCTGGGGCACTCCCTCTATTTTTTGCAATCTAAAAGGATAGTACAGTATCATATGCTATATATACTGTATATATGTGTAGCAGGTGTTAAATTTAGTGGGGTGTATCTGGGCTATAGATGGCTCAGATACGTTAATTTTTAGGGATTTATGGACACTTTGGAGTGTGGGAGGTATGAATGGTGTCATGTTCCCTGCGGTCCCTGGGTGGCGCTGTCACCTGGGACCGGGGTTGAACTGCCATTCTAGCGCCGTGCCCTTTGTGTCCTCTCGCGGCAGTAGTACGGCGGGGCGGGGAACCCGCTGTGCCTGCTGGGAGGGGATATAAAGGGGGCGGACATCTTGCGCACGAGGTCCATTCCCCAGGCACCTTCGGCCTGGGGGCTGCTGCGGTTCGTCTGTGCCCAGGCGCCCTTGGCCTGGGCGCGTGGAGTCGAGTTCCATCCCAGGCATGTGCCTGAAACCTTGACTGTGCGCCAAGCCTGTTTGCACTAAATGGAACAGGAGTAACTTTAATTCATCAGTTGTGCCTGGACCTACTCTTCACTACACCTTGTCTGTTCTTTTAAAAGTCAACCAGTTTCAAGTCAATAAAACAGTGTTGGACTTTTCTTGGTGTGGAATTTGTGTTACTGGAAGCTAATGCCGCGTACACACGATCATTTTTCCCGTCGGGAAAAATGACATTTTTTCCTTTGGATGAGAAAAACGATCGTCTGTGGGCTTTTTGCTGTTTTTCCCGACGGGAAAAACAGCATTAATCACGATGAGAAAAATTAGAACATGTTCTAATTTTTCTCGTCGTTTTTCCTGACATTTCTTCCGCGGCAGTGTTTCCCATAGGGAAACACTGCCGCGGAGCCCATAGACGATCGTTTTTCTCGTCATTTTAAAAAATGACGAGAAAAATGACCGTGTGTGGGGAACAAGCTGTTCCCTCGTTTAAAATGACATTATTCACGGCGGTTTTTAAACCGCCGTGAATAATGATCGTGTGTACGCGGCATAAGTGTCCCTGTCAGTGACAGTGACAATCATTCTCCACAGGAGAAGCGGAGGTTCCGGCCTAAAACGCAGGCCCGATGGTAAATGGTTTAGCTCATATCTCTGCATCCTACATCAGAGAGCCGAGCTGGTGGTGTGCATCTTTCCCCTTCTCCCAGATACCCCTAGACGAGTAGAACCAGCCGTGAACAGAAGCTGGGGGAGGACCGCTACATATGTCACTATTGGCAAATGGAGGATGGAGCTTTTTTAATTGTGCTGTAAAAACACTCTACCACATTATCTTTAAAGGAATTTTTGTTGCACAAAATTTGGTACATGTAGCTACAATAAAAGAACATGAAGCCCTTAGATACTTTGTTGTCCTACACAAGATATAGACTGTACTGAACGTTTGGGGCAATATATAACATTATTAGCAAGAGCGCAGCTTGAAGGTTGTGGACCAAATGAAAAAGTTTACCAGGGGCCCCCCTCCGCTACTGTGCCGGGCCCTTTGACTTCCAGGTTCACATACAAGCCCACCGCTTTCAACCAGCAGCTCAGAGTGTGGCCTGTCTGCCCCCACCTAGTGTGTACGTGCACAACTGAGCAGGGCGAGGAGGGGCTGTACTGGGCTTGGCAGGGGGAGCTGAGCAGAAAGTGCACTGCTCACTGGACAATTAAGGAGAAGTAGCACAGTGATGAGGACATTTGGCTTTCTTCTCCTGTGAGCATGTTCCCTCTGTGAGACTGACAACACCATACTAATCAGTAGAGCCTTTGAGAATAATTGAAAAATCTGAAAAAAAAAAAATACACAAAGCGTTCAATACCTTCTTCGTGAGTTCATTATCCTCCGAGAAGGATGACATGATAATCATGATAACTTGGAGGCTATATGAGATGAAAAACAAGCAGTAGCGAGGAAGGTCAGGAATCTCCTCCTGGGAACAAAACACAAAGAGGCAATGATGGCTCTGATGCAATAACTTGGTAGAATATAGCCCAGAGAACAATTTAGTTAGTTGTTATATGCAATAGAATCAATTTTACCAACCTACCAGATTGAAATTTACTGACACAACGCCCAAAATTTACTGGCATCGCCACGTTTTTACTGACATTTCAAAAGGTTGCAAATTTCAGTATTTGGGCTACAAATAAGCACAATATGCAATTAGAAATGTAATTTAAGGTAGATATTAACGCAAAAAGCATATTTCTTTTATTTTCAATATAGTAAATAAGTGGCTCAGGGGCTGGACTCAGGAGGGCAGGAAATTAAATGGACAAGCACACACATTGAGCAGTGTGCAGCAGCACAGATCACCAACATGTCCCCTCCTGAGTCACAGTGACAGTCTCTCTCTATGCCAGGTGGTCTCTTCTGTCCCCTCCAGTCCAAACAGCACTGACAAGTCCCACTCTCGGCTTGCCTTTCTCCCAACCTGCACATGAGGCTCTGGCCGCTCCGCTCGGCTCCCTTGCACCATGACATCACACGACACGCTCAGGCACTACCTCCGCCTGTCCTGCTTCCCACCGGTACAAACTATAGCCGGCACTTGCATGGTCTCGGCCGGCTCCGGACCTGAGCTGCTCATGCGAAGTTCCAAGCCAAGCGTCACAGCCATATTTTTTTACTAGCAACCTTTTCCTCTTACTGGAATTTACTGGCAGGAGAAAAGTGCCCGTTTTTTACTAGCTGCCCGTAATACTGACGGTTGGCAGCACTGAATGGGATGGACTCTTCTCTTGGACACTATGATGAATAAGGGCCATCGTGTCAATGTGGAACTGTTACAGTGACTCGAGCCATAGCACACCATGACACTGCTGTTGGGCTCAATTCTTTCTGGCCTCACAGTGATTTATACAGATAATATTGTTTGGCAAGTACATCTGTATATGATTCACGAACCTCTATGCAATTGCTATAAAAGAAATTGGCATAGCTCCCAACTGTCCCTGATTTCGAGGCACTGTCCCTGATTTGAATCAAAGTCTCTCTGTCCCTCTTTCCTCCTCACTTGTCCCTCATTTTGGTCTGATCTTTATAAATGTATATAAAATGCACTTTCATCTTTCAAAAAGTGTTTCCCAGTGCTAAACCTTTCATCCAATCTCTAAATTGCTGCATTTGTAAATGTCAAAAGCCAGTGTAAAGGAATAATAGTGGTAAAAACAAAAACAAAGCACTTGCGGGTTTAACTAATCTTTTTTTTATATAGAAATCTCCTTTAAGGGGGCATGGCAGAGGATGTTTCCTATGCCTACATACTTTTGCTAATAGGTGTCCCTCGTTCCCACCTCAAAAAGTTGGGAGGTGTTAATTGGTCATTTGTTTTACTATATCTATTGCCTTTAAGGAACAAAGGGCCCCACTAATGGTTTTTCCATGGGGCCCCATAACATACTATAACACCTAGTACCCTGAGTGTACTTGTTGAATGTACATCATATCCTACCTTAAGTGCAGTTCGGATTAAAGACTGTAAGGGAAAAACGCCACAAACAATGGACAGAGTCCAAAAGATGAACAAGGTTCCAGAATCCTTTCGGACACAATACCGCCGGCTGTGATGAATTAGTAACACCATGATCTGAGAAGAAAAGACAATGTACAATAACAAAAAACAAAAAGTAACAAATAAAGATAAGTTACTAGCAGCGCTGTTATTACACTCTAAAATGATTTATACATTAAAAGAAAAAAAATACCTATAAATCAATTCATATATTGTGAGGGGGTTAACTCGGTAGCGGGTGTGTGTGACCCCCTGGTTGGGCTCCCCACACAAAAACAGGGCCAGCAGACGGAGGTTGTGGTTTTCAAAATCAAAAGGTGCGGTTTATTTCTCTATGTACAGTGACAAAAACACAGCAAAGCCAAAAAGAAACATAAACAAAATAAATCCTGGTCAGCTTGACCTCTGACTAAACATGCAGGTTTCCTAACTAACAACTGGGATCAGCCTGGTGCTGTCCTAGTCCCTAAGTCCCTGGTTTAGTCAATGTCCAAACAAATAGCCACACAGGCTTTTTCTCACCGCACAGGGGTTCACTCTCCCTAGACAGTCCACACAGGTCTGGTTCCAGGCATGAGCAAACACCTAATGAATCTGGGAGTTTTTATAGAGGCCTTAAACGAACTGACAGGCTTCAGCTGGTCTCATCAACTCCCTGCCTGCACGACGCCCAGCCCTCTCCCTACAGGTATGAGTCATCCATGAGCCCACTAGCCTCAGCTGGGCTTCATCAACTCCCTCCCTAGTTGTATAAGTCGGCATAAAGCCTGAATCTGGGAGAAATATATCTACCCCCCTGGATGCAACCAGGTGACTTTACCTTCCTGCTGTCACATACCCCCCCTCTTGTTTTAACCTTGGGGTTGGAACACCAGCAATCAGGCATTCATGTACTCGAGACAAAGCATCCACATTCCCCATTTGAACGCCAGGGCGATGCTTTACTGTGAAGTTGAATTCCTGTAGGGCCAGGAACCACCTATTCACTCTTCTATTTGTCTCCTTGTTTTGAGCCATCCACTTTAACGGAGCGTGATCCGTAACCATGTCAAAGTGCCTACCTAGCAGATAGTACCGAAGGGAATCTAGAGCCCACTTCACCGCTAAACACTCCTTTTCAACCGTGGCGTAATTTACCTCATGGGACTTCAACTTCCTGCTGAGGTAAATGACTGGGTGCTCTTCCCCGTTCCAGACCTGGGACAATACTGCTCCTAACCCCACATCTGACGCATCACTTTGTACGACAAAGTCTTTAGAGAAGTCGGGTGAGTACAACACTGGCTGGCTACATAAGGCTTGTTTCAAGAATTGGAATGCTGCCTCAGCCTCGGGGGTCCATTTAATCATGACCGACCCTTTCCCTTTCGTCAGGTTGGTTAGGGGCACAGCCTTAGAAGCAAAGTGGGGAATGAAGCGCCGATAATAACCCGCGATTCCCAGAAAGGCTCGTACCTGCTTCTTGCTGTTGGGACATGGCCAACTCTGGATGGCCTCGACTTTGTTGAGTTGGGGTTTTATTACTCCCCTGCCAATGGTGTACCCAAGATATTTGGCCTCCTCCTGCCCAATGGTACACTTCTTGGGGTTAGCCGTAAACCCCGCTTCCCGGATAGAGTCTAGGACTGCTTGCACTTTTGGCAGATGTGAGGCCCAATCTGTGCTATGGACAATTACGTCATCCAGGTAAGCCGCAGCATACTTCCGATGGGGCCTCAGTATCTGGTCCATTTTCCGCTGGAATGTGGCCGGCGCATTCTGTAACCCGAACGGCATTCTCTTATATTGGAACGCCCCGTCTGGGGTTACAAATGCGGTTTTCTCTTTGGCCGACTTGGCCAGGGGAATTTGCCAATACCCTTTTGTGAGGTCAAGAGTCGTCATGTATCGGGCTGTTCCCAGCCGGTCGATCAACTCATCTATACGTGGCATGGGGTAGGTGTCAAATTTTGTAACTTTGTTCAACTGACGAAAATCGTTACAAAATCGCCAGCTCCCATCCGGTTTAGGCACCAACACAATGGGACTAGACCAATCACTTTGGGACTCCTCTATCACCCCTAAGTTCAGCATTTTCTGTACTTCCTCCCGTATTGCCTCCCGTCGGGCCTCTGGGATCCGATAGGGTTTTAACTTCACCCTTTCACCGGGCGGGGTAATAATATCATGCTCTACCCCAGATGTTTGTCCCGGCAGCTCAGAGAACACCTCCTTGTTGCGAAGCACAAACTCCTTAACCTCCTGTTGTTGGGGTTGTGACAAGGTGGCTGCTATTCCAACCTCCGGAATCACGCAACCAGTTTGAGCTGGTGACCAAGTTTCTGCGACTAGGGACTCTCTATCCCTCCAGGTTTTCAACAGATTAACGTGATATATCTGTTCGGGCTTTCGCCTTCCTGGTTGTCTGACCTTGTAATTCACTTCGCTCACTTTTTCCATTATTTCGTAGGGGCCTTGCCATTTGGCAAGGAATTTACTTTCAACCGTAGGGACAAGTACCAATATCCTATCCCCCGGGGAAAAGGTACGGGTCTTGGCTCCACGGTTGTACACTCTCTGCTGTGCCAACTGCGCTTGGGCCAAATGTTCCTTCACGATGGGCATTACCTGTGCAATTCGATCTTGCATCAGGGCGACATGCTCAATCACACTCCTGTGGGGAGAACTCTCACTTTCCCAAGTTTCCTTGGCAATATCCAACAGCCCTCTTGGGTGTCTCCCATACAGTAACTCAAAGGGGGAGAATCCCGTAGAGGATTGGGGCACCTCCCTAATAGCAAACATCAAATAAGGAAGTAGACAGTCCCAATCCCTTCCATCTCTATCCACCACTTTCTTCAACATTTGTTTTAGGGTTTTGTTGAATCTTTCAACCAGCCCATCGGTTTGGGGGTGATACACAGATGTACGCAATTGCGTCACTTTGAACAATTTACACAGCTCTTTCATAACCCGGGACATAAAGGGTGTACCTTGGTCCGTAAGCAGTTCTTTACAAATACCCACCCGGCTAAAAACAAGAGATAGCTCTTTGGCTATGGTTTTGGCCGAGGTATTTCTGAGAGGGATCGCTTCTGGATAACGGGTGGCATAGTCCATTATAACCAATATGTACTGGTGCCCCCTAGCGGACTTGACTATAGGACCTACCAAATCCATTGCAATTCTCTCAAACGGGACCTCAATGATGGGTAGAGGGACCAGCGGGCTACGGAAATGTGGCATCGGGGCCGACCTCTGACACACAGGGCAGGAGGAACAATAATTTTCTATGTCCTTCATCACCCCAGGCCAATAGAATCTCTGTAATACCCTCTCTCGGGTTTTCTCTGTCCCCAGATGACCTCCAAGAATGTGCCCATGGGCCAACTCCAACACCAACTTCCTGTAAGGTTTGGGCACCACAAGCTGCTCAACGGTTTCTTCTGCCCTTTTTGCCACCCGATACAGTAGGTCCTTCTCTACGCTGAAGTATGGGTAAGTGCAGGTATTATCTGGGTTCACTAACTCGCCATCTATTTCCACTACGTTTTCCCGTGCCTTTATTAGGGCGGGGTCTTTTAACTGTTCTGTGGCAAAATTTTCCCTGTGAACCTCCAGATCAGAAAACTCCACAGACGGTAGGTTTTCGTCTGAGGAGGTGGGCTCCTCTCCAGTTTCTTGAGTCTCCCCTGCCAATACTGACAAGGGAAATTCTGGAGAGTCCTCACCACTCTCAGAGGAGTTCTGGCTATCATATTCCTGGTACATAGGGGCACCAGTGGGGGGCTCAGGATCATCCCACAGTTCCCAGAACTTCGGAAAATCCCTTCCCACAATGGCATCATGCGGTAATTGAGATACTAACCCCACTGGATGAGAGAGGGTACCTTTGGGGGTCTCGAAACACACTGTAGTCACTGGATACTCTCGGGTGTCCCCATGCACACAAATAACAGCTACCTTGCTATTCCCAGAGACCTCTGTTTTAACTAATTCAGCCTTTATCAGGGTCACAAGGCTACCTGAATCCAGTAATACCACAACATTTCTACCATTAATACACATTTTGCATAAATGTTTCTCAGTTCCCCGAATGGCAGTGCATGCGACTGTCGCACACAGCGACTGACGTCGGTCCGTCAGAAAGTCACATTGCATGGGTTCCTCCACAACCGGGCAATTTGCTGCAATATGTCCCGCTTGCCGGCAGCGGTAGCAAACAATCCATTTGGCTGCCTCTTGAGCCCCTGACTTCCCAGGCTGTTCTCGCCAAACTTTGGGTAGAGCTCCCACCCTCTCACTCTCTCCACCCTCACCCCTTGGAATCCTCTTATCCACCCCTGGGGATGATCTGGTCTTAGGGTGGAAAGTCCGAGAGTCTCTGGAAGAGGCCGTCAGGTTCTCTGTAGCCAAGTATTTCTCTACACGATCCACAAGACCACCGGCCGTCTCTGGGTCTCCATGACTTACCCACTTTTGGATGGCAGTAGGAAGAGCTCTCAAAAACCGATCCATTACAACACGTTCCACAATCTCTGGTGCGGACAAAGTCTCTGGCTGTAGCCACTTCCTGCTCAGGTGAATGAGATCATACATTTGAGACCTGGGGGGTTTTCCAAGCTGGAAAGTCCAGTTATGCACACGCTGAGCCCGGACAGCCAGGGTGACACGCAGCCTTGCCAATATTTCAGCTTTTAGCATCACATAGTCTTTTGCTTGGTCAGGCTCTAGGTCATAGTAAGCCTTCTGCGATTCACCAGTTAACAGAGGAGCCACCAGTCCAGCCCACTGCTCCTCAGGCCACTTTTCTCTTTCAGCAGTCCTTTCAAATGTGGTCAAAAATACCTCTGGATCATCCTCTCCAGTCATTTTTGTCAATAAACGACTCACCCCAAAGGACGCGGTATTAGTGGGACGGCTTTCCTCACTGGTCTGCGGACGTTGCTGCATTACTGCTTCCATTTGTTGTAGTCTCTGCTCTTGCTTCTGTAACAGGTCTATGAAGCGGGCCTCAGATTGCTGCTGGGCTTGTTGCTGAGCTTCCAGACTCTGTTGGTGAGCTTGCTGCTGGGCTGCAAGGCTCCTTTGCAAACCTGCATTTGTCTGCTGTTGATTGGCATTTGCTAGAGCCAGCTGTTTCAGTATCTCCTCCATGCTGGCTTAAAAAAACTGCCACTGGTTCTCCACCAACTGTGAGGGGGTTAACTCGGTAGCGGGTGTGTGTGACCCCCTGGTTGGGCTCCCCACACAAAAACAGGGCCAGCAGACGGAGGTTGTGGTTTTCAAAATCAAAAGGTGCGGTTTATTTCTCTATGTACAGTGACAAAAACACAGCAAAGCCAAAAAGAAACATAAACAAAATAAATCCTGGTCAGCTTGACCTCTGACTAAACATGCAGGTTTCCTAACTAACAACTGGGATCAGCCTGGTGCTGTCCTAGTCCCTAAGTCCCTGGTTTAGTCAATGTCCAAACAAATAGCCACACAGGCTTTTTCTCACCGCACAGGGGTTCACTCTCCCTAGACAGTCCACACAGGTCTGGTTCCAGGCATGAGCAAACACCTAATGAATCTGGGAGTTTTTATAGAGGCCTTAAACGAACTGACAGGCTTCAGCTGGTCTCATCAACCCCCTGCCTGCACGACGCCCAGCCCTCTCCCTAGAGGTATGAGTCATCCATGAGCCCACTAGCCTCAGCTGGGCTTCATCAACTCCCTCCCTAGTTGTATAAGTCGGCATAAAGCCTGAATCTGGGAGAAATATATCTACCCCCCTGGATGCAACCAGGTGACTTTACCTTCCTGCTGTCACAATATGTAAACATATTTGTGTTTGTCAAACCATATTAAAGTCTTCAAAACACAGTATAGTATATCTGTACAGTTTATCTGTGAGTCCAATAAACATTAAAAGTTCAAATGAAAATCAAGATATCTTCTTCCACCACACCAATAGTGGTAGCTCCTTATCTCAATGAAGGTAGAACACTCACCAAACGATATTGATTTCACAGACCAGCACTATGCACTTCATACAATAAATCTACACAAACCTCCAATCTCTTTCATCACAACACCCAGTCTGCCACCATTTCTGGAGGCTCTAACAGCTTTGTGCACATTTATTTAAAACCAGAGTGCGGTTGATGTCTCCTCTATGTGTCACGTAGAGCAACATGGGACACATAGAGGAGACACTGACCACACTCCGGTTTTAATTAAATGTGCACAATGCTGTGGGAGACTCAATTTTCATGATGGAACTGATGATGCTTGTGTGAATGAACCCTAAATAGCAGGGATGTTCCAGAACTTTTTATTGGGGTTATATAGTATCATCATTCTCGCTGGATAAGTCTTTAGGGTCTCCAAGGAAGAATTTAGGTCTGGACAGGCAGTTGGCTTAGCACATAAGGTGTATTTTATTTAACAGAAAGATCTATCTAGATCAGCCTTTCTCAACCTTTTTACCTTGGAAGAACCCTTGAAATAGTTTTCAGCTCTCAAGGAATCCCCACTAAAAACAATATTACCAGAACCATAAATAGAACCTTCAGGGCCTCGGTGTAAGAAAGCATGACGAGCCCCCATGACTGCTCGGGTCATTTCCATCGGTCCTGAGGCCCTTTCCTCTGATCCCAGGGCCTTTTATGGTTCTGCAGTGGCCTCCTTTCTACCATCTTGGGGCCTCCCCACGGTGGTAGAATGCCGGGGCCCGGTCGCAAGTGTGACCTTTGCGACCTTGGTAGTTCCGCCACTGAACATTGACTAAAGATCATGGTGCATTATTGTGATCAGTAGTTTGTAGAGAGTTTTAAATTAAAGAATGGGGTCTACTTAACCCCTCTTACTCTGTATGACAAAACGATCTTTAGTAGTCATAATTTTTGGAAAAACCTCCAGAGGTCAAGTAGTTAAATTAAAACTAATAATACTGTCTTTAAAAGAAATTGTAGTGATCCCTTAAATTGCTGGTCAGTGCAGGCAGCGGATCGGTCTGCCACGTCTTTCTCCTCAAGTAAGCTCTGAGGGAACCCTGGTTGAGAAGGCTGGTCTGGATCTTCTTATGGGAATGTCCTTACCCATGTCACAGCGTGGAGGGGAGGATTAATATATAGGACAGCGGGGACGATTTTGTCAGGGTAAGCACTAGCTTGTTCTGTTATGTGCTCCGACACCGTGATCCCTATTTCAGCAACGGATGTGAAGAACAGCAACAAGGTCAAGAACTGCAAGAAAGGGAAGAAGAAAATCATGGTCAGGTGGAAGCCTTAAAAAGAGGACCTGTTATAAATTGTGACTTTACATTAATCTATAGAGTGAATGAATCTCCTACAAAACTAGCTTCCCGAGTCACATGGTCTCATGCTACCAATCATTCCTGGAGAAAGTTAACCAGCAATAATAAAAGAGATTAAAAAAAGCCACATGTATGCAAATTATTACAAAAGCATAGAAAAAAGGTTTTAACTCATTAGTAGATTTCTTATATACAAATCTAAAAGCATTACAAATGGCTATAATTTACCTAAAAAAGCACTGGTATTTGAAATAAACGAATGAAATTGATAAGGCATTGTATATCACATTATCTGATGATGTGACTTTGTTGGTATAATCTTCTAGTGAGTGACATACAAATACCACAGTTCCCTGAAGACTGTACATAGTCCTTGGGTGGGTTAGAGGTTTTCTTCTGATATTTTGATTTTTGGAGTATCGCCACTCCCTGCTTTTTATTTATGGCAATCATGTGAATAAGGTCATGTGATCTTTCCTGAATATCGGCCAATCTGAACACTGATCTCAAATTTAGTAGTGATTGTCTGACCAATGTCCAAAGCACAGGGTGTAATTTATGTGGGTGAAAGTGGGTGGTTTTGAGAGCTGAGATTCATCTGGACAGGTTTGTTTGATGTTTTCCTTTATCACTTGAGAAAAGAGAGCAACTCCTATAAAACTTCAGACTTGCAGAACTTTTCAGAGAGTCATCACACACTCATTCAATGCAGTTATTTGTGTGTAAAATGCAGGAGGAAAAATGGTGGTCAGAAGAAGAAGGTCAACTGCAGGTCTAAAGTTGGCCGTATATCCGTCAACAAATGATTTATTCCTTTTCCAATCAATCACTTCCAATAGGAACAATCAATTAATTGTTTACAACCTACTTGGTTGATCTGACATATGCAGGAAAGTTGATTTCGATCAATGGTTGAAATACAGTACGTTAAAAACTTACAGCACACCAAGCAATCTCATAGTATGATCGCTTGACGAGGTCTGTCCAGAAAGTATTTAGCCATGTAATATGAAAAATAGAGATATTTATTAAAAAAGTTACAAGAAACATTGTACATAGGACACCTTGGGACCTCACACAGTACAAGATCCTTTGTCAAAATTTCGGACACATTCGTTTTTGGAATCCCCAGATTAGCTCTATTTCTCGCACTGTCAGATCCCTGTTGATTGCAGCCTGTACACGTTCAACCTTCTCAGGTAGTCTGCTTGTTGCTGGCCTTCCAGAATGTGGATAACTTTCAGCAGATTCTCGACCATCTTTGAAGCATTTGTGCGACACTTGTGTAGCGGGGTCTTCAGATTTAGTGGGATACACCTGGGGGTAGTGTGACCCAGGTGTGTAATTATGTCAGGGTTAAGACCCCTTTTTGTTATTCGTGGAGGATTGGGGGATGTAATATTCTCCTTTGCCTGTGGGTGGCGGAGTACCTACAGGCTTCAGGTAGAATTGCCACCACAGTGCTACCCTTCTTTGTCCCTTCCTGGAGATGGTACGGCTGGGGCGGGGAACCCGCCGTGGTATCGACGGGAGGAGATAAAAGGGGGAGACGCCCTCGCCACGAGGTCTTCGGGGATCATCTCTTCACGCACCCAGGCACCTTCAGCCTGGGTGCGGGCGGTTCAAGGTTCCGGCCTAGGCGCCCTAGGCCTGGCCGGAATGAAGCTGGGATTCCATCCCAGGCACCTTCAGCCTGGGATGAGGTACTATTGAGGAGGCCTGGGGCCCAGTGACTCCGACTGGGTCCCGCAAGGGTGAAGTGATTCCAGGGTGCTCCTTGCGAGGAGACCCGCATCTGAGGTGAGGAGGCTGGGGAGGTCACCCGTTCGAAGACCCGGTGTAGTGTCAACCCGGTGACGGATGGGCCTTCGGTAACTCCCTTGGAGGACATCTTCCCCTGATAGGGGCTGCAACGCAACAGAGGTATTCATGTCAAGACTCCTGCAACCCTTGGTCATAGCACAGGGGGTGTAGGGACCCAGATCAGTATAGTGCCTCGACCTGCTCATCCCACCGTATCCTGCCATCGCATTGCCTGTATGTGGAGATACGAAATAAACCTAACAGTTGGACTGTGATCGGTGTATGGACTCTGTTAATGGGAGCAAAGGGTGGTTTGGTGGTTTCTGCACAACAGACTCGGTACATGCCCAAGACACACCGGCCCGAGGAAACATCAAGTATTGGCCTTCACCTCCCCCACAGTTATGGGGAGGACATGGGCCGTAGCGCACCTCACCCTGTCGCGTGACATACCCCTAGCCAACCAGACGGCGGGGTGAGGAGGCCGCTACACTTTTATTTGCGCTGCACTCACTGCCTCATTCCCCAAAAGCGTTCTGACTTACCCGAAGATAACAATGGCTGGACTTTTTCTGGACAGACCTCGTAAAATCATAATCAAGAATAAAGTATCTTGGTGCAGCCGATCAATGCAAAACAATCAATAATTTTCTGCCCTGGTTGATCAACTAATTTGAATTAAACTGATCTAAATCAATTGGAAGGAAAGTTAGGACTATTCAATTATTTGCAGATTCAGTCATTTTGATTGAATCACACACCAAAGCAGGGGCCCTGTCCATCGCCGTCTCTCCTATCCATGCGTCCGGTCCCTTTCAGGACACCCACACTTGGATTCCAATGCGGAGGGGCTGTTTTTTGGAAGCACTGATTAGAGCCAGAGGTTCTAATAGGCTTCAATATAGGGTGGGCTCAGGTCACAGAGAATGCGCTCTGAGCCCACCCATGTGTGTTACAACAGCAAATCAATATTCTCTGTTGTAACACTGATCCTCCTCCCGGCCAATCAGGAAGCTGGTTTTGACGCCGTTCACCCGATTGGCTGAAAGGGCAGGCGATCCATTTGGACACCTAGGAGGAGGAGCTGCACGGCGGAAGCCGATTTGATACAGAGAGGACACAGGAGCCGCTGCCCGCTGCCCATAGGAGCCCGCAACCCGCCCATAGGAGCCCGCAACCCGGCTGCAGCCCACCGCCTGTAGGATCCCACCCATCTGCAACCGATGGGGTAAGTGCCAAGGTAGGGGGGTGCCACCGACCTACCGATTAACCTTTGGGGGTGGTTGTGTGCCGCCCCACCAAAAAAAAAAACACCAGCCGCCACTGCACCAAAGAGACCAAAATAAACTTGTCAATGCATTTTGGTATTTTGAAAAAATTTCTAATGCATCTCTACCTGACTTTAGGGTCCATGCACACTAGGAGCAGAACAAAAAATGCTAGAACCTCTGAAAGAAAAAGTGGCATAAAATCTGCCCATAGTAGCTCGTATTGCACAAGAGTTTAGAAGAGTTTAGGAGAGTTTATGGGCATTTGCTTTTATAAGCGTTCTTTTTCCCCAAAACATTCCCCTCCGCTCATTTTTTCTGCCTGAAAATTCCTCTCAAAAAAACACACTTGTGATGAGTTTTTTTTCTGCCTCTAAACTCTTCTCTTGAACAATGCCTCTTAACTTCTTAATGTTCATGGACACATAGGATAACATTGAGCTGCTTCTACGGGGAGAAAAAAAAACGCAAAACTGTAGAAGCAGTGTTTTTTAAGACCAGTGAGTGTGTGGACCCTCAGGTTTTTCCAGAAGTCAGGACAAGACCTTTCGATGCAATTTTGTGTGTATAAACCAAGAAACTACCTATTTATCTCCAGCGTCTTCAACATTACAAAACAAGTCCAGCAGAATGTGAATAATTACTACTAACTATAACATGACCTGGATAAATGAGAACCTTCACAGACATCTCAAGTAATGTTTGAATTGGCCACAGCACTTCCGAATATTCAAAGTTTTCGTGTAGGAACTTTCTCTTACTGAAAAACGAGGGCACTTATATGAAGCATACATTGGAATCTGAACAGTAGACATCCAAAACCCAAAAAGTTAATTTTTTAGCCTCTGGGTCTCACCTGCTTGGCCAGGTACAGTTTAGAATTAGGGGATTTCACTTTGCCCCGTTTGCAGAGGTTGATTAGCTGCCATGGAGCGAAGAGCCAGAAGAAGATCAGAGGAATCCACACTAAAACAGTCTGGCTAAAACACACTGGAAAGTCCGGATCTGTCCGCTCCAAGTAGGAGGAATTCTGTGAACAAGAGACACATAGATAAATACATAACACAGTGCACTTGTTATACAGTATAGGGACTACTTAAAGTATAACTAAAGGCAAAAACCTTTTTTTTGTTTGTTTTGGAAAGAGTGGAAATGGATTTTCACTGTCAGATTTTCATTGATGTCTGTGCTCCTGTGAAGGAGATATTCGCCCTATTTGTCCTATTTATCATTATTATCGAAAGTGAATAGTAAGACAATCCCAAATTTTGGGTTGTCCCCAGAAAAGTAATAGAGGGGAAATCTTCTAATAGGGACACTTGTTCTAGTGACCTGGGGGTCCCAAGGAATTCCCTTAATTTGCAGAGATTTTCTCATTTCCTGTTTGGCTATTGGATAGGAAGTGAAGGTAAATCTCCCCAATAGGACACATATGGCAAAAAAAATAAAAAATAAACTGACAGGAGTTATAATCCTATTACTCTATTCAAAATAAAAATAAAGTTTTGCCTATAATTCTACTTTAAGCTAGATATACACTAGTAGAATATTGTTCACATTTAGTTGTTTCACAAACCTTTTGCTCGATTTTCAAATCATTAGCGTGGTCAAATCAGCAATAGTTTTTTCTTGAATAAACACAGTTCTAATAGTGTATGTGGTTTTCATTCAGTAAAGTCCAATCAGTTTAACATTGAATGTAAAAAGCAAATAAAATTTTGAACAACATTTGTCAAGACAATGTGCAAATGTAACTGTGCCTTGAGTAAGTCACTCAAATTCTAAAGAAAACTAAGAAGAGTTATAAAAAAAGTCTGCTGCTGCCCTAAATTTTGATAAGGCATCAAAGGATAGAGAAATTGTAATAAATATTATTTTTCCTATACCTATCACCCACTGGTGTCCCTTAATACTGTAATGTAATATTCTACAGTTCAAAATAATATGCTAATACAATTTATAACCAAAATAAATAATTCATGTGCAAAATATATCCCCTCGTAAAGTGCTAAAGTGCAAATCAAACCTGTGCAATAAAAATATAATATGTAAACAATTTCAGAGTATAAAGTGCTATAGTGCATTAATCAAATATATCATCACTTCAAGAAATATCCTGAAAATAAACCAAAAGAAAGTCTATGTGATTTCCAATATAAAAAAGTCCCCAAATCTTCCAATATGGACAGTGTTGTGTCCAAAGTGAAGTGGCTTCACCCAAGTGCTTCTTAGGCCACTGTGCAACACCCCATGTGATCCGTCAAGCTCACCAATAGTACAGGCTGGTCAGATTATAAACCAGCTTTGTCAAGACGTCAATTTTTTTTTTTATACAAATGTTAACACAAACATTTAGGTCAGGTCTTCTCTGCATTTTGGCCAAGACCATGTTTAGTTCCTGAGCCTATCAGTCATGAGGGAAAGAACCCTGACCCCTTTTGCCAGTTTGGGGGGGTCGGCTAGTACTTCCTGAATGTAATTAGGTGGGAACGGTGGGAGTGGTGGGGGAGCCTTTTCCTCCTGGGTTGAATCTGAACTTGTTCACAAGGCCTGTCCCCAGTTGTAGGTAGATCTCTCTCTAAGTTCTGATGCCTTCCTGGTAAATATAGGGCTGCACTGGTCTGGCTGAAGGCCGGGATGTAAAAGAAGCCCATGGTGTATGTGCCCCTAGAGTGGCAGTCCAGGGGAGCCGTAATCCTCACTGTGAGTGGGGGTCACTTTGAGTTATGGCACCAAGGTCACTGCACCATCACACATTTTTTCCATACCTGCCTCTAGGGCCGAGCCTTTTGGCTAGGACCAGAGGAATTTTTTATTCCTGGCAGAATGGCCAGCCATTGTTTTACACAATGGCACCTACTGCACTTCTCCACTATCCTTCCCCCCACTTTTATTTGTGTGTTTGTCGTGTCCTGTCACTTTCTCTTTTTTTGGTTGGATGTACACTTTGTTTCACGTTTGATGAGTAGGGTGTAGGTCCTCGGACCTGCCCTGAAAGTCTTGGGAGGGGATGGACATGGCCTTCTGGCTTAGTTCGCCCTCTCTCATGGGGTCTCCCTTCGGGGGAGTCCCACCTAGTACTTGGGGTGATCTGTTTTGGCCAGATGGACCATGTGAAATACCCCAGTCCCCGTCAGGAGCCTAACGCCCCGGGGATCAGGCAAGGGTCCCTTCTCTTCGGAGGAGGACCAGGTGTACACCCTGTGCACGTTTTGTGTTTTACTTTTTTGGTGTGCACTTTTTTTTGCACAGGTGAAGTCTGAGTGTGTTCACACAAAACCGGCTTTAAATTTTTTTAAATTAGTTTGAAAAATATTAGCGTATAGCCAACTTTATGGGGTACGAGTCATTACATGACCATTTTAGTCCTCTACATTGTCCAGGTGATTGGCAACTGATTAAAGGGTTACAACAGAAGATTACAGTGTAAATACAATACCATGGACTTGCTTTATTCTGAAGCACATGTGAAAACTTATATAAAGCTCAAAGTGGCTTTTTCTTCGGCGTTTAAAGGGCCAATTATTATGAATCAGCAGTTGGCTTATATGTGTGTGTCTCTAATATGATTCAGGAATAATTGTGTAAACATATAGGTCTTTTAATATAATACAAAATAAAAATACATAATTTCCCTTCACTTCCTGTCAGGACACCACATGATGGGAAATTTCTCCAACAGGGTCTTCTGTGTGATTTTACATTGGAATAATAAAACCAATGCATTTCTGAAGATAAAGCCTTGCCCCCACCCAGTTGATATAAATGATTCCCTAACTTTCTGGTACAATGTTTTTATTGACATATAAAGGGAAACCAGATAAATTCCCACGCAGGGTATATAAGCATGAAACATAAGACAGAAGTTCACACAAAAACACAAAATAAAACATGCTAAAATATATAAATTTTGGACTAACGGCGACCCTTAGGCCAGGGCTGGGGGTCAATGCGGAATGCCTGAGCCTGCAGAATCAAAGGCTGAGGTGGGCAAGGGGAGTGGAGCTGGCCGCAATAATGGGGAGAAAAAAAAACTAAGCACCGCACAAATAATAAAAAAATAAACACACACAACGGTGGCGGGGTTGATGGGAGAGAACAGAGTGACGGGAAAGAGGCCCAGAAATAGAAAGGGTAAGAGGAGAGACAAAGAGGAGGTGGGAAAGGGAAGGTCCCCCAGGCTGGGGATGGGGTCAAGTTTGTTTAAGAGGCCTAGACTGGTCGGGTGCAGAGTAGGGAATGCATAGGACCACCACGGGGGCCCATACTGTGAGGAATTTCGCATGGGAGTCGTGCAGGATACTGGACATTTTTTCATGGATCATGAGGGTCGTCAAGGTGTTATTTACCTCCGAAAATTATATTCCCTAACTTTAAAGCCCTGATATAGGGGGCAATGCTTTGGCCCTCAAAACAAGATGGCTTTATGTGTAGCCTTGAATGTGATTTTACATTGAAATAAAATTATATATGGACCATATAAGTACGGCATGGTGCTTCAATTCTAGATTTACTCATGGAAATAAATACATGATAGGAGTTCTATACCTACTTCACTACACCCTTAACAAAAAAAAGTTTAGTCTAGAGCTGGGCTTTGAGGACTTGAAGGAGAAGTATGGGTTTCCTGTTTTTGGGCGATTTATACTTACCTTGGTGGATGGAGCATCAGACCGATGCTCCATCTGTCCCCCGCCGTCTGTGCACTGAGAACCGAGCCACCGAACATCGCCGCTGGCTCAGTTCTCACAGATCCCCGAGAGGAAAGAGGCTGACTGTCAGTCAGCCTCTTTCCTCTCTGCTTCTCTACGCTCATTGGAGCGCTGAGTCGTGGAGGGGCGGGGAGGAGCTGCGGCTCGCTGATACGCTGAGACTGACATCAATCAGGCAGCTGGTGGATCCCGACTTTCTAAGTCGTGATGACGTGCTGCCCCGACTGATGGCAGTGACGCCAGCGGAGAGCGGACTTCAGACCGCTCTCCGCTAAAAACGGGTCACAGGAGTGCAAAACAAATTACACTTCTGTGACCCAGAGGAGAAGCCCAGCCGAAAAAGCTCCGGCTGGACTTCTCCTTTAAAAACAAAAGCTGCTCAGAGTCCTTTTAAAGCGGTATTAAAGCCAAAACCAAAAATATAACACAATATATTGCAGCTTACTGTGGTGGCTGCATTAGGTTACTTTTTTTGGCTTTTTCTCCTCTGTTTTCATCTGGTGATCTGGCCAATAACACACATCCTATCTTAGAGTGCCTCCACTCTGGGTGAAGGAGCAACAGAGACACCTTTGGGCAGCAGCATTGTCATTCTGGGGGATGGGGAGTGTTAGATGTATCAGCATACTTGAATACACAAACAAATTGTAGCCAAACGCTAGCTCAGCCTTTTTCAACCAAGGTGCCCAGGCACCTTGGGGTGCCTTAAGGCTTCTTCAGGGGAGCCTTGGCAAAATGCCTAAAAATTGATAAAACATTGTATAAAAGCCAGCAGGTGGATGAAGCCTGCATTTTAGTTACACAAAGCCATGGGTTTTCATTTTGCACCATTACCACTTTGATAAGGAAGATAAAAAACAGGAAAAACTGCACTCAAAACATAAAAAACAAAAAAGGCAGCAGCACACGAATACAAGGAACTAAAAATTAGAGAGCTGCGCCAATAAGGACATTCAAATTATTGTGTTGACATCCAGGGGCTGGTATGCCAAAAACAATGCACAATTGTCAAACCAAGCCAAAATTGTCCAGATTGTATATTGCAAAAACTGGTGACCTGAATTAATAGTAATGTCCACAATATTGATATGGATTATCAGATAAGTTAATGTTTGAGTCCCAATTTATGCATTGACATCCAGAGGCTAATATGCCAAACCAGTGCACAATTAGCAGACTGAACCCCAAATGTCTAAATTGATATTGCACAAACTAAAACCGTAATGTCCACATTGATGGTATAGGATATCAAATGTTGCAAATAGTGAGAATAATCCAAATATTGAGGCAAATTCCATGCACATCACCCGGTGATTCACAAATAAGGAAGGTGACCACCACTGTAATAAGATGTCCGCTTACCAGAAGGCAAGCCCAGAAAGCAGTCGGCTGTGACCCAGCCGCGGCCTTTGGCTTGCACGTGGAAACGCCGGGATTGCACCAGGAACCAGGATTACACCAAGAGGCAGAAGGTCAATTGATTGTGTTCCACCCAGTCACAAGGTCCGTATAGCCAATGTGATAAACCAAAGGAAGGAAGGAACACGGACCATAGTGTAATACCGTAAGGTAATTTAATAAGTAAAAAAGTAGAGCACTTACATAAGTAGAGTAAAAATTTGTATAAAAGTTAGCCGGCCGGCGAATACAGAAGCCCGTCCTCCTCTGATACAGCGTGGTGACGTCAGAACGTCTCACTCATACGTGTTTCGTCACAGAAGACGTTCAATGGGGATTATTTTTTTAAACTTCTTTTTATTGTTTTCGAAAATAAGGTAAAGGTACAAAACAGCCTATGGGCATACCCTCGGCTCAAGGTAGTATAATAACACACATGAACTAAAACAATAACAAGTGAACTCAAAGTAAAAAAAATAAAAATAAAACCTTCCTTGCTACTCATAGAACTCAAGGAGAATCCCCAGACTTCTAGGGCCAGTATAACAAGAGGAAAATGCCTCCTTAGGAATGTATCCCCTCTCCACTACCCTATGGGCTGATATAGCAAAAAACTGTAAGTCATGGGACCATACAATGATCAATTGATCCATAAGAGGCAAGGGGGCTATTTAAATACAGGACCACACACATAGGCCAGTCTTTAAATGAAACAAAGAAGAATGGAGGTACATCAGGAAGTAAAATCAAAATAATTTATTGAAAGTCATAAAATCAAGCGAACATGGCAAACATCAATCCAAAAAAGGTGCTCAGTGGACGCTTACTCATCACAGGTCTGTGTGAAACGCGTCCAAAATCTGTGTGAAACACGCAAAATTTGACCCTAACTTGGCAAATCTTTTTATGAGTGAATGGGAGGACAGGCACATATATGGTCAACAGAGAAGTGAACTAATTTTTTACAAAAGGTTCATTGATGATTTATTTTTTATCTGGGTCGGACATGAATCTTTATTAGAGCAATTTGTTCAGAGACTCAATCAAAATAATAATATAAAATTGGAATGTATTTGGAGTAGAGAACAGATAATTTGGATGTCACAGTTATGCTACACAATTGAGAACTTTCCACGAAGGTGTACTTTAAACCTACTGATAGAAATAGCTTTTTACCTATCCACAGTGGACATCATCCTAACTTGGCTCAGAAATTTTCCAAAAGGCCAATTTACGAGAATCAGAAGGAACTGTACCAGTGATGAAGATTTTTTAATACAATCACAGATTGTTAAGGACCATTTTGTGGAAAAGGGATATGATAAAAGTCGACTAAACACTACCCTACAAGAGATTAAACAATCTACACAAACTATGTGCCTGATAAAGAAAGCTAAATCTAATGACTTGAGTCATGAATGGGGCTTTGTAAGCAACTTTCACTCACAATATAAAGAAGTGGAAACAATCTTTAGAAAATACTGGCCCATTTTAGGGATGGATAAAGTCTTGAGCAAATCATTACCCAAAGATCCAAGATTTACTTATAGAAAGGCACCCTCATTTGGGGATAAAATTATGAATAAGATATTGAACCCTCCAGTGAAACCACTAATGTTTTGGAACAGGGCTGGTTTTTATTCCTGCCACAGATGTCTATCCTGCAGGCAAGTGAATACACATGAGAGGGATGACCGAATTTAGTTCAACCGCAAATGACAAAACATTTAAAATTAAAGACCTTATCACATGTAACTCGACTTACGTTGTATACGCACTGCAATGTCTATGCGGTTTGATGCACATAGGTCACACAATATGTACAGTGGGAAAAAGGGTATCGGAACATATCAATAACATCAAGATAGGTTTTAAAAAGGAAGTAAACCCTGATGGGTTTTACTTCCTCTTTTTCTCCCTGCAAAGCCTGTAAATTAAAAGCATAATGGGCTAGTATGCATCGCATACTAGCCCATTATGTGACACTTACCTGCAAAATAATCCAGCGCTGTCCCCTGTGCAGGCTGCGTCCATCTTCTCGCCCCTCTTCCTTCCGGGCCACGGACTCCGGCTCTGTGATTCGCCAGAGCCACGTGACGTCACTCCAGCACATGCGCACGGTAACGGCACACACTAGGGAAGAAACGGCACGGAGTTTCGTTTTTTTCCCAGCGCATGCGCCGTTAACATTTTCAGCAGACTACAAGTGAAATATCTCCTAAACGGCGAACGTTTAGGAGAAATGTTCACTACCTTATTCTAGGCTTACCTATAGGTAGAAATAACAAAAAAGGGTTTACAACCACTTTAAGGACCATAGTGTATCAAGGCAACTTTAGGTACCAGCATAATAGAGACCCTATAGGCCTAACATTTTGGGGTATTGAAATCTCTAAATCCACGTGGAGAGGAGCAAATAGAGTGAGTGAACTCTCTAAATGTGAAACCAAGTGGATTTATTTGACAGATACTCTGCATCCCAAGCGGATGAACGTAGAGCTGGATCTTAATTGTTTTATCAGTGATTATTAGCTTTTTCAGTTTTTTTAAATACTCCTTTATTGTGTATTTTTGTCAATAATTTTTTTAAATATTTAATATCCCTTTTTATAAAAAAAAATTTTAACAGAAAGAATCCCTTTTTATTTTAACAAAATATTTTTCAATATTTTTATTTTAACCTAGTGCTAAAGACTTTAATTGTTCTTTAATGTGATATTTTTATAAAGTTTTTAAAAATACATATATTTTTAAAAGATATATTTTATCCATGAATTTATCATGTTACATTATAAATTATGTCTGATTATTATAGCATTAATATAAATGAGAATTTATTATTATCATTAGGTTTTTCTATATGACCTTTATTATTCAATGATGAGTGTTTATAAGTATGATATACTGTTTGACACTATGGGGGTTATTTACTAAAGGCAAATCCACTTTGCACTACAAGTGCAAACTACAAATGCAAAGTGCACTTGAAATTGCACTGAAAGTGAACTTGGAAGTGCAGTCGCTGTAGATCGGAGGGAGACATGCAAGGAAGATAAAAAACAGCATTTTAGCCTGCACATGATTGGATAATACAATCAGCAAAGCTTCCCCTCATTTCAGGTCTACCCCTCAGATTTGCAGCGACTGCACGTCCAAGTGCACTTTCAGTGCAATTTCAAGTGCACTTTGCACTTGTAGTTTGCACTTGTAGTGCAAAGTGGATTTGCCTTTTGTAAATAATCCCCTATATGTGAAGACATCCGTGTTGCTCGTCCTATAATGTGGATGATTTTTGATATATTATTTCTATATTCATTTTTTATATATTAATTGCTTTGAACTATTAGCATTATTTAGACATAGATGATACAATCGATTAATAGCACGATCGGCCGATCGCAAGAATAGAAGAACTAATAAGTGTCTGCAGATGATAGCAAAGCTGCATGTTACTGGATGAGTAGATGTGCGGGAGCCTTTGCAATTTTAGTGTAGTGTGACATTCAATATGCTGGTGAAGATATTAATTAGTTCCCTGTCTGAACACACATTGGAGTATAGGATATAGGGGGTTGTTTACCAAAGGAAAATCCACTTTGCACTACAAGTGCACTACAAGTGCAAAGTGCACTTGAAATTGCACTGAAAGTGCACTTGGAAGTGCAGTCACTGTAGATCCGAGGAGGACATGCAAGGAAAATAAAAAACAGCATTTTAGCTTGCACACTATTGGATAATAAAATCAGCAGAGCTTCCCCTCATTTCAGATCTACCCCTCAGATTTACAGCGACTGCACTTCCAAGTGCACTTTCAGTGCAATTTCAAGTGCATTTTGCACTTGCAATTTGCAATTGTAGTGCAAAGTGGATTTGCCTTTCGTAAATAACCCCCATAGTGTTTTTATGTGACGAGTGAGGGGTTAAAATCCCTTCCTCACATTAGTATTTATTGGATGAGCTGTGCTGTGTCATCACGCCCTCTGATGAAGTGAGTACGACACGCGCCTCAGGGCAGCACCACACAGCCATCCAACCTGTCTATTGGCAATCAGCTCAACCTGGGTACGCCGCCGTATGAAGTGATCCACCTGGTGGTGAGAGCTGGGATTGTCTTTGACAGGATTGTTTATCGAAACGCTTATACACATCATTTGTTTGTGAGTGGAACTTGTAAAGGAGGGGTTACCTCTCTCTTTTTTTCTTAAATAAATTTATAGTGTTTACAGAATTACGCTATGTGTACTTGTGTTTCTGTTGTCATGAGTGACACATAGATGGAGTAATCTGTACTTGCCGCTCTGAGAAAGGATTACCTTATGAGCCTATATCCACCTTTTATTTGGTGAAGTAACCTGTACCTGCCGCTCCTAGAAAGAATTACCTTATGAGCCTATATCCACCTTTTATTTGGTGAAGTAACCTGTACCTGCCGCCCCAAGAAAGGATTACCTTATGAGCCTATATCCACCTTTTATTTGGTGAAGTAACCTGTACCTGCCGCCCCAACAAAGGATTACCTTATGAGCCTATATCCACCTTTTATTTGGTGAAGTAACCTGTTCCTGCCGCCCCAAGAAAGGATTACCTTATGAGCCTATATCCACCTTTTATTTGGTGAAGTAACCTGTACCTGCCGCCCCAAGAAAGGATTACCTTATGAGCCTATATCCACCTTTTATTTGGTGAAGTAACCTGTACCTGCCGCCCCAACAAAGGATTACCTTATGAGCCTATATCCACCTTTTATTTGGTGAAGTAACCTGTACCTGCCGCCCCAAGAAAGGATTACCTTATGAGCCTATATCCACCTTTTATTTGGTGAAGTAACCTGTACCTGCCGCCCCAAGAAAGGATTACCTTATGAGCCTATATCCACCTTTTATTTGGTGAAGTAACCTGTACCTGCCGCCCCAACAAAGGATTACCTTATGAGCCTATATCCACCTTTTATTTGGTGAAGTAACCTGTTCCTGCCGCCCCAACAAAGGATTACCTTATGAGCCTATATCCACCTTTTATTTGGTGAAGTAACCTGTACCTGCCGCCCCAACAAAGGATTACCTTATGAGCCTATATCCACCTTTTATTTGGTGAAGTAACCTGTACCTGCCGCCCCAAGAAAGGATTACCTTATAAGCCTATATCCACCTTTTATTTGGTGAAGTAACCTGTTCCTGCCGCCCCAACAAAGGATTACCTTATGAGCCTATATCCACCTTTTATTTGGTGAAGTAACCTGTACCTGCCGCCCCAAGAAAGGATTACCTTATGAGCCTATATCCACCTTTTATTTGGTGAAGTAACCTGTTCCTGCCGCCCCAACAAAGGATTACCTTATAAGCCTATATCCACCTTTTATTTGGTGAAGTAACCTGTACCTGCCGCCCCAAGAAAGGATTACCTTATAAGCCTATATCCACCTTTTATTTGGTGAAGTAACCTGTTCCTGCCGCCCCAAGAAAGGATTACCTTATGAGCCTATATCCACCTTTTATTTGGTGAGTGCATTACCTTAGGGGTGTTAGGGCACGAGGTGTGGCGACGGCTGGAACACAGGACACAGATCGTGTGTGAACATATTGATCAAATTAACTGCGTATAAGACTGGATTATATGATCATTTGGGATGTCTATTATTAAAGACTTTTTTCTATTGGACTTTTAGTGCCACTAATACTGGAATCCTTTTTCAGTATACCTATTACATTTGATTTATTATTATAGTGGCAGCTTTACTATTTAATATTTACATTTTTCCATATAGCACTAGGAGTGGTTTTGTGCGTTTATTTTAGTTCTTTATTCTTCCACATTTACTGTACATAATAATAATTGCTCCAGCAAAGTACGAACAGCTCTGGTGGGGACCAAGGCCTTCACCAGCACAAGGAGGCCCATATAGTTATTTTTAAACAAATTTGGAATCATAACTTTATTTCGTAATACAGTAAAACCTTGGATTGCGAGCATAATTGGTTCCAGAAACATGCTTGTAATCCAAAGCACTTGTATATCAAAGCAAATTTTCCCATAAGAAATAATGGAAACTCAAATGATTCGTTCCACAGTCCTTCAGTTAATAGTCCATATAAAAAGATTATAGCAATGTGATAGGTTGTGTAACCATAAAATTTCCATCCACAAATGGAAGCCTCCACAAGGGGATTAAAAGCAAAATCCAGCAGGAGCTACAGAGCATAAAAGAGAAGAGAGGCGCCTCTAAGCATAGCAATATGTTGCTTAACCATTTCCTATCCAGGCCATCGACAATTGACGGCCACAAGGTGGCTCTACATTGCCGGGAGGCCGTCGATTGACGGCCTCTGGCCTCCCGCCACTGGGGGGCGCGCGCGCATGCAGTCGCCGCGTCACTGAGGTGCCGATGCGCGTGCCTGGCGGCCGTGATGTCCGCCAGGTACCCGCGATCGGCCGTTACACGGACAAGGACGTGGATCTCTGTGTGTAAACACAGAGATCCACGTCCTGTCATGGAGAGGAGACCGATGCTGTGTCCCTTGTACATAGGGACACAGCTCAGTCACCTCCCCCAGTCACTCCCCTCCCCCCACAGTAAGAATCACTAATAGGGAACACATTTAACCCCTTCCTCGCCCCCTAGTGGTTAACCCCTTCCCTGCCAGTCACATTTATACAGTAATCAGTGCATATTTATAGCACTGTTCGCTGTATAAATGTGAATGGTCCCAAAAATGTGTCAAAAGTGTCCGATCTGTCCGTCGCAATATCGCAGTCCTGACAAAAATCACAGATCGCCGCCATTACTATATAAAAAAAAAAAGTCATAATTCTATCCCCTATTTTTTAGGCGCTATAACGTTTGCGAAAACCAATCACTATACGCTTATTGGGATTTTTTTTACCAAAAATATGTAGAATAATACGTATGGGCCTAAACTGAGGAAAAAATAGTTTTTATTTTAAAAAAATTGAATATTTATTATAGCAAAAAGTTAAAAATATTGTGTTTTTTTCAAAATTGTTGCTCTATTTTTGTTTATAGCGCAAAAAATAAAAACCGCAGAGATGATCAAATACCACCAAAAGAAAGCTCTATTTGTGGGCTACAAAATTACGTGAATTTTGTTTGGGAGCCACGTCGCACAACCCCGCAATTGTCATTCAAAGCGTGACAGTGCTGAAAGCTGAAATTTCGCCTGGGCAGGAAGGGGGTATATGTGCCCAGTAAGCAAGTGGTTAACATTGTACCTTCATTAAATGTAACCATATTGCTACACTTAGAGGCGCCTCTCTTCTCTTTTATACTCAGTTGTGACATGACGCTACTTGTATATCAAGACATCACTTGTATATCAAGTCAAAATGTATTAAATTTTTTTAGCTTGTCTTGCAAAACGCTTTCAAACCAAGTTACTCTCAAACCAAGGTTTTACTGCATAAGGAAAATTTGCTAAATATTGTACATATACGGTTAGTGTGAATATTACCAAAAATATACTGGTACTTTTTTATTTTTTCTGGTTATCAAAAAGAAACACGATACGTTCACGCCCCATAGAGGTCTTTTGCTTTCTATCAAGCCCCAATTTCCTTCATTAGTGAAACATTGCGTAATTGTCCATATAGATATTGTTTAAAAATGTGTCATTATTATACCAGAAGTATAAGCAATCACATCTTTATCACTTCTTTATTTCATAACATAAGGATATTTTGAAAAATATTTGAAATATATTTTTGGTGCCTTGTGTAATATGTCCCTAGAACAAAGTAGGACCATAATATAAAGACAATTTGCAGAATATTTAAAATATATTTAGGTGCCTTGTGTAATATATTCCAATAACAAAGTCGAACCATAACATATGGACAATTTATGGAATATTTTACATGTAATATTTTACATATATATTAAGGTGCCTTATGTAATATATCCCAATAACAAAGTGGAGCCATATTATAAGGACAATTACAGTAAAAAAAAATAACTAACTATCACTAATTACAAAAAGGAGCCCAAAATATAAAAAACGATAAAACGACGAAGAGACTTACCCAGAAGACAGACCCACAATATTTATCTAGAGCCTGAGACATGGTTGGAGCTGGACTGATGGCTCCTAGGCTCTGTATCCTGATATTGTCTTGTGTCGTCGTGTTATAAGTTCTTCATGGCTTATGGAAGCAGCAGTGATATCACTCAGTGATTCAGCAGGTTAAAAGTCACACCCCCCCCACCCAACCTGGGATGTTTTACTCTGAAAAGGGCATTTCAGTGCGGAACAGTCCTATTGGACTTGACTTGAGTTAAAAGTTAACTATGATGTTTAGGAGTCCACAGTTTAGAATGGAGTATGAGTAGGCGGCTCTTGCACTAATCTCCCTACGCTGCAGGACACAGAAGTGATCGTCATTTCTTATAATTTAACTAATTGCTCATTAAGTCCGCTGCTGGGTTCCTTGCCACCAACCCCTTCCTATCCTACAGTGCTCAGTCTAGTGATGTATTCAGGTCTCATGATGATACTGTAAAAAAAAATATTGTAGACCAGGAAAAAAAAAAAAGGAGGATTGTGTAACAATAATTAAATATCTAACAAAAAAAAATCATTGCAGATCAGGCACAACAACTCTTTGGTATGGAAAAAAAAAGGCTGAAAGAGCTCTAGAAATTGCTTGTAACTACAGTATTATGTTAAAGTGTTTTCAAATTCAGATTTTTATTACTGTACTTTTTTTGAGGTTGTTTAACCACTTCCATACAGGGCTTTTTATACCACTTCCATACCGGGCCTATTCTGGCACTTCTCTCCTACATGTACAAATCATCATTCTTTTGCTAGAAAATTACTCAGAACCCCCAAACATTATATATATGTTTTTTTTAGCAGACACCCTAGGGAATAAAATGACGGTCGTTGCAACTTTTTATCTTGCACGGTATTTGCGCAATAATTTTTCAAACCCCTTTTTTTGGGGGAAAAAAATGGTTTCATGAATTAAGAAATAACAAAACAGTAAAGTTAGCCCAATTTTTTTGTAAAATATAAAAGCTTATGTTACGCCGAGTAAAAAGATACCTAACATGTCACGCTTTAAAATTGCGCACAGTCATGGAATGGCGCCAAACTTCGGTACTTAAAAATCTCCATAGGCGACGCTTTGAAAATTTGTACAGGTTACCAGGTTAGAGTTACAGAGGAGTTCTAGTGCTAGAATTGTTGCACGCGCTCTAACGCACGCGGTGATACATCACATATGTGGTTTGAACGGCGTTTACATATGCGGGCGGGACTTACGTGTGTGTTCGCTTCTAAGCGCGAGCTATTGGGGACGGGCGTTTTAAAAAAATATATATATATATTTTTTTTTTTACTTTTTTTTTTTTTACACTTTTATTTCTATTATAAGGAATGTAAACATCCCTTATAATAGGAATGTATGTGACAGGTCCTCTTTATGGAGAGATGCAGGGTCAATAAGACCCCACATCTCTCCTCCAGGCTGGAAAGCATGAGATCAGTGAAAAAAAATTCACTGATCTCATACTTACAGCCGCAATGGCGGCTTTGTTTACATTTGAGGACCCGGGCGTGACGTCATCACATCGCGCCCGGGCCTCCGACGATCATAGAGATGACTGGTGACCATCTGGTCACCAGTCATCTCTATGCTCACCACGTGACCCACCACCGGCGCCGACGATTCTCTCCGGGTCCCCGATCGCACGGGAGAGCCCGGAGAAGCACCGGATGGCGGCGGGAGGGGGGATGTCCCCTCCTGCCGCCTATAACAACTATCAAGCGGCGGAATCGCCGCTATAATCGCTCTTATGGTGCGCAGGATTGCCGGCTCTAAACAAGGATATCTGAATGATGCCTCTAGCTGCAGGCATCATTCAGATATCCCCCCTCAAAGCGGAGGACGTCATATGACGCCCACCCGGAGGGAGAGAGGGTTCCTGCCGGCGTCATTTCCCAATGGCCTGGTATGGAAGGGGTTAAAGACAATCCTATACTGTTTTATTTTTTCAGAAAGGAGAGATGTTATTTTATAAAATAAATCTTCTTTTTTTATTTCACAAGGCATTGAATGCAGCACATAGGAATACTGATATACAGGTATGTTTTGTCTTCAGTAACAGATCGATCTTTTTTTTTTTTTAATAATACTTTCAGGAAGAATGGTGTGACTGTGTTAAGCATGTTTTTTAGATGTACTAAAAACTTTGTGTGATGGCTTGGTTAGATGTGAATTGAATGGACAGAACAATGAATTTCTGGACATTCTACATACAGTATATATATATATATATATATATATATATATATATATATATATATATATATAGCGGGGTGTTGCTTGACGAACCCAGAGACTACGATTCCCAGGATGCATTTCCCCGTGCCAGGACTGCTGGGGTGGGGTATTTAACCGAGGCGCGGACCGGAGTACGTCCTCTTTGGACATCGCCCTCCCAGCAAGTGGAACTCTGTGCTGAGTCTGTTGTTCCGCACAGGGCCTGAAGCCTAGGCCCTGTGTTTCCGAAGAGCCTTCCATTTCCACCAAGGAGCCTGAGGGACGTTGCATCCTGCTACCCGTTTGCTGCTTCCAGGAGGACCGAAGACCCGGGTGTCGTGGAACCTGTGTACCGAGACACAGCAACGGAAGATACGGATGTGGACTGGTCCAGTTGGGTGAGAAAGCACCTGCTCAGAGATAAGTACAGGATCTCTAGGCCCAGTGTTTGTTGTTCAGGACTCATCCGTTAGAGTTTGCATATGCACACCGGAGGGACAGTGCATTGAGTAGCATTAGTGACTTTATCCTTGTTCACCAAGTTTGTCAACCTTTATTCCTGTGGATTTCAATTTTGACTTCAAAAGTGCACCACCATTTGCTAGCGAAGATTCTTCTCTACGGAACTTACATAGTTACAGTCAGGCCTGACTTATCAGTGTAGACATTGCTGGGCGCCATCTTGCCCACGAGGGAGGAGAGCTGCAAGGGGGCCTGTTAGTTATCTTTGTACAGGATTGCATATCTGTCTATTGCTGAACACCTTTTATTGCAGGGCTCTGCATATACTAAAGTGTAATGTTTTAATCTGTTTAATCATTTCCTTCAGTAAAAGTACCAGGATTAAGCAGACTAGTTGTTGGTGTTCTTATTGTGCAGAAGAAACTGTCAGTGTCCGCTATATCACTGTGTGTGCTTTTGTTGCTGGATTGTGTTGCCTAAAGTTGCAGGCCTCACAATCCTATCATCCCCTACTAACTGTGCCAAGGGAGGGTAGAGCCAATTGCTGGGGGTTGACAGCGGTGTGTTACAGGCCCGAAAATCATACCAGCGGCACCCTTAGCTGGGGGTATCGCTACATATACACTATACATATATATATATATATATATACATATACACATACACACACATACACACACACACACACACACACACATATACACACACACACACACACACAGACACACAAAAATACACATAGAGGGTAAAATAAGTATTGAACACGTCACCATTTTTCTTTATAGGGGTGTTAACATTTCTATTATATTGGTTGGGTGTCACCTTCTACTTCCCTTTCCTGTCTACTATAGGAGAGACCACCATTGGATGCAACTCCATTGTAAATAATGGATCTTTGCTCTTTGTGGAAGCAGTGGTCTTTCTGCAGAGGTCTGTCACACAACTACTTCAATGTCAGAGCTAGTGCTGCTCAATCAGCAGGTAAGATAAGCTTTGTATATTAGAGAACACTAAACTCTGATTTAGCAGGGGGGCAGTCAGCCCTCTGCAGAGAGATCACTGATTCCATATGTCCCTTGTGTCTGGGACACAGTGTCGTGATGCATGACATCCCCACCTTCTATGTGGACCTCCAGCATAATGTGAGATGTGTATACTATATATCAGTGGTCTCCAAACTGTGACTCGGGGGCCGGATGTGGCCCTTTGCTTGCTTTTATCTGGCCCTTGGAGCACTATTACATCCACTGATATAAAAAATGGGGCATAATTCCCCCCATTGACACCAATGATGGGGCACAATTCCTCCTAATGACACCAACAACAGGGTACAGTTCCTCCCAATGACACCAACAATGGTGCCCAATGACATCCTTGATCGGGCACAATTCCTCCCAATGACACTAACGTTGGAGCTTAATTATTATTATTATACACGATTTATATAGCGCCAACAGTTTACGCAGTGCTTTACAATGTATAGGGGGAACAACACAATTACAGTTTAATACAAAAGGTACAGGAGGACCCTGCTTGTAGAGCTTACATTCTAAAGGGAGGGGTGGTGGTACAAAAGGTAATAGCTGCAGAGAATTTGATTGGGGTGGCTCGGGGATAGTTGTTAGGTGGGTGTGGGACAGGCTTCCCTGAATAAATGTGTTTTCAGGGATCTCCTAAAGGTGGAGAGGGTAGGGGCTGATTGGACATACTGGGGCAGGGAGGATGGGAGAGGCTCTGGAGAAGTCCTGAAGGCGAGCATGGGAGGAGGTAACAAGGGAGCTAGAAAGGTCCTGGGAGGAGCAGAGGGGATGATTTGGGCGATATCTGCAGATGAGGTTGGTGATGTAGATGGGGGCGATGTTGTGAATGGCCTTGTATGTTATGGTTAGCATTTTGAATTTTTAACGGTGGGGTAGGGGAAGCCAGTGAAGGGATTGGCAGAGAGGAGAAGCAGTCACCGATCAGTTAGTGAGGTGTATTAGTCTAGCAGCAGAATTCATAATGGACTGAAGGGGGGATAGCCTGCTTAAGGGTAGGCCATTAAGGAGAGAGTTGAAGTTCCCCTCACTTACACCAACAAAGGGACACAATTCCTTTCACTGACACCAAAGATGGGGCATTGTTTACTCCCAATGATGCCAAGACATTTTCTGCTCTCAATGTCCACAGTCTGACCCCTCTAAAGTCTGAATTTAAGTGTAAATCCACCAATGGGGACCAAAGGGTTGCCAATTCCAATATTAATATGAAAAAGAAAACAAATATCCCCCAAGATAAGAGTTAGGGACTTTGGAGGCAACAAAAAATGTAAACAATGAATTTGTCTGATTGGGTATTTTTTAATAAAGAGATATAAAATTGATCAGGTGTAGACATCACCAAGAATATAATTTTATAAAAAACAACAATGTACAGTATTGAATCATATAGTGCATGTCGGGTGTCAGTATTCTAACTGACGCGTTTCGGGACTGTTCGGGGGCCCTTATCAGGGGTATTTAGGATGATCTGAAATTCCCATAGCACATTCTAAAACAAGAGAACAAACACAAAAGAGAACATAATAGAAACAGGCAAAATAATAATAATAATAATAATAATAATAAATTTATATATATATATATATATATATATATATATATATATATATAATGTGTAAATAAAAACAAAATACATCACAATAACAAATGCCCATCATGAACAGGGGCAGGGGAAGGGAGCATCGTTAAGGCCGGGACTGGAAAGCCACCTACCGATTCAATAACAGTAACGCTGCATGTGTCTCCAGATATTGTGCCCACTAATATAGTGCGACAGTAGAAGAAAATACTCCAGATACCGTGGGAAGTGTAGGAAAAAGATGACCGCTTGGCTCTGAATAGACTAAGTTTTGTGTAGTTGGGCACACAGGCAAGGGATCTAAAAAAGAAAAATATATAAATATAGATTTAGTGTGAAAAGACATCACAGATCTGAGTATATGCTTGTTCAGCCACTTTAACAGAGAAGAAGACAGTAAACTGGTCCTTTGTATAGAAAGTTTGGAGACCCATGCTATATATGATCATGTGGAATGGTTCTTTATCAGTATGTGACTTGCCACATTGATTATACATTGTTTTTGTATATACTGACCTATGTATGTTTTTTAGAGAGCCTTCTGATATGCTAATAACCACCACCCCCTGAGGAAGACTCAATAAGTCGAAACGCGTCTGTATGCATGCCATCAGGATCATAATAATTTTTTTGTCAACTTACTACCATCTACTGTTTCATAATATGTGGAATTTTTATGCTATCATGTCGTATGTTTTCAATTTCCTCCCAAGATGTTTGTCCAGGAGTCATTTTAATAGTTATCTCAATAAATACTTGATTTTATTGGCACCATGGTCTAACAGTTTTCTGGGTATCAAAGTCCCTCCATTTCCTCCCTTGTGGTATTCTCTTATGTCAATTTGGGACTGATATCGAAGTTGTTTTCTGTTCAGAGCTACTTTATTGATGGTTTAATACTGCTTACACATGCTCTGCATTATGGTGGCAGTGGACAGGCTTTTCTACTCCGGCTGTGGCTGTTCTCCAATGAAAATGAACTGTAAGACTTTGGTTTTGATGCACCTGTAACATATTTAGCTGATTTAAACTGAAAATTCAGTTTGGCTTTAATATTCTTAAAATCAATTTGGGACATCAGTTGTACAAAACAGAAAATACATTAGATGGGTTCACTCAGGATGACTAAGCAATTCAATGAGTTTTTAGAAAAGTTGCAATGTCATCTCATTAGCGGAAAGATCTAAACTCGGCTCTCTGCCTCCATAAACAGAGGGAGGGACTGGGGGTCCAATGTGCACGCAGACAGGCAAGTCATCCATCAGTTAATAATTAGAGAGGGAAAGTAATCACTCTAATCACTTCTTCATGAATAACATAAATTGAAAACCTTCACCTAGAATAAATCACACAACAATTTTTACTACTATCATAGCTGCAGACAACACAGTGAGGTTGTGTATATGTTCTGGAACATAGAGTTCTTGTTCAAGTCTAAAAATTATTACAATATAAATAGACAAAAAGGGCAATTATCCTTCTAGGCCCTGCAGTAGGCGGAACTGACTTTAACGTTTCAGCATTTTTTATTTTTTTACACAAGCCTGGTATGAGTCAATCTACACTGCAATTTCTTATAAAAAGCCCTCAATTCAAATTTAATGTACATAATACATGCATACAACCAGGGCCAAAACTGGGGGGGGGGGGCAGGGGGGCATCTGCCCCGGGTGCTGCATTGAGGGGGGCACCACCACTGGCAGGAGTAGTGACGGCGGTATCACTTCTCCTGTCAGCCCAAGGAAGAGAGAGCCAAAGAGAGAGAGAGAGCCGGCTTCTGTCCCCACCCACCCGCCTATCAGACTTGTTCCATGGAGCTCAGGAAGTGCTCCAAAACCCCCTCAGTTCTGTGTATAGGTTGTGAGCAGCTAGAAGACACAAAAACTGATCGGGCGGCATCAGTACAACTCCCCTACCTGTCATAGTATGGAGCAGGAGAAACCAGAAGCTCAGAGTGCACCCCCCCCCCCACCTCCCCTACTGCCTGCCAGGGCAGCGCTGCGCTGAAAAGGGAAAAAAACTGATGTTTGGGTGTACAACTTCACTACACAGGAGGAGGGAGCTCGGCTGAGGATTCCTAACTCCCAGCCAGGGTCGGGACAAAAGTAGGAGGAGCTTCTGGGCGGAACGGGGGTGGGCGGAACAGTGGGCGGGGTCAAAAGATGCCAGGACTTGACCCAGACAGATGTCATACTGCTGAAACACACAGTACAGGTACAGTGCAATGATATTCTACTACACTCAGTTAAAGAGGAGTTCCGCCTCCCCCCCACATACTGTAGCTGCTGACTTTTAATATTAGGACACAGTGGTGGCCTGTCCATAGAGGACGCGCGGGAGCCGCCTCTCCTATCCATGCAACCAGCCCCCTGATCTACATATCAGTGGCTCCGGACCATGGATTCCAATGCAGAGTAGGTGTGTTTTTTTGAAGCACCTGATTAGAGCCAGAGGCCTGCTTATGCTGTACCCCACATTGCTTTTAATATTTTATTTTGTGATCACTTTTATATTTTTTTGTCTTTGTCAAAACAAGACAAAATTTATTCAATAAACCGTTCATGGTTATATTGACCTGCACCATCTGGAGTTTTTATTTTTATTTTTCACCCTTGTATCCACCTTGAACTGTTTTGGAGCCTGTATGACCGGAGGAGTGTCCATCGAGTGAGTTGGTCATCTGCTACCCCGTGGGAGTCGGTCTGAGGCATTTTGGACATCTAGTTCCCTTTACTTTTGGTCATGGCGACCATCAAGCTCGTTTGACCCACTGTCATATGACAGGTGGGTCCACCGTATCCGGTAAGAGTATCCAATCTCATCTTTCGTGTCTTACTGTTGATTTCCATCCGATATATTGACGTCTTCCAGTCATTTATGCTGTGGCGGCGGTGTCCATGAAGAGACATTCACTTTCATTACACATATGCTGTTTGGACTTTTTTTGAATCACTTTATTTACCCAGAGGGGTCACGTTTTTCAGTCTTCATGGATGTCATCTCATATGTGAAATCATCCATTGGAACAGACTGTCTATGAACTTTATATAATTTATCACTAACCCAGAGTGGTTTATTTGTCATTTACACATCAGAGTTGCCTTCAGCAACTCTTGAGTTTGAGCGCTGCATTATATTTTTATATATCTGTTTATACTTTGTTTGTTTGAGTGCCAGCAGCTCTGTTGCACAAATATTGGTTTAGCGCAGTTTTTTCACTTTATATTTCCAGAGGCTCTAATAGGCTTCAAAAAAGGGTGGTCATGTGGTGCCCAGGGCAAGGATGGCAAACTGCTCCCCCCCCCCCCCCCCGTTCTTAAGGAAGAATCAATGACGTTTCAAGACAAGAATATACTTAAAACAATACAAATTCAATGAGGTTTAATGCAATAGAAACAGAGTTCACTCACACATTTTAATTATATGTATTTTTATTGGAGGCACTTTGAAATAATAATGCAACAAATGTGCTTGTAGAAAGGCCTGTTAACTGTTTTTTCTGTTTTCAAGGCCCATGTGAACATACTAAAATTTTCAGTTTTGCATTATTTTGTGTAAGATAGTGCCCCAATACCAAATATTCACATAAATAGGAAAAATGCAAAATCAAAAAATATCACAAACTTCTCAACCAACATTCAGCAAAAAAGAACCCTCAATACAAAATATTAATACCGTATATAAAAGTGCAAAATCAAAGGATTACACTAATATTTCTCACTAAAACTTATCTAACATTCAACTGTAATCTTTCCTGAGGTAGTCTGTGCCCCAAGACAAAATATTCATGTAAATATAAAAAGTGCAAACAAACAACAACAAACATTTCTCAAACACCATACATGGCCTTCAGCAAAAAAGGAATCCTCAATACAAAATATCAATATATAAAAGTGCAAAAATCAAGGGATTACACTATTTCTCACTGAAACATATGTAGCGGGTATGTACTTTTCAGAGTGTTTAAATCTGGTGAAGACATCAGTGATGACCAGTTCCCTGCAGCCCAGCAGGTGGCGCTGTCACTTTCGGCCGGGGTTGAACCGTCACTGCAGTGCCGTACCCTTTGTGACCTCTCGCAGCAGTTGTACGGCGGGGCGGGGAACCCGCTGTGCTTGCTGGGAGAGGGTATAAAGGGGGCAGACATCTTTGCCACGAGGTTCGAGTCCCAGGTACCTTCAGCCTGAGGGCTGCTGTTCGCGGTCGGTGTCCAGGCAGCCTAGGCCTGGACACTTGGAGTTCGTGTTCCATCCCAGGCACCTTCAGTCTGGGGGTGAGGTACTCGGCCGGAGGCCTGGGGCCCAGTACCTTCCGCTGGGTCCCGCTGGAGAGGGACTGTCCTAGGGTGCCCCGGGTGTTGGGCAACCGAATCCAGAGGCGTAAGGGACCGGAGGAGGGATTCATCCGAAGAGCTGGTGCAGCATATTGCCAGTGATGGATGAACCTCTGGAGACCGCCCGGAGGGATGTCTTTCTCGAACAGGGGCCAAGTTCATGGAGGAAGGTGGTTCATGTTCAATGACCGGTGGCAGCAGTCCAACTAGTCAACTCAGGTCAGTGGCAGAGACCTGCTATTAGGCCTGTGGCAGGGGCCTCAACGGTTCACCTGGTCGGTGGCAGCGACAAATCTCACGGTCGGTGGCAGAGACCGTGCGTCAGGCCTATTCGCTTGCAAAGGAATAGGAGAATTCATTTGTGCCTGGGCCTACTCGTATCCACACCCCTGTCTGTCTGTTACTGAAAGTTCAACTGTTATGTTCACCCTGCAATAGAGAAATAAAAGAGTGTTGGACTTTTAATTGGTGTGGGGCTCTGTTACTGGCAGACACATCTCCACGGAACGAGTGGAGGCTTCGTACGCAGAGAACAGACCCGGAGGTAATTTAAGTGACTTTGCTCAGCCCTCATACACATACGAGGGGAGAGCTTGGCGTAGTGTTCCTGCACTCTCCTCTCCCAGGTACCCCTAGACCACACCAGCCAATAACCAGGAGAAGCGGAGAGGGAGAGTGAGGCTCCGCTACACATATAACATTCAACTGTAATCTTTCCTAAAGATAGTCAGTGCCCCAAGACAAAAATATTCATGTAAATATGAAAACTGAAAAAAACAACAACAAACCAACATTTCTCAAACAACATCAAAATATTACACCATTTCTCAGTGAAACATATAACATTCAACTGTAATCTTTCCTAAAGGTAATCAGTGCCCCAATATAAAATATTCATATACCATATATACTCGAGTATAAGTTGACCCGAATATAAGCCGAGGCACCTTATTTTACCACAAAAAAACTGGGAAAACGTATTGACTTGAGTATAAGCCTAGGGTGTCCATCTGCATGCCTCACTTTGTCTCACTGTGTCCATGTGCATGCCTCACTGTGTCCATGCCTCACTGTGTCCATGCCTCACTGTGTCCATGCCTCACTGTGTCCATGCCTCACTGTGCCTCACTGTGCCCATGCCTCACTGTGCCCCACTGTGCCCGTGCCTCACTGTGCCCATGCCTCACTGTCACTGTGCCCATGCCTCACTGTGTCCATGCCTCACTGTGCCCAATCTCCCTACCTGATCTCCTGCGCTGTGAGACTAGACTGACGTTTAACATGGGAGTCTATGGAAGGGGTACCCGGCTTTGAAAAATCGGTGCTCCCCGGCCATAGGTCCCCTGGACAACAAACTTTGCACACTTGTAGATTAAGAGTGGGGCCGGCCGGTACCGGATCCCCAAAATCACCGGAGAAATGACCGTTTAACATGGGAGTCCATGGAAGGGAAGCCCGGCTTTGAAAAATCGGTGCTCCCCGGCCATAGGTCCCCCATACAACAAACTTTGCACACATGTAGAGGAAGAGTGGGGCTACATGTGTGCCAAGTTTGGGGTCGGCTGGCCAGGATCAGGCGCACAAAGGTGAAGATGGACACAGACTCGAGTATAAGCCGAGGGGGGCATTTTCAGCACAAAAAAATGTGCTGAAAAACTCGGCTTATACTCGAGTATATACGGTAAATGAAAAGTGCAAAAAAACAAAACAAAAAAGAACCAAAAAAAAGAACAAAAAAAAAAGTGCAAAATAGAAATCAAAGGAAAAAATTAAAAAATTTGTAAACTTAATGAAAACAGTTGCAAAAATGTCAAGTATACTCCTATGGAAAAGTTAGTATTATGACATAATCACAGACACTTTTCTTGCTTTCATAGAAGCAAAATCATCTATGACACTATCAAAATTAATCTCTTTTGCAGTTGCATACTCAATAAAAAAGTATACTGAGGTTTGAAAGCCTGTCTTGACCCATAGTTGGTGGCGCTTTACCACTAATGGACCCGACACCCTAGTGTGAAAGAAGCCGTATAAAAAAAAAAAATGTAAAAAAAGTCAGTGGCGGCAGTGGACATTGCAAGGACCACACATGGACCAGTGTCCGTGTGGGGACACCTTGCCGACCCCTACAGATAATCAATTAATAATAATATTATAAATATGTTTTCCTTCTTTCCATATAACATACCTTATGAACATGGAACAGAGTGCCTTTTTCATTATATGCTTATGTATACCATATTTTTTATATTTACAGTGGGTACAGAAAGTATTCAGACCCCCTTACATTTTTCACTCTTTGTTATATTGCAGCCATTTGCTAAAATCATTTAAGTTCATTTTTTTTTCCTCATTAATGTACACACAACACCCCATATTGACAGAAAAACACAGAATTGTTGACATTTTTGCAGATTTATTAAAAAAGGAAAACTGAAATATCACATGGTCCTAAGTATTCAGACCCTTTGCTCAGGATTTAGTATTTGCACCCTTTTGATCTAATACAGCCATGAGTCTTTTTGGGAAAGATGCAACAAGTTTTTCACACCTGGCTTTGGGGATCCTCTGCCATTCCTCCTTGCAGATCCTCTCCAGTTCTGTCAGGTTGGATGGTAAACGTTGGTGGACGGCCATTTTCAGGTCTCTCCAGAGACGCTCAATTGGGTTTAAGTCAGGGCTCTGGCTGGGCCATTCAAGAACAGTCACAGAGTTGTTGTGAAGCCACTCCTTCGTTATTTTAGCTGTGTGCTTAGGGTCATTGTCTTGTTGGAAGGTAAACCTTCGGCCCAGTCTGAGGTCCTGAGCACTCTGGAGAAGGTTTTCGTCCCGGACATCCCTGGACTTGGCCGCATTCATCTTTCCCTCGATTGCAACCAGTCGTCCAGTCCCTGCAGCTGAAAAACACCCCCACAGCATGATGCTGCCACCACCATGCTTCACTGTTGGGACTGTTTTGGACAGGTGATGAGCAGGGCCTGGTTTTCTTTACACATATCGCTTAGAATTAAGGCCAAAAAGTTCTATCTTGGTCTCATCAGACCAGAGAATCTTATTTCTCACCATCTTGGAGTCCTTCAGGTGTTTTTTAGCAAACTCCATGCAGGCTTTCATGTGTCTTGCACGGAGGAGAGGCTTCCGTGGGGCCACTCTGCCATAAAGCCCCGACTGGTGGAGGGCTGCAGTGATGGTTGACTTTCTACAACTTTCTCCCATCTCCCGACTGCATCTCTGGAGCTCAGCCACAGTGATCTTTGGGTTCTTCTTTACCTCTCTCACCAAGGCTCTTCTCCCCCGATAGCTCAGTTTGGCCGGACGGCCAGTTCTAGGAAGGGTTCTGGTCGACCCAAACATCTTCCATTTAAGGATTATGGAGGCCACTGTGCTCTTAGGAACCTTAAGTGCAGCAGAATATTTTTTTGTAACCTTGGCCAGATCTGTGCCTTGCCACAATTCTGTTTCTGAGCTCTTCAGGCAGTTCCTTTGACCTCATGATTCTCATCTGCTCTGACATGCACTGTGAGCTGTAAGGTCTTATATAGACAGGTGTGTGGCTTTCCTAATCAAGTCCAATCAGTATAATCAAACACAGCTGGACTCAAATGAAGGTGTAGAACCATCTCAAGGATGATCAGAAGAAATGGAAAGCACCTGAGTTAAATATATGAGTGTCACAGCAAAGGGTCTGAATACTTAGGACCATGTGATATTTCTGTTTTTCTTTTTTAATAAATCTGCAAAAATGTCAACAATTCTGTGTTTTTCTGTCAATATGGGGTGCTGTGTGTACATTAATGAGGAAAAAAATTAACTTAAATGACTTTAGCAAATGGCTGCAATATAAGAGAGTGAAAAATGTAAGTAGGTCTGAATACTTTCCGTACCCACTGTAAATATATATATATATATATATATATATATATATATATATATATATATATATATACATACACACACACATACACACAGTATGGCGGTGCGTCCATAGTAGGTGCAGGAGCACCGGCCCCTCTCTCCTGCACCCATCAATAAACAATAGATAGATTCATGCATTGCATGAATCAATATATTGTCGCTGCTGCCTCCCACTATTCAGGTGTCCGGACTCTTGTCGAGCGCCGGCCATCTGAATTACAACAGTGGGTGTGTTTTGGAAGTGCCTGATTAGAGCCAGAGGCTCTAATAGGCTTCCTGATTAGAGCCTGTGGGCTCTAATAGGCTTCCAAATTGTTAAGCAGTGGGCACACTGCTGTGCGTTCGCTGCTTACGTAGTGCTGTGTTAGGGAATCGCTTCCCTAACACTGACCCGCCTCTCAGCCAATCAGGTGCACCGGGTCTGGTTAACGGTCACCTGATTGGCTGAAGCAACAGGCGCTGTGACACAGCGTCACTGTTTCATAGCAGAAGATGGAAGAGGATGGGAGAAGACATCGAGGATAGCTTTGACCGAGACAGGTAAGTGCCGGGTGGGGGGGGGCACACTGGCGGCATTTGATGGGGCACACTGGCAGCAATTGATGGTGCACACTGGCAACAATTGATGGTTACAGTAGCTGCGTTTTATGAAACAGTGGCTGCGTTTGATGTTTTTTTTTTCAGCTTGTTTGCGCCCCCCCAAAAACTTTGAGCACCAGCCGCCACTGAGATATATATATATATATATATATATATATATATATAGATATAGATATATCTATATATATTTGTGTGCTTTTTGTATATTTAATTATTGTTGGATATTATTCTGTTTTCAGCTTGGATACAGTAAATGGTCTTTTCCAGCACAGATCCCGAAGAAGTAATTTTTTAGTATCATGAAATTAATCGATACTATGATCTATGTAAAACTGATAAATTGAGCATCCTCGTACATTGTTTTTACTGGCAAATGTTTTCTTAAGAGCCCTTTCACACTGAGGCGCCCATAGCGTCGGCGGCAAAACGCCGCTATTTTTACCGCCGATGCTATGGGGGGACTTGCGGTGCAATTCGGCCACTAGCGGGGCGGGTTTTACCCCACGCTAGTGGCCGAGAAAGGGTTAAAAACGCCCGCAATGCGCTGCTGAAGCAGCGCATTGTGGGTGATATAGCCGCGCTGTCCCATTGATTTCAATGGGCAGCAGCGGTGGAGGAGCGGTAAACACACTGCAAAGATGCGGCTAGCAGGACTCTAACTACCTGCTAGCGCACCGCTCCAGTGTGAAAGCCCCTCAGGTTTTCACACTGGAGACAATGGAGCAGCTTCTCAAGAGCGTTTTGCAGGCGCTATTTTTAACGCTATAGCGCCTGCAAAACGCCCTAGTGTGAAAGGGGTCTAAAAGTTTTCAGTAATTAATATATTTTTATCAGTTGACTGTATGGTATGTTAATAATCTTCTTAGACCCCTTTCACACTGGGTCGCTTTGCAGGCGCTATAGCGCTAAAAATAGCGCCTGCAAAGTGTGACCTGAAACAGCGGCTGCTGTCTCTCCGGTGTGAAAGCCCCGAGGGCTTTCACACTGGAGCGGTGCGCTGGCAGGACGGTAAAAAAAAAGTCCTGCTAGCCCCATCTTTGGTGCGGTGAAGGAGCGGTGTGTATACCACTCCTCCACCGCTCCTGGCCATTGAAATCAATGGGGAACCGCGGCTATACCGCCAGCAAAGCGCCAATACAGGAGCACTTTGCGGGCGTTTTTAACCCTTTTTCGTCCGCTAGCGGGGGTTAAAAGAGTCCCACTAGCGGCGGAAAACCTCCACAAAAACGGCGGTAAGGCGCCACTAAAAATAGCAGCGATTCGCTGATGCCGCCCCCATCCCAGTGTGAAGGAGGCCTAAGAGGTGCAATGAAAGTCCCACATCTTTTTGCACATTCCTTTATGGAGTGAGCACTTGTTTAATTCACATACAGTTCATACTCCAATTTTATCTCTGCACTTTCACAGTGGGGGTGACACTTTGGGAACACATGAACAGGTCAGAGATGGCAAGCATGGCTCATTTAAAATAATGCAAAACCATATTTTATCTGCGTTTTTTTCTTAACACACAGTGGTCATTATTAACCTTGCTTCAGTCATCCTCCTGCCCACCCCCATCCAGCCATTTATTTATCTGCTCTACGTTGAAGTAACTTCTTACTTTACAAGTTGTCCGTCTGCTCTGTAGCACAGTGCAGGCTTCCAGCTAGAGCCAGGCAGGCTCCTCGAGACGAGTCCTCAGCTCCTCTAGCTCACAGGCTGTGAGTCACAGCTCCCTCCCTGTGCGCAGCGCACCTCTCCCGCTCCCACCTCGCCTCTGGCAGTGAGTGGAGTGACGTCACGCCGCTGGCAGGGACTACGACACTCCTCCGTAGGGGGAAAACAGTAACTTTACAGTGAAGGGAGGCGGCCGCGGGAGGTGACGGCCCCCGATGCAGGAGCGCACTCGGCATACAATTTGTACAGTGCCGCTGCCCACTTGCCATGACACAGGTGACACACTGGCGGGCGGCCGTGGCAGAACTTCACCTTCGACTGCGCCCCCCCTCCGATATTAAATGGTACCGCCCAGGGCAATTGCCCCTCCTGCCCTGCCTTGTACCGGCGCTGCTCGGAGCGCAGAGCATTGCGCTCCGAGCCCACCCAGTTGTGTGGCCATAGCGATGTAAATTTTCACACTAAAGTACCTCACCGCCAATCAAAAGGCAGGTCTGTGAGACCCATTTCCCGATTGGCCAAAGCATCAGGCGAACCTATTGGATGCCTAGCACTTTGGCAGAAGAGGAGATACACGAAGAAAGCTGGAGGAGCAGACACCGGAGCCGCCGTGGTCACTGCCCACACTCCAGGAGAGGACACCACAGCTCCGCCAAATAGGGTGACCACGTGTCCCGGATTGCCCGGGACAGTCCCGCATTTTGCAGGTCTGTCCCGGGCACCTTCATTCCAGGACAATACAGTGTCCCGGAATGAATCTGACACAGCCACCCCCCGGGCCAATCTGATGCCCCCAAAAAAGGCCACCACATCACTGCTTTACTCACTGACAGTACTTGTCCTGGCCGGTAATGCCTGGAGGAGCACAATCCCGCCCCCTGCTTGTGATTGGAGAAATAATAAATCCCGCCTCTTGTGTCCAATCACTGTGCTGTGATTCGTTACAGCACAAGCTGATTTTTGGAAAGGGAGGGTGTCCCTGAATGGTAGTTTGGAAATGTGGTCACCCTACCGCCAAATGAGTTGGTAAGTGCCGGACCACCTGCGCACGGGGGGTGCTGTTTCAGTGCTGTGCCGCGGCGCTGGGAGGGGTGGTGTTTGTTTGCTGCCCCCAATAGAAGAACCCACCAGCCGCCACTGTTAGGACACTTACCTGTCCATGAATCCAGCAATGTCGGCACCCAGACAATGTTTCCATCGGCTACTGGGTGATGCTGCCGCCATTGCCGGTAAGAGAACTTGGCACAGCTGGGTCCCTTCTGTGCATGCCCGAAGTGCGCTGCGCTTTCTGAATATCCCAGCGGCAGGGGGACGGGGGGGGGGGCGAACTTCTGACAGACTCCACCACAGCAGCATCTGCTGGAAGTGGGGAAGGGTTCCTATCAAAAAAAGTTACCCTCTCCCCCCCCCTCCCCCCCGAAAGGTGCCAAATGTGGCATCGGAAGGGAGGGAGGAATCAGATAAGCGGCAGTTCCACTTTTGGGTGGAACTCCGCTTTAAGAATTTTCTCAATTCTTAAAGTGACTCTATGTGCTATTTGGTAGATTATTCGGGTGGCACTGTACCTTTTGTGTTTTCATTTTAGGACTTCTTTACAATTGTGGTGGGGAAAGGGGGGTGTAAAAACATGTGGCTGAGCCACAAAATTTGTACTGCTCCCCAACCACTCCTCTTAAAGTGATTGTAAAGATAATAAAAACAAATTAAAAAAACATGTCTATACTTACCTGCTCTATGTAATGGAACTGCACAGAGCGGCCACAAACTTCCTCTATTCAGGTCTCCCGCCGGCTGGCCCCTCTCCTCTGTCTAGTTCCCCCATGGTAAGCTGCTTCCCATGGGGGGCACTCATGCATGCTTGCACCCGAGCCTCACTGATTTGTCTATTGACACAGACAGCGGGACTCAGCCCTCGTCCCCCGCTCCCTTGTCACTGGCTTTGATTGACAGCAGTGGGAGCCAATGACATGCCCTACTGACACGGTCCTTTTCGGAGGGGGGGGGGGGGCGCTGAACTAAGTCTTTGCCCCGGTTGAAAGAATGTCTAGCTCTGCCGTTGCATACAACACTTATATACAACAGAAATTTGTTTTTTCACTAGCTGTATTTCTGGGAATCTGCAAGACTCCCCTGCTATCAGCGGCTTTTATTTGACAGGACAGTTGAACAGAAGGCGATTGGAAGATCTCTGCTGAATCATCTGAATTTCGATCCATCTATGACTATCTTTAGACAGTCACTGGAAAAAAGTGCCCTTATTGGAAACTATCCTCTATTCCTGTTCAGGTGACAACTCAAAAATATGAAATTTCTCTCCCTTTTTGTCCCAGTGACAATGATCACCATAGAATCCCCATCTTCTGTTCTTCAGAACTATAGTCATAGCCCAGAATAGCGCTATACTGGTTCCTTAACGACCAATGCTGTAGGTCAATAATGTTGTCATGTACCGGTGCTCTATACTCTATTGTACACAGTTTTATATCTGTATGGTTTATAACTTTAAAAAAACGATTGGAAAAGAAGGTGAATCTCCCCATTTAGGACACAGACAGTAATAAAATTATGATGGAGATTTGAAGCCTCTTTCCCCACCCTGTCTTTAGATACAGTTTGATGCAGCCTTTCTCAACCTTTTCTTTTCAATACTTTATTTTAACCACTTGCCGACTAGCCGCCGTCATTATACGGCAGCAGGTCGGCTCGTAACCCTTGAATCGCTGTACCGGTACGTCGGCTCCTTTACTCCTTTAAGAGCCATAGCAGGCGGGGGACCCGATGCGCGTGGACAGCGGCAACGATGTCCGCCGGCCACCCGTGATCGCGAGCATGAGAGCATACAGAAATGTGTGTATGTAAAACAGACAGATCCCCATTCTGACAGGGGAGGAGAGAGAGATCTGCTGTTCCTAGTAATTAGGAACAACAATTGACCGCGCAATTGTCAGTTAAAGCAACGCAGTGCCGTATCGCAAACATTTTATTGCCTGGTCATTAAGGGGGAAAATCTTCCAGGGGCTGAAGTGGTAAAGGCAACTCACGTGTCATAAACACGGGTCAGGAAAAAAAATATTCCGGAAGGCCTGGTACTAAAGAGTCTCTGTACCCGGGTGCAAGGGTTTTCTTTATTTTAAATTTTTTTTTTGTAATTCGGAAAAAAAAACCTGGCATGGTAAGAAAAAGAGAAGGTAAAAAGAAAAACACAAAAATATTGATTCTTCTGCGCTATCACTAAAGGTGGAACAAGTCTAACTGCTATAGATGCCGGTAAGCTTATCCGTAGCGAATAGGGTAAATATAATATAAAATTGGTGCTGCGCTGTCATATAATGATGTGATCAAATAAAAATGAAAAAACAAGTATGAAATAAGTGCAAATACAGCAATATGAATAACTTCCTAAATAAATTGCCAAGTGCCGTACTTAACATACAAATAGTGCATACACCAACATCATAAAAGTGCAGTGATAGATGTGAGTTACATAACAAATGCAAACATCAATAAATAAATGTCCAACAGACAGACACTGGAGTCTGATCAATAGTGTGCAATAAGTGACTTGGTGAATAAAATGACTGGTGCCTTTTCCTTCCCGCTACAGTGACACCTGTGCATACCTCCCAACTTTTGAACTTCAGAATGAGGGACAATTGAGGGAGTAAATGAGCTGCGGCGCGCTTTGTGTCAAAATGTGGGTGTGGCCAAAGTCTTAATGGTGGGAGGGGCTTAAGGGGTGTGGCTAAACAAAACTCAACTCTCTCACCAATGTCCCCCAGCTCTGACTAACGCCCCCCCCCAGCTCTCTCACCAATGCTCCCCAGCTGTCACCAATTATCCCTCCTCTCTTACTAATGCCCCCCCCAGCTTTCCCACCAATGCTCCCCAGCTGTCACCAATTCCCCCTCCTCTTACTAATGCCTCCTCCCCTCTTACTAATGCCCCCCCAGCTCTCTCATCAATTCCCCCTTCCCTCTTACTGATCCCCCCCAGCTCTCACACCAATGCTCCCCAGCTATCACCAATTCCCCCTCCTCTCTTACTAATGCCCCCCCAGCTCTCTCTTCAATTCCTTCTCCTCTCTTACTAATCCCCCCTCCCCTCTTACTAATGCCCCCCAGCTCTCTCACCAATGCTCCCAGCTGTCACCAGTTCCCCCTCCTCTCTTACTAATCCCCCTCCCCTGTTACTAATGCCCCCCCAGCTCTCTCACCAATTCCCGTCCTCTCTTTCTAATCCCCCTTACACCAATTCTTCCTCCAGTCTTACTATTGAACCCCCCAGCTCTCTCACATGTCCCCCCTCTGCTCTTACTGATGCCCCCCCAACTCTCTCACAAATGCAGATAAATATTTATTCCTGTGCTTTTTTTAAGCACAGTGCTGCTGACAGCTCCCAGTGCAGTGACTGGAGCCTGGAGCCGAGGAGTTTCAAAGCACTTCACCGGTTCCATGCTACAGTCCTGACAGGCGGGGAAAGACACCTTTGGCATCCCCAAATGTGAGGGCAGCAATGTGGGCAGTTGTGGCACCAGGACCCAGGGCACCCACCAGCAAATGTGGGCCATGCCCCCCCCCCCCTGGGTGCCTGGCGCTAACACACAGAAGCAAGAAGCATGTGGAGTGCTTCTGTGTGACAAGGAGTTCAGTTCCTCTTACCTTCCACAAGCCGCTGACAGGCAGGAACGTGGCCGCTGAGAGGAGAGCATCGGGTCCGCTGAGAAGAGAGCATCGGGGGCCACTGAGAGGCAGGATCGGGGCCGCTGAGGGGAGAGCATCAGGCCCGCTGATAGGCAGGATCAGGGCCACTGAGAGGAGAGGATCGGGGCCGCTTAGAGGAGAGGAACGGGGTCGATGACAGGAGGATCGGGAGTCGGGGCGGAACTGAGAGGTGGGCTGCAAATATGTCATCGGTTGCTAGGACGCCGGCGGTCCTAACAACTGGTGACTGCATTGAGGGGGGAGCAGAGATTGCCGGCCAGATCTCCTCCCAGGAATCCTCACTTGGTGCTTTGTGTAATAGCACACATTGCACGCATTGAGGATACCACTACGGAGTGAAGCCCAGGGCTGGAACAAGTTCCAGCCCTGGATCCCGGGACTCCAGCCCAGATCCGCGGGACCCTGGGACTTTCTTCAAATCGCAGGAATGTCCCGTGGAATCCGGGATGGTTGGGAGGTATGTGCTCACAAAACTCTCACCTTACTGCTGTAAGGTAACAGCATAGGATGGATGGCTCTCTCTTTGGGATCCGTGCATCTCCACTTGTTAAAGGGGTCTGACTGAGGGGTATCCGTCTTTATAGTGAATGGTGTTTCCTGGGGATCCCTCCCCAATGGTATTCTTGGTTATGCAGCATAAGAAAGAATATTCCAATATAGTGTGATAATGTACAAGCGATTTATTGTTAAAAACAGCTATTAAATGACTCACTCCACGAGCGGAGAGCTCGTATTCCAGCATCACTTCTGGTAGCCTGTCGTTTAGTCCCTAATCCAGTCAAACCCCCACCCCAGCAGATCCAGGATGCCCATCAGTACAATCTCCATTTAGGCTAATTTAATTCAGCAAGGCCTTGTACTCAGAGTATACAAATTTGTGTCTGCTTCCAAAAGAGAGGGATGCAGCCTTTTGCCGCATTGTGATCAAGAGGGGCAAGTCTCAATCTTTTCAGTACAGAGGAACCCTTGAAATAATTTTCCGGTCTCAGGGAACCACTGCTAATAATTACTAGGTCTACAACTCATAATACAACAGCGTGATGGTCAGTGGGAAGAATGCTTCTTACTCTTGTGGCCATTGGGAGGAATTCCCCCTTCCAGATTAAAAAGATCAATGGTGTCAGTGGGAACCTACAGGGGCAGAAACTGCTCATTTGCTAAAGGAACCTCTGGAGAAACCCTGGAGTTCCATGGAACCCTGGTTGAGAAACCCTGGTTTAATGTTTTCTTTCTGAGAGTGTGCCTTGGCTTCCCCTAGGTGAGGTCAATGCCTGGTGAGCTACATAATTCCATAACTGGCACACAGGGCCGTCCTTAAGGCAGGGCAAAGGGGGAAGCTGCCCTAGGCCCTGTCATTGTTGTGGGGCCCAAAGCAGCTGCCTCATACTTGACAACTATCCCAGTTTAAATTCCCTTGTCCCTTGACGTTTTAGTCCTGTACTGTGTCCTGATATCTCAGTGTGAAGTGCTGCTACTAATGCTGCCCAGCTCTGCCCTATTGTTGTGTACAGATGACTCACCTGCAGACCTTGTGCTTACATGTGTAGCAACCACGCCACCCTCCTTCTCCACTCTTTGGCTCGTTCACTGAGAGGAAGGCGCATAGTCTCCACCATGCACGGACCCCCTGGTTTGCAGAGGTTGAGCACACTTGTTTTTCACTTACGGGTCTTTGCAGCGAGACTCCCCTCAGAGTTGGCTTCTGTCCCTAGAATGTAAGGACAAAAGTCTCTATGCCCCAAGTAACTCCAAGGTCCACACCAGCATCAACTCCAACATAGAGTTTATTTCTTTATGCATGAACATCCACAAATGAAGAGAAAGGTGTTAGGAAGACAGATCAGTTCAGGCACTCTTGTTTCTTCGCCACTCGATCCCGAGTCGGTATAGCTCACCCGGATAGTCATCCGAAGGCACTAGCAGCCGGCGTGTAACTCAAACAGTCTATTAGATTCCCTAATGGATGCGTTCAGGAGATCCTCTGCCACAGAATCTATAGTGTCCCAAACCTCCTACTGATCCTGTTGTTTAAACCCCCTTTTTCCGGATGGATGACATCCCTCCAGAGAGTTACTGGGCCCCTTCCTTCACTGTGATCTCTCACCAGTCCTTCGGAACGGTCCTCCCCCAGCCTCCTCTTCTAGAAACGGGTCCCCTCGCAAGGCGGCACCCTGGGATTCCTCCTCCCGAAATGGGCTCCAGCTAAAGGTGCTGGGCCCAGGGCTGAAGTTGCAGTCCCAGGACTAAAAGGTGCCTGGGACTGAAGTGCACGCGGCCCCATGGCCTGGAGGGCCACACGCCACGCACCAGGACTCCGACTCTGGAACCAAAAAGAACCGACCCCTCCCAGGTGGCGTCTGCCCCTTATGTATCCTCTCCCGGCATGCCCAGCAGGTCAACCACACCCCTGTACGGCTGCCAAGAGAGGACACCAAATCGCTGCCCTATTATCTGTGGTTCAACCCTGAGTACAGGCGACAGCGCCACCCACACTTCCAAGGGGAACTGCACACCAGGCAAAACAACAGCAAGGCAGAGTCCAGCAAATTTAAAGATTCGAGCCAACTACCACTCGAATCACCCTTAAATTTGGCATAGCAGTCCCTAAATTTGGTACCCCCCGCGACACATGTAAATAACGGGAGCATTCATATGTAAATAGCGGCAGCATTCATATGCAAATAGCTGAGGCCGGCTGCATTTATATGTAAATAAAGGCGCCATTCATATGTACATCATGCCCCTCTGCAGTGAAGAGATGGTGTACAGTAATCTCTAGCAATCAACAAGGAGAAATCATGTGCTGTAACCTCTAGCAACTAATCAGTGAGCCGTAATGTGTGCTATAACCTCTAGAAACCAGTCAGTAAGTGGTAATGATATGCTGTAACCCCTGGCAACCAATCGCAATCACTGCCTGATCTGATACAGTAAACTGATTTTAAGTCTAGCTGATATTTATTGTATGTCTCAGAGCAGGTGGAGAGCAAAATTGCATAGGGTGGCCCCAAGAAAATTTTTGCCCAGGGTCCAATCAACATTAAAGACTGCCCTGCTGGCACACACCTCTATTATGAGGCCTCTTAAAGTGGTTGTAAACCCACTTTATAAACAAAGACCTACAGGTAAGCCTAGATTAAGGCTTACCTGTAAGTGCATGAAATATCTCCTTAACCTACACGGTTAAGGAGATATTTGCATTTAAATGCGGCGACGCTGACGTCACGCGCATGGGGTTAACCCCATTCACAAATTCGGCTAGGTCACAACATTCGATGACGTAGCCGAATTCAACGGCTCACGCGCGCATGCGCGGAGTGACGTCTTCGCCGCTCCGGCCAATCACAGCGCCGGAGCGGCGCTGTGATTGGCTGGAGCGGCGATACCCGGAAGTAACATTCCGGCTATCGCCACAGCGATGGATGCGGCTGAAGAGGGAGACGAGGACGGCTTCGGGGGCCCCGATCTAAGGTAAGTGATGCATAATGAGCTATTATGCTAGTCATATTAGCTCATTATGGCTTTCTCTTACAGCTAGTTAAAAAAAAAAACATTTTTTAGGAGGGTTTACAACCACTTTAATGCTGCTTTCTGCAGGCGATTGGACCAAAAGTTTGAATAGGTTTAGAAAATCCAGTAGACAAGAGGACCTGACCCATGGTGAGCTGGCACCTGAGAATTATCAAGCTCCTTGATATCACAGACAATTGTGGGCTATGCTGTTCAGGAAAAATATAATGAGGTAGTAATCTGGGATGGCGATACAGCCAGGCATGTGTACAAAAATGATTAATCTGGGCAACAAAACCTTAGTTTCCATACATACTGTACATAGTTCATAGACACAATCTGCAATGACACATTATTATCCTATACAATCAGGGGAAAGGTCTCTGTGTCATCTCTGGAGCAATCAAGCAGACTATCTGCTGTAAAGTATCACTAAGATTTGTACAGTGTTGTAACTAACGCCGTTTAACCACTTAAGCCCCGGACCATTTGGTAGCTAGAGGACCAGAGGTGAATTCAGAATTTTGCACTGCGCTGCTTTAACTGTAAATTGTGCGGACATGCAATGTTGTACCCAAACAAATTTGCGTCCTTTTCTTCCCACAAATAGAGCTTTCTTTTAATGGTATTTGATTGCCTCTGCGATTTTTATTTTTTGCGATATAAACGGAAAAAGACCGAAAATTTTGAAAAAAAATGATATTTTCTACTTTTTGTTATAAGAAAAATCGAATAAACTCAATTTTAGTCATACATTTAGGCCAAAATGTATTCAGCCACATGTCTTTAGTAAAAAAAACGTCAATAAGTGTATATTTATCGGTTTGCGCAAAAGTTATAGCGTCTACATCTAGGGTACATTTTCTGGAATTTACACAGCTTTAAATTTATGACTGCCTATCTCATTTCTTGAGGTGCTAAAATGGCAGGGCAGTACAAAACCCCCCCAAATGACCCCATTTTGGAAAGTAGACACCCCAAGGAAATTGCTGAGAGGCATGTTGAGCCCATTGAATATTTTTTTTTTTTGTCCCAAGTGATTGAATAATGACAAAAAAAAAAAAAAAAAAATTACAAAAAGTTGTCACTAAATGATATATTGCTCACACATGCCATGGTTATATGTGGAATTGCACCCCAAAATACATTTTGCTGCTTCTCCTGAGTACGGGAATACCACATGTGTGGGACTTTTTAGGAGCCTAGCCGCGTACGGGACCCCGAAAACCAATCACCGCCTTCAGGATTTCTAGGCACAAATTTTTGATTTCACTCCTCACTACCTATCACAGTTTCGAAGGCCATAAAATGCCAAAATAGCACAAAACCCCCCCAAATGACCCCATTTTGGAAAGTAGACACCCCAAGCTGTTTGCTGAGAGGCATGGTGAGTATTTTACAGCTCTCATTTGTTTATGAAAATGAAGAAAGAATTTTTTTTTTTTCTTTTTTTTTTTTTCAATTTTCAAAACTTTGTGACAAAAAGCGAGATCTGCAAAATACTCACAATACCTCTCAGCAAATAGCTTGGGGTGTCTACTTTCCAAAATGGGGTCATTTGGGGGGGTTTTGTGCCATCTGGGCATTCCATGGCCTCCGAAACTGTGATAGGCAGTGAGAAGTGAAATCAAAAATTTACACCCTTAGAAAGCCTGAAGGCGGTGATTGGTTTTTGGGGTCCCGTACGCGGCTAGGCTCCCAAAAAGTCTCACACATGTGGTAACCCCGTACTCAGGAGAAGCAACAGAATGTATTTTGGGGTGTAATTCCACATATGCCCATGGCATGTTTGAGCAATATATCATTTAGTGACAACTTTGTGCAAAAAAAATAAAAATAATTGTCTTTTTTCCGCAACTTGTGTCAACATATAAAATATTCCATGGACTCGACATGCCTCTCAGTATATAGCTTGGGGTGTCTACTTTCCAAAATGGGGTCATTTGGGGGGGTTTTGAACTGTTCTGGCATTTTATACACAACATTAGGAAGCTTACATCCATTCTTCTAACCACTTGAAGACAAAGCCCTTTCTGACACTTTTTGTTTACATGAAAACAATTTTTTTTTGCAGGAAAATTATGTTGAACCCCCAAACATTATATATATTTTTAAAGCAAAGGCCCTACAGAATAAAATGGTGGGTGTTGCATTTTTTTTTCTACAGTATTTGCGCAGCGATTTTTCAAACACATTTTTTGGGGAAAAAATACACTTTTTTTTATTTTAATGCACTAAAACACACTATATTGCCCAAATGTTTGATGAAATAAAAAAGATGATCTTAGGCCGAGTACATAGATACCAAACACGACATGCTTTAAAATTTCGCACAAACGCACATTGGCGACAAACTACATACATTTTTAAAAGCCTTTAAAAGCCTTTACAGGTTACCCCGTTAGATTTACAGAGGAGGTCTACTGCTAAAATTACTGCCCTCGATCTGACCTTCGCGGTGATACCTCACATGCATGGTGCAATTGCTGTTTACATATGACGCCAGACCGACGCTTGCGTTCGCCATTGGGCAAGAGCAGGGCAGGACAGGGGTGTTTTTTTTTTTTTTTTTTTTTTTATTATTAATTTTGCTTTTTTATTTTATTTTTAAATTGTTCCTTCCATGTTTTTTTTTTTTTTTATCATTTTTATTGTTATCTCAGGGAATGTAAATATCCCCTATGATAGTAATAGGTAGTGACAGGTACTCTTTTTTTGAAAAAACTGGGGTCTAGACCCTAGATCTTTCCTCTGCCCTCAAAGCATCTGACCACACCAAGATCGGTGTGATAAAATGCTTTCCCAATTTCCCAATGGCGCTTTTTATATCCGGGGGGGGGGGACATTCCCTCCCACTGCTTGTAAAAGCAGTCCAGAGGCTAATTAGCCACTAGGGTTGCTTTTACATTAAAGCCGGCCGCTGGCTGAAAAGAATGATACCAAGATGATACCTAAACCCGCAGGCATCAATCTGGTATAACCATTCAAAGTCCAGCAACATACCAGTACGTTGCTGGTCCTTGTTGGACATGTATTGTAATCTTTTTTTTTCATGCAGCCAGGTGGCTGAACGAAAAAAGAGATTGATCGGTGGGTATGCCCACCATTAGAATACCGCCCTTCATCCACCCACTTCTAATGATGGGCATACATGCACCATTTATATATACCGAAGGATGGGGGCATCCTCCCGCAAAAAAGTTATGCCGCACACACATGGTCGGACTTTTCCACGGGCAAGCCTCCGTCGGAATTTCGACCGTATGTACGCGGCATTAGGAGCAAAAATCGCTCCTCCGCCCCCGCTGCCCCAATGCTTCGGCATATTTGCTTCTTTTTTTTTTTAACTGTGGTGGTGAAATCACCTCCTACAGCACTGGAGTCGCAGGGATCAGGCCTGTCTCTGCGAACGCTGCAGTTATGTGTGTTGTGTTTTGTAAGTGACAGTGATCGATCGATACTGCACTTCGGTGGCCTGGGCTGGACAGAGGGGCAAAACGCAGGTGCTAGCAGGTATCTGGGCTGATCCCGCTAACACTGCGTTTTTGGGAACCCTAAACTGCTGGGGACGCTAGTATAGATCTGATCAGATCAGATATTGATCTGTTCAGATACTATACCACTAAGGGAGGTGTATGCTTCACGCGTGGGTGTTAGCGTTACTGGCACTAACCTGACGCTGCCTGGGGTGTGACGCAGACCCTCTCTGACGCTAAAACCTAATTGATATCACCCGCCGGGCGATCAGGGGGTTAAACCTTTATTGGGTTATATACGGCGGGTGCCCTGACACTATAAAAAGCAAACTAACTAACCAGCGTCACCCGTAACACTTATATGATGATTACTGGTGAAAGGGTTAACTAGGGGCAATTAGGGGGTTAAAACCTTTATTAGATAATATATGGGGGTACCTGACGCTATAAAAACCTGCGGCGAACCTAAAAAAAATTACTGGCTACCGATCTGCATCACCGACGCTAAGACATCGATCAGAAAAATGATCGCTTAGCGACAGTGGTGATAGGGGGTGAAAGGGTTACCTGGGGGGCGATCAAGGGGGTTAAACCTTTATTAGATAATTTATGGGGGGTACCCGACGCTATAAAAACCTGCGGCGAACCTAAAAAAAATTACTGGGTACCGATCTGCATCACCGACGCCAAGACAGCGATCAGAAAAATGATCGCCAAGCGACGGCGGTGCTAGGGGGTGAAAGGGTTATCTGGGGGGTGATCAAGGGGTTAAACCTTTATTAGGGGGGGGGTTAGGGGGCTACACTGGACCTAAAACTAAATGTAGTGACACTTTTACAGTCACAAATGTCACTGATTGCAGTGATCAGTAAATAAATGGTCACTGCAATCAGTGACACTGTGACTGGGGGCTGGGGGGTGATCTGGGGGGGCCTGGGGGGGCGATTTATGTGCCTATGTGTGCTGGTGTTAGTGTAGTGTTAGTGCACTGACCTGTGTGTCTTCTCTTGTACGACGCTCGGTATATGTGAGCGCCGCACAGGAGATGACATCACTTCCTCCTGCTTTCTCCATCTGTGTAAACAGTACACAGACAGAGGGGGCATTTCTATTCGCCGGGAGTGATCGCGGGGGGGTGGTCGGAATCGAACGGCCGCCCCCCCATCTCGGAACGCTCCCAGACGAATTCCGACCGCTCACTGTACAAAGGCAATCACGTACACTCTATGTGATTGTGCCTGTCGGTGCCATTGTGCCGACGTATATATACAGTGAGCGGTCGTTAAGTGGTTAAATAACGTAGCCACTTTTTGGGGTAACGAGTAATCTAACTGATTATTCTTCCCCTCATGGCACCGCCGTTCCCATTACTTGGGCGGCGTTACCCCAATTACATCTGCAGCCACCGCGAGTAGATGTTTTGTAACATTAACTAACTGCAAGCCGCCGTCTGCCTACCTGATCAGCGTGTCATGCAGACAGACGGCGGCCATTGCAATGTTCAAAAGCCGCGCCTCTCGAGTCCTCGTCGTCTGTGATAGGCGGAACACTCAATTTCACAGCAGGCAGTGTTCCGCCTATCATGGACATCCTCTCATCCTCGTCTGTGTTATGAGGATGAGCGGATGTCCGTGATAGGCGGAACACTGAATGCTGGGAAATTGAGTGTTCCGCCTATCACAGACGAGGAGGACTGGAGGAGGCGCGGCTTTTGAATAATGGAATGGCCGCCGGGAGTCGGGACGCCGCCGATCTGAGGTACTGTACACGGGCACAGTGAGGCATTGGGCACAGTGAGGCACGGGCACAGTACCAATATTATTTATTGTTATCCCTCCTATTATTTTTATATACTGAAAAAATTACATATATATCATCCTTCTACTGTCCCACCCACGCGTATATATAATATAACCAATATAGTTACTTTGCTGAGTAACTACTTTTTCTATGTAGTAACTGAGTAACTAACTCCATTACTTTTCGGAAGAAGTAATTTGTAACTGTAACTAATTACTTTAACGTGTAGCGGGTGGTTACATTTAGGGGGAAGTATCTGAGTGGTAATAAGGCTCAGGTACGCTAATTGTTAGGGTTGTGGGCCATTTTTGTCGTGGAGGATATCAGTGGTGTCTAGTTCCCTGCGGCCTATAGGTGGCGTTGTCGCCATAGGCCGGGGTTGAACCACCATGTGAGGGCTGTGCCTTTTTGTGTCCCCTCGCGGTAGTGGTACGGCGGGGCGGGGGAACCTGCCGTGCTTGCCGGGAGAGGGTATAAAAGGGGCAGACATCTTCCGGTCGAGGTCTGAGCCCCAGGCACCTTCAGCCTGGGGGCTGCTGTTCGTGACACCCAGGTGCCCTTGGCCTGCGTGTGTGGGAGGATGGCCTCCGGGTTCTCCTAGGCCCGGAAACTGAACTGCTGTTCCATCCCCAGACACATTAGGTCTGAGGGTGAGGTACTTTTGAGAAGGCCAGGGACCCAGCGACCTTCGGCTGGGTTCCGTGAGGGATCGAGGGCTCTCAGGGATCCGCCTCGCGAGGGGACCCGTATCCAGGACAAGGAGACCAGGGAGGTGACCCTTTCTGAAGACCCAGCGCAGAGTCGTGGTGACAGAAGGGGCCTCTGGTAACTCTCCGGAGGCATGGTCTCTCCCTACAGAGGCCTAACTATTCGAGGATGGAAAAGTGCATGTTCTGTAGGTCATAGTGGCAGTGACTCCAACTATTCATCAAGCCAGTGGCAGTGACTATACCAAGCTGTTCGTGCTAATCAGAACAGTGCTCCCCTAATCAACACTGAGTTTGTGCCTGGACCTCTTCCCACCTTATCTGAACTGTTCTCGTCCAACCTGTCTGCTTTCACAGAGACTGTTTATCGTTCTCATAAATAAATATGGAGTTGGACTCTCAGTTGGTGTGGACAGTCGCTTTACTGGGGAGAACTAAAGGACTTGTTTCTGGCTACCGCAGAAGCGAGATCGGCTCGGGAGGTTTTCAAACACTGGCTGCAAGCAGGCCCGAGAAACTAACACCGCTCAACCTCCCCATCCAGGAGGGTACGGGCTTGTGGTGCGGTGTGCCTCAGTCTTTCCTGCGGAGGAGCCAAGAAAAGAAAAAGCAGGTAAAGTCTGGGGTTGGTGCGCTACAAACGTAAGATGAACAACACTGGATTTGTAGGGCAGGACCTGAGCCATGCTCAAATAAACACACAAGAAGCTTTTCTAAAAACCAGGCGGCACTGGCATATGTTTATGTTCTCGAAAGAGGGCAAAATGTTGATGGCTGGGTTGGAGTGAAGGAGTTGTGCTGCAAGTTGTGCTGCTCTCCCTTCCCTCATTTCCTTAGATCTCATGGGTTCCCTGGTGGTTTTCCCTTTTCCTCTTTCTCTATCGCGTACAGGGCATTATTCACCTCCTTTTTTGTTTTTCCCTCCCCATGAGATATATGAGCCAACCGCTCCCGCCCCCGCGCCCTGCACAGCCCAGTGCTCCAGTAAACGCTGGATGGGCAGAGCAGAGAACACAGGTGGGAATCCCGTCTATTTGAAAACTGTCGGTTTTCCTGGCGGGATTCCTGGCAAGCTTGCCTTGCCAAGCCCTGTGTACAGACGGGCACTCAAAAGAACCGCCGTTCTTTTGAATGGCAAGAACGCGGTGACGTCATCGACTACGACGAGCCGGCACTCGTCACATTCAATGCCGTCGCCGCCATCTTGCTACACCCCACACTAACCTTGTATGCTACCGCGCATGCGTCAAAGTCTTATCGAGCATGCGCGGGTTTACCTCTGACAGGTAAGCATACAGACGACCGGTTTTCTCGGTAGTAAACACTCTGCCGGGAATCCCAACGGGAAAATAGAGAGCAGGTTCTCTATTTTTCCGGGGCAGTTTTCCTGTCGGGAAATCTGCTAGGGAGCATACACACGGCCGGGATTCCCAGCCAAATGTTCTCCTGGCAGTTTTCCTGCCGGTAAAACCGGTCGTGTGTACGAGGCCTTAGAGTCACTCTCTGCTCACTGAAAACCAAGAACCGAGTGATCACTTGGTTGTTAGTCCTAGAAGCAGCAGGAGACAGATGCAGCATCACAGCGATGCTGCATCCACCTAGTTGAGTATGGATGTTTTTCTTTTTAATTCCCACACTTCTTTTTAATGTTGTCCACCCAGACAATTATGATGTAATTTATTTTGTGAACGGTTTAAAACTTCTCTTTAGTCAAGTCTATAAATAAAGAATATAAAAAAAAAAACGTTCCCAGCAGTCCTCCTCAAAAGATTTAGTGACACACACACACACACACACACACACAGTTGATGCAGTGTTTGTGGATAGTTCAATATTTACACTTGCCTAACGCCTTGGGCCCCCGGAGGAACCTCATCCTCCTCCAAGTCACACAACTGTTCCTCCTCACTCTCGCTCCACTTCCCAGTCCAAGACAAATATTTCACTGTTTAATACTTCTCTTTACTCAAGTCTATAAAGAATATAAAAAAAATAACATTCCTAGCGGTCCTCCTCAAAAGATTTAGTGACACACACACACACACAGTTGATGTAGTGTTTGTGGACAGTTCAATATTATTATTTTTTTAGCATAAAGTTTATTTATTTAAAAATGTAGCACTACCCCCGAAGGAGCTGCTGGTTTTGTTTGGGTCTACGTTCTGCCTATCAACCCCAAAATTTGGCTTGAACCCTCCCTTGGCACAACTGAACCACACAATGATTGTGGAACCCACTGTTGACTGGGGACCACAATGATATCACACAACAGTAAAATGGTACATAAAATTGTTACCTTATATAACCACTCGTCCAGCAGGGTAACAGAGAACCACACAGTATTCTGTTTAACCAAAGATCAAGTTTACTCAATGGTAACAAGGTAGCAGAGTTAAACAGAGTTGCAGTTGACTAATGCAGGGCCCTGCAAAGTCAATGATATATCTACAGGTCCTTCTCAAAAAATTAGCATATTGTGATAAAGTTCATTATTTTCTGTAATGTACTGATAAACATTAGACTTTCATATATTTTAGATTCATTACACACAACTGAAGTAGTTCAAGCCTTTTCTTGTTTTAATATTGATGATTTTGGCATACAGCTCATGAAAACCCAAAAATCCTATCTCAAAAAATTAGCATATCATGAAAAGGTTCTCTAAACGAGCTATTAACCTAATCATCTGAATCAACTAATTAACTCTAAACACCTGCAAAAGATTCCTGAGGCTTTTAAAAACTCCCAGCCTGGTTCATTACTCAAAACCGCAATCATGGGTAAGACTGCCGACCTGACTTCTGTCTAGAAGGCCATCATTGACACCCTCAAGCAAGAGGGTAAGACACAGAAAGAAATTTCTGAACGAATAGGCTGTTCCCAGAGTGCTGTATCAAGGCACCTCAGTGGGAAGTCTGTGGGAAGGAAAAAGTGTGGCAGAAAACGCTGCACAACGAGAAGAGGTGACCGGACCCTGAAGAAGATTGTGGAGAAGGACCGATTCCAGACCTTGGAGGACCTGCGGAAGCAGTGGACTGAGTCTGGAGTAGAAACATCCAGAGCCACCGTGAACAGGCGTGTGCAGGAAATGGGCTACAGGTGCCGCATTCCCCAGGTCAAGCCACTTTTGAACCAGAAACAGCGGCAGAAGCGCCTGACCTGGGCTACAGAGAAGCAGCACTGGACTGTTGCTCAGTGGTCCAAAGTACATTCGGAAATCAAGGTGCCAGAGTCTGGAGGAAGACTGGGGAGAGGGAAATGCCAAAATGCCTGAAGTCCAGTGTCAAGTACCCACAGTCAGTGATGGTCTGGGGTGCCATGTCAGCTGCTGGTGTTGGTCCACTGTGTTTTATCAAGGGCAGGGTCAATGCAGCTAGCTATCAGGAGATTTTGGAGCACTTCATGCTTCCATCTGCTGAAAAGCTTTATGGAGATGAAGATTTCATTTTTCAGCACGACCTGGCACCTGCTCACAGTGCCAAAACCACTGGTAAATGGTTTACTGACCATGGTATTACTGTGCTCAATTGGCCTGCCAACTCTCCTGACCTGAACCCCATAGAGAATCTGTGGGATATTGGGAAGAGAAAGTTGAGAGACGCAAGACCCAACACTCTGGATGAGCTTAAGGCCGCTATCGAAGCATCCTGGGCCTCCATAACACCTCAGCAGTGCCACAGGCTGGTTGCCTCCATGCCACGCCGCATTGAAGCAGTCATTTCTGCAAAAGGATTCCCGACCAAGTATTGAGTGCATAACTGAACATAATTATTTAAAGGTTGACTTTTTTTGTATTAAAAACACTTTTCTTTTATTGGTCGGATGAAATATGCTAATTTTTTGAGATAGGATTTTTGGGTTTTCATGAGCTGTATGCCAAAATCATCAATATTAAAACAAGAAAAGGCTTGAACTACTTCAGTTGTGTGTAATGAATCTAAAATATATGAAAGTCTAATGTTTATCAGTACATTACAGAAAATAATGAACTTTATCACAATATGCTAATTTTTTGAGAAGGACCTGTATATATGTCAATAGTAACACAGCATTAATATACACTTTCTTCATAAGCAAATTACCTATGCTCGCGAGCTCCCCCTAATGGGCAATATTACACCTGTGTCCCATCACTATCAGTTCTAGTCAGGCCTGACTAAGTTCAGTGTACAGATCCTTCAGTAGTAGGAGTCTTCGCTAGCAATCGTTGGTGCACATAACACTTGTAATCCAACAAGTATGGGAAAGTCAGCAACAACATCCGAAGTAATTATCAATGTATATGACTTGCGGGCGACACAGGCGCCAGTACATTAAATACACTGCCACTGCGGGATGCAATGTGTCCTTGCACGTGGCGTGTTAACTTTCCAAAGAAACAATGGTGGCAAGTCTTTAAGGCCCACCTCCCTGTGATTCAGTTAATTGTCGTTGGGCAGGTGCCCTTCTCACCAAACAAGGCCTCGGTTCTCCGGTATGCTTCGCAACTTGCAGCCTCCGATCCTCCGCAGAGCTGTAGTAGGTGCCGATGGATGGACGACTCTGGTTGCTGTGGAGTGTGACCTGGACACCCACAATGAGGATCCCTCTCACAAGATTAGACAGGCAGGCTCTGGTGACGGTGGGCCCAGGCTTCTTGGGCGTAGACATACTGGAAGCCGGCCTCAATGCAGGCTTCCTTCTTGATAGATGGCCGCGTCCCAAGAGACAGAATGTAACTCCTCCCTTCCTTTAAATCACCTCTCCCAGCAGGCTGTGCGGTGATGCAGTGCACCCTGGTAGCACAGCTGCACTCTGGGTAGTATAGTCTGATTCACAATGCATTGTCTTAATATCATTGAAGCAAAAAAGTTACTGCAATATAACAAATTGAACACCGGAGGGAGCCAAGTTCCTTCTTAATTGTCAAACTGTAGTCTATATCTACATTGCAAAGGGGAACCTTGCTACAAAAAAAAACAAAAAAAACAAATACAAACAAAAAGGGGAAAACATTGAGCAGTGGTTACGTTCATTACATTTGCGTAATCAATGTAGTTTTTTTTTTATAATCACTTTTTTTCCTTTATTGTAACATATTTCAACATACAACATAAAAGTACACACTACACAAAATATCTATACAGGTACAGTCATTAACATAAAACACAACCACCCCCCCCCCCTTCTGAGAGTACACTAGGTCCTTGATCATGTCCGTTTACAAAAAGCAGAGACATACACCCTAAAAAAAAACAAAAAAAACACATGTCTTGTGCTCCCTTATTCGAAATACTTTAAAGAAAGGAGCTTAATGACGCTAACGTGTTTCCAAAACCCCTAAATTATGAAAAAAAATAAAAAGGATGTTGAATTCCAAATTACTATTATTGTGCCTTTTTTAAATTTAGTGTAGTTTTCTATACGACCTCCCCATAACCTTTCCCTACCTTTTGCCCCTCCCCTTCCCCCTCTTCCTTCCCTCATCACTCCACCCTTTGTGCGATTTGCGTGTTACCTATTTTGTGCCTATTTTACTATTATCCCACATTTACTACTACAAAGAAAATATGCCGGTGTCCCCTGTGAGCAAACTATGCAAGAAAGAGAAGAAAAATAAATAAAATAATAACCAGTGTATATGATATTTAGATCTTCCTTTTCTTTCAATGACGTCAATCTTTTCTCCGATGTGCTTCCCCGGGGGGGGGGGGGGGGGGAGGGAAAGAGAAAAAAAAAATGATAAAAAAAAAAAAACTAATCTCTCAATCCCCCCCACCCCACACATCACCCAAGCCATCCAGCCAAGAGGGCTTAGTCTATCCCTATTTCAGAGGCGTAATATAGCCATCCCCCCCCCATACATCTTTAAATTTATTCTGTTGGTCCTTGACCGTATGTACCCATCTCTCTGCTTCCATTATCCTCTCCACCTCCTTTTTCCAATCCATTATAGTAGGACATCTGGGTTGTTTCCAGAATCTGGGTATCAATGCCTTTGCTGCATTTAACAAATGTGGGGTAACACTTCTTTTATAAAAAGTAATCAATGTAGTTAATACACACTTAGACAGTCATCCATTTTGAATCTCCTCAAGAAGGAGGAGCATAAAGACAGTAATACAATGGTATCTATTCAGCATTGAAAGTTCTAGTCACAAGTAAGTATCCCTCACACTTTCTAGGAGAGGGTAGAGATATGAAATCGCCATACACAACAATTGGTATGTGAGAAGAGTGTAAGGGTTCCCATCTTTTTAAGGTTCAATATTTGCTAAGTACATATGCAACAAGGTGGGTTGGGGTGGGGGGGGGGTTATTCCTGCCAGGGTATAGAGAAGGACTGCTAAGGGTTTCAATTATAGGTGACCCATGTCAAACAGTCATACAGGTGGACAGCTTTGCAGCCTGATACATGTGGGGCGGTTCCCTGGCCCCACTCCCTACTCCAGGGAGAGCTGCTCCCCAAGAACCCAGGTCATCCAGACCTTATAAAACTTCTTGGGGCAATTACGTCCCAAATAGGTCAGTTTATATAGTGGGAGGGCCGCATTGGATAAAGCTTTCCACTGTTGTATCGTCGGAGAGGAGGGTCCCTTCCATTGTAACAGAATCGCCTTCCTGGCATAGAAGGCCGCATAAAAAACAAAATAGTTTCCTAGATTGGGGGGCTTCCAGTGTGTTGACTATGCCAAGTAGCAATGGTATTGGGTCACAGGGTACTCCAAGTTTACCTACAGAATGACAGTAACTACTTCCTTCCAGAAAGCTTGTATATGCTGACAAGACCAGACAACATGGAAGAAGGAGCCCTCCTCCGAGGAGCATTTGGGACAAACCGAGCTTACATTAGGGTATATTTTAGCTAGTCGTTGTGGGGCGAAATATGCCCTATGTAGAAACTTAATCTGAGTGAATCTGTCTCTGGCGGAAACCACCAAAGAAAGGTACTGCTGGATACCCTCCTCCCAGTCACCATCGGCCAATGTGGGTATACCTACCTACCACACCGTGAACAGCTGTGAAACTTTACAAGTGTCCAGGCCCACCAGGACAGAGTATAGAGTAGACAGGTTTATTTTCATCTACCGCACAAAGTAACCACTCGATACCGGTGACCTCCAGCACAGGTGGCAGGGGGAACTGGGACCGAACGGCATGACGAAGCTGTAGAAACCTAAAAAACATGTGATTAGGCAGCCCCCATTGCCATTTCAAATCATCAAATGTGAGCAGGCCATCAGATGATTTTATATCTGCCAGCGTCTTGATTTAAAAAAAAAAAAAAAACGGGCCCACAGCGCAGGGTCAGGAATAGATTGGAAATGCGGCAACCGCGGATTTCCCCACAATGGAGTGCGGGGAGACCAGCCGTTGGGGTTTTGGACCCTGGCCCTAACAATTTCCCAAACCCGTAGGGTGGTCCGCATCGAGGGAGTGATATTGGGGTTGGACCTGGGTCCACGATGCATTAAATTCCACAGTTCAGAGTAGGACCCGAGCAACGCCGCCTCCAACGTGGATGCGGGGTTGGCCGACTCCTCTGACAGCCACCACCGTAGTGTGACCAAGACCGCAGCCCAGTAATATTTGAGAAAGCAGGGTAGGGTGAGGCCCCCCAAGGTAATGGCCATTTGCAGAGTAGATTTGCCTTTTCTATGGACGCTACCATTCCAAATAAATGTGATAATCAAGCTGTCTAGTTTTTTAAAGAACGCATTTGGGATATGTACAGGGGTCTGTCTAAAGATATACAAAAACTTTGACAGCACAGTCATTTTAAACTAGATTAACTCGTCCTACAGGGGTAAGGGGCAGTGTTTTCCAAGCAGCGCATCTCTGAGTCAGGAGGGACATCACCGAGCCAGGTTGAGTGGAATGAACCGTGTTAAGTCTCTATGGATCACTACACCTAGATACCTAAATTGTGTAACCCTTTGCAGAGGGGTATCCACTGGGAGCAAAGATAACAGATTTCCCCCAGTTAATGCATATGCCAGAATATCTACCAAATGTATTGATAAGCGAGAGAGCAGCTCCCAGTGAGTTTGAAGTGTTCCTAAGGTACAGCAGGGTATCGTCTGCGTAGAGGGATACCTTCTTGTGGACTGAGCCTATTGTTATACCTCTGACCAAGGGGGAGGAACGCAGGAGAATTGCCTGCTGCCTTCCGGGTCAACCTTAACATCTAGCAAGGTGTAGGCAGGGCCGTCTTTAGTGCAGGGCAAACGGGGCACCTGCCCTGGGCCCAATCTTTGTTGGGGGGTCCGCGCAACCCGTGAATTTGGGGCCCCGATGACAGCTTTGCAGAGTGCACAGAGGACACTGGAGGCTGTATTCCCGCGCTAGCCAGCAAAGAGGGGGCGGAGCCAGGAGATCCACTGATGCGCCCACTCCGATCACTGTTCTGAGCATACAGGCTGCGTGGGGCGGGGTCAGAGCGTCAGTGGAGCTCCCGGCCTCCCCCCTCTCTGCTGGTTAGCGCGAGAATAGTTTCCTGTGTCCTCTGTGCCCTCTGCAAAGCTGTCATCGGGGCCCCAAATTCATGGGTAGCGTGGGCAGCCCAACAAAGTGTCAGTGGAGCTCCCGGCCCCGCCCCCTCTATAAGGGCTGAGGTCAGAGATCTAACCCTGCCCCATGTAGCCTGTATGCTCAGGGTGAAGCAGAGAGTGGAAGCCCCGCTCATGGACCTCTGAATGTATGTAGTGAGCTTGGCTGGCCAGATATGTCCTTACACCCATAAAATGCCAGACTGCTTAAACCCCGAGGTGTGTTATTCAACTGTAAAGCTGTGTGTTGCCGAAAGTTCTGACCGTCTCCTGTATAATGTCTGCAGTCTCTGATGGTCTCCTGTAGCATGTCTGTAGTCTTTAACTGTCTCCTGCAGTATGTCCGCAGTCTCTGGTAATCTCCTGCAGTGTGTCCACAGTCTCTGGTAATCTCCTGCAGTGTGTCCACAGTCTCTGGTAATCTCCTGCAGTGTGTCCACAGTCTCTGGTAATCTCCTGCAGTGTGTCCACAGTCTCTGGTAATCTCCTGCAGTGTGTCCACAGTCTCTGGTAATCTCCTGCAGTGTGTCCACAGTCTCTGGTAATCTCCTGCAGTGTGTCCACAGTCTCTGGTAATCTCCTGCAGTGTGTCCACAGTCTCTGGTAATCTCCTGCAGTGTGTCCACAGTCTCTGGTAATCTCCTGCAGTGTGTCCACAGTCTCTGGTAATCTCCTGCAGTGTGTCCACAGTCTCTGGTAATCTCCGCAGTGTGTCCACAGTCTCTGGTAATCTCCTGCAGTGTGTCCACAGTCTCTGGTAATCTCCTGCAGTGTGTCCACAGTCTCTGGTAATCTCCTGCAGTTTGTCCACAGTCTCTGGTAATCTCCTGCAGTTTGTCCACAGTCTCTGGTAATCTCCTGCAGTGTGTCCACAGTCTCTGGTAATCTCCTGCAGTGTGTCCACAGTCTCTGGTAATCTCCTGCAGTGTGTCTACAGTCTCTGGTAATCTCCTGCAGTGTGTCTACAGTCTCTGGTAATCTCCTGCAGTGTGTCCACAGTCTCTGGTAATCTCCTGCAGTGTGTCCACAGTCTCTGGTAATCTCCTGCAGTGTGTCCACAGTCTCTGGTAATCTCCTGCAGTATGTCCACAGTCTCTGGTAATCTCCTGCAGTATGTCCACAGTCTCTGGTAATCTCCTGCAGTATGTCCACAGTCTCTGGTAGTCTCCTGCAGTATGTCCACAGTCTCTGGTTGTCTCCTGCAGTATGTCCACAGTCTCTGGTTGTCTCCTGCAGTATGTCCACAGTCTCTGGTTGTCTCCTGCAGTATGTCCACAGTCTCTGGTTGTCTCCTGCAGTATGTCCACAGTCTCTGGTTGTCTCCTGCAGTATGTCCACAGTCTCTGGTTGTCTCCTGCAGTATGTCCACAGTCTCTGGTTGTCTCCTGCAGTATGTCCACAGTCTCTGGTTGTCTCCTGCAGTATGTCCACAGTCTCTGGTTGTCTCCTGCAGTATGTCCACAGTCTCTGGTTGTCTCCTGCAGTATGTCCACAGTCTCTGGTTGTCTCCTGCAGTATGTCCACAGTCTCTGGTTGTCTCCTGCAGTATGTCTACAGTCTCTGAACCTCTCCTGTAGTATGTATATTAATGTGCCGCTTTACTTGCTCGGTTATTTGGGAATGCTCCACTGCTCAGTGAGTGGTAATGATGTGCATTAACCTGTAACAACCAATCAGCGAACAGTAGTGATCTGCTTTAATCTTTAGCAACCAATCAGTAAGTGGTAATGATGTGCTGTAACCCCTAGCAACCAATCTGTGAGCGCTAATAATGTGCAGTAACCTCTAGCAACCAACCAAATCGACAAGCAGAATATATGTGTTGTAACCTCTAGCAACCAGCCAGTGAGCAGTAAGGATAGGCTTTAACCTCTGGCAAACAATTGCAATCGCTGCGTGATCTGCTGCAGTAAACCGATTTTGAGTCTACCGGCTATTTTTTGTATGTCTCAGAATAGAGGGGGGGGGGGCAATAAAATGTTTGCCCAGGGCCCAATCAAGGTTAAAGATGGCCCTGGATGTAGGACAGGGCTGTGTTGATTAGAATGCTAACCCCTTGAGCGTACCCAGAGTACGTGGCATGGTGGTAGTGTCCCACCATGTTTTTTTCAGTCTAAGACGCTTATGTCCCACCAGGTGGGTCTCCTGCAAGATACAGATATGAGGGGTGTATTTTTTAAGATAGGCCATAACAAAGGATCTCTTACTCTTGTCATTGAGTCCCCAGATATTACAGGAGACTAATCTAATGGGAGCCATGTCAGTAATAGCCGAGTATAACCACAAGGGGAGCAGGGACAAGGTTGACCAGAGGCAGGGCAATCTTTCTGTATTACATAACCATCTATAGCTGAGGCGTTGGGCAACCAGCCCATGAGTACAGTATGAGCCAAAATGGGTGACCAAGGAAAACCACTGCAGGTAATGTCAATGAACGCAAACCAGTAACATAAAAAGAACATACATAACAGTTTTAACATAGGAACCCAACCCCACCCACATCCGTTGGGTAACTCGGAGTGCTTAAACTCAAAACCAGACCCATTATACAGTAGGAGAGTCTCCTATGGGGGCAGCTGGAGAAGCAAATGACCCCCACTCACTCAGGTGGTCAACAAGTTCAGTGTAGTCCGGCGGCTACCGCCTGCAGACCTGTAAGCATTGAAAAGGCAAAAGGGATCTACGCAGATGTGGAAGAGAAGATAACACCTAGTGTCAACTAGGGGCGCACACATAAACCGTTCAACAGCAAATAGCATTGTTAACTTGCAAACATGAACTCCGAGGCAGAAATCTCTCGTTGCTCCCTCCAATCTCCCAGAGTGTGTGGGGTGGCACTGTATTGCAGCAGCAACGACCGAACAGAGCAACAAATAGCCAGTAGACGTTCAGGACGAGGGATAGCATACCAAAGTGCCGTAACAGGGCTGCAGAAGATGGGGAGAGTACACTAGCTGCTGCTACAGGTATGGCGGCCTTGCCCCCAGGTCGATCCAATGCTGCAGTACATGAGAATAACGGTGAGGGCCCAGCAGCGTTCAGTGCCACGGGAGCACGAAGCAAATCCCCTAGTAGCAGAGATTTAGTCAATTACAGCCTCAGGGGAGAAAAGGAGGCACCACCTGGTCAGAAACAGGCTAAACAGAAGAGTCATTCATACAGTTAGCGGGCCTGGGGCAGGGTATCCAGCCAGTGGGAGGCCTCCTCAGGTGAGGTAAAATAGCGGGTGGTTTCCCCATCAATAACTCGTAGGTGAGCCAGGAACAGCATGCTGTACTTCAGGCCTCTAGTACGGAACTGAGCCTTGACGTGGTTGAAGGTTCTACAGAGCCGCTGGGTGTCGACAGTAGTCTGGAAACAGCATAAGTTTGGCCCCACACTGGTGGCATTCTGTGGGCCCTCTTCACGACAAAATGTTGGGAGAACTGGGCTCGTGGGAGGAGGGTGCGGAGCAAGGTTTCCGTAAAGGCCGTCGGCCCTCAACTCCCTCCGGCAGTCCCACCAACCTCAGGTTATTCCTGCGGCTCCTGTTCTCGCTGTCTTCTACTCGGGTTTCTAGGGCCTTCACTCGCACCTGCAGGGTTTGGATGGAAGCGCAGTGTTCCCGGGTGAAATATTCCGAGTCGCCCACTCATTGCCCATGTGCACGCGGCCTACAGGGCCCTGCTTCCTCTGCTGCGGAGACGGCTTAGGAGTGGATCCACCTTGCTTTCCCGAACCGGACTTGCCTCTTTTCATACCCGGGAGTCACCAGGTGTCAGCAAGGTGAAAAACAGATTCCTTTTAAACCGGATAAAATAGGCAGGTAGGAGCGGAGCCCCACTCAGACACATCCGCTCAGGTCACCAGCTTGACCACCGGACAGTTCAATATATACACTTGCCTTGGGCCCCCGGAGGAACCTCATCCTCCTCCAAGTCAAACAACTGTTCCTCCTCACTCTCGCTCCACTTCCCAGTCCAAGACAAAGTGTCCGAAAACAGTTCAGATAATCCATCAGAGGGAATGTCTGAATTGGTTATTGTGGAGCACTCTTCGGCCGGGAGATAGTTGCGCTTGGCAATGGCTTTAACCGGCACAACTGTGTTGTCTCCCTTAATGGCCAGAGGTATCACCTCCCCTACTGGCACACTTCTTTCACTCCTTGCAGGCTTACCCGACTCCCGTACCCTTTTCCTCTGTGACTAACATCAAAGCGAGCAGATGGGCCTGACCGCAGCCTCGAGGAGCGTCCGGAGCGCTGGGTCCCGGGACAGCCGCCGAGACAGGAGAAGCAGCTTCCCACACTACTCTGGTGATGGCAGGTGGACTCTTGATATCACTCCCAGCCGGAATAGCGACATTCTTCTCCCAATCTGCTTGCAGTATCCGCGGAGGTCGGGCTGGTGAGACTACCTCGAGCAGAGGTTGCCCCGCTATGTCCGCAGATGATCTAAGGCCTCAGATGCGTAGCCAGACTGGAACACTTCCCACAGATCAGTCCCAAGGCCTCATAACCTCCAGCCATGTACAGGGCAAGACTACCCTAAGGCCTCTTTCACACTGAGGCATTTGAAAAACTGCCAGTAAAACACTGAGCGCTTTTGAAGAGCTTTTCAGGCGCTTTTGAAGAGCTTTCAATTCATTCAACCGCTGGGCATGTGGATGGCTGGGAGCGAACTTCTTTCGGCGGTGCAGCAGCTGGGGCAGGGAAATTTGTCTGGTACAATCTGACGTTGGTGTACCGATAGCAGATTGCCCGCAAGTACTTGGCAGTGACACACCTAAGTCTACACCTTCATTCCTCTCAGTGCAGGTTTATGAGAGGACTGAAGGTATAGTGGGGTTGGAGATCCCAGCTGATGAGGAGCAAGGAGAGGTCCGCTTTGTTCTTTGGTGTGGGTCTTTTCTGTACGCTTGCCAACGGACTGCATGGCAGGTCGACATATGTCTGGTCAAGCATGTGGTGCCCAAGCGGCTGCTGTTTTGGCCATGCGAGATACGCTTCAGACAAGGCCCACACCAAAGAACTTTTGGAATAATGCGCAGAGACAGCAGCGCCCTGCATATGCGGAGCTCTGCGGTGGGATGCAGTCAGTGTGCTGCCCTTAATCTGGCCCCTGGAGGACATCCTGCCTCGTTAGAGATGTGCCTCCTCCTCCTCCGCCTCCTCCCCTATCAGGCAACCATGTGGAGTCAGTAACCTCATCATCCCCTCCCTCCTCATCATCAGCAACCTGGCAGTATGCTGCAGCTGGGGGAACATGACTGCCAGTTTGCTGTCCTTCTTGGGCACCCCTCTCTCTGGGCTCACGTTACTGCCTTCCTCAAGCTGGGTACCATCATCGGAGCCTTCAAAATGCTGCGCATCCTCCTGCAGCATGTACCCAACACTGTGGTCAAACAGTTTGGGGGACTCCTCAGGAGGACATGGTGGGGCTAGGGAAGGAGTGACTGATGCCATTGAGCCGAGGGAAGAGGCCACTTTGGCTGACAAAGTACCCTGAGGCTGGGTGAGAGAGGATGAGGAGGATGAGGACGGCTTGGTCATCCACTCTACCAACACTTCAGCATGTTGTGGCTCAACACGGCCAGCTGCCGAAAAAAAGGACAAGCGTGCCCCACGGCCACATGCGGATGTCCACAACCAGCACTGTTGCCTCTAGACACAGAGCCTGCTTGCCCTCTACTGTGTGTGTCTGCCTCTCCTTGTTGGCCTTCCAGACATACTTTATTTGATGTATTGGAATAGGTAGGTACACAGGGAATTGTCTGCAGTCAGGTTTAGCTGCACACTGTGGCCAGTATACAGTACACTGACTGAAAATACTGCAGCTGCCTGCCTGTGGTATTATTAGGAAGAGAACACCAGCAATTGTCTGCAGTTAGCTTTAGTTGCACACTGTACACAGGATACAGTACACTGACTGAAAATACTGCAGCTACCACAAGCAACTGCCTGCCTGTCAGTATATTAGGAAGAGAATAACAGGAACAGATCTAGCTAAACTGAATACAGTGTGAGAGATACATACATAGAGATATATATATATATATATATATATATATATATATATATATATATATATATATATATATATATATATATATATACACATACACACACACACACACACACACACACACACACATACACACACACACACATATAAAACATATATATATATATATACACACACACACACACACACACACACACACACACACACACACACACACACACACACAAATTCCTAGGATGCATATATATATACACTAAATACACTGACTAAAGCTAACTCAATCGCCTGCCTGCTCTAACTAAAATGAAATGACACTCTGACTCTCTATCTCTCTATCTCTCTGTGGGGTGTGTACCTACTCCCCTGAGCCATGATTGGCCAAAGGCACCCTTCCTTTGGCCAATTATGGCTCTCTGTGCCGACGGCGCTGTAATTGGCTAAAGCATGCGGGTCATAGTGCATGCTTGGCCAATCATCAGCCAATAATGCACTGCGATGCCGCAGTGAATTATGGGCCGTGACGCGCCACTCTAATTTGTCGCGAACGGCCCATAATGTTCGAAATTCGGCGAACAGCCAATGTTCGAGTCGAACATGGGTTCGACTCGAACATGAAGCTCATCCCTATTATGCATATGTACAAATATGGCAACATTTATCCATTAAGACCCATTTCACACTGAGGCGCTATAACGCTAAAAATAGCGCCTGAAAAGCGCCCTGAAAGAGTGGCTCCTTTCACACTGGAGCGGTGCGCTGGCAGGACGTTAAAAAATATCCTGCTAGCAGCATCTTTGGAGCGGCGAAGGAGCGGTGTGTACAGCGCTCCTCCACCGCTCTTGCCCATTGAAATGAATTGGCACCGCGGCCGAACCACCGGCAAAACGCTGCTGCAGCGATGCTTTGTGGGCGGTTTTAACCCTTTTTTAGCTGCTAGCGGGGTTAAAAGCGCCCTGCTAACAGCCGAATAGCACAGCGAAAATTACGGTAAGCGGCGCTTTACCGCCTACGCCCCCACCGCCCAGTGTGAAAGGGCTCTAATTCTTTTATATGAATTATACTACTGTTATGTACTTATATACTTTTTACTCCAATAATAAACGTGATCATATTCATTGACACGAGTCAACCACTTAATTTAAAGTCCCAAATTTCCCCTTTTTTTGTCTCATTGAACCCGGGATGGAGGCACATGTGCCTCATTTAAAGTCCCAAACTCCCCATTCATACTGCAATTACAAGGAATGTAAACATCCCTTGTAATAGAAAAAAAGCATGACAGGACCTCTTTAATGGGAGATCTGGGGACAAAAAGACCTCAGATCTCACATGTCTTTTAAAAAAAAAAAATTCCCTTCAAGAGCATTGGGCTGAAGTGACATCTGATGTCGCTTCTGTCATGAAATGTCATGGATCCAGTCTCACAGGGAAGAGGAAACGATATTCTCCACCGCTACAGACGGCTCTGGTAAGCAGCGGAGACGACCGGAATGCATCCGGAGGGGGGGAGGGGGCCTCTCCCGCCACCGATAAAAATTATCTTGCGGCGAATCCGTCACAGAGACCACTTTTATCTGAAAGCCAGCCACCCGTCGTTTAAGAGGATACCAAGGTTATGGCAGCTATCTGTGAGAAGCGATAATAGATAAGGATGCGGATGTGCAAAATTCTAAGCCTCTATTTAGGAGGCTATAGCAAAAAGTATCTTATCTATTTAAATGCGATGACAGCAGTATGGCTACACCCCAGATGATGTCTTCTTAGATAAAAACGCGTCGGGACGAGCCTAATGATGCCATTGTGTTAATATTCCAGTCCTACAAGCGCTTGTTGTATCTACTCAAATGTGAGTGTTTTTTACTATTTTTAAATAAATTTCCTGTTAAACGGATTCACACTATGTGAAATTTTTATTTCATTTCTGGTTGACGTGTGAACCCATGCAACGGATCCTATCCCTGAGTTTTTCCTTTGTGATGTGTGTCTCCTGGAGGAAAGGGTGAATACCATCTTCCAAATGCTGACGTTCCTACGTATCGGTGCATTGTCACCACAAGCCCTGACGACTCATTGGGCATATGCCTTGTTGAGTCCTTGTGCTCTGGTAAGCCTCATCTTTATCGGTGGTGGTTTCTCCCATTAGTCTATCTTCACAGAGTATTGTTTAATACTTGGAGGTTGATATCTATTCATTGGAATCGACATTTCAACATTATTGCTTTGTTTACAAAAAAAATTTGGACGGTTTTTTCATTCACAGTGTGGACTTTACATTTCACCTCTAAACTTTGTAAATTTTTGTATAACCAATTATGTTTACACATGTTTTGAGAGTTGAATATTAATTATTACACATGGTCTTAATTATTAGGACTAGTCTTATTTAGCACCAAACACACACATATATGTATCTTGTTACTTGCAATTGTCGTTTGCTGTGCTGGCTGCATGTTTGATTACAGTGCGGCATTTAATATTTTTTTTATTCTATAGCAGAAAGTATTCTGCAAATATTCATGCCACAGGCAACACAAAAAAGAGCGCAACAGTCGAAGAGCATATGAAGAAAGGTCAGGTGCACATACGTTTGATTTCAATCTCATTGGCTCTTTTAGTACTGGGGGCCAGAGGCCCTACCCCCGCAAGAAGCATGCAGATATTTCCAAACGTAAAGAAGAAAGGGTCTTCTTTTCCCATAATAACAGAGCGTAAAGAGCATGTTGATGAAGCATGTGAGAGACCTCACCAGAGGACCAATTTACAGTAACAAGTTCTCTAAGCCTTTTCTGATGACGGCGGCTGATGCATGTTTATGCGCTGCATTTTCAAGGGTGGATGCTGCCCTCTAGTGTTTGGATCATCAAGTGTCTTTGCCTTTTTGTAACTTTGTTGCCTTCAGAAATCCTATGTATCGAAAAGTGGACTTAGGCCGTGTTCACACTGGTACGACACGACAGTCGTACTACTTTGGATCCGACTTTGCCCTGCGATTTGTAGTCCGACATACGTCCGACTTCAATGAACAGGGATCCGACTTGGATCCCCGACAATACCAGGCACTGTGTCTGGTATGAATCTTTAGGGGGAATTCCATGCCAGATTTAAAAAAAAAAAACGGCATGGGTTCCCCCTCCAAGAGCATACCAACCCCCTACACCAAAAAAAAAAAAAAGTAAAAAAATAAAATAAAATAAAAAAGGTGTGGAGGGTCCCCCCCAAAGTCCATACCAGACCCTTATCCGAGCACACAGCCTGGCCGGTCAGGAAAGGGGGTGGGGGACGAGCGAGAGTCCCCTTCCTGAACTGTACCAGGCCGCATGCCCTCAACATGGGGGGGTGGGTGCTTTGCGCCCCCCCCCACCCCAAAGCACCTTGTCCCCATGTTGAGGAGGACAAGGACTTCTTCCCGACAACCCTGGCCGTTGGTTGTCGGGGTCTGCGGGCGGGGGGGGTCAGAATCTGGGAGCCCCCTTTAATAAGGGGGCCCCCAGATCCCGGCCCTTCACCCTATGTGTCAAAAATAAATTACACAGGTTTTTAAAGTAATTAGGCAGCTCCGGGGGTCTCTTCCAATTTCTTCTCCCCTCTCTGGCTCTTCTGCCTCCTCCGCTGATGTCTTCTTCCCTCTCCGGCTCTTCTCCATTCTCTCTCCGGTTCTTCTCCCTCTGTCTTCTGCCGGGTCTCCTTGGCTATCTTCTGCTCTTTTGCCTGCTCTTTCCCGGTCTTCTCTGTTGTCTTCTTCCCACTGCTATTTCTTCCGATGTTGATATGACGCTCTCTCCCGCTCTAATGCCAGATGCGCGGTGTTCCGCTACTTAAAATGGCATGGGTCGGGCTCACCGTGTGAAGTCATCTGAAGGCCCCACCCCTTATGACGTCACCGCCCGGGGCACCCACCCCCCCTCCCCCATGTTGAGGGCATGCTGCCTGGTGTGGTTCGGGAGGGGGGCGCTTGCTCATCCTCACCCCCTTTCCTGACTGGGCTCCATGCTCGGATAAGGTTCTGGTATGGAAGTTGGAGGGGGACCCCAACGCCGTTTTTTCGGCGTAGGGGGCTCCCCTTAGAATCCATACCAGACCGAATGGCCTGGTATGCTCTTGCAGGGGAAACCCATGCTGTTTTTTTTTTTTTATTTAAATCTGGCGTGGAGTTCCCCCTCAAGATCATCAGAGCACAAGTCGCATGCCAAAGTCGGATCAGTCAAGATGGCGATCCGACTTTAGTGATATTCAATGGGCTGATGTAGGATCAAAGTCAGACCAAAGTAGTACAGGGAACATTTTCAAAGTCAGACCAGTTAAGACGGCTCCCATAGGGAAACATTAATTTTCACACGTCATGCGACATAAGCTCCCAATGTCGGAGCGTTTGTCATACCAGTGTGAACCCGGCCTCAGGGCTGGTCCACATCAGATGCAGTCCAGTAAGGTTTTTTTAATTCTGCATTAAGAACACATGGACAGTGTTTAATATGGATACCAATGACCTAATTCACACCAGTGCAGCGCATTCTAGTGCAGTCAACAAAAGTAGAATGTTAAATTTTTTCCTGTATGGATCGCATCTGGGAAGAGGCAAAACGCATTGAGAACGCATCAAAAACACTTATGCAGAAACACACTCGGAACGCTGAAATTATGGTGAACTGGCCATCAGGCTTGCAGAGAATCAATACAGTGACAGGTTTTGCCTGTTGACCAGTGTAACGATCTGGGGTGATTAAGTGTATGTGTTTTCAGGAACACCGGTCAGTCCAGACTGTATTTTTAATGACATGGCACCCCAATTTTATTTAAACGAAACAAACTTCACAGAAAAAAATAAAAATAATAAAATCTTCCCTCGCAGGGGGTTCCACCATCATTGTATAACAGAAAACTTCAGCCTCCTGGCTCACTCACTCTTGCTTAGTTAAACTCCCTCCTGGAGCTTACTTGTTTAGCTTTGTGCTGCTTGGTCACGGGCCACATCTGCCTCCTGCAGACATGCACGCTCAGACTGCAGCCTTGCACTCCTAGAGACCGTCTCTCTCTCTCTCTCTCTCTCTCTCTCTCTCTCTGAGCCGCCTCCACCTGAAAGCCCTCCCGACTCCTACACCAGGCCACCTGCCTGTAGGGTGGAGCCGTTCCCAGGTGTGAGCCCTGGGCTCTCTTCCTGAGGGGAATATAAGCCCAGCCCACAGGTTTGCAATTTTTCCTGTCTTTGCAAAAACCAGACTGAAGGTGCTAATACACACAGAGATCCTCCCCCCTGTTTCGTACCGGAGGGAGAAATACAAAACCCTTCTTACAAAAGGGGCACTCCACCCGCTTCTATTTCCGGGTGTGTTTCCACATGCACTTCTCCCTAATCTTTGGGGCCCTCCGTTTCTTTTCACCTCCCCCCAGATCTACTCTCCCAGGACTGTAGGGGGCCTACTTTTACCCCCACTGTCAGGTACTGACTTCTCTGAGTATCTGGCTCAACTTCAACCAGCACGATCTGTTTTCCAGGTTTTCTAATACCTGTGTGGTTACCCTTGGTAACCAACTTCTCAAAAATGCACAATTCAACATCACCAAGAACTCTTGCCCCATCACCTGCTAGAACAGTGTCTGAGAGGGACCCCACACAGGCCAGCAGTTCCTCCCTATGGGACCTTCACAGAGTTTCACATTGCCCCCTGTTGTCCAACACTCCATCAGCGACTGTTCTTTCACAACACTTTTTTTCCCCCACACCAATTTCTTTTACCGCTGGTATTTCCGATACCTCTGCCTTGTCTAACAGCGCTCCAGACAGTGTTACCAACCCCCCGAAGTGAAATTTACTGGCAGAGTGACAAAATTTACGTACGGCACCGATTTTCCCCCTGGCAAAAAAAACATGGAATTTACTGACAGGTCCACATTTTTTACTGACACTCTGAAAAATTAACTAAAATTACTCTTTTTAGTGCTGAACAGTGCAAATATCAAGATTTGAACTATAAACACATAGCTAATGCTAATATCAATGTGTTTAACCACTTAAGCCCCAGACCATTTGGTAGCTAAAAGGACCAGAGGTGTTTTCAGAATTTTGCACTGCGCTGCTTTAACTGGAAATTGTGCGGACATGCAATGTTGTACCCAAACAAAATTTGCGTCCTTTTCTTCCCACAAATAGAGCTTTCTTTTAATGGTATTTGATTGCCTCTGCGATTTTTATTTTTTGCGATATAAAACGGAAAAAGACCGAAAATTTTGAAAAAAAAAAAAATGATATTTTCTACTTTTTGTTATAAGAAAAATCGAATAAACTCAATTTTAGTCATACATTTAGGCCAAAATGTATTCAGCCACGTCTTTAGTAAAAAAATGTCAATAAGCGTATATTTATTGGTTTGCGCAAAAGTTATAGCGTTTACAAACTAGGGTACATTTTCTGGAATTTACACAGCTTTAAATTTATGACTGCCTATCTCATTTCTTGAGGTGCTAAAATGGCAGGGCAGTACAAAACCCCCCCAAATGACCCCATTTTGGAAAGTAGACACCCCAAGGAAATTGCTGAGAGGCATGTTGAGCCCATTGAATATTTTTTTTTTGTCCCAAGTGATTGAATAATGACAAAAAAAAATAAAAAATTACAAAAACTTGACACTAAATGATATATTGCTCACACATGCCATTGTTATATGTGGAATTGCACCCCAAAATACATTCTGCTGCTTCTCCTGAGTACGTGGATACCACATGTGTGGGACTTTTTAGGAGCCTAGCCACGTACGGGACCCCGGAAACCAAGCACCGCCTTCAGGATTTCTAAGGGCGCAAATTTTTGATTTCACTCCTTACTACCTATCACAGTTTTGAAGGCCATAAAATGCCAAAATAGCACAAAACCCCCCCCCCCCAAATGACCCCATTTTGGAAAGTAGACACCCCAAGCTATTTACTGAGAGGCATGTTCAGTCCATGGAATATTTTATATTTTGCCACAAGTTGCGGGAATATGACAAACTTTTTTTTTTTTGCACAAAGTTGTCACTAAATGATATTTTGCTCACACATGCCATGGGCATATGTGAAATTACACCCCAAAATACATTCTGCTGCTTCTCCTGAGTACGGGGATACCACATGTGTGGGACTTTTTGGGAGCCTAGACGCGTACGGGACCCCAAAAACCAAGCACCGCCTTCAAGGTTTCTAAAGGGCATACATTTTTGATTTCACTCCTCCCTACCTATCACAGTTTTGAAGGCCATAAAATGCCAAGATGGCACAAAACCCCCCCAAATGACCCCATTTTGGAAAGTAGACACCCCAAGCTATTTGCTGAGAGGCATGTTGAGCCCATTGAATATTTTTTTTTTTTTGTCCCAAATGATTGAATAATGACAAAAAAAAAAAAATGTACAAAAAGTTGTCACCAAATGATATATTGCTCACACATGCCATGGTTATATGTGGAATTGCACCCCAAAATACATTCTGCTGCTTCTCCTGAGTACGGGGATACCACATGTGTGGGACTTTTTGAGAGCCTAGCCGCGTACGGGGCCCTGAAAACCAAGCACCGCCTTCAGGATTTCTAAGGGCACAAATTTTTGATTTCACTCCTCACTACCTATCACAGTTTTGAAGGCCATAAAATGCCAAGATAGCCCAAAACCCCCACAAATGACCCCATTTTGGAAAGTAGACACCCCAAGCTATTTGCTGAGAGGCATGGTGAGTATTTTGCAGCTCTCATTTGTTTTTGAAAATGAAGAAAGACATTTTTTTTTTTTTTCAATTTTCAAAACTCTGTGAGAAAAAGCGAGATCTGCCAAATACTCACCATACCTCTCAGCAAATAGCTTGGGGTGTCTACTTTCCAAAATGGGGTCATTTGGGGGGTTTTGTGCCATCTGGGCATTCCATGGCCTCCGAAACTGTGATAGGCAGTGAGGAGTGAAATCAAAAATTTACACCCATAGAAATCCTGAAGGCGGTGCTTGGTTTTCGGGGTCCTGTACGCGGCTAGGCTCTCAAAATGTCTCACACATGTGGTATCCCCGTACTCAGGAGAAGCAACAGAATGTATTTTGGGGTGAAATTCCACATATGCCCATGGCATGTTTGAGCAATATCTAATTTAGTGACAACTTTTTGTACATTTTTTTTTTTTTGTCATTATTCAATCACTTGGGACAAAAAAAAAAAAAAAATTCAATGGGCTCAACATGCCTCTCAGCAAATAGCTTGAGGTGTCTACTTTCCAAAATGGGGTCATTTGGGGGGGGGGTTTGAACTGTCCTGGCATTTTATGCACAACATTAGGAAGCTTACAACCACTCTTCTAACCACTTGAAGACAAAGCCCTTTCTGACACTTTTTGTTTACATGAAAACATTTTTTTTTTGCAAGAAAATTATGTTGAACCCCCAAACATTATATATTTTTTTTAAAGGAAAGGCCCTACAGATTAAAATAGTGGGTGTTGCATTTTTTTTTCCACACAGTATTTGCGCAGCGATTTTTCAAATGCATTTTTTGGGGGAAAAACAATTTTTTTTTATTTTTAATGCACTAAAAAACACTATATTGCCCAAATGTTTGATGAAATAAAAAAGATGATCTTAGGCCGAGTACATGGATACCAAACACGACATGCTTTAAAATTGCGCACAAACGCGCAGCGGCGACAAACTACATTCGTTTTTAAAAGCATTTAAAAGCCTTTACAGGTTACCACGTTAGATTTACAGAGGAGGTCTACTGCTAAAATTACTGCCCTCGATCTGACCTTCACAGTGATACCTCACATGCATGATGCAATTGCTGTTTACATATGACGCTAGACCGACACTTGCGTTCGCCTTTGCGCAAGAGCAGGGGGGACAGCGGTGCTTTTTTTTTTATTTATTTATTTATTTTGCTTTTTTATTTTATTTTTAAACTGTTCCTTCCATATTTTTTTTTTTTTTTACCATTTTTATTGTTATCTCAGGGAATGTAAATATCCCCTATGATAGCAATAAGTAGTGACAGGTACTCTTTTTTTGAAAAAAATTGGTGGGTTAGACCCTAGATCTTTCCTCTGCCCTCAAAGCATCTGACCACACCAAGATCGGTGTGATAAAATGCTTTCCCAATTTCCCAATGGCGCTGTTTATATCCGGGGGGGGGGGGGGACATTCCCTCCCACTGCTTGTAAAAGCAGTCTAGAGGCTAATTATCTGCTAGAATTGCTTTTACATGAAAGCCGGCCACTGGCTGAAAAGAATGATACCAAGATGATACCTAAACTTGCAGGCATCATTCTGGTATAAACATTCAAAGTCCAGCAACATACCAGTACGTTGCTGGTCGTTGGACATGTATTGTAATCTTTTTTTTTCATGCAGCCTGTTGGCTGAACGAAAAAAGAGATTGATCGGTGGGTATGCCCACCATTAGAATACCTCCCTTCATCCACCCACTTCTAATGATGGGCATACATGCACCATTCATATATGCCGAAGCATGGGGGCATCCTCCCGCAAAAAAGTTATGCCGCGTTCACACGGTAGGACTTTTCCACGGGCAAGCCTTCGTCGGAATTTCGACCGTATGTACGCGGCATTCGGAGCAAAATCGCTCTTCCGCCCCTGCTGCCCCCATGCTTCGGCATATATGCGCTTTTTTTTAACTGTGGTGGTGAAATCACCTCCTACAGCGTTGGAATCACGGCTTTATGTATCGTGGGAGCAAACGCTGTTGCTGTCAAGATAAATAAATCCGCGATGCAACTGAATGGCGTACCTGCTAAGCAAATGATGGTTAACATTAAAACAAAGTAACATTACAGTACAACAGTAAGACCTTACCATACCATACCTGCAAAGCAAATACCAAAACAAAACCTAGTAAAAAATAAAACATTTTTTTAACACAACCTGTGCCTAAAATATATACAGGTCCTTCTCAAAAAATTTGCATATTGTGATAAAGTTCATTATTTTCTGTAATGTACTGATAAACATTAGACTTTCATATATTTTAGATTCATTACACACAACTGAAGTAGTTCAAGGCTTTTCTTGTTTTAATATTGATGATTTTGGCATACAGCTCATGAAAACCCAAAAATCCTATCTCAAAAAATTAGCATATTTCATCCGACCAATAAAAGAAAAGTGTTTTTAATACAAAAAAAGTCAACCTTCAAATAATTATGTTCAGTTATGCACTCAATACTTGGTCGGGAATCCTTTTGCAGAAATGACTGCTTCAATGCGGCGTGACATGGAGGCAACCAGCCTGTGGCACTGCTGAGGTGTTATGGAGGCCCAGGATGCTTCGATAGCGGCCTTAAGCTCATCCAGAGTGTTGGGTCTTGCGTCTCTCAACTTTCTCTTCCCAATATCCCACAGATTCTCTATGGGGTTCAGGTCAGGAGAGTTGGCAGGCCAATTGAGCACAGTAATACCATGGTCAGTAAACCATTTACCAGTGGTTTTGGCACTGTGAGCAGGTGCCAGGTCGTGCTGAAAAATGAAATCTTCATCTCCATAAAGCTTTTCAGCAGATGGAAGCATGAAGTGCTCCAAAATCTCCTGATAGCTAGCTGCATTGACCCTGCCCTTGATAAAACACAGTGGACCAACACCAGCAGCTGACATGGCACCCCAGACCATCACTGACTGTGGGTACTTGACACTGGACTTCAGGCATTTTGGCATTTCCCTCTCCCCAGTCTTCCTCCAGACTCTGGCACCTTGATTTCCGAATGACATGCAAAATTTGCTTTCATCCGAAAAAAGTACTTTGGACCACTGAGCAACAGTCCAGTGCTGCTTCTCTGTAGCCCAGGTCAGGCGCTTCTGCCGCTGTTTCTGGTTCAAAAGTGGCTTGACCTGGGGAATGCGGCACCTGTAGCCCATTTCCTGCACACGCCTGTTCACGGTGGCTCTGGATGTTTCTACTCCAGACTCAGTCCACTGCTTCCGCAGGTCCTCCAAGGTCTGGAATCGGTCCTTCTCCACAATCTTCTTCAGGGTCCGGTCACCTCTTCTCGTTGTGCAGCGTTTTCTGCCACACTTTTTCCTTCCCACAGACTTCCCACTGAGGTGCCTTGATACAGCACTCTGGGAACAGCCTATTCGTTCAGAAATTTCTTTCTGTGTCTTACCCTCTTGCTTGAGGGTGTCAATGATGGCCTTCTGGACAGCAGTCAGGTCGGCAGTCTTACCCATGATTGCGGTTTTGAGTAATGAACCAGGCTGGGAGTTTTTAAAAGCCTCAGGAATCTTTTGCAGGTGTTTAGAGTTAATTAGTTGATTCAGATGATTAGGTTAATAGCTCGTTTAGAGAACCTTTTCATGATATGCTAATTTTTTGAGATAGGATTTTGGGGTTTTCATGAGCTGTATGCCAAAATCATCAATATTAAAACAAGAAAAGGCTTGAACTACTTCAGTTGTGTGTAATGAATCCAAAATATATGAAAGTCTAATGTTTATCAGTACATTACAGAAAATAATGAACTTTATCACAATATGCTAATTTTTGGAGAAGGACCTGTATATGCCGAAGCATGGGGGCATCCTCCCGCAAAAAAGTGCCGCGTACACACGGTCGGACTTTTCCACGGGCAAGCCTCCGTCAGAATTTCGACCGTATGTACGCGGCATTAGGAGCAAAATTGCTCCTCCGCTCTGCTGCCCCCATGCTTCGGCATATATGCTCTTTTTTTTTTAACTGTGGTGGTGAAATCACCTCCTACAGCACTGGAGTCACGGCTTTATGTATCGTGGGAGCAAACGCTGTTGCTGTCAAGATAAATAATGCCGCGCTGCAGCTGAATGGCGCACCTGAAAACAAAAAATTACATACCTGAAAAGCAAGCATGATAAAACATTGCAGAATAGAATACAGTAAAAAAGAGCAGAACAATAGAGAGAAAATAGAAAGAGAGAGAGAAAATAGAGAGAGAGAGAGAAAATAGAGAGAGAGAGAGAGAGAAAATAGAGAGAGAGAGAGAGAGAGAGAGAGAAAATAGAGAGAGAGAACGAATAAGACAACTTTTTTTTTTTTTTTGTGTTTTGTTTTTTACGTTTTTTTTTTTTCTTTTTTACACTTTTTTTTTGTAACTTTAACAACTGTAATGGTTCGGGTCTCTCAAAATAAATGTAATGGCATCTTGGGAGACCCTGTGTAAGTGTGTCCTAGTCTGTGAAATGCTGTACCCTACGCTAAAACTTCACTTTTGAGTGGTAGCGTTCAAAAAACATTCACCAAGGCAAAGACCAGGTTTGTCAGGACAGAGTGGACAAAAAACACGGGTGTCACGCCTAAATCCGCGCTTGCTACAGACACGACATCTTTTTTGGGGGGTTCGTTCGGTAGGGGTACTCGGGAGGGCATACGGATAATGCCTCTCATGCAGCCGGCTTACTGCATTTGGTTGGGGATGGTGAGGTGCAGGACCGCCTGGATACAGGAGGTCTGTGACTATCTCATTCTGGAATTTTAGAAGAGATAACATCCCGCCTGAAGCTCTGTATAGCACATGAGCGTTCAGCAAAGCCAATTGGAATAAGGATAGAGACACTTTTATGTACCAGCGTCTCGCCTTACGGTCAATTAGATACGGCGCCAACAACTGGTCGTTGAGGTCCACCCCTCCCATATTTTGGTTATATTCGTGGACACAGAGGGGTTTCTCCACAACACCAGTCGCCGTACGAATTTGGACTGTCGTGTCTGCATGAAGGGAGGTAAGAAGGAAAACATTCTTATTGTCCCTCCACTTCATAGCGAGCAAGTTATTACACTTCAAGCAGGCTCTCACCCCCAGCCTAAGACGGGCATCTACAAGCCGCTGGGGAAAGCCCCGGCGATTAGGTCGCACGGTGCCACATGCTCCAATCTGATGATCAAACAAGTGACTAAACAGTGGCACGCTCGTGTAATAATTGTCCACATACAAGTGGTACCCCTTTCCGAATAAGGGTGACACCAAGTTCCACACTATCTTGCCAGCGCTCCCTATGTAATCCGGGCAGTTGACCGGCTCAACCTGACTGTCTTTTCCCTCATAAACCGTAAAGCTCCATACATAGCCTGTTGCCCTGTCACAGAACTTATAGAGCTTGACTCCGTATCTGGCACGCTTGCTGGGAAGGTACTGCTTGAAAGACAAGCGGCCAGAAAATTTAATCAGGGACTCATCAACGCAGACAACTTGATCGGGAATAAACAAGGCTGCAAAACGTTCGTTGAAGTGGTTTATGAGGGGCCGAATTTTATAGAGCCGGTCGTATTCAGGGTCTCCACGTGGACGACAAAGTTCATTGTCGTTGAAGTGCATGAACCGCAAAATCTGCTCGTATCGTGTCCTGGGCATGGAGGCAGAGAACACGGGCATGTAGTCAATTGGGTGCGTGGACCAATAAGCACGCAATGACGGGAATTTATGTGTGCCCATGTTGAGGGAAAGGCCCAGAAAGGTCCTAAATTTGGAAACCGTAATTGGTTTCCAATCTTTGGCAATGGAAGGCAACTGGGGGTTAGCGGCGATGAATTGACCAGCATATAAATTACTCTGGTCCACAATAGATCTATAGAGATCTTCCGTGAAAAACAGTGAATAAAAATCAATTGGCATAAAATCAGCTGTTTCCACCTGAATACCGGGTTGGGCAGTGAATGGGGGAAGTACGGGTTCTGCAGAAGTGGTGGGGACCCAATCAGGATAGGCGAATTCTGCAGGCAGGGCACTATGGGCACGACGGGCCTGCCTTTGTCTTCTTGGTGGCAGCGGGACACTACTTGTGCTTGCCACCTCGCCAGCTTGAACTGTACTTATGGGACTCGCCACGTCACCACGTGATACTGCAGTGCTGGATGTACGCCCAGGCTGTACTAGGCCGCTGGTGCTTGCCAATTCACCAGAAGGAATAGCGGCGCTAGTACTACTCTGCTCCATGATACGAGAGACCTGCGGTTCTTGCTCCTCAACAACCTCAGAAGATCGGGATCGGGTACGCCTGACCTTAGCAGGGACCTCACCTTCGTCGTCAGAGCTATCTCACGTGGAGCCGCTGACTTCACTATCTTCTACGGGAAGATATTCTGAGCCTGAATCCGACAGATGCGTGACCTCCTCTTCACTATCTGTCATGCTCAGAATCTCGTAGGCCTCTTTACTAGTGTACCTTCGTCTTGCCATTTTGGGCTCTAAATTTAGGGGTACACTAGTAAGATTCATAGGTAAAAAAAGCACCTGACTGTCAGCAAATGTATCAAACGCTACCAAAAAAAACTGTTAGCGATCGCAGGGATCAGGACTGTCTCTGCGAACGCTGCAGTTATGTGTGTTGTGTTTGGTAAGTGACAGTGATCGATCGATACTGCACTTGGGTGGACTGGGCGGAGGGGCTAAATGCAGGTGCTAGCAGGTATCTGGGCTGATCCCGCTAACACTGCGTTTTTGGGAACCCTAAACCGATGGGGACGCTAGTATAGATCTGATCAGATCAGATATTGATCTGTTCAGTTACTATACCACTAAGGGAGGTGTATGCTTTGCGCGTGGGTGTTAGCGTTACTGGCACAAACCTGACGCTGCCTGGGGCGATGCAGACCCTCTCTGGCGCTAAAACCTAATTGATATCAGCCCCCGGGCGATCAGGGGGTTAAACCTTTATTGGGTTATATACGGCGGGTGCCCTGATGCTATAAAAAGCAAACCAACCAGCGTCACCCGTAAAACTTATATGGTGATCACTGGTGAAAGGGTTAACTAGGGGCAATCAGGGGGTTAAAACCTTTATTAGGTTATACATGGTTATACCCGACGCTATATAAAAACCTGACGGGTAACCTAAATAACTAACTGGCTAACCAGTGTCACCAGTAAAACTTATACGGTGATCACTGGTGAAAGGGTTAACTCTAGGGGCAATCAGGGGGTTAAAATAATATATGGGGGTACCTGAGGCTATAAAAATCTGCGGCGAAACTAAAAATAAATAACTGGCTATCTAGGGCAACACCGGCACTAAATACAGCGATCGGAAATACGATCGCTTAGTGACGCTGGCGTTAGGGGGTGAAAGGGTTACCTAGGGGGGCGATCAAGGGGGTTAAACCTTTATTAGGGGGGGGGGGTTAGGGGGCTACCCTGGACCTAAAGGGGCCTAAACCTAACTGCCCTGCAACTTTTTACTGTAACAAATGACACTGAATGCAGTGATCAGTAAAAAAAATGACCACTGCAAACGGTGCACTGTGACTGGGGGTGATCTGGGGGGTGAAAAGTGTGCCTACGTGTACTGGTGTCAGTGGGCTGTTGGTGCACTTACTATGTGATGTCTTCTCTCCTCACGCCGGATCGAAAAGACCGACACGAGGAGAGATGACATCACTTCCTCTGCCTGTGTTTACATTTACACAGCAGAGGAAGCTTTTCATTCGCCGGGAGCGATCGCGAGGGGGTGGCCGGAATCGAACGGCCGTCCCCTCATCTCGGATCGCTCCCCAACGGAAAACGACCGCTCACTGTATAGTAGATATACGTGACTTTGCCTGTCGGTGCCATTCTGCCGACGTATTAGTACAGTGGGCGGTCGTTAAGTGGTTAAGTTAAACAAAAGTAAAAAAACATATTTCTCCATTTACATGAAGGTCAGGTTACTATAACCCAGCCAGCACAGAGTTCCCCCTTACATCAGAGTCTGCAGGATTCCACCTTACAGTGAAAGGGAACTCTTATGTAAAGGGGAACTCTGCAGATCATGATGTAAGGGGAAACTCTGATGTGGAGGGGGGCTCTGGTGAATAGCGACAACCTTACGCAGAGTGAATACACTAAGGTAAGGGGGGGTTACTAATATAGGGGGTGGAATTTTTATATCAGTGCCCCCTTACATTATTGTATTCACTCCCCTCCTTAGATCAGTGACCCCCCCCCCCCCTCAGACTGGCCTGGCGGCGGTGTCACTGACCTCCTCTCAGGTGCACAGTGTGGGGCTCAGTCAGACGGCTCCAGCTTGACCTCCTCTCCACAGTCCACACGTCGGTTTCTTCCCGTAACCCCCATCACGGCGCTCCCACTCTTGACTTCTTTCTAGGATCCCCTCAGACTGCAGACATGATAAAAGACAGGAGAGGGTCAGAGGCTGCGGACATGGCACAGGAGGGGGACAGAGGCTGCGGACATGACACAGGAGGGGGGACAGAGGCTGCGGACATGACACAGGAGGGGGGACAGAGGCTGCGGACATGACACAGGAGGGGGGACAGAGGCTGCGGACATGACACAGGAGGGGGGACAGAGGCTGCGGACATGACACAGGAGGGGGGACAGAGGCTGCGGACATGACACAGGAGGGGGGACAGAGGCTGCGGACATGACACAGGAGGGGGGCGGGACAGAGGCTGCGGACATGACACAGGAGGGGGGGGGACAGAGGCTGCGGACATGGCACTGTGCCTGGTTCCCTGGCTACAGGTTTCCTAGAGTCTCCCAGTGCCTCTTCCTAGCATGACAGCTAGTAATGTGTCAGTCAGCCTAGCCCCTGTTTTGGCATGCCTTTTTATAGAAGCAGCCAGCACTGCTGTATCATGCAGTCACTATAAGACAGAGATGGTGGAAGAAGAAAAAAAAAAGGAGGTGGACAGGGAGAAAGGGGGAGATCAGAGGGGAGCCAGAAGCATGGCAGCAGAAAGGGGTAATGATGCCCAGAGGGCACAGTACTCACAGTGCAGGCTCAGCTTTACATAGCAAGTAGTGGCAGGGAAGAGCAAAGGGTGTAGTGATGACGTCACTCCCAGTACCTGCCTAGCTGTCACAGCTGTTCTTGCACTGATTGCTGATCTCCAGGGGGGCAGTGCCTCAGTCACACGTCACTCTGTGTGGTCACACTGACTGTCAGTCCGACTACAAGACTAGTCTGCTGGACTCACCTCACCAGGTCCAAAAGAGACACACCGGGCATAGGGTTGCCACCTTTTCTTCAAGTCAAACCCGAACACTTTAACGACGCACAGCAATTTCTTTTTTATAGAATAAACTATACATATATTTTGCTATTGAATACAATTTCTAATCATATGAAGTTAATAACAAGAGTCCCCCTTTACATCAGAGTCCACAGAGTTCCACTTTTACATCTGAACTCACAGAGTTTCCTTTCACTGTAAGGGGCAGACTCTGATGTAAGGGAGAACGCTGGGGCCTCTGACATAAGGGATGCTCTGGGAACCCTGATTTAAGTGGGAACACTGAGAACTCTGATGTACGGAGAGGACTCTGATGTAAAGGGGGAACACTGTGGCCTCTGGTGTAAAGGGGAAATCTGATGTAAGGGGTGCTCTGAGAAGCCTGATTTACCTTTGTGTACTCAGTCTCACTCAGAGGCAGGAGAGAGAAGGGGGGAGACTTTAGTCACAGAGAGGAATGGATGGTGAGCTCACTCACCCCTTGGCAGTCAGTACCTCTCATCCAGATGTATCTGAGGCTGGTGGACATCAAATTTCCGGCCCCAACTTTATTTTTCTAAGGCACAGGGATAGGAGTGTGGGCAGACACAGAGGGGAAGGGGTGGGGGCAAGAGGTGCAGATCGAGCCCTCTCTCCTCTCCCGTATCTTTGTGTGTTTGGGGGGGGTTTGTTAGTGTTGGCTTTGGACAGTGTGAAAGAGAGTGTAAGAGCCACTCTCAGCTTAGACAACTGCAGCCAGAAACCCTGCTGGGAAGCCATAGTCCAGTCTAAATAATGTGTCCGGGTTCCAGGCAGTCTGAAACCCGGACGCATGATTCCAAACCCGAACTGTCCGGGTGAATCCTGGACAGGTGGCAACCCTAACCGGGCAGCAGCCAGCAGGCTCCACAGTTCACACACTCAGTCGGGCGGGCAGGCAGGGGACTGTCCATCCGTTGCTTCGGTCCGGTGGGGGTATGTGTGCTGTGTGGTCCTTTTCTCTCAGGCTCCCGAGTCCCGCTGCTCAGCTCTCGCGCACGTCTGCTCCTGCCTGACTGTTTTTAAAGCTGGCGCGAAAATGCGCTGAGATCATTGGCTGCACGGCGGGTGGGCTGGACAAAGAACATGCAGGAGTCAGACTCGGCGGCTCAGATTCGGATCTTCTCGGGGATTTCCGAAATGCGCATGCGCAGTTCTGACCCGAGCCGATTGCGGCCATATTTACTGGCACTTTTCCCTTACTACGGACTTTCACGTACAGGGAAAAAGTGCCTTGTTTTTACGTGCTGTCCGTAAATCTACGGACGGATGGCAACAGTGGCTCCAACTGGCTCCAGAGTGCTTCTCATACACAACCTCTGTATGAAGCAATCCAGCACACTAAGACAACTTTCCACATGAATACAAGTAAACGATTCCACCATTTGTGATTTCTACACAGTACAGCCTGCAATATCCAGCTCCAATAAGCCGTACCCCGTGGTACAAGTTCTCCAAACACAGGAGAGGACGGCAGGATATACACTGGCTGCACACTCCAGGATTTTAACATTTCCTTAACCACTTCAACACCGGGCTTTTTATACCACTTCCATACCGGGCCTATTCTGGCACTTCTCTCCTACATGTACAAATCATCATTCTTTTGCTAGAAAATTACTCAGAACCCCCAAACATTATATATGTTTTTTTATCAGACACCCTAGGGAATAAAATGACGGTCATCGCAACTTTTTTTCTTGCACGGTATTTGCGCAATAATTTTTCAAACGCCTTTTTTTGGGAAAAAAAAATGGTTTCATGAATTTAAAAAAACAACAAAACAGTAAAGTTAGCCCAATTTTTTGGGAAAATAGGAAAGATGATGTTACGCCGAGTAAATAGATACCTAACATGTCACGCTTTAAAATTGCGCACACTCATGGAATGGCGCCAAACTTCAGGACTTAAAAATCTCCATAGGCGACGCTTTACATTTTTTTACAGGTTACCAGGTTAGAGTTACAGAGGAGTTCTAGTGCTAGAATTGTTGCACGCGCTCTAACTCACGCGGCGATACCTCACATATGTGGTTTGAACTTGCGTGTGCGTTCGCTTCTGATCGCAAGCTACCGGGGACAGGGGCGTTTTTATTTTTTATTTTACTTTTTTTTTATTTTTACACTTATTTTACTTAATTATTTTTTTGGATCACTTGTATTCCTATTACAAGGAATGTAAACATCCCTTGTAATAGGAATGTGTGTGACAGGTCCTCTTTATTGAGAGATGCAGGGTCAATAAGACCGCACATCTCTCCTCCAGGCTGGAAAGCATGAGATCGTGAAAAAAAAAAAATTCACTGACCTCATGTTTACTAGCCGCAATGGCGGCTTTGTTTACATCTGAGGACCCGGGCGTGACATCACCACATCGCACCCGGGGCCTCCGATGGTCAGAGATGACTGGTGACCATCTGGTCACCAGTCATCTCTATGCTCGTCACGTGACCCTCCAGCGGCACCGCACGATTCTCTACGGGTCCCCGATGGCACGGGAGAGCCCGGAGAAGCACCGGGAGGGGGGGGGGCGGGTGTCCCCTCCCGCCGCCTATAAGAACGATCAAGCGGTGGAACACAGAATCGCCGGCACAACAAAAAGATATCTGAATGATGCCTCTAGCTGCAGGCATCATTCAGATATCCCCCCCTCAAACCCAGGACGGGAGATATTACTATGGCTGGGTATTGAAGTGGTTAAGCATGACTGTCACAAAATACAAATTTTTCCCTTTATGCACTGGACAAAACGACTGCAGTGCGTTTACACTCGCTGGGACCTTCAGTCATGAGAGGATTAGTCTCTACAACAACCCGTGCACCTTGGCCTAGAGGCTGTTCTGCAGACACCTCTCCTGGAACAGCATCCATAGCGTCCACTACCCCTTTAGCCGCAAAAGCTTTCACCAGCATTGTTATTAGTCTCTTAGCCCAACCATCCCAGTAGGTTTAGCTCCGTTGGACTACATTGTCCCAACGAGACCTAGACAGACCAAAAGGCTCAACAGCATCTGAAACACTGCTCGTTAGGGTGACCACATGTCCCAGATTGCCCGGGACAGTCCCGCATTTTGCAGATCTGTCCCGGGCACCTTCATTCCAGGACAATACAGTGTCCCGGAATGAAACTGACACAGCCACCCCCCAGGCCAATCTGATGCCCCCAAAAAAGGCTGCCACATCACTGCTTTACTCACTGACAGTACTTGTCCTGGCTGGGAATGCCTGGAGGAGCACAATCCCCGCCCCCTGCTTGTGATTGGAGAAATCATAAATCCCACCTCTTGTGTCCAATCACTGTGCTTCGTTACAGCACAAGCTGATTTTTGGGAAGGGGGGTGGGGGTGTCCCTGAATGGTAGTTTAAAAATGTGGTCACCTTTCCGCTCGTCAGTTTTACATTTCTCAACATTAAACACATCACTTTGTTTTACCATGCATTGTGGCAAGACAATTTCAACCACACCATGTTGCTGTACCCCCACCCTCACCAGCATGAGCAGATGGAGTTTCATTCCAGACATCAAGCTTTTTACCTTTAACACTTGCCTCCAAGAAGGGATCTCCCATTTGGGGTCACATCCACTTCCGTGTGCACAGTCACATAGTCAGTCTTTCTCACCCAGTCTGCAGACTTGAAATCACAGCCGTTGCTATGGGTAACCACTCTCCTCTTGAACTTCAGGTCAGCCTGTTGCTTTCTCCTGCTGTATTTCCGCATGCGATCACAAGGTGAAATGAAAGACTCTCAGGCTTCCCTCTTTGTGGGAATAGTGAGCAACCTCTTCATAGGAGCCTCACCATCCAGACGACACTTCACTGGTTGCTATTGGAGACTGCATTCTTCCTGCAGAGCTTCTCCAACTGGCCGTAACAGTTCCTCTTAAGCTCATCAGCCAGGACTCTCATCAGGATCATTCCACCATAGGTCTCACGATCGACCTTGACTTTGTTTCTACGAGCAACAACATGCATCTTTGCAGCAACAGATGCACAGTTCCATCAGAAGTATTTGGGCGCACTGTCTCCTTGCAGCTGAGACACAGCACCCATCACTTTGCTTCACACAGCAACAGCAATACATACAGACTCTTGACACTCACGGTTTCCGGCATGCAAGGATCTGGACCAGCTCCATTCGTGCCCAACGCCAATTCCTCCACCAACTAACGATTCGGGGTGATTAGGCTCTAGTGGTGTATGCGTTTTCAGGAACACCGGTCAGTCCAGACTGTATTTTTAAGGGCATGGCAGTCCAATTTTATTTAAATGAAACAAACTTCACAGAAAAATCTTCCCTCACAGGGGGTTCCACCATCATTGTATAACAGAAAACTTCAGCCTCCTGGCTCACTCACTCTTGCTTAGTTAAACTCCCTCCTGGAGCTTACTTGTTTAGCTTCGTGCTGCTTGGTCACGGGCCACGTTTGCCTCCTGCAGACATACACGATCAGACTGCAGCCTTACACTCCTAGAGACCGCCTGTCTCTATCGTGGAGCCGTCTCCACCTGAAAGCCCTCCCGACTCCTACACCAGGCCACCTGCCTGTAGGGTGGAGCTGTTCCCAGGTGTGAGCCCTGGGCTCTCTTCCTGAGGGGAATATAAACCCAGCCCACAGGTGTGCAATCATCATGCCTGTCTTTGCAAAAACCAGGCTGAAGGTGCTAATACACACAGAGAAACTGGGCCGCCTCTCCACACCAGCAACAGCGTTAACTTCGATATATAAAGTGTTTAGAAATAGCTTTAAATTCAAGAGTGGAACCTGCAAGCTTTGGCATGGTCCTGGAGGAGTTGAACCTGGCAGCTGACTTTTGATGGATGCTTCCATAGACCTAGTACAAGTATTGGCACATTCAGTCACAGCCACGAGAGCTTTGTCGTTGTGCCACTGGATTGTAGATGGAGCGTCCACACAAGTCTTCTGTCACATTCCCCATAATGAGGGTTGTTATTTGCCAAAACTTTGGACGACGCAATTAGGCAAGTGAAAGGAGGAAAACTCTGGACTGTGGCCACAGACTAGAAAGAAGAAGCAGCCATCTTTTTACTCAAGTCTATTGAACTTCAGGAGGCCACATCTTCTCGGCCAGGCTGTAAATTTAACAAATCACACAGAGGAGGTGGCTCAAAGTTACTTTTTACATGGAATCAAACCCAGAGCAGGTTGCTAAGATGGCTGGAGTTTCTTAACCACTTACCGCCCGGTCAATAGGGAATTGACGTCCAGGAAGTGGTTCTGTTATCCTGACTGGACGTCTATTGACGTCCAGCAGGATAACATGCCGGCACGCGCCCGTGGGGGCGCGCATCGCGGCGATCGCGAGTGCGGCGTGTCAGTCTGACACCCCGCATCTCCGATCGTGATAAGAAGCCTCTGTCAGAGGCTTCTTACCACGTGATCAGCTGTGACCAATCACAGCTGATCATCGCGTGAACCAGGAAGTGCCGGTAAATGGCATTTCTCGGTTCACGCTGACAGGGAGAGCCGATCGGCGGCTCTCCCTGTCAGAGGGGGGGGGGTCTGTGCTGATAATCAGCACATTGATTATCAGCACAGCCCCCTCAAATGTAAAATATCACCTGCCAACCAGTTCCCCCATAATAAAGGATGCCAGTGCCCACCACAGTGCCAATCCCTGCCCACCACAGTGCAAATCACTGCCCACCAGTGCCAATCACTGCCCACCACTTTGTCAATCACTGCCCACCACAGTGCCAATCACTGCCCAGCAGTAACACCTGCCAGTACCTCATCATCAGTGCTGCCTATCAATGCCACCTGTCAGTGCCAATCAGTACCGCCTATGAGTGCCAATCAGTGCCGCCTGTCACTGCCCATCACAGCCGCCTGTCAGTGCCCATCACAGCCACCTGTCAGTGCCCATCAGTGCCACCTGTCAGTGCCTATCAGTGCCGATCAGTGGTGCCTATCAGTGCCCATCAGTGCTGCATATCAGTGCCACCTATTGGTGCCCATCAGTGCCCATCAATTCTACATATCAGTGCCTCATCAGTGCCACTTTATCAGTGCCAACTCATCAGTGCCAACTCATCAGTGCCCGTCAGTGAAGGGGGAAAACAAAATTTTATGACAGAAACTAAAAAAAACTATTTTTTTCTCCCAAAATGTTGGTCTTTTTTAGTTTGTTTAGCAAAAAATAAAAACCGCAGAGGTGATCAAATACCACCAAAAGAAAGCTCTATTTATGGGAAGAAAATTATAAAAATGTAGTTTGGGTACAGTGTTGTATGACCGCGCAATTGTTATTCAAAGTGTGAGAGTGCTGAAAGCTGAAAATTGTCCTGGGCAGGAAGGGGCGTAAGTGCCTGGTATTGAAGTGGTTAAAGATGTGCCTAACCAGTCTCTTCCCTAGGAGGCCAGGATAGACTCCTTCTGGAAGGTTTGGACGACAAACATCAAAGATTGGTGGGTCCGGGAGACAGTTAGGTGGGAGTACAATGGAGAATTCCAAAGTCGACCACTGAATCAATTTCATTCATGACCAACATATCTGATGCCTCGTACACACAACCGGTTTTCCCGTCAGCAAAAAAAAACGATGGTTTTCCCGACGGAATTCCTCTCAAGCCTGGCTTGCATACACACGGTCACACAAAAGTCCGGTGAATTTTTGACTGCCAAGAACGCGGTGACATAAAAGACTACGACGAACCAACAAAATTAAGTTCTATGCTTCCGAGCATGCGTTGAATTGTTTCCGATCATGCACGTTGTTTTTCCCGTCGGAAAAGCATACAGACGAACGATTTTCCCGCTAGGATTTTTTCCTGACGGGAAAAAAGAGATCCTGCTCTCTTTTTTTTTCCCGCAGTTTTCCTGTGGGAAAAGTCAGATGGAGCATACACACGGTCGGGATTCCCGACGAAAAGCTCTGATCGCAGTTTTTCCGACGGGAAAACCAGTCATGTGTACGAGGCATCAGAAGGGAAAATTCTTGCAAGATTACATATAAGAATTTATACTGCTACAAGGCCATCATGCCGGAAGAACAGAATCTGGGGGTTTTCTCCCCAATTTTTTTAGTACCCAAGGCAGAAGCCTTCTGTTTGTCCAGCAAAAGATTTATCTTGTGTCCCCTTCTCTATCCAATATCCTGGACTTTTTACAGTCAGCGCTAGAGGTTGGTCTGGCATACAACTTTATTTAACCACTTCAGCTCCGGAAGATTTACCTCCCTTCATAACCAGGCCATATTTTGCGATACGCCACCTTTAAGTGACAATTGCGTGGTCGTGCGACGCTGTACCTAAATAAAATTGATGTTTTTCCCCACATATAGAGCTTTCTTGGGTGGTATTTGATCAACTTTTTTTTTTTTTTGCGCTATAAAGAAAAAACGACCAACAATTTTGAAAAAGAAACAATATTTTTTACTTTCAGCTATAAAACATAGCCAATAAAAAAAACAAAAAAATCGAATTTCTTTATTAATGTAGGCCAGAATGTATTCTGCTACATATTTTTGGTTAAAAAAAATCCCAATAAGCGTATATTGATTGGCTTGCGCAAAGGTTATAGTGTCTACAAACTATGGGATATATTTATGGAAATTTGTATTTCTTTTTACTAGCAATGGCGTAGATCAGCGACTTATAGCGGGACTGCGACACTGAGGCGGACAAATTGGACACTGATACTTCTTTGGGAACCAGTGACACTAATACAGTGATCATTGCTAAAGTTATGCACTGTCAATGTACTAATGACACTGGCTGGGAAGGGGTTAACATCAGGGGTGATCAAAGGGTTAACTTTGTGCCTAGCCTATACTGTATATACATGATCCTGCGCATCGGTGCCACCCTGTAGCAGTAAAACTGCTATAGGGGGTCGGCAAGTGGTTAATGTATAGATCTCTATCGTATCATCTTTCACAGGCTGCAGATGAGTGGAAGAGCCACTGACCAGATGTTTCTTGCAGGCAAAAATCCATATATGACCCCCAAGGAAATCTGTGTATCCTTTGTAGGACAGCTTGGTTCTGAAGCAGTGGTACAGGGACCCTTTGCTCCAATAGTTTCATTTTCATTGAGGTTCCTCACGGTAAAACTAGTTCTTCTATCAGCAACTACTTCCGCCAGAAGGGTGTTGAAAATTGCAGCGCTTTCCAGCAAGGTCCCGTTTGTGTTTTGTTTTTTTTTACCAGAAATAGTGATACTACGTGTATCTCTAAAACTCAATTTTAACCCCTCCCCGCCGAGCGTACGCATATATGTGTCCTCGGCTTTAGGGAGTTATACCGGGATGATGCCCGCAGCTGCACCGTTTTTTAGAGCGGGCGGTCAGCTTTTCAGGAATAACAACCAATGCGGCTAAAATCCTTCCGCGCCCCCTACAGGTTAACCCCTTCACTGACAGTGTCATTTTTACAGTAATCAGTGCATTTTTATAGCACCGATCGCTGTAAAAATGACAATGGTCCCAAAATGGTGTCAAAAGTGTCCGCCATAATGTCGCAGTCACAGGAAAAAAAACGCTGATCGCCGCCATTACTAGTAAAAAAATAAAAAAAATATTAATAAAAATGCCATAAAACTATCCCCTATTTTGTAGACGCTATAACTTTTGCGCAAACCAATCAATAAACGCTTATTGCGATTTTTTTTTTACCAAAAATACGTATCGGCCTAAACTGAGGAAAAAAAAAGTTTTTTTATATATTTTTTGGGGATATTTATTATAGCAAAAAGTAAAAAATATTGAATATTTTTCAAAATTGTCGCTCTATTTTTGTTTATAGTGCAAAAAATAAAAACCGCAGAGGTGATCAAATACCACCAAAAGAAAGCTCGATTTGTGGGGGGGAAAAAAAGGACATCAATTTTGTTTGGGAGCCACGTCGCACGACCGCGCAATTGTCAGTTAAAGCGACGCAGTGCCGAATCGCAAAAAGTGGCCTGGTCTTTGGTCAGCGAAATGGTCCAGGGCTTAAGTGGTTAATAAACCAAGCTGTCCAGCAAATGTTGCAGCATGCTCCCAGTACAAATGCATATACGTGGCCTCACGGAAGAAGACCCACTTCAGTGAGGTTGCATATATGTGTACAGGCAGTGAGAAAGGGTTAAAAAGTGTTAGCTCGAGTTAGGCTTTAATTTGTTAGTCAAGTCGAATGAAATTTGCTAATGCATCTAAAACTACCTCCCCCCCGACTTGGACCAGTGTAAGTATGCATTTGTCATACCCGGCCAATAGTTTTGGAAGCAGAGAATCACTGTAGTAATCCAGTCCTGTGCCAAGTGGTTGCCCTGATGTATAGTAACCACAGGGGATCACCGGCACGGCACAGGCACCACTTAGAGAATGACTTTGTCATGTTACAAACCAAAAGCGTAAATGTCTTTTATTTGGATTTTATGTGATAGACCAACACAAAGTGGCACATAATTGTGAAGTGGAAGGAAAATGATAAATGGTTTTCAAATTTTTTTACAAATAAATATGTGAAAAGTGTGGCGTGCATTTGTATTCCGCCCCCTTTACTCTGATACCCCTAACTAAAATCTAGTGGAACCAATTGCCTTCAGAAGTCACCTAATTAGTAAATAGAGTCCACCTGTGTGTAGTTTAACCTTAGGGAAAATACAGCTGTTCTGTGAAGCCCTCATAGGTTTGTTAGAGAATCTTAGTGAACAAACAGCATCATGAAGACCAAGGAACACATCAGACAGGTCAGGGATAAAGTTGTTGAGAAGTTTAACCACTTAAGGACCGCCTCACGCCAATATACGTCGGCAGAATGGCACGGCTGGGCTCTTAAAGGGCAACGTACCTGTACGTGGATGTGCCCAGCCGTGCCATTCTGCCGACGTATATCGGCGTGAGGCGGTCCTTAAGTGGTTAAACTTCTCAACTGCTCGCGACCCGGTCCTGAGCTCTGTGACCGCGCCCACGGGCCCCGATTGCCGCAGGTGTCCGCGATCGGGTCACAGAGCTGAAGAACGGGGAGAGGTAAGTGTAAACAAACCTCTCCCCGTGAGCCTGTCACTGATCGTCTGTTCCCTGTCATAGGGAACGACGATCAGTGACGTCACAGGCCAAGCCACGCCCCCACACAGTAAAAAACACACATTAGGTCACACTTAACCCCTTCAGCGCCCCCTACAGGTTAACTCCTTCACTGCCAGTGTAATTTTCACAGTAATCAGTGAATTTTTATAGCACTGATCACTGTAAAAATTACAATGGTCCCAAAATAGTGTCAAAAGTGTCCGATGTGTCCGCCATAATGTAGCAGTCATGATAAATATCGCTGATCGCCGCCATTACTAGTAAAAAAAAATTAATAAAAATGCCATAAAACTATCCGCTATTTTGTAGATGCTATAAACTCTTGCGCAAACCAATCAATAAACGCTTACTGTGATTTTTTTTTACTAAAAATATGTAGAAGAATACGTATCGGCCTAAACTGAGGAAAAAAATGTTTTTTTTATATATTTTTGGGGGATATTTATTATAGCAAAAAGTAAAAAATATTGAATTTTTTTCAAAATTGTCGCTCTATTTTTATTTATAGCACAAAAAATAAAAACGCAGAGGTGATCAAATACCATCAAAAGAAAGCTCTATTTGTGGGGAAAAAAGACGCCAATTTTGTTTGCGAGCCACGTCGCACAACCACGCAATTGTCAGATAAAGCGATGCAGTGCCGAATCGCAAAAAGGGGCCTGGTCCTTTAGCTGCAAAATGGTCCGGGGCTGAAGTGGTTAAAGCAGGGTTATGTTATAAAAAAAAATATCCCAAGCTTTGAACATCTCACGGAGCACTGTTCAATCCATCAACCAAAAATGGAAAGAGTATGGCATAACTCAAACCTACCAAGACATGGCCGTCCACCTAAACTGACAGGCCGGGCAAGGAAAGCAATAATCAGAGAAGCAGCCAAGAGGCCCATGTGAACTCTGGAGGAGCTGCAGAGATCCACAGCTCAGGTGGGAGAATCTGTCCACAGGACAACTATTATGCCGCGTACACACGACCAGAATTTCCAACAACAAATATTCGATGTGAACTTTTATTTGGATATTCCGACCGTGTGTAGGCTCCATCGGACATTTGCGAGCAGGTTGTCAATTTTTCCGACAAGAAAAGTTCTTGTCGGAAATTCCAACCGTGTGTAGCCATTTACGAAGCACAAATGTGCTGCACATGCTCGGAATCATTGTACTTAATTTTTCTCGGCTCGTCGTAGTGTTATATGTCTCGCGTTCTTGACCATCGGAATTTCCGAGTAACATTTGTGCGACCGTGTGTGCAAAACAAGTTTGAGCCAACATCCGCCGAAAAAAAAACCCCACGGTTTTGTTGTCGGAATGTCCGATCCTGTGTACGCAGCATTAATCGTGCACTCCACAAATCTTTATGGAAGAGTGGCAAGAAGAAAGCCGTTGTGGAAAGAAAGCCATAAGAAGTCCTGTTTTTCAGTTTGTGAGAAGCCAAGTGGGGGACACAGCAGACATGTGGAAGAAGGTTCTCTGGTCAGATAAGACCAAAATTTAACTTTTTGGCCTAAAAGCAAAACGCTATGTGTGGGGGAAAACTAACACTGCACATCACCCTGAACACACCATCCCCACCGTGAAACATGATGGTGGCAGCAGCATCATGTTGTGGAGATGCAGGGACAGGAAAGAAGACAGACCAGAAGAAAACTTGTTAAGCCCCGTACACACGGTCTGACTTTTTGCCAACAATGAGCAAGTTTTCCAAAAAATCCGACCGTGTGTCCGCTCCATCGGACAAACTTTTTCGGTTTTCATCGGACAAAAGTTTGCTCTGCAAACGGACAAACTTTTCGGCAACAAAAGTCTGATGGTGCAAAGTCCGACCGTGTGTACAGAAATCCATCGGACTTTTGTCCAAAGTACAAATACGCATTCCCAGAACCAATGTTAAAATCAACCAACAATAGCAGTAGTTGACCAAAGGGTGGCGGTAAAGAGTAGAAAAACCACGTGATGTTGGGAAAGTTTGCAGAAAAGTCCTGCCGTGTGTATGCTATGGGTGTGCCCGCCCAACTTCCTTCAGACAAAAATCCACGGAAAAGTTTGTTTGAAGTCCGACCGTGTGTACGAGGCTTTAGAGTCTGCAAAAGACGTGAGACTGGGACGGAGGTTCACCTTCCAGCAGGACAACAACCCCAAACATACAGCCAGAGATACAATGGAATGGTTTAGATCATATTCATGTGTTAGAATGGCCCAGTCAAAGTCCAGACCTAAATCCAATTGAAAACCTGTGGCAAGACTTGAATATTGCTGTTCACAGACGCTCTCCATCCAATCTGACAGAGCTTGAGCTATTTTGCAAGGAAGATGGGCAAAAATGTCCCTCTCTAGATGTGCAAATCTGGTAGAGACATCCCCAAAAAAATGTGCAGCTGTAATTGCAGAGAAAGGTGGTTCTACAAAGTATTGACTCCGGGGGGCGCCATACAAATGTACACCACACTTTTCAAATATTAATTTGTAAAACATTTTGAAAACCATTTATAATTTTCCTTCCACTTCACAATTATGTGCCATTTTGTGTTGGTCTATCACATAAAATACATTTACATTTTTGGTTGTAACATGACAAACTGTGGAAAATTTCAAGCAGTATGAATACTTTTTCAAGGCACTGTAAATAGTTTACTGGACCAAACAAACTATTACCTTCACTAACAGGTGCAGTGGCTCTGAGCACTGTATGGACTCTATGTAGCCTCAGCTACAGGAAACACCGCTGTGTCCCGGCCGTGGGATGGGAGAACTTTCTTTTCTCACACCCGGAACAAAATCGAGATGGGCTGCCAGCCTAGTCCAAATTACCTTAAAAACTACATTAAAAAACTAGAGATCAACTTTAATCCTTTTAGTTCCTGTGAATATTACTAGATCTATAATAAAATCCCTTCAGCGATGTTTATGGTTTAAAAAGTTTTTCTGTAGCTGGAAAGACAGGCAGCGAGGAGAAAGAAATGGGGAGAGAGGGTATGATAGACAAACACGGCTGTACATTTCTTTAACTATGGAGGACAACTGCTGCTTTTTATTTTTATTTTCACACTGCCCCTTTCACACTGGGGCTTTTTTCATGCGGTTTAGCGCTATTATACCGCATGAAAAATTCCTGCCCTGCAGCCTTCAATGTGAAAGCCCGAAGGCTTTCACACTGAAGCGGTGCGCTAGCAGGACCGCTCCAAAAGTCCTTCTAGCCGCTTCTTTACAGCGGTAAAGGAGCGGTGTGTTCACTGCTCCTTTACCGCGGGTGCCCATTGAAATCAATGGGACACCGCGGTAATACCGCGGCAATAGCCGCGGTTTGCGGGCTGTATTAACCCCTTTTCGGCCGCTAGCGGGGGTTAAATTCACCCCCCTAGCGACCGCATACCGCGGTAAGAACGACGGTATAGCAGTGCTGCAAATCGCGCTGCTATACCGCCACCGCTCCTGCCCGCCCCAGTGTGAAAGGGGCCTTAGAGAAATAACTGACACAAGTTGAAACATATGATTTTGTGAGTAAACTTATTTTGGAGTGACAGAAGCGTTTAGATCTTTAAACCTTTTGTAAAAAATTTCAAATGGAATCGTTTCCATACACATGTTGGTGGATCCAGCTTCTTCTCAGGGGTTAAAGTAGAACTTAAGGCAAAACTTTTTATTTTCAATACAGGGAGGGTTATAAGCCCTGTCAGTTTTTTTTGCTATCTTGGTCCCATTGGGGAGATCTCCCTTCACTTCCTATCCTATAGCCAAAACAAGAAGTGAGAGGAAATCCCCTCCAAAGTGATGGAATCCCTTGTTGTCACCAAAACTAGTGTCCCCATTGGAAGGTTTCCTCTCTATGACTGTTCTGTGGGCAACTTAAAATTTGGGACTTTAACTTTCTGTAAAAAAAGGAAACATAACAGCAGGGGACAAAGACAGCAATAGAAACCCGACAGGTGTTCTAAACCCTCTCTGTCCAAAACGTAAAAAAACAAAAAACAAAGTCTTTAGGTATACTTTAATATTTACAGGGTGCAGTGCTATAAATCTGTCATTACAAACATTATATTGGTAGAACTAGAAACTTTAATTAAAAAAGACCTTAAAAAAAAAAAAGGCATAAATAAAATCTCCCTATGATGTAGCACAAAAGGCAACTGTTCAGCTATAAAAATCTTAATTTTACATTTGATATAGAACTTTTACTAGGTTCATTTTTTCACCAACCAATCTGCATATTACCATTGAGCCCCTTTCACACAGGCAATCTGATCAGGGCCGACTGAAAGTTTTTTAGGCGGACCTGATCAGACCCTGCAGTCTTTTCTGTGGAGCGGCAGAAATCAGCGGACACCCACAGCCATCCAATCCTGTCCTCCAAAATCGGATGGAGGGGGGGGGGGGCCTATTCCCCATCCGTCTGGCAGATCGGTATGGATGGAAAAGGACAAGCGGTCAGTTTCCATCCGCCTGCCCCATAGACGAGATCGGGCTGGGTCCGTGTCTGCATAGCAGAGTTGACACGGACCTGTCATCTGCCTGCTCCGCGGAGAGATCCACTGCAGAACAACCGGATACCGCGTCAATACTTTTCTGAGGCTGGCTGATTATAGGTCACCTCAGAACAGAGGGGTGTGCCAATTTGTTCATTAGTAAAAGCTTGGAAAAGTGGCAGTTATAATTTCTCCCAGGATTCTAAGGAAAGATGGAAACCTTGCACTCAAAACATGGATGCAATAGTGGGAGACATAGGCGGCTGCTTCTTAAATTAAATCCTGGGACGTGGGGCCGAGCCATGCCGTTTGTCTATGAACACAGGCAGCGTGTCTCTGGATTAAGCCAACACGAGCAAACAGCTTGGTAGAGGGGCAATCGCAGAGGAGGAGGAGGAGGAGGAGGAGGAGGAGTCTGGAGTGCCGGTCGGGGGATCCCATTGCACAAAAGCAGACAAGTAGGACATGTTTATTATTATTATTTATTTTATTTTTTTAAATGAAGCTTATGGCCTCATGCCCACTGGCGTTTTTACAGCTGCGTTTTTGAGCGTTTTTTACAGCTTAAAAACGCCTGTCCATGTTATTGTAAATATTTTTTTATTTTTTTTTTTTTGAAAAAAAAACAAAAAAAAAACGTCGGAGCTAAAAACGCGACCGCGCGTTAGTGCGCGTTTTTTGCGCGTTAGTGCGCGTTTTTGCGCGTTTTTTGACGCTCGCGTTTTTTCCTGCCTAGTTCTGACGCTGACGAACGCACTGGCCCTGGGTTTTTTTTACAGCTTACAAACGCCTATGCTCTTTACAGCTCAAAAACGCCTAGGTGGGCATGAAGCTATAGACTAACATGGACAGGCGTTTTTAAGCTGTAAAAAACGCTCAAAAACGCGGCTGAAAAAACGCCCGTGGGCATGAGGCCTTAGAATCACTTGAAAACAATGGTAAGGAAAGAAAACAAAAACAAAAAAAAAAAAAAAAAAACGCAAACAGTATACTTAATATTTTAGAAAGATTGATGTAAAAACCCATGCCAGACAGATTTTACGCTCCATCAATATACAATTGCTGCCACAGGTTACACTGCACACGTATTGTAGTCACAGAATGTTAACCATTTATTTCTTCTCTTTAGCAAAACACACAAGAGTCCACAGTAAAGGCTTCATCATACAATGTGTACAGGAGAAATCCTGGGGAATGATGGCAGATTAGGAGGATGACTCCTGCAGGCCGTTCTCTTGGCGGCAGCCCAGCAGAAGCTGGTTAATGAGAGATTTCTGATTGTTCCTCTTGTTAACAGGTAAAGGTGGAAATGGGTTTTCCTTGTATTCTATTACAGCCATTTTGGCTCGGTCCAGGTTCTCTCGGTTCGGGATCTGGCACATGCTTGTGTAGTTTCCACCATGTAAGCTGAAGCGAGGAACCAGAACCTTGAAAAGTTTATGAATGAGGTCCTTTTCCTGAAAAACAAAAACAAAAAACACACATAAAAAGAATTTATCTCCAAAAATACTACATTGCTACAACTAAAGCAACCAATAAGGGCCTGACCAGGCGTATCTTCAAAACACGCCAACATTAAAGTGGTTGTTAAGCCATTGTGTCTTCTTGTTACAATCTCCTTTGTTATAGTAAATGATTTGCCCCAGTGTACTGTATGTGCTTTGTAAAAAATACGCCACTATATACCTTATTTTATAGCACAGCTCACGTGACCGGCCGCCTCTTTCCTCTTTCGATCTGACAGCAAAGTGGGCAGGGCCGAGAATCCCCCGCTGAGGGAGTAGAGCTGTGGATAATGGAGGCATGTAAAATGACCACGGTGTCAGGGCTCAGCCCAATAAATTGTCTTTTTTCCGCAACTTGTGTCAACATAAAATATTCCATGGACTCGACATGCCTCTCAGTATATAGCTTGGGGTGTCTACTTTCCAAAATGGGGTCATTTGGGGGGGTTTTGAACTGTTCTGGCATTTTATACACAACATTAGGAAGCTTACATCTACTCTTCTAACCACTTGAAGACAAAGCCCTTTTTGACACTTTTTGTTTACATGAAAACATTTTTTTTTTTGCAAGAAAATTATGTTGAACCCCCAAACATTATATTATATATTTTTTTTTTTAACAAGAAGAATTATATTATATTTTTAAAGCAAATACCCTACAGATTAAAATGGTGGGTGTTGCATTTTTTTCTCTACACAGTATTTGCGCAGCGATTTTTCAAACGCATTTTTTGGGGAAAAAATACACTTTTTTTAATTCTAATGCACTAAAACACACTATATTGCCCAAATGATTGATGAAAAAAAAAAAAAAAAAGGTGATCTTAGGCCGAGTACATAGATACCAAACACGGCATGCTTTAAAATTTCGCACAAACGCGCATTGGCGACAAACTACATACATTTTTAAAAGCCTTTACAGGTTACGCGTTAGATTTACAGAGGAGGTCTACTGCTAAAATTACTGCCCTCGATCTGACCTTCGCGGTGATACCTCACATGCATGGTGCAATTTCTGTTTACATATGACGCCAGACCGACGCTTGCGTTCGCCATTGGGCAAGAGCAGGGCAGGACGGGACGGGTGTTTTTTTTTTTTTTTTTATTATTAATTTTGCTTTTTTTATTTTATTTTTAAACTGTTCCTTCCATATTTTATTTTATTTTTTTACCATTTTTATTGTTATCTCAGGGAATGTAAATATCCCCTATGATAGCAATAGGTAGTGACAGGTACTTTTTTTTTTTTAAAACTGGGGTCTTCTAGACCCTAGATCTTTCCACTGCCCTCAAAGCATCTGACCACACCAAGATCGGTGTGATAAAATGCTTTCCCAATGGCGCTTTTTATATCCGGGGGGGGGGGGGACGGGACACATTCCCTCCCACTGCTTGTAAAAGCAGTCCAGAGGCTAATTAGCCACTAGGATTGCTTTTACATGAAAGCCGGCCGCTGGCTGAAAAGAATGATACCAAGATGATACCTAAACCCGCAGGCATCAATCTGGTATAACCATTCAAAGTCCAGCAACATGCTGGTCCTTGTTGGACATGTATTGTAATCTTTTTTTTTCATGCAGCCTGTTGGCTGAACGAAAAAGAGATTGATCGGTGGGTATGCCCACCATTAGAATACCGCCCTTCATCCACCCACTTCTAATGATGGGCATACATGCACCATTTATATATGCCGAAGCATGGGGGCATCCTCCCGCAAAAAAGTTATGCCGCACACACATGGTCGGACTTTTCCACGGGCAAGCCTCCGTCGGAATTTCGACCGTATGTACGCGGCATTAGGAGCAAAATCGCTCCTCCGCCCCTGCTTCGGCATATATGCTTTTTTTTTTTTTTTTTTAACTGTGGTGGTGAAATCACCTCCTACAGCACTGGAGTCGCAGGGATCAGGCCTGTCTCTGCGAACGCTGCAGTTATGTGTGTTTTTGTTTTGTAAGTGACAGTGATCGATCGATACTGCACTTGGGTGGCCTGGGCTGGACGGAGGGGCAAAACGCAGGTGCTAGCAGGTATCTGGGCTGATCCCGCTAACACTGCGTTTTTGGGAACCCTAAACTGCTGGGGACGCTAGTATAGATCTGATCAGATCAGATATTGATCTGTTCAGATACTTTACCACTAAGGGAGGTGTATGCGTCACGCATGGGTGTTAGCGTTACTGGCACTAACCTGACGCTACCTGGGGTGTGACGCAGACCCTCTCTGACGCTAAAACCTAATTGATATCACCCGCCGGGCGATCAGGGGGTTAAACCTTTATTGGGTTATATATACGGCGGGTGCCCTGACACTATAAAAGGCAAACTAACTAACCAGCATCACCCGTAACACTTATATGGTGATCACTGGTGAAAGGGTTAACTAGGGGCAATTAGGGGGTTAAAACCTTTATTAGGTAATATATGGGGGTACCTGACGCTATAAAAACCTGACGGGGAACCTAAAAAAAATTACTGGCTACCGATCGGCATCACCGACAGTAAGACAGCGATCAGAAAAACGATCGCTTAGCGACAGTGGCGATAGGGGGTGAAAGGGTTACCTGGGGGGCAATCAAGGGGGTTAAACCTTTATTAGATAATATATGGGGGTACCTGACGCTATAAAAACCTGCGGCGAACCTAAAAAAAATTACTGGCTACCGATCGGCATCACCGACACTAAGACAGCGATCAGAAAAATGATCGCTTAGCGACAGTGGTGATAGGGGGTGAAAGGGTTATCTAGCACCCATACCAGAATATCACTTATATGACACCGGGGAGAAAATAATATTACCCCCCCTTCCCCTCTCTCCCCTTTTTTCTTAATCCTCCTCCCTCCCCCCCCCCCCCCCCCTTTTTTTTTTTTTTTTCCCCTTTCTCCACTTTTAAATTAGTAGAAGTGTTTGGTACTATTTCATTTTAAAGAGTACCCACATTAGAGTATCACTTACAAGTATTTTTGTTAGTAGATAGAAGGGTTTTTTTTTTTTTTGGTTGTTCACTTTATGACTATACACATATGTTTTGTCACTTGGTCATTCATTTGGCCTATATCAGGTTTTAATACCTGTCTTTTTGTTAGTATGAAGCAGTTTTTTCCCCTCCCTTTTTTTTTTTCCCCTCCACAACCCGGTCACTTTTTGTCTCTATACATAGGTATTGACACTTTCCTTCCCCTCTTTTCTTAACTCTCTTCCCTTCCCCCCCCCCCCCTCTTTTCCCTCCCCCCTCCACATCCTGGTCACTTTTTGTCTCTACACATAGGAATTGACACTTTTTTTTTTTTTTTACTTTCATAGCCTATATCAGGTTCTTATACCTGTCTTTTTGTTAGTAGGTAGAAGGGTTTTTTTTTTTTTTTCCCCCCATCTCTCCCCCTTCCTCGCTGCTCTGTTTCTATTCCTGATTACTCCTTGCCCTCTCTCCCGCCCAGCCTTGATTCCCCTAGGCATTGGGAGATTTCATGGCCGGGCCTTTTATATATAGGAGTGTAGAGTATTGTCTCCCTTTTTTTTTTTTTTTTTTTTTTTGTTACTGTTTGGAAATATTGAGAGTGTGTATGTGTCCTATGTACTGTATTGTAAATATGTGATGTGTTGTTAAAAAAACAATAAAAAGATATTAAATAAAAAAAAAAAGAAAGGGTTATCTGGGGGGCGATCAGGGGGTTAAACCTTTATTAGGGGGGGTTAGGGGGCTACACTGGACCTAAAACTAACTTTAGTGACACTTTTACAGTCACAAATGTCACTGATTGCAGTGATCAGTAAATAAATGGTCACTGCAATCAGTGACACTGTGACTGGGGGGTGATCTGGGGGTGTCTGGGGGGGGCGATTTATGTGCCTATGTGTCCTGGTGTCAGTGTAGTGTTTTGTGCACTAACCTGGCATCTTCTCTTGTGCGGCGCTCGGTATATGTGAGCGCCGCAGGAGAGATGACATCACTTCCTCTGCCTGTGTTTACATTACACAGGCAGAGGAAGCTCTCATTCGCCGGGAGCGATCGCGAGGGGGTGGCCCAGAATAGAACGGCCGTCCCCTCATCCCGGATCGCTCCCGAAAAATTAACCACCGCTCACTGTAAAGAAGGGGGGTCCGATCGGACCCCCCCCCCCCAACTATACAAAGGCGATCACGTAGATATACGTGATTCTGCCTGTCGTGCCATTCTGCCGACGTATATTTACAGTGGGCGGTCGTTAAGTGGTTAAAGAAACAGGATTTATTTTTTTTTGATTTTTTTTTTAAAGGGTTACAAACACTTTAGGCCCCTTTCACACAGGGCACATCCCTTTTGATGGACTCCGCTTGCTCAGCGGGGGATCAATCTGTTGATCCCTACTGAGCAGGCGGGTGACAGGTCCATCTCTGCTTACTGTGCTCAGACGGACCTGTCAGAGTCCCGCTCTCCTCTATGGGAGAGCGGACGAAAATGGATCCGCCTGTCCGTTTTCATCTGAACGGCCAGACGAATGGAAAATAGGGTCTCCATCCATCTGGATTTGGCGGGCTGGATCGGATAGCGTCAGACATGTCACAGCTAACATCCGTCGCTCCATAGAGGTGAATGGAGGGTCAGATCAGGTCCACCTGAAAAACGGACAGGAGGACCTGAATCGGACAGCGTGTGTAAAAGGGGCCTTTAACTACTTGGCAATCAGGCTTTTTCTGGCACTTTTTCTTTACAATTTTCAAATCAGTATTTTTTTTTCTAAAAAATTACTTAGAACCCCCAAACATTATACATTATTTTTTTTTTTGCATTTTAAGAAAAAAAATGGCGATCGTTTACCCAAATTTTTTTGTAAAAAGTGAAAGATGAGGTTACGCCGAGTAAACAAATACCCAACATGTCACGCTTTAAAAATGCACACGATCGTGGAATGGCGACAAACTACAGTACGTAAAAATCTCCATAGGCGGCGCTTTAAACGCCTTTACAGGTTACCGGTTTAGCGCGACAGAGGAAGATTTCTTGCTCTCGCTCGAACGTTCGTGGCAATACGTCACATGTATGGTGCGAATACTGTTTACATATGCGTTCGCTTCAGGATCGAGCATGGAAGGATGGGGGTGCTTTAATTTTTTTTAATCACTTTTATACCTACTACAAGGAATATAACCATCCCTTGTAATAGAAATAAGGCTGACAGGTCCTCTTTTTGGAGACATCTGGGGTCAAAAAGACCCAAAATGTCTTTAAAAGCAAAAAAATTAAAAATAAAAGCCTGGACCGGAACTGACGCTATGATGTCACTCCAGTCCTCCAAGGCCATAGAGGCGATCAAAGAGCATCTACTCTTTGATCGCCTATAGAAGCACCTAGCCACACTGTCAGATTTTTTCTCGGGGAAACTGGCAGAATGGTTTCATAAAAAAGATGGGTGCCAGCTGCTAAAAAACGATACCTGGGTTATGGCCGATATCTTCAGCCATAATCCAGGTAAACCACCTGCAAAGTGTATATATGTACTGCGGTTGGTAAGTAGGCAACATACAATTCAAGACACAACCCTCTCCCAGCACCCCTGACACACTCAAATGGCCCCCCTGTTGAGAAAGGCCGGCTTACAGCATTCAATAAAAGTTTCAGCTCTGAGCAGAGTGATACTTCAATCTGGTATTTAAAAACACGCAAACAAATATTGACTTACCGTCAGCCAGAAGTCCGCCATCTTCATTGCTTTCTCGTTAGTATCTCCGCGCTTTCCATAATCAATAATCTGAGAACAATGGAGCAGAGATAACATTTTATATATAAGGTCATTTTTGTTGGAGAATTATTTTTTTATGAAAAAGTAAAATATTTTGCTTTTAAATAGATTAAATTGGCTGTAAATCCTAAACCTATTACAAGGGAGAAAATGTCTCTGTGCAGACATGCTGACTAGAATAACTACAGGCATCCCCCGCACTATATACAGTACAGGCATCCCCCGCACCCCTCACTACATACAGTACAGGCATCCCCCGCACCCCTCACTACATACAGTACAGGCATCCCCCGCACCCCTCACTACATACAGTACAGGCATCCCCTCACTACATACAGTACAGGCATCCCCTCACTACATACAGTACAGGCATCCCCTCACTACATACAGTACAGGCATCCCCTCACTACATACAGTACAGGCATCCCCTCACTACATACAGTACAGGCATCCCCTCACTACATACAGTACAGGCATCCCCTCACTACATACAGTACAGGCATCCCCTGCACCCCTCACTACATACAGTACAGGCATCCCCTGCACCCCTCACTACATACAGTACAGGCATCCCCTGAACCCCTCACTATACACAGTACAGGCATCCCCTGCACCCCTCACTATACACAGTACAGGCATCCCCTGCACCCCTCACTATACACAGTACAGGCATCCCCTGCACCCCTCACTATACAGTACAGGCATCCCCTGCACCCCTCACTATACACAGTACAGGCATCCCCTGCACCCCTCACTATATACAGTACAGGCATCCCCTGCACCCCTCACTATACACAGTACAGGCATCCCCTGCACCCCTCACTATACACAGTACAGGCATCCCCTGCACCCCTCACTATATACAGTACAGGCATCCCCTGCACCCCTCACTATACACAGTACAGGCATCCCCTGCACCCCTCACTATACAGTACAGGCATCCCCTGCACCCCTCACTATATACAGTACATGCATCCCCTGCACCCCTCACTATATACAGTACATGCATCCCCTGCACCCCTCACTATATACAGTACAGGCTAGGGCTGGGCGATTTCCCCCCCCCCAAAAAAAAATCTGATTTTTTTTTATAAAAAACTAGATTTACGATTCGATTTGATTCTTTTTTATTATATTAATTAAAGTGCATCAACAAACAAAATTGCAAAGGCAAACCCTTTCTCTAACTGCAAAGTCAGTGTGCAACAAAGATTGTTAAACATCCAAATTATTAATACTGTATTTGGATTTAGCTAATAAAACAACAAAAAATCCTGAGGTTACTCTTAGTTGAATTGAACTGTGTCCATGCCTCACTGTGCCCGTACCTGATGAAGATTTTCATGGGATACGGATTTTACTGCTACACCGGCGGCCATTCCAGTATTCAAAAGCCGCGCCTCCTCCTCGTCTGTGATAGGCGGAACACTCAATTTCCCAGCATTCAGTGTTTCGCCTATCATGGACATCCGCTCATCCTCATAACACAGGATGAGAGGATGTCCGACTTGTCCGTGATAGGCTGAACACTGCCTGCTGTGAAATTGAGTGTTCCGCCTATCACAGATGACGAGAACTCGGGAGGCGCGGCTTTTGAACACTGCAATGGCCGCCGCCTGTCTGCATGACACGCTGATCAGGTAGGCAGACGGCGGCTTGCGGTTAGTTAGACCCCTTTCACACTGGGGCGGGCAGGAGCGGTGGCGGTATAGCAGCGCGATTTTCAGCGCTGCTATACTGTCGTTCTTACCGCGGTATGCGGTCGCTAGGGGGGTTAATTTAACCCCCGCTAGTGGCCGAAAAAGGGTTAATACCGCCCGCAAACCGCGGCTATTGCCGCGGTTTGCGGGCGGTATTACCGCGCTGTCCCATTGATTTCAATGGGAGACCGCGGTAAAGGAGCGGTGAACACACCGCTCCTTTACCGCTGTAAAGAAGCGGCTAGCAGGACTTTTGGAGCGGTCCTGCTAGCGCACCGCTTCAGTGTGAAAGCCTTCGGGCTTTCACATTGAAGGCACAGGGCAGGATTTTTTCATGCGGTATAACAGCTATTATTAGCGCTAAACCGCATGAAAAACGCCCCAGTGTGAAAGGGGCCTTAGTGTTACATTACATCTACTCGCGGCAGCTGCGGCGAGTAGATGTAATTAGGGTAACGCCACCCAGTGCCATTCCGGATACGCCCCCTGCAGCCCTGCTACGGAAATTCTGAAGGGGAAAAAAAAAAATTGATTTGAACTCAAAACTCGATTCAAGATTAAAATCGATTTTTCCCCAGCCCTAGTACAGGCATCCCCTGCACCCCTCACTACATACAGTACAGGCATCCCCCGCACCCCTCACTACATACAGTACAGGCATCCCCCACACTATATACAGTACAGGCTTACCCCGCACTATATACAGTACAGGCTTACCCCGCACCCCTCACTATATACAGTACAGGCTTACCCCGCACCCCTCACTATATACAGTACAGGCTTACCCCGCACCCCTCACTATATACAGTACAGGCTTACCCCGCACCCCTCACTATATACAGTACAGGCTTACCCCGCGCTATATACAGTACAGGCTTACCCCGCGCTATATACAGTACAGGCTTACCCCGCGCTATATACAGTACAGGCTTACCCCGCACCCCTCACTATATACAGTACAGGCATCCCCTGCACTATACAGAACAGGAATCTCCTGCACCCCTCAGCATATACAGTACAGCAGGGGTAGGCAACCTCGGCCCTTAAGCTGTTTTGAAACTACAAGTCCCATGAGACATTGCAAGACCCTAACAATCACAGGCATGACTCCTAGAGGCAGAGGCATGATGGTATTTGTAGTTTCACCACAGCTGGAGGGCCGAGGTTGCCTACCCCTGCAGTACAGGCATGCCTTGCTCCTGTCTCTCTCACTATATAGTACACCCAGCCTCTGCACTTGTCTCTTTCACTATAGTACAGGCATCCCGGGCACCTGTTTACCTTGCCATGTTTTCTAAGAGGAATATCACCCCTCTAAAACGTACAGGTGAAGTGAAGAGAGATTTGTGTTAATTACCCCTGAACCCAGCACTCTGCATTACTTACTACTAACCCCTGCACTCTTCATTATTATTAACCTCTGAATGCTGCCATACTTACTACTGACCTCGGCGTTACCCGTTCCCTGCCCTCGGCGTCACCCGTTCCCTGCCCTCGGCGTCACCCGTTCCCAGCCCTCGGCGTCACCCGTTCCCAGCCCTCGGCGTCACCCGTTCCCAGCCCTCGGCGTCACCCGTTCCCAGCCCTCGGCGTCACCCGTTCCCAGCCCTCGGCGTCACCCGTTCCCAGCCCTCGGCGTCACCCGTTCCCAGCCCTCGGCGTCACCCGTTCCCTGCCCTCGGCGTCACCCGTTCCCAGCCCTCGGCGTCACCCGTTCCCAGCCCTCGGCGTCACCCGTTCCCAGCCCTCGGCGTCACCCGTTCCCTGCCCTCGGCGTCACCCGTTCCCTGCCCTCGGCGTCACCCGTTCCCAGCCCTCGGCGTCACCCGTTCCCAGCCCTCGGCCTCACCCGTTCCCAGCCCTCACCCGTTCCCAGCCCTCACCCGTTCCCAGCCCTCGGCGTCACCCGTTCCCAGACCCGGCGTTACCCGTTCCCAGCCCTCTGCATTACCCGTTCCCAGACCCGGCGTTACCCATTTCTGACCGCTGCACTCTGTGGTAATTACTCCTGATCCCTTTGTGTTCAGAGGTCAGTAGTAGCTCTACCTTACAATGGAGTCACATACTCCCGAACATAATGTGTCCCCTTCTGACAACCATAACTCTCTCACTGTCATAGGTAGAATGTACCTATGACAACACACCCTTCCCCCCCTTCCCCCCACATATGATCAGAGAGCCCGGGGATGTCACCTTGTTAGCATAGAAGGTCAGCTCATCGGCCCGGGCCCAGGTGGTCTCTATTCTCTCATGTCTGACCAAAGCAGTGAGGAGATTCCGCAGCATATCTAGCCGGGATCGGGGCCCCAGTCCCATCCGCCGGGCCACCCTGCCATGAGACACCAGAAGTCCTGGGAACAACCGCATGACAGCAGCCAGACACAGGTCAAATCCCCCGGGTCCCGCACTTCCGGTCTTCTACAATTCACTCCCGGGTCGTGAGAAGTACTTCCGGCTTGCGTATGCGCTTCACACACTTCCTTGTTCCGTACAAAAGAAGACAAGTACGTTTCTAAATGCTCATCTTTCTGTAGTACAGGAATTTCCGATCACGGAGCGATCATACTTCCCATCTCCTCTCATCAGGGACCTCATTATCTTATCTCCGCCCATCACTGTGCTTATTATCATATCTCCTCCCATTATGGTTCTAATTATCCTATCTCCTCCCATTATGGTTCTCATCCTATCTCCTCCCATTATGGTTCTCATCCTATCTCCTCTCATGGTTCTAATTATCATATCTCCTCCCATTATGGTTCTCATCCTATCTCCTCCCATTATGGTTTTCATAATTCTATCTCCTCCCATTATGCTTCTAATTATCCTATCTCCTCCCATTATGGTTCTAATTATCCTATCTCCTCACATTATGGTTCTCATCCTATCTCCTCCCATTATGGTTCTAATTATCCTATCTCCTCACATTATGGTTCTCATCCTATCTCCTCCCATTATGGTTCTAATTATCCTATCTCCTCCCATTATGGTTCTAATTATCCTATCTCCTCACATTATGGTTCTAATTATCCTATCTCCTCACATTATGGTTCTAATTATCCTATCTCCTCACATTATGGTTCTCATCCTATCTCCTCCCATTATGGTTCTAATTATCCTATCTCCTCCCATTATGGTTCTAATTATCCTATCTCCTCCCATTATGGTTCTCATCCTATCCCCTCCCATTATGGTTCTAATTATCCTATCTCCTCACATTATGGTTCTCATCCTATCTCCTCCCATTATGGTTCTAATTATCCTATCTCCTCACATTATGGTTCTCATCCTATCTCCTCCCATTATGGTTCTAATTATCCTATCTCCTCCCATTATGGTTCTAATTATCCTATCTCCTCACATTATGGTTCTCATCCTATCTCCTCCCATTATGGTTCTAATTATCCTATCTCCTCCCATTATGGTTCTAATTATCCTATCTCCTCACATTATGGTTCTAATTATCCTATCTCCTCACATTATGGTTCTAATTATCCTATCTCCTCACATTATGGTTCTCATCCTATCTCCTCCCATTATGGTTCTAATTATCCTATCTCCTCCCATTATGGTTCTAATTATCCTATCTCCTCCCATTATGGTTCTCATCCTATCTCCTCCCATTATGGTTCTAATTATCCTATCTCCTCACATTATGGTTCTCATCCTATCTCCTCCCATTATGGTTCTAATTATCCTATCTCCTCACATTATGGTTCTCATCCTATCTCCTCCCATTATGGTTCTAATTATCCTATCTCCTCCCATTATGGTTCTAATTATCCTATCTCCTCACATTATGGTTCTCATCCTATCTCCTCCCATTATGGTTCTAATTATCCTATCTCCTCCCATTATGGTTCTAATTATCCTATCTCCTCCCATTATGGTTCTCATCCTATTTCCTCCCATTATGGTTCTCATTATCCTATCTCCTCCCATTATGGTTCTCATCCTATCTCCTCCCATTATGGTTCTCATCCTATTTCCTCCCATTATGGTTCTCATTATCCTATCTCCTCCCATTATGGTTCTAATTATCCTATCTCCTCCCATTATGGTTCTCATCCTATCCCCTCCCATTATGGTTCTCATTGTTCTATCTCCTCCCATTATGGTTCTCATCCTATCCCCTCCCATTATGGTTCTTATCCTATCTCCTCCCATTATGGTTCTCATTATCCTATCTCCTCCCATTATGCTTCTCGTTATCCTATCTTCTCCCATTATGGTTCTCATCATATCTCCTCCCATTATGCTTCTCAGTATCTTATCTCCTCTCATAACAATTCTCAATATAGTTTTACCTTCCTATTTTACCTCTTCTCTTCACAGTGCTCATTATCGTGTCTCCTTCATTATTTTACCTCCTCTTATCACGGTTGCATTATCATATCTTCTCTCACCATGGTGCTCCTTATCATATCTCCTTCATCTTCTCCCGTCTCTGTTTGCATTATTATATCGCCTTCTTTCATGGTTTCATTATCTTTTCTCTTTCTACCATCTTATCCCCTCCTATCACAGTTCTCATTATCTTATCCCCTCCTATCACGGTTTCAATTATCTTATCTCCTCTTATCACAGTTTCCATTATCTTATCTCCTCCTATCACAGTTCTCATTATCTTATCCCCTCCTATCACATTTTCCATTATCCTATCCCCTCCTATCAGAGTTCTCATTATCTTATCTTCTCCTATCACGGTTCTCATTATTTTCTCTCCTCCTATCACAGTTTCCATTATCTTATCTCCTCCTATCATAGCTCTCATTATCTTATCTTCTCTCATCACGGTTATCATTATCTTATCCCCTCCTATCAGTTCTCATTTTATCTCCTCAAATCACAGTTCTTATTATCGTATCTCCTCCTATCATGGTTCTCATTATTTTATCTTCTCCTATCACGGTTCTCATTATCTTATCCCCTCCTATCACGGTTCTCATTATCTTATCTTCTCTTATCATGGTTATCATTATCTTATCCCCTCCTATCAGTTCTCATTTTATCTTCTCCAATCACAGTTCTTATTATCTTATCTCCTCCTATCACTGTTCCAATTATCTTATCTTCTCCTATCACAGTTTCCATTATTTTATCTCCTCCTATCACGGTTCTCATTATCTTATCCCCTCCTATCACACTCTCCATTATCTTATCTCCTCCTATCACAGTTCTCATTATCTTATCCCCTCCTCCTATCACGGTTCTCATTATCTTATCTTCTCCTATCACGGTTCTCATTATCTTAGCTTCTTCTATCACGGTTCTCATTATCCAATCTCCTCCTATCACGGCTCCAATTATCTTATCTCCTCCTATCACGGTTCTCATTATCTTATCCCCTCCTATCACATTTTCCATTATCTTATCCCCTCCTATCACAGTTCTCAATTTATCTCTTCCAATCACAGTTCTTATTATCTTATCTCCTCCTATCACAGTTTTCATAATCTTATCTCCTCCTATCACAGCTTTCATTATCTTATCTCCTCCTATCACAGTTCTCATTATCTTATCTCCTTCAATCACAGTTACCCATTATTTTATCTCCTCCTATCACAGTTCTTATTATCTTATCTCCTCCTATCACAATTCTCATTTTCTTATCTCCTCCTATCACGGTTCCAATTATCTTATCTTCTCCTATCTTCTCCTATCACAGTTCTCATTATCCTATCTCCTCCTATCACAGTTCTCATTATCTTATGTACTCCTATCACAGTTCTCATTATCTTATCTCCTCGTATCACAGTTCTCATTATCTTATCTCCTCCTATCACAGTTCTCATTATCTTATCTCCTCCTATCACAGTTCTCATTATCTTATCCCCTCCTGTCACAGTTCTCATTATCTTACCTCCTCTTATCACAGTTCTCATTATCTTATCTCCTCCTATCACAGTTCTCATTATCTTATCTCCTCCTATCACAGTTCTCATTATCTTATCCCCTTTTATCACAATTCTCATTATCTTATCACCTCCTATCACAATTCTTATTATCTTATCTCCTCCTATCACAGTTCTCATGATCTTATCTCCTCCTATCACAGTTCTCATTATCTTATCTCCTCCTATCACAGTTCTCATTATCTTATCATCTTATCTCCTCCTATCACAATTCTCAATATCTTATCTCCTCCTATCACAGTTCCCCATTATCTTATCTATTCCTATCACAGTTCCCATTATCTTATCTCCTCCTATCACGGTTCTCATTATCTTATCCCCTCCCATCACGGTTCTCATTATCTTATCTTTTCTTATCACGGTTATCATTATCTTATCCGCTCCTATCAGTTCTCATTTTATCTCCTCAAATCACAGTTCTTATTATCTTATCTCCTCCTATCACGTTCCAATTATCGTATCTTCTCCTATCACAGTTTTCATTATCTTATCTCCTCCTATCACGATTCTCATTATCTTATCCCCTCCTATCACAGTTTCCATTATCTTATCTCCTCCTATCACGGTTCTCATTATCTTATCCCCTCCTATCACAGTTTCCATTATCCTATCTCCTCCTATCACAGTTCTCATTATCTTATCCCCTCCTCCTATCATGGTTCTCATTATCTTATCTTCTCCTATCACAGTTCTCATTATCTCAGCTTCTTCTATCACGGTTCTCATTATCCTATCTCTTCCTATCACGGCTCCAATTATCTTATCTTCTCCTATCACGGTTCTCATTATCTTATCCCCTCCTATCACAGTTCTCATTATCTTATCTCCTCCTATCACAATTCTCCACATCTTATCTCCTCCTATAATAGTTCTGCATTATCTTATCTCCTCCTATCACAGTTCCCATTATCTTATCTCCTCCTATCACAACTCTCACTATCTTATCTCCTCCTATCACAGTTCCCCATTATTCTATCTCCTCCTATCACGTTTTTCATTATCTTATCTCCTCTTATCACGTTTTTCATTATCTTACCTCCTCCCATCATGGTGCTCATTATCTTATCTACTCCCATAACTGTGTTCATTATCTCCTCCCATTACTATGCTCATTATCTTGTTATCTCCTCCTATCACAGTAAAAAGAAATTGCCACTGTCCCCAACTGGCCTTTGCAGCAAGGAGGATATGGAAGGGTAATGCATATCAAACAAAACCAAAGAAAAATACCAGCTCAACTTACTGCCTGCAACCAACTAAATTATCCTGTCTAACAGTTTGCGGGAAAAGCAGGGGTTACTTTGCACACATTTGCAAATACATGCCTAAGCTGCAGAGCCGTTTCACAGCACCCCAGTAGTCCTAACTCTAAATTTTGAGAGCCTCCATAGTAGAAGCACATGCTTTAAAATGTATTATGCATGTATTTGCAAATATGTGCAAACTAAACCCCTGTTTTTAATGCATACTGTTAGACAGGATCATTTGGATGGTTGCAGGCTGGTCGGTAAGTTGAGCTGGGAATTCTCTTTGGTTTTGCTTGACATGCGTCACCCTTCCATGTGCTCCATGCTGCAAAGGTCAGTTATAGGTGCGGCAGTGGCCATTTTTTGTACTGTTGGAATACTGATGAGGGGACGCACTGGACAACTTTGCTGCCATTGTGCTATATGCTGGGTGTCTAATGCTCCCCTGTACCTTTAAGGAGGGGTGGACTCCCTCCAGTCTCACTTGCCCTCTGCCTATCCATTATAATTGCATGTGCTTCCTCCTATCACAGTTCTAAATACTTTATCTCCTCCCATGGCGGTTCTTGATATACTTTCACTTCCCTTCACTGTTTTATTATCTTATCTTCTGCCATTTCTGTGCTCATTATCATACTTTCTCCTATCACGTGCTCATTATCCTTTTTCCTTCATTATCTGATCTACTCCCATTATGATAATCATTTTCATATCTTCTCCTATAACAGTGCTCACCATATCTCCTCCCATCACAGTGCTCATTATCTTATCTCCTCCGATGATGGTTCTTGATATACTTCCACCTGCCATCACTGTTTCATTATCTTATTCCTCCCATCATGGTGCTCATTATATAATCTCCCCCTTCCCAGTTCTCATTACACTATCTCTCCATCTCGGTTCTTATTATATCATCTCTTCCTATCTCAGTTCCTAATTATATTGTTTCCTTCCATCACAGTTCTCATTACGCCATCTTTTCCCATTACAGTTCTCATTATCTTGTCTCCTCCCATCATTGTGCTCATTATCTTATCTCTTCCCATCATTGTGCTCACTATCTTATCTTCTCCCATCATGATGATCATTATCTTCTCTCTACCCATCATTGTGCTCAACATTGCTCCTTCCATCATGGTGCTCATTATCTTATCTCTTCCCATCATTGTGCTCAACATTCCTTCTCCCATCATGGTGATCATTATCTTATCGCTACCCATCATTGTGCTCAACGTTGCTTCTTCCATCATGGTGCTCATTATCTTATCTCTTCCCATCATTGTGCTCACTATCTTATCTTCTCCCATCATGGTGATCATTATCTTATCTCTACCCATCATTGTGCTCAACATTCCTTCTCCCATCATGGTGATCATTATCTTATCTCTACCCATCATTGTGCTCAACGTTGCTTCTTCCATCATGGTGCTCATTATCTTATCTCTTCCCATCATTGTGCTCAACGTTGCTTCTTCCATCATGGTGCTCATTATCTTATCTCTTTCCATCATTGTGCTCACTATCTTATCTTCTCCCATCATGGTGATCATTATCTTATCTCTACCCATCATTGTGCTCAACATTCCTTCTCCCATCATAGTGCTCATTATCTTATCTCTTCCCATCATTGTGCTCAACATTCCTTCTCCCATCATGGTGCTCATTATCTTATCTCTTCCCATCATTGTGCTCAACTTTGCTTCTTCCATCATGGTGCTCATTATCTTATCTCTTCCCATCATTGTGCTCACTATCTTATCTTCTTCCATCATGGTGCTCACTATCTTATCTCTTCCCGTCATTGTGCTCAACATTCCTTCTCCCATCATGGTGATCATTATCTTATCTCCACCCATCATTGTGCTCAACGTTGCTTCTTCCATCATGGTGCTCATTATCTTATCTCTACCTATCATTGTGCTCAACATTCCTTCTCCCATCATGGTGATCATTATCTTATCTCTACTCATCATTGTGCTCAACGTTTCTTCTTCCATCATGGTGCTCATTATCTTATCTCTTCCCATCATTGTGCTCAACATTGCTTCTTCCATCATGGTGCTCATTATCTTATCTCTTCCCATCATTGTGCTCACTATCTTATCTTCTTCCATCATGGTGCTCATTATCTTATCTCTTCCCGTCATTGTGCTCAACATTCCTTCTCCCATCATGGTGACCATTATCTTATCTCCACCCATCATTGTGCTCAACGTTGCTTCTTCCATCATGGTGCTCATTATCTTATCTCTTCCCATCATTGTGCTCAACATTACTTCTTCCATCATGGTGCTCATTATCTTATCTCTTGCCATCATTGTGCTCACTATCTTATCTTCTCCCATCATGGTGATCATTATCTTATCTTTACCCATCATTGTGCTCAACATTCCTTCTCCCATCATGGTGATCATTATCTTATCTCTACCCATCATTGTGCTCAACGTTGCTTCTTCCATCATGGTGCTCATTATCTTATATCTTCCCATCATTGTGCTCAACATTGCTTCTTTCATCATGGTGCTCATTATCTTATCTCTTCCCATCATTGTGCTCACTATCTTATCTTCTTTCATCATGGTGCTCATTATCTTATCTCTTCCCGTCATTGTGCTCACTATCTTATCTTCTTTCATCATGGTGCTCGTTATCTTATCTCTTCCTGTCATTGTGCTCAACATTCCTTCTCCCATCATGGTGATCATTATCTTATCTCTATCCATCATTGTGCTCAACGTTGCTTCTTCCATCATGGTGCTCATTATCTTATCTCTTCCCATCATTGTGCTCAACATTACTTCTTCCATCATGGTGCTCATTATCTTTATCTCTTCCCATCATTGTGCTCACTATCTTATCTTCTCCCATCATGGTGATCATTATCTTATCTCTACCCATCATTGTGCTCAACATTTCTTCTCCCATCATGGTGATCATTATCTTATCTCTACCCATCATTGTGCTCAACGTTGCTTCTTCCATCATGGTGCTCATTATCTTATCTCTTCCCATCATTGTGCTCAACATTACTTCTCCCATCATGATGCTCACTATCTTATCTCTTCCCATCATTGTGCTCACTATCTTATCTTCTTCCATCATGGTGCTCATTATCTTATCTCTTCCCGTCATTGTGCTCAACATTCCTTCTCCCATCATGGTGATCATTATCTTATCTTTACCCATCATTGTGCTCAACGTTGCTTCTTCCATCATGGTGCTCATTATCTTATCTCTTCCCATCATTGTGCTCAACATACCTTCTCCCATCATGGTGATCATTATCTTATCTCATCCACTCATTGTGCTCAACATACCTTCTCTCATCATGGTGCACATTATCTTATCTCTTCCACTCATTGTGCTCAACATACCTTCTCCCATCATGGTGCACATTATCTTATCTCCTCCTGTTAAGGTTCTCTTTGTCCTGTCTCCTCCCATCATGGTGCTCTTTGTCTTCTCTTCTCCCATATCAGGTCTCATTACCATATCTCCTCTCAGTTTGTGTGTAGTGAGAGGAAAAATAATGACACAGGGGGGAACATTGTTTGATAAATGATTTTATTTGGCAGAATAGAAGCAAATTTATTACCTATCTGGAGCTGCCAGCAAAATCATATCACCATCTGGACAAAGTTAAAGCGTATGTTACCCAAACACCTCATATTCCTGATATGTGCCTGCTGTACCATGTACTTGTATGAGAAAGCATCCTGTTCTCTTGGTATTGCTTCCTTAGTATGAAATCCCTGATGTTCCTGCCAGTCCCTCTGCTTTCCTATTAAAAACTGACCACACTAAGCATGGGAGCACAGCGTGGTCAGCTCTCTAGCTGTGCTGGGAACAGTGTACTCTCCTCCAATGATCAGACTTGTCCTGATAAGCCCCCACTGCACAGCCATTCACTGGGAAGCTCAGGGTGCTGCTGCTTCTCCTACCCCAGCTTTTATGCAGCTGAGAACAGAGGGAATGTGATCAGCTATAAAAAAAGGTATTTATAATGTTTTTTTATATCCATATAAAAATGTTTTGCCATTCATTTCTATTTAAAAACTGAATGGGTTGTTCTACAAGGTGATCGTTTACAATCACTTTAACATACACTTTGAGAGGACAGTGTTTCTTTTCTCCATCAACCACAGTCCCGGTGTCAGACTTCAATTTCACTCCATTTCCACTGATGTCACAAATAAACTCTCTTACATGTTCAGATCCAGTCTTTATACCTTATTCATTTTAGCAGTAAAAGATCAAAACACATTTCCTGTGTGACCTGGGCATCACACATACCAGTTTCGCTCTTTAACTTACAGGAATTTCAGCACCACCATTTTTTTGGCATGTATCCCCTAAAACCCCAACCCTCATGTGTCCCAAGCCTTCCCGCTTCTGGGGACCTACTGATCAAGCCTCAAATAAATTGACATGGTAAAAGGGGCAAAATCACCATTGGCAACATCTGTTTTGAGGCCAGCACCTGAACTACCGGCTTTCAATGGGTAATTGTCCTTTCCATCACTGGAGATTTGGCTCCCACAGTAGATGCCCAATGCGAATCTAAGGTAAAAAAAAATCTGATCCTGTGGTGTGATGCGCAAAAGCAAGACACCAAAGTGAACCAAAAAAGTGTATATGAACATATAAAAAAGTGCACTTAAAGTGGTTCTAAAGGCAGAAGATTTTTTATCTTCATGCATTCTAAGCATGAAGATAAAAAACCTTCTGTGTGCAGCAGCCTCTCTTAATACTTACCTGAGCCTCATCTCAATCCAGTGATCTTGCATGAGAGACTCGTCTGCCTGGGACTCTCTCTCTCCCCACTGTCTGAGACACACCGAGCGCCATTGGCGCCCGCTGCTGTCAATCAGTCAGTGAGCCAATGAGGAGAGAGAGGGGTGGGGGCCAAGCCTGTCTGTCTCGGGTGCTTGCTATGGAGGCGAGGGACCCAGGAAGAGGAGGATCTGGGCTGCTCTGTGCATAACTTCTGCACAGAACAGGTAAGTATAACATGTTTGTCACTTAAAAAAAAAAAAAAAAAAACAAGACTATAGCATCACTTTAAAGTGGTTGTAAACCCTTACAACATATACCCAGTGAAGTGATTGTCCTCATGTGATACACAGAGATGAAAAAAAATCATCCTCCTACATAAGTTGTACCTGTTTAACTACAGCTTACTCTCCTTTACAGCCTTTCAAAGTCCAGAATGTATAGAGTTTTTATCCGAGCTGTCAGAAAAAAGTGGGGCAGAGAGCTATAGTTACTCTTTGCAGAGCTCAATGAGAAGAACTCTGAGAGCTGATTGGAGGGAAGGGACACACCCCCTTCACACAGGAACAGAGCTGAGGCTGTCAATCACCAGTTTCTCCCCCCCCTGTCACCTTTTTTCTCTTGGTGTCAGGAAAACTTGTCAAAAGTGATTAATGCTGACAGCAGAAGAATGAAGCAGCAGACAGAAATGACACTTGGTGTTCTTAATTGAGCCAAGTACACACTACAGAAGGATATGCTTTGTTCATATTTCATGTCTTAGGTTTACAACCACTTTAAAGTGTGTCAAACGAAGAGGAAGATTCTTCCCTGACCTTTCCCCCAGGGCACAAGGCACACTTAGGTCCATCTAGCCAAAAGGCCCGGCGGACCCCCCTTCGTCATGATCAGGCGAAGTTGACCAAGAGGGATACTAGGTGAGGGGCTCTACAGAAGAGAGACCCCCCCAAGGCAGGGGAGGAAGGAATATAAGGGCCACACACCCTCCCCCTAGACTACAGGGTAGGCCCAAAGACCCACACCCTACAATACAAGTAAAAAAAAATACATATATTAGTGCAGAGTGACATAGACATGAATAAAAATGAATAAAAGAAAATGAAAAAGGTGCCAGTGTAGGGAGCCTGTTAACAAACTTTGCCTATTCCTCATCATTGGGGAGGAAGGCATGAGTGCCGGGACTGTAGGCAATATTGGTAAAACATGGTGGAGCCAATTGTGACTTACAGAGCGAAAGTTGTTATGTACAATGCCCGGTCACACAGGGAATGTGTTCAGACACTAACTGCCGAAAGGAATAAGGTAAGAGGACTAGGCTTGAACTTGTAGGAGAGACCTTGTCTTTTATTCAGTGGAAACGGATTGTGATTGAAGTCTGATTCTGGGAGTGCGGTTGAGGGAGAAAAGGAGTGCTGCCATCTTTAATGTGAATGCAATAATGAGGGGGGTGGGAAGGATCTGTGTGGACTTGATGGTGGTAATGAGGGAGTGGTGCAGATCTGGTGATCAGGAGAGGGAGGATCCATATAGCAGCAATGGCAGAAATGAGGGGGTGAGGAGGATATGATGGTTATAGTTAGGGTTGTCCCGATACCACTTTTTTAAGACCGAGTACAAGTACCGATACTTTTTTCCAAGTACTCGCCGATACCGATTACCGATACTTTTTTTTCAATGTCATGTGACAGTTTGAAAGATGGGGACTGATAGGTGGCACTGACAGGTGGCTGGCACTGATAGGCGGCACTTATGGGCACTGACTGGTGACTGGCACTGATGGGCACTAATAGGTGGATGGCACTGATAGATGGCACTAATAGGTGGCACTTATGGGCACTGATAGATGGCAATGGTAGATGGGATTGATAGGTGGCACTTATGGGCACTGGTAGCACTAATAGGTGGCACTTGTGAGCACTGATAGGTGGCACTGATTGCACTGATAGGTGGCACTTGTGTGCACTGATTGCACCGATAGGTGGCACTTGTGGGCACTGATAGATGGCACTTGTGGGCACTGTGGGCCCTGATAGGTGGCACTGATAGATGACACTTGTGGGCACTGATAGATGGCACTGATAGGTGGCACTTATAGCACTGAAAGGTGGCACTTATAGCACTGAAAGGTGGCACTTGTGGGCACTGATAGATGGCACTGATTGCACTGATAGGTGGCACTTGTGGGCACTGATAGATGGCACTGATTGCACCATTAGTGCAATCAGTGCCATCTATCAGTGCCCAAAAGTACCACCTTTCAGTGCAATCAGTGCCACCTATCAGTACCCATAAGTGCCACCTATCAGTACAATTAGTGCCATCTACCAGTGCCACCTGATAGGTGGCACTGGTAAATGGCACTGATTGCACTGATAGGTAGCACTTGTGGGCACTGATAGGTGGCTGGCACTGAAATGCTGCAAAAAATTACACAGGATTTATTAAAAAAAAAACTGCTGCAACGTCCATCTTGGTACACTCTGCACTCGGCTGCAGTAAGCAGCAGCAGACATCTTGTTACACCCAGCCCATATAGCTTGGGCTGGGTGTAACAAGATGTCTGCTGCTGCTTACTGCAGCCGAGTGCAGGGTGTACCAAGATGGACGTTCAGCCGCTGACGGTGACCGAATGTGACAGCACCGGTCACCGATCCTGAGGCGACTACGCCCTGCACCCCTGCCAGCTTACCACGTTCAACTTCAGGTGAGGGACTCGCTCTCCGCCCGCCGACTTGGTCCACTGACTGTGCCCGCCCTCCCCAGCCAGACTCCGCCCACCCCAGCCAGACTCCGCCCGCATTTCCTTCAAAGACTCTGCCCGCCCCATCTCCAGCCAAACTCCGCCTGCACTCTCCGTCCACAGGCTCTGTCCGCCCTCTCCAGCCAGACTCCGCCCGCACTCCCCAGCCACTGACTCCTCCCGCCCTCTCCGGCCACTCTACACTGAAAGAAGAAAAAAAGTATCGGGCGAAGCATCGGGAGCATTTGCGCGAGTACAAGTACTCACGCAAATGCTCGGTATCGGTCCCGATACCGATACTAGTATCGGTATCGGGACAACCCTAGTTATAGTTGTTATGGTGGTAATGAGGAGTGGGGGATATCTGTGTTTCAGCAATGGCAGTGAGTAGGGCAGATCCATGCAGCGAGAATGGCGGTAAATATTGTGATTACACAGGATTTATATAGTGCCAACAGTCTGCGCATCACTTTACATTATAACGGTGATAACAGACGAAGCTTGAAAGCTCAGAATCAAGTCACTCATCTCTCCTCTAAGTCTGCACAAGGCTGAAAGCCTCCACATGAGTAGAACCAGAAACAACTTTGGAACTTCCCTCAGTTACATGGCTTGGCTCTTCCCGTCCTTTTGCCAATCCGAAACCTCTCAGCATCTTCCAGAAGCTGTTTCTAAATTTGCTGCCAACAAAGAAATATAAGATTGGGTTCAAGCAGGCGTGAAGATATGCCACACTTTCCAGTACTATCAGTACTTCATATAACTCGGCGTCTTCCTTTATTATAAAGATCAGAAAAGTCACATTAAAGGGCAGCTGGGTGACCATGAAAACCACCACCAGCGCCAGGATGATTCGAATGGATTTTTTCTTCTGTAAACTCTTAGAACGAATCAAAGTGTTCAGAATAAAACTGTAACAGATCACCATGGTCGATGATGGCAGGAAAAAGCCGACAACCAGCTGGAATGAATAGACGGTTATCCTCAGCTTATTCATACCATCATAGCCTTCAATGCAGAAGTCATTATCATCCTTTGAGAATTTAAACTGCGGCACAGCTAGGAGCAAAGCGGTCGCCCAGATGAAGGCACACATCACGGCGCCCCACTTGTGTTTGCGTTGTTGGTATTTCTGCGCTTTCACCCCTTTAACAATAGAGACAAAGCGGTCAAAGGTAATAGCGGTGAGGGTGAGCATTGATGTGAACAGGTTCACCCTGTACATCCCAAAAACCACTTTACACATCATGTCTCCGAAGATCCATTTGTTGTATTGCAGCTGATAGAAGAGAAATGGAAACGAACAAAGAAACAAAATGTCGGCCACAGCCAGATTAAGGAAAAATGCCTCTGTTAGCGTCTTTTTCTTTTCATAGAAGACAAACACGACAATGACCAGCACGTTGCCCAGCAGGCCAGCCACACAGGTGATAATGTACATGATCGGGAGGTAGACGTCATAGATAGGGTGAAGCACAGGGTCACTGTTGTAATGATCGGAGACGCTGTAATGAGTTGTTGTCGATGTAGTGACGTTTTGGGACGCCATCTAAAAATTAACAGAAAATACAAGTGTTAGAGCTACAGACAGAAATTTGAAAGATAGCAGAGCAACTCTTGTTATTTACGTAGATCTTTAAAGTACCACTGTTAGAAAAATGTTGCTATTTTATTTAGTCATGTAGGAAAAATGATCAGCACTCCGGTTGTTGCTCTTTAAAAAAAACTTTGTTTTTATTGACAAGCCACAGTGAACAAACGCAGATGAAAACAGTTGACGCGTTTCAGCCTATAAGGCTTTAGTCATAACCCCTGTTAGGCTGAAACACGTCAACTGTTTTCATCTGCATTTGTTCACAGTGGCTTGTCAATAAAAACAAAGATTTTTTAAAGAGCAGCAGCCAGATTACGGATTATTTTTCCTACATTACTTTACTCAGCCAGCGACTGTGAATCGAGCACCCGGGAGCTCTGCTATCTATGTGTTGTATGGGTAGTAGCATTGACTTTTCTGTTTATATTTTAGTCAACTAAAATAAAAAATATAATAAAAAGCTTACAGCCTCAGAACCCTAACTACCATTGACCCTATAAAGCTATTAGCTCAATAAGAAAAATATTCTCCCTAATCCTTTAACTTTAAGTCAGGGGTCTATACATTTTTCAGTAGGGTTATTTTTTTGACAAATATTTTCAGTCCACATTTTTTTTAAATGAATGTTAATAAGTTACCCCTTACTTCCAGGAGTGCCCAGTTAAGTCCCCCTTTACATCCAGGAGTGCCCACCAGAGTACCCCTCCTTACATCCACGAGAGTCCAACTGTACATACATGAGTGCCCACCACAGTCCCCTCCTACATCCACAAGTGCCCACCACAGTCCCCCCCTACATCCACATGTAGCGCCCTCCTCACTCCCCTCTTCGTCTTCAGCTCGTCTGTCTCTTGTCTAGGGGTACCTTAGAGGGGAAGGGAGCGGGGACACCACGCCTGGCCTTCACCACAGGTGTCAGTGTGATACAAGCAAAGTTATTTTTCCTTCGGGTCAGTGCTGTGCACCTGGAGCCTCCACCGAGAGCTACCTTGAACAATGTCTGTCAGGAAATGAGCCCCACACCATTAAAGTCCAACACTCCTTTATTCTTCTCGAATGAACACAATCAGTTGAACTCCCTTGTAGAAACAGAACAGAAAAGGAGGTGTGGATGCGAGTAGGCCCAGACACAATGTGTTCTCCACTTTCCTCCCTAAAAGTGGGTTGCGGTCTCTGAACGAGGGGGGAATTTCCTTCCAGGCGGTCTCCGATGAGAGGCTCACCCGTCACTGGCAATATGCTGCACCAGGTCTTCAAGTGAGGAGCTCCCCCCGGTCCATTACGCCTTCTGGATTCGGGTTCCCAACCCCTGGGTTCCCTAGGATCTCCTTCCCTCGCGGAACTCAGTGTTGGGCACTGAGCTCCAGGCCTCCATCCAAGTACCTCACCCCAGGCTAAAGGTGCCTGGGATGGAGCACGACCTCTGGTTGTCCTCTAGGCCTAGGCCGCCTAGAGGACCGACACGAACCACCGCCCACAGGCTGAAGGTGCCTGGGACTCGACCCCGTGACAAAGATGGCCGGCCCCTTTATACCCTCTCCCAGCAAGCACGGCGGGTTCCCCGCCCCACCATAACGCTGCCGAGGGAGGACAAAAAGGAGGCACGGCACACAGCAATGATTCAACCCCAGCCCAGGGCGACAGCGCCACCTGCTGGGCTGCAGGGAATTACACATCACTGATGTCTCTGCCAAGTTCAAATTACACCCGGGAAAGTACATACCCGCTACACTCTCCCCCTGATGGTTTGACACTGGTCCCCAGTGTCTGGAGTAAATCATGCCCTCAACGGCTGACATAATCCAATCCAGAAACCGACTAACAATTGTACAAAAATAAAACTTTAGAAAACTACTCAACTGAAACATTGTGTCTGAACCCTGTAATAAAAAAGGAAGAAGGAAGAGAAAAAAAAACAACAGCATTAAACCATAACTTTGAATCACATATTCACATTTTACTTTTCCCACCCATCCTGACTAAGACCCACCCCATACTCAGTGGTCTTGATGGGATGCTCTCCTGCAGAGGGAAAAGAAAAAGGATTAGCACACATAACCCTGACACATGTATTCGTGTGAGAGAAAAGAAACTTCTCCTGGAAGAAATCCCTTTTCTCCAAAGAGTGAGTGCGTGAAAAGTGTTTAACGTTGCGCAACACTGCCACCTGGTGACAGCACCGCGGTAACTGCACTCGTGGAACTTTTCCTCTTCTCTTTGACCCTATCTACCCCAGAGTCCATGATCTCTTGCAGAAAAAGTGAAGAACAACAGGAACAGTCCTTCATTCCTCTGAACACAAAAGCAACGGGCCCCAGAAAGTTCAGCAGCATAACAAGAACGGAGTCTTTTCTCTCCTACAGGTAAAAGCGGGGATGTGGCAGAACAAGTGGCTTCAAGTGTTGATCCATGGTCTCCAGATGATACTCCACATCTTCTCCTCCCTTGCGCCGGATCAACACTTTGTCTGCATGGATGTGCCGTCCCAACATCCACTCTGCCTTGCAGCCTTTAAAACGTTGAGAGGCCTTTGGAGAGCATGCCAGGTACCTGCGGGCGTGTGGAACCTGAAGGTGGGTCCACACAAAGTCATTGTACCAGCGCTCCCGGCACACTTCCACCTCATAGAGCAACTCCTTGGACAAGTACGGATACTCCCATCCATACTCTGCAGCAACCTTCTGGCCAAATAGGCATTGTAGTCTCGCCAAAGGAGGCATGGTAGCTTTGTCCCCTTCACCAGGTAAAACTATTGAGTCCGGGTGGCGAGGGACCTTGACCACATCTGGTCTGGGCATTGGTGCCCGCAGTAACAGTCTCTTTTCTCCGGTCTTTGGTACAGATGGTACCGGGGATGTAGAGGCAGGCTGGGGACGGGACCCCTCTTCAGGCACTGGTGCCTCCACCCGGGGTGTACTTTCCCCTGTAGACATGGGTGGATCCCTGGTCCTCCGGGATGAAGCGAGAGGTAATTTGTCCCAGCCCTTTTCTGCAAACAGTTCATCTATAGCAACGTCGTCTCCCATGTCCGAGAACGACTCCAGGTCAGAGGTGTCACACTCCTCCGCGGGCAGGTAGCCTGTAGTGGAGACTGAGTTTTCACCTCTTCCCACACACCAAATCTCTCCGCCTGGCTTACCTTGGCCTTTACTTGAAGCGGGACGTCCAGAACTCTTGTCGACGGATCCATCCGGGCCGGGCGTAAGCCGGCGAGACGGTCCACCACAACCGCTGGTCAGGGCTACCATGCCGGTCTTTCTCTTCGGTGGTGGACGCTGCGAGACAGTGGTGACCGAGTCAGCATCCTCGGATTTCTCCCGTTGAATTTTCACGACCTCCTCCGCGGTCGCTGCAGTGTGCGCAGGGATGGCTGTCAAAGCAGTGATTCCTCCTCTCTGAGTGGTGTTGCCCGCAGCATGGCCGGGGTAGATGGTTCTCGGCTTCTCAACCGCCGGATCCACTTCGAACAGAAACTCCCCACAGGCCTCACATCGCCCGAATGGCTTCAGTTGGCACACCAGTCCCGAACAGCCGGGACAAATCACACCCAGGGCCTCAACGTTCATGCACGAATACAGGGCGAATCGACCCCTTGGCTTTAGCCGGATCCCCGTATCTGTTACCGGAGCAGCAGCAGTCAAAGTCGTGGTGGAAGGGTGAACTGGAATCCATGATGTATGTCCGATCATGGCGACCTGTTGCTGATCCATCGCACACTGCAAAGTTTTTTTGCGCCAACGTCCCACGTGTAGTCCTTCACACGTATTGGACTCCTCCCCTTTGCTCCAGTTCGCAGGCTTTTGTTCTTTTTTTTCCTTTTCGAGTCACGCCCACGAACTAAGCGATGGGGGTGTGCCTGGTGGCGCAGTGCAAATAGAAACCCCCAAGTGTACTACTTCACACGGCTGAGCTTCCCCCTTTCCTCGCTCTTCTGCGCGGGCCTTTCCCTTCAATGGGTCATGTCCACGACTTCGAGCACAGGGATGCACTTTGGCCAATGAAGGCCTGCCTACTCGCGTAACTCCTCCAGCAGACACGTTCAATTCCGTGGTGCACAAACACTATCCCGGACGAGCCCCCACGTGTAGCGCCCTCCTCACTCCCCTTTTCGTCTTCAGCTCGTCTGTCTCTTGTCTAGGGGTACCTTAGAGGGGAAGGGAGTGGGGACACCACACCTGGCCTTCACCACAGGTGTCAGTGTGGTATAAGCAAAGTTCCTTTACCTTCGGGTCAGTGCTGTGCACCTGGAGCCTCCACCGAGAGTTACCTTGAACAATGTCTGTCAGGAAATGAGCCCCACACCATTAAAGTCCAACACTCCTTTATTCTTCTCGAATGAACACAATCAGTTGAACTCCCTTGTAGAAACAGAACAGAAAAGGAGGTGTGGATGCGAGTAGGCCCAGACACAATGTGTTCTCCACTTTCCTCCCTGAAAGTGGGTTGCGGTCTCCGAGCGAGGGGGGAATTTCCTTCCAGGCGGTCTCTGAGAAGCTCACCCGTCACTGGCAATATGCTGCACCAGGTCTTCAAGTGAGGAGCTCCCCCCGGTCCATTACGCCTTCCGGATTCAGGTTCCCAACCCCTTGGTTCCCTAGGATCTCCTTCCCTCGCGGAACTCAGTGTTGGGCACTGAGCTCCAGACCTCCATCCGAGTACCTCACCCCAGACTAAAGGTGCCTGGGATGGAACACGACCTCCGGCTGTCCTCTAGGCCTAGGCCGCCTAGAGGACCAACACGAACCACCGCCCACAGGCTGAAGGTGCCTGGGACTCGACCCCGTGACAAAGATGGCCGGCCCCTTTATACCCTCTCCCAGCAAGCACGGCGGGTTCCCTGCCCCACCATACCGCTGCCGAGGGAGGACAAAAAGGAGGCACGGCACACAGCAATGATTCAACCCCAGCCCAGCTGCGACAGCGCCACCTGCTGGGCTGCAGGGAATTACACATCACTGATGTCTCTGCCAAGTTCAAATTACACCCGGGAAAGTACATATCCGATACACACAAGTGCCCACCACAGTCCCCTCCTACATCCACAAGTGCCCACCACAGTCCCCTCCTACATCCACAAGTGCCCCACAGTCCCCTCCTACATCCACAAGTCCCACCACAGTCCCCTCCTACATCCACAAGTCCCACCACAGTCCCTTCCTACATCCACAAGTCCCACCACAGTCCTCTCCTACATCCACAAGTCCCACCACAGTCCTCTTCTACATCCACAAGTGCCCACCACAGTCCCCTCCTACATCCACAAGTGCCCACCACAGTCCCCTCCTACATCCACAAGTGCCCACCACAGTCCCCTCCTACATCCACAAGTGCCCACCACAGTCCCCTCCTACATCCACAAGTGCCCACCACAGTCCCCTCCTACATCCACAAGTCCCACCACAGTCCCCTCCTACATCCACAAGTCCCACCACAGTCCTCTCCTACATCCACAAGTGCCCACCACAGTCCCTTCCTACATCCACAAGTGCCCACCACAGTCCCCTCCTACATCCACAAGTGCCCACTACAGTCCTCTCCTACATCCACAAGTTCCACCACAGTCCTCTTCTACATCCACAAGTCCCACCACAGTCCCCTCCTACATCCACAGGTGCCCATCACAGTCCCCTCCTACATTCACAAGTGCCCACCACAGTCCCCTCCTACATCCAGAAGTCCCACCACAGTCCTCTCCTACATCCACAAGTGCCCACCACAGTCCCCTCCTACATCCACAAGTGCCCACTACAGTCCTCTCCTACATCCACAAGTTCCACCACAGTCCTCTTCTACATCCACAAGTCCCACCACAGTCCCCTCCTACATCCACAGGTGCCCATCACAGTCCCATCCTACATTCACAAGTGCCCACCACAGTCCCCTCCTACATCCAGAAGTCCCACCACAGTCCTCTCCTACATCCACAAGTGCCCACCACAGTCCTCTCCTACATCCACAAGTGCCCACCACAGTCCTCTCTTACATCCACAAGTGCCCACCACAGTCCTCTCCTACATCCACAAGTGCCCACCACAGTCCTCTCCTACATCCACAAGTGCCCGCCACAGTCCTCTCCTACATCCACAAGTGCCCACCACAGTCTTCTCCTACATCCACAAGTTCCCCCAAAGTCCCCTCCTACATTTTAAAAGTGCCCACCAGAGTCCCCCTTTTACTCTCATGAGTGCCCACCAGAGCCCCCTTACATGCACGATTCTCCCCTTTACCTTTTAGGTGGCAGAGTAGAAGCCAGGTGGTGGAGCAGGTCTGGATGGAGGAAGTCTGGACCTCATGTAAATTCTGGGCGAAAAAATTAAGGGAATTTCTTGGGGACCCCCAGGTCTCCAGAACTAGTGTCCCCATTGGAAGATTTCCCCTCTGTTACGTTTCTGGGGACATCCCGAAATTTGGGATTTTCTTTTACCTTCACTTGCAATGATAATGGTAAACAGAAGAAATAGAGGGAATCTCCTTAACCAGGACATGGACAGCAATAAAAACTGGCGCGTTCTAATCCCTCTTCACTCTATCCAAAACGAAAAAAAAAAAGTTTTGCCTTTAGTTATACTTTAAACAGGTCACAGGTCTTTATATAGCGTTGACATTTTACACAGCACTTTGCATATTGTACATTAACATCACTCCCTGACCTCAAGGAGCTTACAATCTAGGATCCTGATCTCACATACATGCATACACATACTAGGGTCAGTTTTGATCAAATTAACCTAGTTTCTATATAGATACCCACAGGTCAAACCATTCAGCGGAAATTACAGTGATGGGATGTTACAAACTATAAACAATCGTATTTGTGGTGAGCATTGATAAGAGTATTGTACAGTAAAACCTTGGATTGCGAGCATAATTTGTTCCGGAAACATGCTTGTAATCCAAAGCACTTGTATATCAATGCGAATTTCCCCATTAAAAATAATGAAAACTCAGATGATTCGTTCCACAACCATAAGTGTAGCAATATGTTGCTAAATGTTTTACCTTCAATAAATGTAACCATATTGCTACACTTAGAGGCTTCCTCTCTTCTCTTTTATACTCAGTGGTGACATGATGCTACTTGTACATCAAGACATCACTTGTATATCAAGTCAAAATGTATTTAAAAATGTTGCTTGCCTTGCAATAAGCTCTCAAACCAAGTTACTCTCAAACCAAGGTTTTACTGTATTTGACTAAAAGACCCTAAAATATTATTGTTGTCTTATCTGGTACATGCACAACCAATGGACCTCTAGTATAGATCTAGAGCAGGGGTCTCCAAACATTCTAAACAAAGGGCCAGTTTATTGTCCCATCAGACTCTTGGAGGGCCGGACTTTGGCCAGCGGGGGGGTGGAAATTTTCCTGGCATCAGTGGGACTAAACATATGGTATTAGGGGGAGAAATAGTGCCCCATCATTGGTATCATAGTGAGGAATAGTGGTCCATTAGTGGTGTCACTGGGAGAAATAGTTCTCCACTGTCGGTTTCAGATGTCAGAATAGTGTCTCGTATACTGCCCCAAGGGCCGGATAAAGGCAAGCAAAGGGCCGCATCTGGCCCTCGGGCCGCAGTTTGGAGACCACTGATCTAGAGCACACATTTATTTATTATTAATTAATGAATTATTAATTAATTCCGGATTGCCTATTCTGTTATTATTAGATCATCATTCAACTTCCCACAACTTACATTAGATAAGATGTGTAGCGGCCTCACTCTCCCTCTCTGCTTTATCGCTTACTTGGCTGGTGTCTAGGGGTACCTGGGAGAGGAGAGTGCAGGAACACTACGCCAAGCTCTCACCTCGTATATGTATGAGGGTTGAGCAAAGTCACTTGAATTACCTTCGGGTCTGTTCTCTGCATACGAAGCCTCTGCTTGTTCCGTGGAGATGTGTCTGCCAGTAATAGAGCCCCACATCATTAAAAGTCCAACACACTTTTATTTCTCCATTGCCAGGGTGAACATAATCAGTTGAACTTTAGTAACACACAGACAGGGGTGTGGATACGAGTAGGCCCAGGCACAAATGAACTCTCCTATTCCTTTTTTTCGTGCAAATAGGCTTGGCGCACGGTCTCTGACACCGACCGCGAGATTGGCCGCTGCCACCGACCGGATGAGCTGTTGAGGCCCCTGCCACAGGCCTAATAGCAGGTCTCTGCCACTGACCTGAGTTGACTAGTTGAATCGCTGCCACTGGTCATAGAACATGAACCACCTTCCATTCTGGGCAAAGACGCCCGCAGCAACAGTCTCTTTTCCCCGGTGTTAGATGCAGGTGGCACCGGAGGTAGAAGGGCAGACTGGGGACGGGATCCCTCCTCAGGCGCTGGTGCCTCCACCCGGGGTGTACTATCCCCTGTAGACATGGGTGGATCCCTGACTCTGCGGGACGAGGAGAGAGGCATCTTGTCCCAGCCCTTTTTAGCAAAAAGTTTGTCTATGATGACGTCGTCTCCCTGATCGGAGAGCGACTCCAGGTCGGAGGTGTCACACTCCTCCGCGGGCTGGTAGTTTGTAGTGGAGGCTCAATTGCTACCCCCCGCGGGCACACAGGGCCGTGAATCCCCGACACCTCCGCCCCAACACCAAGTCCCTCCGCCCGGCTTACCTCGGCCCAAAGTTGAGAAGGGATGTTCGGGACTCTTCCAACCGGATCCATCCGGGCCGGGCGTAGGCGGGCAGGATGATCCACCGTGACCGCTGGACGGGACAACCAAGCCGGTCTTCCTCTTCGGCGGTGGACGCTGGGAAACAGTGGTGACCGAGTCAGCATCCTCGGATTTCTCCCGTATCTCAGTAATTGCGACCTCCCCTGTGGTCGCTGCAGTGCGCACAGGGATGGCTGTCAAAGCAGTGATTCCTCCTTCCTGAGTGGTGTTGCCTGTTGCGCGGTTGAGGTGGATGGTTCTGGGTTTCTCGATAGGTGGTTCCACCTCAAATAAGAACTCTCCGCAGGCCTCGCAGCGCCCGAATGGCTTCAGCTGACACACCAGTCCCGAACAGCCGGGACAAATCAAACCCAGGGCCTCAACGTCCATGCATGAATACAGGGCGAATCGCCCCCGGGGCTTTAGCCGGATCCCCGTATCCATTATCGGAGCAGCAGTAGTAGTCAGACTCGCGGTGGTAGGATGAAGTGGAATCCACGATGCATTACTGAACATGGCGACTCTCTGCTGATCCATTGCGCACTGCATTGTTGGCGCCAAAGTCCCCACGTGTAGTCCTTCACACGATTGGACTCCTCCCCTCTTGCGCCCCAGTTCGCGGGCTTTCTCCTTCCCTGGGTCACACCCACAAACTGAGCAGGGAGGGTGTGCCTCGGAGCGCAGTGGCCAATATGGCCGACCTACTCGGAACTCTTCCGGGCAGACACGTTCAAACTCCAACAACTTCAGCTCCATTGTAGCACGAACACATCCCGGACGAGCCCCCATGTGTAGCGGCCTCACTCTCCCTCTCTGCTTTATCGCTTACTTGGCTGGTGTCTAGGGGTACCTGGGAGAGGAGAGTGCAGGAACACTACGCCAAGCTCTCATCTCGTATATGTATGAGGGTTGAGCAAAGTCACTTGAATTACCTTCGGGTCTGTTCTCTGCATACGAAGCCTCTGCTTGTTCCGTGGAGATGTGTCTGACAGTAATAGAGCCCCACACCATTAAAAGCCCAACACACTTTTATTTCTCCATTGCCAGGGTGAACATAATCAGTTGAACTTTAGTAACAGAAAGACAGGGGTGTGGATACGAGTAGGCCCAGGCACAAATTAACTCTCCTATTCCGTTTTTTTGTGAGAATAGGCTTGGCGCACGGTCTCTGCCACCGACCACGAGATTGGCCGCTGACACCGACCGGATGAACTGTTGAGGCCCCTGCCACAGGCCTAATAGCAGGTCTCTGCCACTGACCTGACTTGACTAGTTGAACCGCTGCCACAGGTCATAGAACATGAACCACCTTCCTCTATGAATGGGCCCCTGTTCGGGAAAGAAGTCCATCCGGACGGTCTCCAGAGGTTCACCCGGCACTGGCAATATGCTGCACCAGATCTTCGGTTGAATCCCTCCTCCGGTCCCTTACGCCTCTGGATTCGGGTGCCCAACACCCGGGGCACCCTAGGACAATCCCTCCCTTGCGGGACCCAGTGGAAGGTACTGGTTCCCAGGCCTCCGGTTGAGTACCTCACCCCAGACTGAAGGTGTCCTGGATGGAACAAGAACTCCAAGTGTCCAGGCCTAGGCCGCCTGGACACCGACCGCGGACAGCAGCCACTGGGACTCGGACCTCGTGGCAAAGATGTCCGCCCCTTTATACCCTCCCCCAGCAAGCACAGCGGGTTCCCCGGCCTGCCGTACAACTGCTGCGAGAGGTCACAAAGGGTACAGCACTGCAGTGATGGTTCAACCCCGGCCCAAAGTGACAGCGCCACCTGCTGAGCCGCAGGGAACTAGACATCACTGATGTCTTCACCAGAATTGAACACTCTGAAAAGTACATGCTCGCTACAATTGTAATTATTAAATTCCATTATTTTAAGATACAATATTTTCAGATACTAAAATTTAAATCAGCCATACACCTAAATGACATTTTTTCCCCAAATATACACATCCTCCCTTGTTGAGAATACAGCAGTTTAACCTCTTTGCGCCTAAGGGTAAAACAAATCGAAATGCCTAAGCACAATTTTGCAAGTTTGACATGAGTTAGTAAAACTGTACATATCAAACCATCTTATGTCGATCTTAGATCGAATGGAGTGTGGCCACCTGGGTACTAACTTCAGCCTCTCCACCTACCCCCCCCCCCCATCACTTTTTCCTTTACCCCCCCCCCCCTTATCCACCCCTCTCCTCTTTTTTATAATCTCTTTTTAAGAACAAAGGTTGATGCACATTGCCATGGCCTGGCGCCGATCATTATAATTATTTATTGTTAGACTGTATTTTGCCCGTTGTTTTAAAACCTTTATTGACTCCACATGTCAACCTTTCCCAGTCCTATTTGCAGGTACTGTTGGACTTTGGTATTTACGATGAATAGTATTACCCTGCTAACTGTATTGTTTCTAGGCACACCAGCCGCTTGTCGTTTACTTTTAATTGTCATCTTTTAATAAAAAATAAATAAAATGAAATAAAAAAACTGTACATAACATCACGACTACTTTGTACATCCAGGTGGATTATACTGCGTTTTTTAAGGACAGATTGGAAAATGGTAATGGATTATCTCCATTTTTTTAAAATGTAGCTGTATATTTCTTACCACTACCATAATCTACCACCAAAAAAAAATTAAATAAAAAAAAATCTAAATTAAATTCTCCTGCTCCTGACGATTGAAGCCCCTTGCAAAAGAAGGCCAGTCCAGTGGGACTGTATATTTGCGTATTGTCGGAGTTAAACCAGTTACAGTCAAACTGCTCAAATTTAGATTATAGAAGAATTTTCATATCTAAATAATAGTCCTAAAGACTTACACAGCTTAATCTTTTTTTTAAGATGCTTTTGATTTATTTTATTTTTTTTCATATAATACTATAAACCATTACAATGTGGAAATTACAATTGTCTTTGCAAGAGAATTTTCATCATTAAATAATGTGCAAGCAAAATTACCGTTTTGTTTTTTTGTTTTGTTTTTTACATTTCTTGCAAATGACTGGGTATTTTCACCACATTCATTAAGTTAATGGAAAAATCCTTTGTAAAGTGAAAAGCCCATTTGCCTTTAGTAAATCAAACCCAATGTTGGGTGAAAAGAAGAAACACTGAGATGCTTAGCAAGGGTCAAAAAAGTCAGTACAAATACTCAGAGGAACATAACTTCAAACACACTAAGGCCCCTTTCACACTGGGGCGTTTTTCATGCGGTTTAGCGCTAATATTAGCGCTATTATACCGCATGAAAAAATCATGCCCTTTAGCCTTCAATGTGAAAGCCCGAAGGCTTTCACACTGAAGCGGTGCGCTAGCAGGACCGCTCCAAAAGTCCTGCTAGCCGCTTCTTTGCAGCGGTCTCCCATTGAAATCAATGGGACAGCGCGGTAATACCGCCCGCAAACCTGCGGGCGGTATGAACCCTTTTTCGGCCGCTAGCGGGGGTTAAATTTACCCCCCTAGTGACCGCATACCGCGGTAAGAACGAAGGTATAGCAGCGCTGAAAATCGCGCTGCTATACCGCCACCGCTCCTGCCCGCCCCAGTGTGAAAGGGGCCTTAGGATTGTGGAGGTAGATGACACAGCCCAATCTTACCACAATGCCCATATTTCTTTCCTTCATTCAGCCTACCTCTAATTCCTATTTCAAGGCCCTGTTGATTATTATTATTATTATACAGGTTTTATATAGCACCAACAGTTTGCGCAGCGCTTAACAAAATAAAGGCAGACATTACAGTTACATTACAATTTGGTACAAGAGGAATCAGAGGGCCCTGCTCATTAGAGCGTACAATCTAAAAAGGGAGGGTCAATTGATACAAAAGGTAATAGCTGTGGGGAATGAGCTGATGGAGGAAGTAAAAGTGTTAGTTAGAAGCAGGATAGGCTTCTTTAAAGAGTAAAGTTTTCAGGTATCGTCTAAATATGGATAGATTAGGGCAGGGTTCCCCAACCCCCGGTCCGCGGCCCACTGCCGGGCCGTGGCCTATTTGCAGCCAAGCCGCGAAGGCTGCACTGTGTGAGGTGCGGCGGCGAGCAAGCAGAGAGACATCTCTCACCGCCCGCCCGGATCACGGCACTTCCGCCCACACAGCGGGGATGCTACACTGCGGCGAGGCACGGGAGCAGAGAGATGAGATCATCTCTTGCCACCCGCCCGGAACACGGCACTTCCGCCCACACAGCAGGGCTGCTATACTGCGGCGAGGCGCGGCCGGGAGCAGAGAGATGAGATCATCTCTCGCCCCCTGCCCGGAACACGGCACTTCCGCCCACACAGCGGGGCTGCTATACTGTGGCGAGGCGGGGAAGCAGAGAGATGAGATGATATCTCACCGCCCGCCCCGCATTACCGCTTTTTTCCCTCACTGGTCTGTGCTGCCAGCACGGCAATAGACAAAAAAAATGTAGTGGCAGGTGACAATCCCCACCTAGTGGCAGGTGATGTGGCAATCCACACCTGGTGGCAGGTGACGTGGCAAGTGGCAATCCGCACCTGGTGGCACCTGGTGGCAGGCAACGTGGCAATCCACACCTGGTGGCAGGTGTTGTGGCAGTCTACATCTGGTGGCAGGTGACATGGCAATCCACACCTGGTGGCAGGTGTTGTGGCAATCTACATCTGGTGGCAGGTGACATGGCAATCCACACCTGGTGGCAGGTGACGTGGCAATCGACAAACCGCATCTGGTGGCAGATTCTGCATTATGGTAAGTTTGAACTATTTCAATTTATATTACAATGCAATGACAGAAATAATGCGCTTCAATCATCCCAACACCATATCAGCCATTGTTCTGTGATGATTGAAGCGCTAACACCAGCCATTTCAAATCAGCTAATCAATTCAAAATCAAATCAAATTTCCCCGACAAATTACCCGCGAAAAGCTACATAACAACCCAACCCCCCCGGGCCTTGGCCCGATTCTTTTTTACAATGCCGGTCCTCGGTGCCAAAAAGGTTGGGGACCACTGGATTAGGGGACAGTCGGACAGATTGGGGTAGGGAGTAGGCTTGTGCAATTCGTTTCGTAACGAATTGAAATTCGTCCGAATTTAGCAACTTTCGGACATTCGGAAGCATTCGAATTTCCGAACAAAGCAATTACGAATAAGACCGAATCCGAAATAAATTATACCGCAAATAGCGAATGCCCGAATGTCTTCGGCATAATTCGTTATGAAAAAGTTACGAATGTACGAATCCATACGAAGCACAATAACACTCACTCTGCTCTGCTCTCTGCTTCTCCCACACCGTGCTGAACTCCCTCTCAAAATGGTGTACAGGGGCGGAGGTTATAGCCGCATGTAAAAAACGAAAGTAAAATACGAGATTTCGAATCCATTCGAAGCACAATAACACTCACTCTGCTCTGCTCTCTGCTTCTCCCTCACCGTGCTGAACCCTCTCAAAATGGTGTACAGGGGCAGAGGCTATAGCCGCATGTAAAAAACGAAAGTAAAATACGAGATTTCGAATCGTTACAAATAACCGCAATGTATTTAGAAAAGTACAAATCCATTCGAAGCACATTAGGCATAATAGGCAGCGTCGTTGTGAGAGAGACACGGAAAATTACGAATCAACGAACCCAAAAAAAGTTACGAAAGTAGGAGTTGTGTCCAGAATCAACGAAAAACAACGTACTCTACCGAAAGTACGAACCCAAAAAAAGTTACGAAAGTAGGAGTTGTGTCCAGAATCAACGAAAAACAACGTACTCTACCGAAAGTACGAATTATAAAGCAACAAAAAATTCAACGAAAAATGTCGCTTGCAAAAATACGAATGAGTCCGAACACGAAAAATCCCGTCTAGCAAAATTACGAATGATTACGAATCAACAGGACCGGAAAGAAACGAACCGAAACGGAACGAATTTTTCCGTTGTGCACAAGTCTAGTAGGGAGTTCCAAAGGATGGGAAAAGCTCTGGAAAAATCCTGGAGGTGAGCATGGGAGGAGGTGACAAGGGAGCTAGAGAGCAGGAGGTCTTGGGAGGACCGAAGAGAGCGGCTTGGTTGGTATTTTGGGACTAGGTTAGTAATGTAGCTGGGGTTTATGAGCTCTGAAGCATCAAAGACTCCAGCTGGTCCTTACTTTTCTTTATTTCTGCATTCTCTTACTTAATCAAAACACAAGAGGTTTTATATCAAGTGTCCTACAGCAGGTTTTACATCTACCTCTGTATTTTCAAAAAAAAAAAAAAAAAAGGAGGATGAGTGAGGACATTTCCTTCCCATTTCTCTGGCCACTAGTTCCCACTTTTACAGTAATTATAGGGTATTTTTTCTCATTCTTTTCTAAGACATGAACTTTGTACATGTTTCAAAACTCAGGCCTCGTACACACGACCGATTTTCTCGGCAAGAACCAGCAAGAAACTTGCTGGCAGAGAGGTCTTGCCGAGTAAATCGGTCGTGTGTACGCTGCTAGCGGGTTTCTCGTCGAGAAAACCGACAAGAAACCTCGACGAGAAAATAGAGCACCTGCTCTCTATTTTCTCGTCGAGATTCTCCTCGGCGTGTTTCTCGACGAGAAAAGTGAGTGTGTGTACACTTACCTGTCCGCCCGGAAGCCCGCGCATGTTCGAAATGAATTCGACGCATGCGCGGTAGCTTCCTAGGCATACGTAGGGTATACCAAGATGGCGGCGACGGCATCGAATGTGACGAGCGCATGCTCGACGTAGTCGATGACGTCACCGCGTACACTCCTTTCAAAGAACCGCGGGTTCTTTGAAACGAGCGTGTGTACACTCGGCCGGGACAAGTTTCTTGTCCAAGAATCTCGTCGAAAAAAACGACATGTTTTTTTCAACGAGAATCTCAGCCGTGTGTACGAGGCCTTAAACTCAAATTTTATGTTAGTTGACTTCTGCGTCCTTTTTGTGTCGGCCACGGGTTGAAATCAGTAATTTGACTTGCACTATATCGGGAACTGAAAACCTTGTTAATAGAATGTTTAAAACAGCGATTGTCAATTTATAAGCTAAAGGGGGACTTAAATGCAGCCCCCTGATTTCACCAAAGTACATTACATAATGTTCAATATATGTAGTGCTAGAAAGGACTGTGAGAAACTGTACACGTAGGCTTCATGTACACGGGACGTTTTTACAACTGCTCCTGAACAATTTAACTTGACAGATAGTAACCCATGTTTAAAACGTCCGTTTTGCCGCGTTTACATGCCACGTTTTGCCGCGTTTACATGCCACGTTTTGCCGCGTTTACATGCCACGTTTTGCCGCGTTTGCACTTAGATGCATTTAAAAGAAATAAAATGTTTTTTTTTAAATACCCAAAAAACAAAAAATAAAGTCAAAGTCACCACGTTTAGGGCCAGTTCACACCAGACGCAGTTCCGTGCGCATTTTTCTGCACTAAAAATGCATGCACAGTGTTTTCCATGTATTCCAATGACTTTAGTTCACACCATGGAGTCAGTTTCCAGTCAGTTTCTTTTGCAGAAAACCGGAAACTGACCGGAACGGACTGTATTGGTGCAGAAAAAACGGAACTGCACAGAACTGGTACTTAGCCGCACTTAGCCGCGTTTGGCGTCTGAAACGTGGAAATCTTTGGCGTCTGAACAAATTTTTTTGCTTTCGAAGAAATGCTGTTAAACGCAACTGCTTAAAAACGGCAATAAACGAGAGTGTGTACATGGTCACATAGGATAACATTAATTGAGTTCAGGGGCAGTTGAAAAAAGTGTCCAAGTGCCTCTGAACTTCCGTTTAGCAGCGTCCTGTGTACATGGGGCCTTAGGCCTCATGTACACTGCTGCTGGTAAATGGAGGTTTAGGAGCAGTTGGGCATTTTTTTCAACTGCTCCTGAACTCTCCTCTATGTTATCTTATCAGTACATGTACACAGGGTCATTTATAGTTGTTTCTAGGCAGTTGAGTTTAGAGGCTTTTTTTGGAAAGCAAAAAAATTTGTTCAGACGCTGAGTTTAGAGGCATTTCAAGCGCCAAACGCTTCTAAACACGACTAAACGCGGTAACCCGTGTTTAGCCGCGTTTCATTTACAGGCGTTTTTCTTTTTTTTTTTTAAGCGCTTCTAAACGTACATTAAGCCTAGAGGAAATAAGGGTCAGAGAGTGTGGACATGCTGGGATATGTTACAGAAGACAATATGAAACTGGGAACATGAGGCTAGTTCTCTTTGAACCCGCAATTTTTCAACTTTTCCAAATACTTGCAGAAATATCATTCTGTTGTAGAATGTAATTAGGTTGGCAGACTCTGTCTATTCCCTATCCCCCCCACACCTTTTTTCCCTCTCCCTGTCCTTTTTCTTTGTGGGCTTCTCTGTCTTTCTGTTCTTTCTCAGTCCATATCTGTTGACCATAAGTGGGCTGCATAGTGCATGGCTATATACTCCCATGCAGTGAGTTTGCAATCTATGTGGGGAAGGCAGAGTGGCACACGGATTCATCAGAGTTTCTTATTATCTGTGACGGGAGTCACTTTGGGTGGGGGGTTTGTGGAACTCAGCTTACCTTGGAGAGCTCTGGAAACTCTGTGTCCAGCTCCTCTGGCCCCGCTTATGTGTAAATCACTCTGTGTCCATTAGGGGCACAGGGGGACAAAGAACCTCACTATGATCTGTGCTAATTGGACTCACTGTACAGCCACACTGGAATGTTGTGTGTGTATATATACAGTGGAACCTCGGTTTAAGAGTAACTTGGTTTGAGAGCAATTTGATTTGCGAGTAACTTTTTTTAAAATAATTCTGACTCGGTTTGCGAGTGTTGTCTCGCAAGACGAGCAGAGTTCAACCTAATAGGACCTGCAGTACCGCATTTGGCCTGACGTGCGGGGGCGCCGGAGCCTAGCAGAGCCAAACAGCGGCGATCGCAGCCGATCGCCGCCATTCGGCAATGCTCGGAAAGACACGGATATACTCTGTTTCCGAGCCTTTCCGACGTTTGCCGAGGTCAGCCGACGTGTCCTCGGGCCTTTCCGGCCATTTCCGAGGCTCTCCGGCGCCCCCCACCTCTGACCGCATTCGGTTTTGCATTCCATTGAAGTCAATGCGGAACTAATTATTTTCGTTTCCATTGACTTCAATGGGAAAACTCACTTTGATATGCGGGTACTTTGGATTGCGGGCATACTCCTGGAACGGATTATGCTCGTAATCCTAGGTTCTACTGTACATATATATATATATTGTATATTGTTTCATTTTGTTGTGTACTCTTTGCTGGGTCGTTTAGAATATGGCAGTATTCCAATGTCCTATTGTGTCTGTCTGCCTTGAGTATCAGCTCTCCCTGCTGATAAGACTGTTTACTAATGAGAAGTTTGAATACACCTGACCTGTGTATCTATTGTTATTGGACAGTTTACCCCGCCCCTAATCCAAGGGTGGGGGGTGTCTCTGAGTTATATATCTGTTGTAACATGTGCTTGAATAAAGGAGTTTTGCTGTTTCTCACCCTACACTGTGGTACGACTAGGGTCTTGGATAGTGCTGGTTCTTGACAAAGAAAGCATTTACGGGGGACATAGTCCTGTTGAGGACAAGGGTTTGTCACATTATCATTGGTGATTTATTTCACTGTTCCACCAAATATATATTAAATAATACAAATGTGACGGACCCACTTTGGCACCTCGCTTGGGTGCTTCCTTCAGCCAGACAATGCCTTCTGCCCTCCAGACTGTTCCAAGCAGACCGAGTGCTAATACCAGCCTTTTTTACCCCAAACATCGTACACAGACAAGATATTGGGGAAGAACCAAAGAAATGACTGTTTATTAGAGTTGCACGATTTATCATTAAGAATCGAGATTGCGATTCTTTCCCTCGCGATCTTACAAAGCATCTTCCCGATTCTATGCAGAGTTCTCTGCTCAAGCCGACAGCTCTAAAAAAAAAAAAAACAGGCAGTATGCCAAGTTTTACAACATTCCTCAGCAGCTGAGCTAAATAAAAACATTTTGTTCTTTAGATCATAAGGATGAACTTTGGTCTGTAAATGAGGGAAGTTTAACCACTTAAAGACTAAACCTTTTTCTGACACTTGTTGGTTTCAAGTTAAAATCCTTATTTTTTGCTAAAAAATTATTTCGAACCCCCAAACATTATATATATATATTTTTTAGTAGAGACCCTAGAGAATAAAATGGTGCTTGTTGCAATATTTTTTGTCACACTGTATATGCACCACGGTCTTTCAAATGCATTTTTTTGGGGGGGAAAAAATACACTTTAATGAATAAAAATAAATAAAATAAACAGTAAAGTTAACCCAATTTTTTGGTATAATGTGAAAGATGATGTTACATCGTGAGAATCTTGAGAGAATTGTGATCTTTATTCTAAGCAAAAAAATTGTGATTCTCATTGTTCCCAGAATCGTGCAGCTCTACTGTTTAATGAAAAGAAATGCAGGTTTCTATACACTTCAAAAGTTCCACATGAACAATAAAACCAAATATTTACCCAAAACTTCACACAAAGGTTTAGATAACGAGGTAGAGCTGACTCAAGGCTAATCCCATTATAGAGGATCCTCCAAGAGTTAGCCAAATTAGCCAACAGACAGAAACAATAGGTGACTCAAATAACTTAAATTGGTTGTTTCCTTATAGCAGGTTAAACAGCACAGTGCTGTCTAACCTGCCCCTCTGGAAACTGTAAAAAACCTGGCTGATCCTGACAGTTTCTGCCCTCCCCCTTTAAACTGACCACGGTTTATCATGGCTGCTGAGCCCTGACACTGTGGTCAGTTCACATGCCTCCGTCGTCCGCTGTGTCTCCTCTGTGCTCCTCTGTGCTCTCCCCCCTCCCCGCCTGTCAGCTCGGGAGTCTGTGTCTCTGTCTCCGCCCCCCACCTATTTTTCTATGTACTGTAGCAAAAGCAACATTCATGTTATGAGGAAGAAATTTCTCCTAGGGTCTGAAATACACTATAAAACCAACTTTTTTATTCATTATTGACTCACACCCCCTTTTTTGCTGCTTAAAAGTCCCAACGGGAATGTGTTCTCTTTATGTTCAATCATTTAAATCAAGATGTGCAGCCCTCTCACATACCCCATATGTGTCAAATCAAGTTAGTGAAATACACTATATTGTCAAAAGTATTGGGACACCTGCCTTTACAGGCACGTAAAATTTAATGGCATCCCATTCTTAGTCCATACAGTTCAATATTGGGTTGGCCCACCTTTTGCAGCTATAACAGCTTCAACTCTTCTGGGAAGGCTTTCCACAAGCTCTGGGGTGTGTCTATGGGAATGTTTGACCATTCTTCCAGCATTTGTGGGGTCAGGCACAGATGTTGGACAAGAAGGCCTGGTTTGCAGTCTCCACTCTAATTCATCCCAAAGGTGTTCTATTGGGTTAAGGTCAGGACTCTGTGCAGGCCAGTCAAGTTCCTCCACCCCAAACTCATCCATGTCGTTATGGACCTTGGTTTGTGCACTGGTGCACAGTCATGTTGGAACAGTAAGGGGCCATCCCCAAACTGTTCCCACAAAGTTGGGAGCATAAAATTGTCCAAATTGTCTTGGTATGCTGACGCCTTATGAGTTACCTTCACTGGAACTAAGGGGTCAAGCCCAACCCCTGAAAAACAACCTAACACCATTAACACCATAATCCCCCTCCACCAAATGATTTGGGCCAGGGCACAAAGCAAGGTCCATAAAGACATATATGAGTGAGTTTGGGGTGGAGGAACTTGGCCTGCACAGAGTCCTGACTTCAACCTAATAGACCACCTTTTGGATTAATTCGAGTGGAGACTGCGAGCCAGGCCTACTCATCCATCATCAGTGCTCGCCGTCACCCACTGCCCTACCGAGACAGGGTAAGTGCCGGGCAGATGGCGAGCGGGCGGGGGGGATCACAGTGGCAGCATTGGATGGCACAGTGGCAGCATTGGATGGCACAGTGGGAGCATTTGATGTCACAGTGGCAGCATTGGGAGCATTTGATGGCACATTGGCAGCATTGGATGGCACAGTGGCGGCATTGGATGGCACAGTGGGAGCATTTGATGGCACAGTGGCAGCATTGGGAGCATTTAATGGCACAGTGACAGCATTGGGAGCATTGGATGGCACAGTGGCAGCATTGGGAGCATTTGATGGCACCATGGCAGCATTGGATGACACAGTGGGAGCATTTGATGGCACAGTGGCAGCGTTTGATGGGCACAGTGGCTGCAATTATTGAACACAGTGGCTGCGTTTGATGGTACAGTGGCTGCGTTTGATGGCACAGTGGCGGTAATTGATGGCACAGTGGCTGCATTTGATGGCACAGTAGCGGTATTTGATGGCACAGTGGCTGCGTTTGATGGCACAGTGAGGCTGCAATTGATGTTTTTTTTTTTTAGAATTTTTCAATTTGTTTGCACCCCCCAAAAAATTTTGAGCACCAGCCGCCACTGCTACCAGGGTACCTACTCTTGCCTCCATGTTCCTTTTCTAGCGATACCCTCAGTTAGGAGGGCTGCTGGTATTCATTTGGGCCCTGTAGTGCACCGCTGTCAACCCCTGGCAATCGGCTCTATCCTCCCGTGGCACAGCTAGTAGTAGTGGGATTAGACCGCGTGACCGCAACTGTTGGTGACGCAGTCTTATAGCAAGCATGCACAGCAATATACTTCTAAACTCCTATAAAAGTAACGGAAGCTGACACCAACTGTACTTGACCCAGATATTTTACTAATGCAAATGGGCAAGTAATAAAATAACAGTATAACAAAATGCAGATTTTGAGAATAAACAGTATTTAAATGAACAAACAATCGGATAACTCAAATAATGCTATGCGGATCTATCGCTGCCCCTTTTCAATCACTTCCCCTCGTGGGTAGACTAACTCTCAATAGTATCTACCTACACAGTCAGGCCTGACTGATCTAAATGGAAGTTCAAGGAAACAATCTTTGCATGCAATCTTTCGGTGGTGCACTTGCTGAACAAACTTTATAATCCAAACGAATAGTGAAGATAAAGTATCTGTCTATGAGCAAGTGCTCTCTCACCACCCAGACAAGTCCAAGTCCGTTTCCTCCGTGGATTCGTCTAGGAACAGGAATCCACCGACATCCAGGCCTTCGGTCCTTCTGATGTAGTACAGCAAGGATGAGAAGATGTCTCTGAGGTTCCGCTAGGCTGGCAGAGGGCTCTTTGGAGAAATGCACAAGGCCCAGGCTTCAGGCCTTGTGCACACAGCAGTTCAGCACAGGGATCCTCTTGCTAGGAGAGGGGGTGTCCAAAGAGACAGAATCAACTACGCCTCCCCTTTATAAAGTCTGCCCCAGCAGCCCCTGCTTCGGAGCAATGCATCCTGGGTGCTGCAGGATGTACTGGGAAATGTAGTTTCTCTGTATTAAAGGGGAATACCCCGCTACACTTATTTCCTAACATGTCTATCTTCCTACCTTTACCCCCCTCACCCCTGTGAACGTGATTGTAACCCTATCGACTCCTGAGCATTTAACACACATCCGCTCCCATTCTTTAGCTGTGGGCAACTACAGTGGTACACCTACGTATCTGTGATGGTGTTGGTTTGTTATTTTAATTTTATTTATTTTTTGCCCTGGATTTTGTAAGTATTTGATACCCTTTTTATGGCATTTATGTACTTTTGTACAGCTTTTGTTGAAAACAAATTCACCAATACATATAGAAAGAACATAAATGGTGGCACATCCTTGGGCTGAAGTATTTGGATACACATTTTTCAAACTCAGCAGCTGATATCTTACATAGACAGATAGAAATGGTAGGCTTAAAAATTAATAACAATGGTAATTAGGGTTAAAGAAAATTACAAAAAATGGTAAATAGGGTTTCGATATGTAGGGCAGAAATGGAAAATAGCCTCAGATTGGTTTCAAAATTCAACACCCACAATTTCCCGCAAGACGCATCAGATAATAGAGGTCCCCGGTTATCATATCATCTCAAAACTGTGAACCAAAACAAAGGTTAACTCATCTGATATTTGTGGTAAGCACTTCCTGTATTATTTACAAACCCTCTAGCCCCTTTACTTTGGTGATGCTATCAGCCAAACCACCAGAGAGTCTGTCAAATGTGTCTTTTAGAGATAAAATATAGGAAAGCAAATTTATCCTGCTTTGACATGATCCAGAAATAAGCACTTTACTATCAGATGATGGCATAGTCATGGCATGCTTTTTTACAGTTATATTATTTGCATTGGGTTTTCAAGTGTAGCTGGTATATACTTTTCAGAGTGTTTAAAAGTGGTGAAGACATCAGTGATGACCAGTTCCCTGCGGCCCAGCAGGTGGCGCTGTCACTTTGGGCCGGGGTTGAACCGTCACTGCAGTGCCGTACCCTTTGTGACCTCTTGCAGCGGTTGTACGGCGGGGCGGGGAACCTGCTGTGATTGCCGGGAGAGGGTATAAAGGGGGCGGACATCTTCGCCATGTGGTGTTCGAGTCCCAGGCACCTTCAGCCTGAGGGTGAGGTACTCAGCCGGAGCCTTGGGGCCCAGTACCTTCCGCTGGGTCCCGCAAGGAAGGGATTGTCCTAGGGTGCCCCGGGTGTTGGGCACCCGAATCCAGAGGCGTAAGCGACCGGAGGAGTGATTCATCTGAAGATCTGGTGCAGCATATTGCCAGTGCCAGGTGAACCTCTGGAGACCGCCCGGAGGGATGTCTTTCCCGAACAGGGGCCAAGTTCAAGTAGGAAGGTGGTTCATGTCCAATGACCGGTGGCAGCGGTCCAACTAGTCAACTCAGGTCAGTGGCAGAGACCTGCTTTTAGGCCTGTGGCAGGGGCCTCAACAGTTCACCCAGTCGGTGGCAGCGACCAATCTCACGGTCGGTGGCAGAGACCGTGCGCCAGGCCTATTCGCTTGCATAGGAATAGGAGAATTCAGTTGTGCCTGGGCCTACTCGTATCCACACCCCTGTCTGTTTGTTACTGAAAGTTCAACCATTATGTTCACCCTGCAATGGAGAAATAAAAGAGTGTTGGACTTTTAATTGGTGTGGGGCTCTGTTACTGGCAGACACATCTCCCTGGAACAAGTGAAAGCTTCGTACGCAGTGAGCAGACCCGGAGGTAATTAAGTGACTTTGCTTAACCCTCATACACATACGAGGGGAGAGCTTGGCGTAGTGTCCCTGCACTCTCCTCTCCCAGGTACCCCTAGACCATACCAGCCAACCAGGCGATAGAATTGGAGAGGGGGAGTGAGGCTCTGCTACACGTGAGGGCTCGGGTCCGGGATGTGTTCGTGCTACAATAGAGCTGGAATTGTTGGAATTTGAATGTGTCTGCCCGGAAGAGTTCCGAGTAGGTCGGCCATGTTGGCCACTGCACCACGAGGCACACCCTCCCTGCTCAGTTCGTGGGCGTGACCCAAGACCCAGGGAAGTAGAAAGCCCACGAACTGGAGCGCAAGAAGGGGAGGAGTCCAGTCGTGTGAAGGACTACACGTGGGGACTTTGGCGCCAACAATACAGTGCACAATGGATCAGCAGAGAGTCGCCATGTTCAGTAATGCATCGTGGATTCCACTTCATCCTACCACCGCGAGTCTGACTACTACTGCTGCTCCGATAATGGATACGGGGATTCGGCTAAAGCCCTGGGGACGATTCGCCCTGTACTCATGCATGGACGTTGAGGCCCTGGGTTTGATTTGTCCCGGGTGTTCGGGACTGCTGTGTCAGCTGAAGCCATTCGGGCGCTGCGAGGCCTGCGGAGAATTCTTATTTGAGGTGGAACCACCTATCGAGAAACCCAGAACCATCCAACTCAACCGCGCAACAGGCAACACCACTCAAGAAGGAGGAATCGCTGCTTTGACAGCCATCCCTGTGCGCACTGCAGCGACCGCAGGGGAGGTCGCAATCACAGAAATACGGGAGAAATCCGAGGATGCTGACTCGGTCACCACTGTTTCCCAGCGTCCACCGCCAAAGAGGAAGACCGGCTTGGTTGCCCCGTCCAGCGATCACGGTGGATCACCCTGCTCGCCTACGCCTGGCCCGGATGGATCCAGTTGGAAGAGTCCCGGACATCCCTTCTCAACGTTGGGCCGAGGTAAGCCGGGCGGAGGGACTTGGTGTTGGGGCGGAGGTGTCGGGGATTCACGGCCCTGTGTGCCTGCGGGGGGTAGCAATTCAGCCTCCACTACAGGCTACTAGCCCGCGGAGGAGTGTGACACCTCCGACCTGGAGTCGCTCTCCGATCCGGGAGACGACGTCGTCATTGATGAACTCTTTGCTAAGAAGGGTTGGGACAAGATGCCTCTCTCCTCGTCCTGCAGAGTCAGGGATCCACCCATGTCTACAGGGGATAGTACACCCCGGGTGGAGGCACCAGCGCCTGAGGAGGGATCCCGATCCCGTCCCCAGTCTGCCCTTCCACCCCCGGTGCCACATGCATCTAGCACCGGGGAAAAGATACTGTTGCTGCGGGCGCCTATGCCCAGAATGGAGGTGATCAAGGCACCTCGTCACCCGGACACCATCGTCCTACCGGGTGAGGGAGACCGGGCCACTATGCCTCCGCTGGCGAGACTACAACTCCTCTTCTGTCAAAAGGTTGCCAACGAGTACGGGTGGGAGTACCCGTATTTACCCAAGGAACTTTTGTACGAAGTGGAAGTCAGTCGGGAACGCTGGTACAACGATTTTGTGTGGACACACATTCAGGTCCCACATGCCCGCAGGTACCTCGTATGTTCCCCCAAAGCTTCTCAGCTGTTCAAGGACTGCAAGGCAGAATGGATGCTGGGTCGGCACATCCACGCAGACAAGGTATTGATTCGACGCAAAGAGGGGGAGGATGACGAATACTATGTAGAGACAATGGACCAGCACCTAAAGCCCCTTGTCTTGCCGCACCCAAAATTCTATTTGTAGGAGAAAAAAAAAGGACTCCGTTTGCTTTACCTTGTTGCTGCTGAACTTTTCGGGGTTGTTTCCCGGGAAACCCAGTGACTGTACCCGAGTTAATGGGTGTTTGTGCTCTTTGGAGGAATTGAAGGACTGTTGCCGTTGTTTGTTCTTCATTCTTCCATCTTACCAAGTGATCATGGACTTTGGGGTAGTTATAGCCACAAAAAGAAAAAAAAAGAGAAATCTTCAACAAGTGCAGTTACCGCGACACTGTCACCAGGTGGCAGTGTTGCGCACCGATATTCACTGTTCACTCACACACTTATAGAAGGAAAGGATTTCTCTGCGGAGACGTTTTTTTGTTCTCACACGAACATATGTGTCAGGGATCTGTGTGTTTAACGTTTTTTTTCCCCTCTGCAGGAGAGCATCCCATCAAGACCACTGAGAATGGGGTGGGTCTTAGCCAGGATGGGTGGGGGGAGATGTTATGTGAACGTGTGATTTCAAATGTTGTTGTTATGTGTTGTTGTTGCTTCCCTTCCCTCCCCTTTCATGTCAGGTTCAGGCACAGCTGTTTTAGTTAGTTTTTTTTCAAAACTTTTTATATTTTTGGAATTTTTAGTCGGTTTCTGGATCAGGCTATGTGGGCCCTTTTTGGGCATGGTTTGCTCCACACACTGGGGACCAGTGTCCAATAACCAGGGGGAGAGTGTAGCGGGTATATACTTTTCAGAGTGTTTAAAAGTGGTAAAGACATCAGTGATGACCAGTTCCCTGCGGCCCAGCAGGTGGCACTGTCACTTTGGGCTGGGGTTAAACCGTCACTGCAGTGCTGTACCCTTTGTGACCTCTCGCAGCGGTTGTACGGCGGGGCGGGGAACCCGCTGTGATTGCTGGGAGAGGGTATAAAGGGGGCGGACATCTTCGTCACGAGGTGTTCGAGTCCCAGGCACCTTCAGCCTGAGGGCTGCTGTCCGCGGTCGGTGTCCAGGCGGCCTAGGCCTGGACACTTGGAGTTCGTGTTCCATCCCAGACACCTTCAGTCTGGGGTGAAATACTCAGCCAGAGGCCTGGGGCCCAGTACCTTCCGCTGGGTCAAGCAAGGGAGGGATTGTCCTAGGGTGCCCCGGGTGTTGGGCACCCGAATCCAGAGGCGTAAGGGACCGGAGGAGTGATTCATCCGAAGATCTGGTGCAGCATATTGCCAGTGCCGGGTGAACCTCTGGAGACCGCCCGGAGGGATGTCTTTCCCGAACAGGGGCCAAGTTCAAGTAGGAAGGTGGTTCATGTCCAATGACCGGTGGCAGCGGTCCAACTAGTCAACTCAGGTCAGTGGCAGAGACCTGCTTTTAGGCCTGTGGCAGGGGCCTCAACAGTTCACCCGGTCGGTGGCAGCGACCAATCTCACGGTCGGTGGCAGAGACCGTGCGCCAGGCCTATTCGCTTGCAGAGGAATAGGAGAATTCAGTTGTGCCTGGGCCTACTCGTATCCACACCCCTGTCTGTTTGTTACTGAAAGTTCAACCAATATGTTCACCCTGCAATGGAGAAGTAAAAGAGTATTGGACTTTTAATTGGTGTGGGGCTCTGTTACTGGCAGACACATCTCCCTGGAACAAGTGAAAGCTTCGTACGCAGAGAACAGACCCGGAGGTAATTAAGTGACTTTGCTCAACCCTCATACACATACGAGGGGAGAGCCTGGCGTAGTGTCCCTGCACTCTCCTCTCCCAGGTACCCCTAGACCATACTAGCCAACCAGGCGATAGAATTGGAGAGGGGGAGTGAGGCTCCGCTACACAAGGAAAGGGGCTGTGCCAAACTGTTAAAAGCATACAAAGCATTGTAAAGAGTAATATGGCATCCAGCGAAACAAAGAAATAGTGCAGGTAATTAGAAAATAATATAAAACTTTCGGCACACCCAGATAGGTGGCCTCCATTCCATAAATCACATGTAAACATAGATGCAAATACTGATGGGGAAAGGTGAAATAATTATAGACAATTGATGCTAGATGGATTCAAGGTAAGTAGTGTGAATCCAAGCCAGGGCTGGTTGCAAAGCCAGCGAGGATGCTAGAGCATTTCTCATTAAACCACTTAACCACTTCAATACCAGGCACTTATACACCTTCCTGCCCAAGCCAATTTTGAGCTTTCAGCGCTGTCGCAATTTGAATGACAATTGCGCGGTCATGCTACACTGTACCCAAACAATTTTTTTATCATTTTGTTCCCACAAATAGAGATTTCTTTTGGTGGTATTTGATCACCTCTGCGATTTTTATTTTTTGCGCAACAAATAAAAAAAGAGCGAAAGTTTTGAAAAAAACAAAGTTTTTCTTTGTTTTTGTTATTTTTTTTTGTAAATAAGTACCTTTTCTTCTTCAATGACGGGCACTGATATGGCTGCACTGATGGGCACTGATGAGGTGGCACTGATGATGGGCACTGATAGGCGGCACTGATGGGTGGCACTGATGGGCACTGGTATGCGGCACTGATGGGCACTCATAGGCGGCACTGATGGGCACTCATAGGTGACACTAATGGGTACTTATGGGTGGCACTGATAGGTGGCACGGACGGGCACTGATAGGTGGGCACAGATGGGCACTTATGGACACTGGTGGGTGGCACTGATGACACTGGTGGTTGGACTTGCTGGGCATCACAAATTATTTGGGCCATGATGGTGCCAGTCAGTGCCCATTTGTGGGCACTGATTGGCATATGTTGTGCTTACATTTTTACATGTGGATGGCCATTGGGGACTTACCTGGCCATCCACATGTAAGGTGCTTCCCTGGTGGTCCTGGGCGGCATCCTGGTGGTCTAGTGTGGGCATCCGAACCCCCCCTGTCAGAAGAGCCGCCGATCGGCTCTCCTCTACTCGCGTCTGTCAGACGCCAGTGAGGAAGAGCCGATCAACGGCTCTTCCTGTTTACATCGTGATCAGCAGATGATTGGACACGGCTGATCACATGGTAAAAAGCCTCCGCCGGAGGCTCTTTACCGAGATCTGTGTTGCGGTGTGTCAGACTGACACACCGCACCAATGATCGCCGCGATGCGCGCCCCCACGGGCGCACGGCGGCTGTTATCCTGCTGGACGTCATATGACGCCCAGTCAGGATAACTGAACCACCGCCCGGCTGTCATTCTGCTAAAGGGCGGCTTCGAAGTGGTTAAGGACCGCCGCCTGTACATTTACGTCGGCAAAGCGGCACGGACAGGCATAAGCACGTACCTGTAAGTCCCCTTTAAGATGCCTTTGTGTGGTTGGTCGCGCGCGCTTTCTCCGTGAGCCCGACCATGGCTCCCGCGGACTCGATCGCCACGGGGATACCCGCGATCGTCTCACAGAGAGATAGAGCGGGGAGATGCTAGTGTAAACAAGCATCTCCCCGCTCTGCCTAGTGACAATGACACTGATCTCCACTCCGTGTAGTCGGAGCGGAGATCAGTGTCATGTCACACACAGCCCACCCCCTCTACAGTGAGAAGCACTCCCTAGGAAACACTTAACCCCTACAGCGCCACCTACTGGTTAACCCCTTCACTGCCAGTGTCATTTTCACAGTAATCAGTGCATTTTTATAGCACTGATCGCTGTAAAAATTTCAATGGTCCCAAAAATGTGTTCAAAGTGTCCGATGTGTCCGCCATAATGTCGCAGTCATGATAAAAATCACTGATCGCCGCCATAACTAGTAAAAAAATAAAAATGTCATAAAACAGTCCCCTATATTGTAGAAGCTATAACTTTTGCACAAACCAATCAATAAACGCTTATTGCGATTTTTTTAACAAAAATATGTAGAAGAATACGTATCGGCCTAAACTGTGGGAAAAAATAGTTTTTTTATATATTTTTTGGGGATATTTATTATAGCAAAACGTAAAAAATATTGCTTTTTTTTTTCAAAATTGTCGCTCTATTTTTGTTTATAGCGCAAAAAATAAAAACCGCAGAGGTGATCAAATACCACCAAAAGAAAGCTCTATTTATGGTAAAAAAAGGACATTTTTTTGGGAGCCACGTCGCACGACCTGTGCAATTGTCAATTAAAGCGACGCAGTGCCGAATCACAAAAAGTGGCCTGGTCTTTGACCAGCAAAATGGTCCGGGGCTGAAGTGGTTAACAAGCAGCACATTCATGTTTTACTTTCTTGTAGGGCCCCCATAGGTTTCTTCCAGCTTTGGTGATAATCTGTTTAGCCACAATAAAAAAACAAAAATGGTGAGCTTCTGCTGGTAATTGGTGAGGCCTAGGATAGGCAGATGTAGAAGAACTATTCTAGGATCTTTTGTTATTACAGCCGACATCTGAATTCCAACTGTAGGCCGGCTACATGTACTAAAGGACCAATAGACAGCACAGCGGCTAAGTGGTTAGCACTTCTGCCTTCCCATTTGGGATCCCCGGTTTGTGTCCCACTTAGGACATGGGTGCATGGGGTTTGCATGTTCTGTATCTGCTTGCGAGACATGCTGTTAAGTTCATTGGCTACATTCTACAGGGCCGGTGCTACCACTAGGCAATTTAGGCACCCGCCTAGGACGCACCGCCGCCTAGGGCACCCGGTAGGGTTGTCACATCATCCCTCATCCCTTTAATCCAGGACACATATGAATTACACAGGTTCTGAGGCTAATTTAATGCAGATAAGGCACCAAGTGGATTTAATTACCATCTTAATTGGTCACAGAACCCGTGTAATTAATATGTGTCCTGGATTAAAGGGATGATTTGGCAACCCTAGCGCCCAGCCACTGGTGTTCTTACTCTCTTCTCTCTGCAGCAAGCAACTAAGTCTCAGTATCAGCAGGCAGCCACAGCTCAGTTTGCACATAGTGTCAGAGGCGCAGCGGTGGCGGAGGACTGTGTCCCGAATGAATGGAAGCAAGTAAACATTCATTGATGGGCGCTGGTGAGGCTGCATTGATGGACTGTATTTGATGGGCACTTAATTAAAAAGGTGGGGTATACATGGGCAGGGCAAAGGGGGTGGGGTCAGGGGTGGAGCCAAGGGGGTGGCAAAATTAGGTTTCGCCTAGGGCAGTGATGGCGAACCTTGTCACCCCAGATGTTTTGGAACTACATTTCCCATGATGCTCATGCACTCTGCAGTGTAGTTGAGCATCATGGGAAATGTAGATCCAAAACATCTGGGGTTCTAAGGTTCACCATCACTGGCCTAGGGTGTCAAAAATCCTTGCACCAGCCCTGACTTTGTAAACTGTAATACAAAATGGTGCAGCGCTAAAAATAGACTAAATAAACATGTAATGAGCATGTAATTGCTATGCAGAAAACTTGTTATATATATAGTCCCCTACTTTCTAAACTGGCCTGAGTATGTCTGCGATAGGGACCTTAGACTATGAGCTTCTTAAGGGCAGGGGCTAATATGAGAGTAAAGCACTGCTAAAATTTGTTAGCACTACCGTGTTTCCCCGAAATATCTTATATTAATTTTGGCAACAAAAGACACAGTAGGGCTTATTTTCGGAGTAGGTCTTACCATGTAATGTGCTTTTGTAATGGTCGTTTAACCACAAAGGGGTTAATATGGATTCTACTACTGTTCCGAATTGTAAAGTTTAGATAACATTGCATGCAAGTTTTGAAAGCAAGACTGACACATCCGTGCAGATCCGTTACTTCCGTATCTAATAATTTATTCCAGGCAGTACTAAGCTTTTACACACAGCATGATACGTCACTATTAGTGATGAGCCGAACACCCCCGGGTTCGGTTCGCACCAGAACCCGCGAACGGACCGAAAGTTCGAACGAACATTAGAACCCTATTAAATACAATGGATGCGAACGTTCGAATTCTAAAGTGCTAATTATAAAAACTATTATGCATGTTATTGTCCTAAAAAGGGTTTGGGAACCCGGGTTCTGCACCAGGGGACATGTATCAATGCAAAAATAAGTTTTAAAAACGGTCGTTTTCCGGGAGCAGTCATTTTAATGATGCATAAAGTGAAAAAAAAAAAGTCAAATATTCCTTTAAATATCGTACCTGGGGGGTGTCTAAAGTATGCCTGTGAAGTGCCACGTGTTTCCCGTGTTTAGAACTGTCCCTGCACAAAATGACACTTCTAAAGGAAAAAAAAGCCATTTAAAACTGCTTGCGGCTTTAATGTAATGTCTGGTCCCGGTAATATGGATGAAAATCTTTAAGAAAAATGGCATAGCTACCCCATGACCCCCCCCCTACCCCAGCCCATTACCAGCCCCTTTGGGTCTTGTATGGATATTAAGGGGAACCCCGCACATAAAATAAAAAAGGCCCTATATACTCAGAACAGCCGTATACAGGCGGTGCATACAAGACAGGGACTGTAGGTTTGTTCTTATGTAGAATCTGTTTGTAATTTTGAACAGGTACATTGTTGAAGTGTAGCTCCAGACCAAAAATCTATTTTTAAACTTTTTGGAAAACATAGGTAAGGGTTATCACCCCTGTAACATTTGTTTTGCTGTCTGTGCCCCTGTTCAGAACATTTCACCTCACTTTCCGTCCTAATGACAACTGTTTTTGAAATGTGGTGTTTTTCTTGAAACAAGGATTGCTGATAAAGCATCAGTACAGAGGAGACACCTTTCTCCCATATTTATTCTTACAGGAGAGAATTTTCCTTCCTAGTGGTAGATTTCCTCTCACTTCCTGTTGTCTTCTTGCGTTTGCAAGTAGGAGTCGTTTGTAAGTTGGATGTTTGAAAGTAGGGACCTGCCGTATATACTCTGCAGAAATAGGCCCCTTAGTTGTTGGTGTTGGCACAACACTGTAAGCACTCACAGTTACTCTTGGTTGGTGCTGGAACGCCCTGCTGTCAACTATTATATCAGGAATTTTAATTACATATAATTGTTGAACAGTGGTAGTAAAAATTGGGCCTTTGATGGTGGTGCTGGTGCCACAACACTGTAAGCCCTGACAGTTACTCTTGGTGGGTGCAGCAATGGGCCCTGCTGTGAATTATTAGATCAAGAATTGTAATTACATGCCCCTGTTGAACAGGGGCTGAAAAATTGGGCCTTAGGCACTGGTGGCACAACACTGCAACCCTTCACAGATACTGTACTTGGAGCACAGCAATGAGCCCTGTTGCAAAGTATTGCTTCAAAAATTGTAATGACACGCCCCTGTTAAACAGGGGCTGAAAAATTGGGCCTTAGGCACTGGTGGCACAACACTGCAACTCCTCACAGATACTGTACTTGGAGCACAGCAATGAGCCCTGTTGCAAAGTATTGCTTCAAAAATTGTAATTACACGCCCCTGTTAAACAGGGGCTGAAAAATTGGGCGTTAGGCACTGGTGGCGGCACCCATAAACAAAAATGATCTTCCAAGCTATCATCATCAATCGTATCATTGAGGACTCGGAGGAGGAGGATAGCCAGTCAACATAACAGCACAGGCACTCAGCATCAGCATCAGTCTTGAAGGGATGTGACATTTTAAAATCAATTAGTCTGTTATATCAGCATCAGGTGTGTGGTAGCTGGTGGTGATCCAAGACTGGTTCATCTTGATGAAAGTCAGTCGATCAACCGAGTCGGTGGACAGGCGCACCCTGTGATCCGTGACAAATCCTCCAGCAGCACTGAATGTGCGTTCCGAAAGAACGCTGGATGCAGGACAGGCCAGTAGCTCAATTGCATACTGTGCAAGCTCTGGCCAGTGATCCATCCTCAAGACCCAGTAAGCCAGAGGATTTTCGGTGGGGAAGGTGTCCAAGTCTGACCTTGCCCCTAGATATTCCTGCACCATGTTTATCAGACGCTGGCGATGGTTGCTGGAACCGATCATACTTTGGGGCTGCGGACTAAAGAATTGTCTGAACGCATCGGTCAGACGGCCACCTTCCCCACCGCTCCTTCTTTGACTGGCCGAAGCCTCAGCAACTCGTTGTCCAGGACCAGGAGTTTGCAACCTCCCAGTCTCTGGGAACGCGTTGCACAGACCTTTCTGCAAGGCCTCCCGGAGTTGTCTCATCCTCTGCTCCCTCTGCGACGGTAACATAAGGTCCGCAACCTTACCCTTGTACCGTGGATCAAGGAGAGTGGCCAGCCAGTAATGGTCCCTCTCCTTGATCCGAAGAATACGAGGATCCTTCCGCAGACTTTGCAGGATCAGGGAGGCCATGCAGCGTAGGTTTGCTGAGGCATTCGCTCCGGAGTCCTCTGGGTCACTAAGGACGACATGATCCGCAGCCACCTCCTCCCAGCCACGTACAAGTCCACTGGTTTCTTGGGACTGTAAATCATCCCTAAAAGACTGCTGCTGATGATGCTGAGTGCCAGCCTCCACCTCCATGCTGACACAATCCTCCTCCTCCTCCTCCTCCTCCTCCTCTTCCTGTGCGATGGGTGGGACAGAAGGAACACTGTCTGGGTAAAGGGGGCCTTGAGAGGCAAGGAAGTCCTCCTCTTCCTGCCTCTGTTCTGCCTCAAGTGCCCTGTCCATTATTCCACGCAGCGTGTGCTCCAACAGGTGGACAAGAGGTACAGTGTCACTGATGCATGCACTGTCACTGCTCACCATCCTCGTGGCCTCCTCAAATGGTGCCAGGACAGTGCATGCATCCCTGATCATGCCCCACTGGCGTGGAGAAAAAAAACCAAGCTCCCCTGACCCTGTCCTGGTGCCGTAGTCGCACAGGTACTCATTGATGGCCCTCTGCTGCGTGTGCAGCCGCTGCAGCATGGCCAACGTTGAGTTCCACCTGGTGGGCATGTCACATATAAGGCGGTTCTTGGGCAGGTTCAACTCCTTTTGCAGCTCAGCCAGGCGAGCACTGGCATTATAAGATCTGCGGAAATGCACACAGACTTTCCTGGCCTGCCTCAGGACATCCTGTAAGCCCGGGTACCTGCCCAAGAAGCGCTGCACCACCAGGTTAAGGACGTGAGCCACACAGGGCACATGGGTCAGTTGTCCCTGTCGGAGGGCGGAGAGGAGGTTGGTGCCATTGTCGCAAACCACCATTCCTGGCTTAAGCTGGCGTGGCGTCAACCACCTCTCGGCCTGGCCCTGCAGAGCAGACAGGACCTCTGCCCCAGTGTGGCTTCTGTCCCCCAAACACACCAGCGCAAGCACGGCATGGCATCTTTTTGCCTGCGTACTTGCGTAGCCCCGTGAACGGCTACGGAGCACCGCTGGTTCATAGGACAAACCACAGGAAGAGGCCATGGAGGAAGAAGAAGAGGAGGGGGTGGAGGAGAGAGGTGTGTCACAACCAGTAGTAGCATTTTGGAGGCGTGGCGGTGGGACAACCTCCAACACTACTGCACCTTGTCCTGAATCCTTCCCAGCTGCCAAAAGAGTGACCCAATGGGCCGTGAAAGAAAGGTAACGTCCCTGTCCATGCCTGCTGGACCATGAGTCAGCGGTAATATGCACCTTACCGCTGACCGCCCTGTCCAGCGAGGCCAAGACATTGCCTTCCACATGCCGGTAGAGAGCCGGAATAGCCTTCCGTGAGAAAAAGTGGCGTTTGGGAACCTGCCACTGAGGAACCGCACATTGCACAAACTCACGGAAGGGGGCCGAGTCTACCAACTGAAAAGGCAGCAGTTGAAGCGCTAGCAATTTAGCCAAGCTAGCATTCAACCGCTGGGCATGTGGATGGCTGGGAGTGAACTTCTTTCGACGGTCCAGCAGCTGGGGCAGGGAAATTTGCCTGCTAGAATCGGACGTCGGTGTACTGCTAGCAGAGTGGGCGCAAGTACTTGGCTGTGACACACCTAATTCTACACCTTCATTCCTCTCAGTGCATGTTTCAGAGAGGACTGAAGTTATAGTGGGGTTGGAGATCCCAGCTGATGCGGTGCAAGGAGAGGTCCGCTTGGTTCTTTGGTGTGGGTCTTTGAGGTAGGCTTGCCAACGAGCTGCATGGCAGGTCAACATATGTCTGGTCAGGCATGTGGTACCCAAGCGGCTGATGTTTTGGCCACGCGATATACGCTTGAGACATATGTTGCAAACAGCAGCTGTGCGATCTGATGCACTAGCCTCAAAAAAGGCCCACACCAAAGAACTTTTTGAATGACGGGCAGAGGCAGCGCCCTGCACAGGCGGAGCTCTGCGGTGTGATTCCGTCGGTGTACTGCCCTTACGCTGGCCACCAAAGGGCATCCTGCCTCGTTGGAGATGTGCCTCCTCCTCATCCTCCTCCTCCTCCTCTCTCCTATTAGGCACCCACGTGGAGTCATTGACCTCATCATCCCCTCCCTCCTCATCACTGGAGCCAATCTGGCAGTATGCTGCAGCTGCTGGAACATGACTGCCAGATTGGTGTCCTTCTTGAGCATCCCCTCTGTCTGCTCTCACGCTACTGCCTTCCTCTAGCTGGGTTTCATCATCAGACCCTTCGAAACGCTGGGCATCCTCCTGGAGCATGTACCCAACACTGTGCTGAAACAGTTCGGGGGACTCCTCAGGAGGAGGACATGGTGGGTCTAGGGAAGGAGTGACTGATGATTTGTCTGACATTGATACCAGGGAAGACGACGCTTTGGCAGCTGCTTTTCCAGTACCCTGAGCCTGGGTGAGAGAGGATGAGGAGGAGGAGGAGGGCTTGGTCATCCACTCTACCAAGTCTTCGGCATGATGTGGCTCAACATGTCCAGCTGCCGAAAAGAAGGACAAGCGTGTCCCATGGCCATGTGCTGATGACAATGCACCGCGTCCACGACCAGCACTGTTGCCCCCAGACACAGAGCCTGCTTGCCCTCTTTTATTGCCTCCTGACTGTCTGCCTCTCCTTGTTTGCCTTCCAGACATTCTAATAGATGGCCTGCAGGGAGATGGGAAAAAAGCAATAAGGGCTACCTTCAGGTGTCCTTCTCTGTCCCTTGAAACAAGGACTTTCACAGTGAAAGAAACTGACACTGTCCCTACCTAGAGTTTTCTGTCCCTAGAATAAATGTTTTTTTTAATCACAATATAGCACAAGGACAATTCACTCAATGTCTCTCCAGGTCCCTGGAAACAAGGACTTGCAGAGTGAAAGAAACTGACACTGTCCCTACCTAGAGTTTTCTGTCCCTAGAATAAATGTTTTTTTTAAGCACAATATAGCACAAGGACAATTAACTCACTGTCCTTACAGGTCCCTGGAAACAAGGACTTGCAGAGTGAAAAAAAAAAAACACTCTCCCTACCTACAGTTTTCTGTCCCTAGAAAAAATGTTTTTTTTAAGCACAATATAGCACAAGGACAATTAACTCACTGTCCTTACAGGTCCCTGGAAACAAGGACTTGCAGAGTGAAAGAAAAAAAACACTCTCCCTACCTACAGTTTTCTGTCCCTAGAAAAAATGTTTTTTTTAATCACAATATAGCACAAGGAAAATTAACTCACTGTCCTTACAGGTCCCTGGAAACAAGGACTTGCAGAGTGAAAGAAAAAAAACACTCTCCCTACCTACAGTTTTCTGTCCCTAGAAAAAATGTTTTTTTTAATCACAATATAGCACAAGGAAAATTAACTCACTGTCCTTACAGGTCCCTGGAAACAAGGACTTGCAGAGTGAAAGAAACTGACACTGTCCCTACCTAGAGTTTTCTGTCCCTAGAATAAATGTTTTTTTTAAGCACAATATAGCACAAGGACAATTAACTCACTGTCCTTACAGGTCCCTGGAAACAAGGACTTGCAGAGTGAAAGAAAAAAAACACTCTCCCTACCTACAGTTTTCTGTCCCTAGAAAAAATGTTTTTTTTAATCACAATATAGCACAAGGAAAATTAACTCACTGTCCTTACAGGTCCCTGGAAACAAGGACTTGCAGAGTGAAAGAAAAAAAACACTCTCCCTACCTACAGTTTTCTGTCCCTAGAAAAAATGTTTTTTTTAATCACAATATAGCACAAGGAAAATTAACTCACTGTCCTTACAGGTCCCTGGAAACAAGGACTTGCAGAGTGAAAGAAACTGACACTGTCCCTACCTAGAGTTTTCTGTCCCTAGAATAAATGTTTTTTTTAAGCACAATATAGCACAAGGACAATTAACTCACTGTCCTTACAGGTCCCTGGAAACAAGGACTTGCAGAGTGAAAGAAAAAAAACACTCTCCCTACCTACAGTTTTCTGTCCCCAGAAAAAATGTTTTTTTTAATCACAATATAGCACAAGGAAAATTAACTCACTGTCCTTACAGGTCCCTGGAAACAAGGACTTGCAGAGTGAAAGAAACTGACACTGTCCCTACCTAGAGTTTTCTGTCCCTAGAATAAATGTTTTTTTTAAGCACAATATAGCACAAGGACAATTAACTCACTGTCCTTACAGGTCCCTGGAAACAAGGACTTGCAGAGTGAAAAAAAAAAAACACTCTCCCTACCTACAGTTTTCTGTCCCTAGAAAAAATGTTTTTTTTAAGCACAATATAGCACAAGGACAATTAACTCACTGTCCTTACAGGTCCCTGGAAACAAGGACTTGCAGAGTGAAAGAAAAAAAACACTCTCCCTACCTACAGTTTTCTGTCCCTAGAAAAAATGTTTTTTTTAATCACAATATAGCACAAGGAAAATTAACTCACTGTCCTTACAGGTCCCTGGAAACAAGGACTTGCAGAGTGAAAGAAAAAAAACACTCTCCCTACCTACAGTTTTCTGTCCCTAGAAAAAATGTTTTTTTTAATCACAATATAGCACAAGGAAAATTAACTCACTGTCCTTACAGGTCCCTGGAAACAAGGACTTGCAGAGTGAAAGAAACTGACACTGTCCCTACCTAGAGTTTTCTGTCCCTAGAATAAATGTTTTTTTTAAGCACAATATAGCACAAGGACAATTAACTCACTGTCCTTACAGGTCCCTGGAAACAAGGACTTGCAGAGTGAAAGAAAAAAAACACTCTCCCTACCTACAGTTTTCTGTCCCTAGAAAAAATGTTTTTTTTAATCACAATATAGCATAAGGAAAATTAACTCACTGTCCTTACAGGTCCCTGGAAACAAGGACTTGCAGAGTGAAAGAAAAAAAACACTCTCCCTACCTACAGTTTTCTGTCCCTAGAAAAAATGTTTTTTTTAATCACAATATAGCACAAGGAAAATTAACTCACTGTCCTTACAGGTCCCTGGAAACAAGGACTTGCAGAGTGAAAGAAACTGACACTGTCCCTACCTAGAGTTTTCTGTCCCTAGAATAAATGTTTTTTTTAAGCACAATATAGCACAAGGACAATTAACTCACTGTCCTTACAGGTCCCTGGAAACAAGGACTTGCAGAGTGAAAGAAAAAAAACACTCTCCCTACCTACAGTTTTCTGTCCCTAGAAAAAATGTTTTTTTTAATCACAATATAGCACAAGGAAAATTAACTCACTGTCCTTACAGGTCCCTGGAAACAAGGACTTGCAGAGTGAAAGAAACTGACACTGTCCCTACCTAGAGTTTTCTGTCCCTAGAATAAATGTTTTTTTTAAGCACAATATAGCACAAGGACAATTAACTCACTGTCCTTACAGGTCCCTGGAAACAAGGACTTGCAGAGTGAAAAAAAAAAACACTCTCCCTACCTAGAGTTTTCTGTCCCTAGAAAAAATGTTTTTTTTAAGCACAATATAGCACAAGGACAATTAACTCACTGTCCTTACAGGTCCCTGGAAACAAGGACTTGCAGAGTGAAAGAAACTGACACTGTCCCTACCTAGAGTTTTCTGTCCCTAGAATAAATGTTTTTTTTAATCACAATATAGCACAAGGAAAATTAACTCACTGTCCTTACAGGTCCCTGGAAACAAGGACTTGCAGAGTGAAAGAAACTGACACTGTCCCTACCTAGAGTTTTCTGTCCCTAGAATAAATGTTTTTTTTAATCACAATATAGCACAAGGAAAATTAACTCACTGTCCTTACAGGTCCCTGGAAACAAGGACTTGCAGAGTGAAAGAAACTGACACTGTCCCTACCTAGAGTTTTCTGTCCCTAGAATAAATGTTTTTTTTAAGCACAATATAGCACAAGGACAATTAACTCACTGTCCTTACAGGTCCCTGGAAACAAGGACTTGCAGAGTGAAAGAAAAAAAACACTCTCCCTACCTACAGTTTTCTGTCCCTAGAAAAAATGTTTTTTTTAATCACAATATAGCACAAGGAAAATTAACTCACTGTCCTTACAGGTCCCTGGAAACAAGGACTTGCAGAGTGAAAGAAACTGACACTGTCCCTACCTAGAGTTTTCTGTCCCTAGAATAAATGTTTTTTTTAATCACAATATAGCACAAGGACAATTAACTCACTGTCCTTACAGGTCCCTGGAAACAAGGACTTGCAGAGTGAAAGAAACTGACACTGTCCCTACCTAGAGTTTTCTGTCCCTAGAATAAATGTTTTTTTTAAGCACAATATAGCACAAGGACAATTAACTCACTGTCCTTACAGGTCCCTGGAAACAAGGACTTGCAGAGTGAAAGAAAAAAAACACTCTCCCTACCTACAGTTTTCTGTCCCTAGAAAAAATGTTTTTTTTAATCACAATATAGCACAAGGAAAATTAACTCACTGTCCTTACAGGTCCCTGGAAACAAGGACTTGCAGAGTGAAAGAAACTGACACTGTCCCTACCTAGAGTTTTCTGTCCCTAGAATAAATGTTTTTTTTAATCACAATATAGCACAAGGACAATTAACTCACTGTCCTTACAGGTCCCTGGAAACAAGGACTTGCAGAGTGAAAGAAACTGACACTGTCCCTACCTAGAGTTTTCTGTCCCTAGAATAAATGTTTTTTTTAAGCACAATATAGCACAAGGACAATTAACTCACTGTCCTTACAGGTCCCTGGAAACAAGGACTTGCAGAGTGAAAGAAAAAAAACACTCTCCCTACCTACAGTTTTCTGTCCCTAGAAAAAATGTTTTTTTTAATCACAATATAGCACAAGGAAAATTAACTCACTGTCCTTACAGGTCCCTGGAAACAAGGACTTGCAGAGTGAAAGAAACTGACACTGTCCCTACCTAGAGTTTTCTGTCCCTAGAATAAATGTTTTTTTTAATCACAATATAGCACAAGGACAATTAACTCACTGTCCTTACAGGTCCCTGGAAACAAGGACTTGCAGAGTGAAAGAAACTGACACTGTCCCTACCTAGAGTTTTCTGTCCCTAGAATAAATGTTTTTTTTAAGCACAATATAGCACAAGGACAATTAACTCACTGTCCTTACAGGTCCCTGGAAACAAGGACTTGCAGAGTGAAAGAAACTGACACTGTCCCTACCTAGAGTTTTCTGTCCCTAGAATAAATGTTTTTTTTAAGCACACTATAGCAGAAGCACAAAACACACTGACACTCTCCCTACCTATCCTTCTCTTTCCCTAAACTAAAGGAATCCAGGTTAAGCAAGAAAGAAATAACAGTCACTGTCCCTGCCTATGCTACTCTATCCCTGCTCCGGAACACACTACACTAGGCCGCCGTGCTGGCGGCCTTTTATAGTGTGGGGCGTGTACTAAACACCCTCAGCAATAATTGGCCACAGGCATCCTGCCTGTGGCCAATCATTGCTCTCCTCGCTGCCGGCGCTGTGATTGGCCAAGCATGCGGGGTCACAGTGCATGCTTGGCCAATCACAGCGCCTGGATGACACTGCGATGGCGTAGTGCATTGTGGGCCGTTCGCGTCACTCGAATTTGGCGCGAACGGCCCAAATCGTTCGATCTTCGTCGAACGATCGAACAGCCAATGTTCGAGTCGAACGTATGTTCGACTCGAACACGAAGCTCATCCCTAGTCACTATAATGTTAATGTAAGACTGCAAACCACATCTTATTGGCTGCAATACAAAAAGAGTACAGAAATGTGATGATTAAGCTGGGCTGTCCTCAGGTCCTATCTTCATATCCGCATTCCAAAGATGTGTGGGAGAAGAGGGTATCCGCCATTTTCTGTCTTCTCCAGTTTTCTCGATGGGAGGGGGTGTTATTAGAAAAGGCCATATGTAGTAAGGAAAAGTTACAGCAGTTGTGTACAAACAAAAGCAATATAGACTTTATAGTATAGTGAAGATGCATAGAGAATAGACATTTTCTAGTTTAACATTATGCTCATCACATTCCTTCACACTGTCTTCTCTCCCCCTCTCCCTCCCTGCCTGACAAGAATCCCCAGTGTGAACTGAGTTAAAATGCTTGTAAAATCCTATAATACACTCTATTAAAGTAGTATATAATATACAATGTGTGTGTTTCTGTAACATAATTGTGCCAAATACCTTCGTTATAGTGCCGCTCTGCGCTTCTGTGACCCGCCGGAGCTCTCTTCCCTGTATTTATATTACAGAAACACACACATATTGTACATTATATACTACTGTAATGGAGTGGATTATAGGATTTTACAAGCATTTTAAGCTAGGGCTTATTTTCGGGGTAGGGCTTATATTGCAGCTCTCCTGGAAAATAACGCTAGGTCTTATTTTCGGGGTACGTCTTATTTTTGGGGAAACACGGTATATAAATACCTGTAATAAATATTCATCCTAAAAAAGGAAATATGGAAGAGCTATTGTTTGCAATGCCTGGATACATGATCCTTATCCCACTGTCTGAACAAAAATATCAAGGCTTGAGGAAATAAATTGTTGATAGCGAGGGATACTGCCAAAATACATTTCCCTTAACTGATCAAGATAAACGGTTCTTATTTCCTTGTCATTTTTTTTTTTTCCTTGTCATGGTTCTTATTTTCTAGACATTTTCCAACAGATTGGCCATCAAAATTTGGTTCCGTTTGTGAATATGAAGCATTCTGATGATACATATGCGTAAAGCTTTGGCCAATGATGGTCAGCAAAAAAGAAAGAACAATAAAAGTGATGTACGTCCATACAAAATGTGAAGAATATGGTTGAGTTTTACTTTTCAAGAGAAGAAAAATTATATTGTAGTCAGCAGCTGTAGCTCACAACAGCCAAGCCAAGCCAAGAACATGACTGCCATTGATAAAAGGACATAAAACAAAGCCTTAAAATGAACTTGTTACAAGCAAGCCTGGAGTATCTAAACTGAACCACATAATGAAAAAATCTATAAGTAGATGTTGACTTCAGTTTTGCAGCTAGGGAATGACAAATTTGCGCTTGCACATTGATTCTATGATGGGTAAATGGAATAGCCATTTATTTATCAAACATTTAGTTTTAAGTATCAAAATTGAACTTTTTTAATGTCACAGGATGTACTGTAGCAGCTGTTTTAGTTGTGGTCAAATCCCATTCACACCTTCAGGTGTGAAAAGGTCGAACTCTAGCTTTTTTTCCCCAGAGAACTCTGAAAGTGATGTATATGTGTTAAATGACCATCTGTTTGTTGCAAAGTACGATTGATAGGTGCAGCGGAGTCAGTTCAGATCAGACATTGTGTAGTAACAGGAACTGGCTTCTTTATTGGAACATAACCACACTAGCAAAGATGTCACTTCACATTGTAAGAAGAATCACGGACAGGAAAAAGCAACCAACAAGTACATCACAGTATACAGGAAATACAACACATCATAGAGAAATGCATAGCATAGCATATCACTGAGCATTAGCGACATGTCCTTTTTCTAAACTGCAGTCAAATACAGTAAGCTAAGCTGAAAGTTTGTTGTATCTCCAACACCCCTTCTCAACAACTAAGGCTTAGTCTGTTAAACCCATCTTCTTTGTAAGCCTTGAATGTCTTTCAGCAGTCAGGTGCTTTGTAAGGATATCTGCTGTCATATCCTCGGTTGGGCAATAAAGTAACTCTAGAAGACCTTACTCTTGAAGATCCCTAAGAAAGTGGAACTTCACATCAATGTGCTTGGTTCTTGAATTAACTCCTTCCATGTGTGCAAGTACAATGCATCCTTGATTGTCCTCATAGATTTCAGTTGGTCCCAACTGTGGTTGACCTAAGTCTGTTATCAGCTGTCTCAGCCATATAACTTCTTGGCTTGCCTGCGCTGCAGCAACGTATTCTGCTTCAGTAGACGACAGTGAAACATAGAGTTGCTTTTTACTAGTCCAACTAATGGCACCTCCTGACAGAAAAAATAAGTAGCCACTGGTAGATTTTCTGTCACTGGTGTCTCCTGCCCAGTCAGCATCCACATATCCTGTTAAGGTGCTTTCATCACTTGGTGGTAACTTTAGCTTGTAGTGCGAAGTCCCTTTAAGATAGCGAATGATTCGCTTTACAGCATTCCAGTCCTTTTGACTTGGCATCGAAACCTTTCTGCATAGGATTCCGACAGTTGCTGCAATGTCCGGCCTTGTAGCGGTGGTAAGGTACAGCAATTTCCCTATTGCTTTCCTGTATTGAGTATTAGTAGGTAATGGGTTATCTTGACAATTCATCTCCTTTAGGTAGTTGGTTTCCATGGGAGATTTTACTGGTTTGGCATCTTCCATTCCAAATGTTTCAATTATTTCTTGTATTTTGTGTCTTTGGTTCAGAAGAAAGCTGCCATCTTCCTCTCTCTCGATCTGGATGCCGAGGTAATTCTTTATGTTGCCAAGATCTTTGGTGTCAAAGTGCTGATTTAGTTTTTCCAGTATTTATGCTTCATCCCCTTCTTGCTCAAAGCAAATCAGGATATCATCCACATAGATAAGCATATAGACCCATCTGTTTGCCAATTTCTTTGTGTATAAGCAGGGGTCTGCTTTACTCCTTTGAAAGTTTTGATGTGTAAGCACTTCATTTATTTTTATATTCCACGCTCTCGCTGCTTGCTTTAGACCATATATACTAATGTGAAGTTTGCACACTAGGTCTGACCTTTGTTCATCTTTGAATACTGGCGGTTGTTCCATGTAAATTTCTTCTGTTAAATCGCCATGTAGAAACGCGGTTTTCACATCAAAATGTTTCACTTGCATTTTCCTTGTGACAGCTACTGTCAGTAAAGTCCGTATTGTAGTGTGCTTGACTACTGGTGCAAACGTCTCATCATAGTCCTCTCCGTATTTTTTAGAATAGCCCTTGGCTACTAGTCTTACTTTGTACCGTTCAACTGTGCCATCTGCATTGTATTTCACTTTAAAAGTCCATTTACAGCCTATGGCTTTCCTTCCGGGTGGTAGTTCTGTAAGTGTCCATGTTTTAGTGTCATGCATGGATTTTATCTCTTCCTCAGCAGCCTTTATCCATTTAGTTGCTTCTTGTTCTGAAAGTTGAGATATGTTTTCCCAGTTTGCAGGTTCGTTGATACTGGCAGTACTTGCTTTGTATGAAAGACGTATAGGTGGTTTACCTTTGTTTTCTCTTGTTGAACGTCTCGTTTTTGTCTGCTCTTCAGTACTGGTTGAGTCTACACTCACTTCAACTGTTTGTTCGGAAGTTACAGAGATGGGCTGGTCAATGTCAGTTTTCTCTTCTATTCTTGCTTCTACTGTTGTCATTACATTGTCTCTTAAATCTTCAACAAAAGTTATGCTGTTGCTAATGGTAACCTAGTCTGTTTTGGGATTTAGGATTCTGTAACCCTTGACATTGTCATTGTATCCAACAAAGATACCTTCAAACGCTCTGTTTTGGAGTTTAGTGCGTTTTTCTTCAGGTATGTAGATGAATGCTTTGCATCCAAAAACTCTTAGGTGTTTTACACTTGGCTTCTCATTGTGCCATAGTTCATATGGGGTTTTCTCCACTGTTCTGGAAAAAAGTATGTTCTGCAAATATGTAGCTGTCATAGCTGCCTCACCCCAGTATTTTTGTGGTAGTCCAGAGTCTGTCAGCATACATCTGATCATTTCAGTCAGAGTTCTATTCTTTCTTTCAGCTACTCCATTTTGTTCTGGTGTATACGGGACTGTCTTTTGATGTTCTATTCCATTCTGTTTTAAGTACTCTTGTATCTTACCTCCTGTGAATTCACCTCCATTATCGCTCCGAAGTATGAGAGGCTTCCTCTGAAACTTGTTACTTGTCTTTATTATATAGTCTTTTAATTTGTCAAAAACTTCACTCTTGTGTTGCATTAGGTAGGTGACTGTGTATCTTGAATAGTCGTCTATGAAAGTCACTATGTACCTGTTGCCTCCAGGTGTTGGTGGGTTTAGGGGACCACACACGTCACTGTGAACTAAGTCAAGTGGTCTTGAAGCTCTCTTCTGACTGACTTTGGAAAGTGTTGCTCTTGTAGCTTTGGATATAATGCAACATTCACATTTAACGGTAATTGGACAAGGGGATACTATCAGATCCCTTGTCAGCTTCCTCCTCTGTAGTTCCTGTATGCATTCTGGGTGTCTGTGACCTAGACGTCTGTGCCATATATGTATACAGTCATTGCGCTTGTGTGTACATAGTCTCACCTTTTCCTTCACTGTGTCGAGGTGATATAGATGATCATCCAGCTTGGCACTTGCTATTGTCTGTTTGCCGTTTAGAATGGAACACTTGTCACCTTGGAATTTTACAGTGAGTCCTCTGGCTGTTAGACGCTTCACAGATAAGAGTCCTCCTTCTAGATTAGGAACATAAAGCACATCTTTCACTGGTATGGCTAAATTGTGTCCCGCATCATCAGGGCATACAAGGGTTCCATGCCCATATCCTTCTGCATGTATTTTGCTTCCATCTGCAAGATAAATAGTTTCTTTGTTGCTCAGATCAAGTTCTGTGAAGAAACTTCTATCACTCGTCATGTGACTGGTTGCCCCCGAATCAATGCACCAGCCTTGGCATTTATTGTTGCCTGTTGCTTTAAATGTGGCATTCCAGTTACCTTCCCTTGGATCATTGATTGTGGTTTTGACCTTTTGTTTAGTATAAGAGGGACGCTGTCTCATTTGCTCTGCTTTCCATATAGTACAGTCTTTCTTTATGTGTCCCTGTTTGTGGCATCTGAAACACACTCTGGTCTCTTGCGTCTGTAGCTTTAAGAGCGGTGCTGGTGTCGGTTTCTGTGGAGTCATGCACTAATTCCTTTCTTCTCTGATACTCATCTATGAGCCTGGTTTTTACAAATGCTAGCGTCAGATCTGTCTCAGGTCGTGTCTCCAGTGCATTGATTAGTGCAGTATATGTATCGGGCAAACTGCATAACAACATGGCTGCAATGTGACTGTCTGTTATATTCTTCCCGATCGATCTAAGTTGCGCAATCACTTCCAGCATTGTTTTTATATGCTCCTGCATGTCCTGTTCTCTGCCAAGTCTCATTTTGTAAAGTTTCCGCAGCAGAAAGAGCTTGCTGTTTAAACTGGATCTTTCATGCAGGCTTTTCAGTACATCCCACATGCCTTTCGCTATGTCCTCATTGCGTATATGAATGAGCTGATCATCCTCCACTAGTAGGCTTATGGTGGCCCGTGCCTGTCTGTTTTTCTTGTCCTAGTCCTGATTATTATCCTGTGGCTTCTCTGTAGTGGTAACCTCCCACAAGTCATCTTTGGATAATAGCATTTCCACTTTAAACTTCCATAGCTGATAATTGTCATTGTTCAGCTTGGCCACTGAGAGTTTAAGCTCAGAGTTTCCGGCCATTTTATCCCTCCTTTATATATAAACAGTCTTACTTGTCTATAGGAGATGTCGCTGGAAAGCTTCCTTATGTCAATCTCCGCATCAGCCACACTGTCTTCCGTTCGAGGCTTTGTTCTGCCTGGGCCGCACCTGGTCATAAGTCTTTATCCGGATACTGGGCCCATAACCTGTTGCAAAGTACGATTGATAGGTGCAGCGGAGTCAGTTCAGATCAGACATTGTGTAGTAACAGGAACTGGCTTCTTTATTGGAACATAACCACACTAGCAAAGATGTCACTTCACATTGTAAGAAGAATCACGGACAGGAAAAAGCAACCAACAAGTACATCACAGTATACAGGAAATACAACACATCATAGAGAAATGCATAGCATAGCATATCACTGAGCATTAGCGACATCTTGTGTCCTTTTTCTAAACTGCAGTCAAATACAGTAAGCTAAGCTGTAAGTTTGTTGTATCTCCAACACTGTTTATCAATGTATATCACCAACAAGTTGAATGGGACTTATAAAGAGGCCCATTCAAGGTGCCTACCCTTTTAGAATGTATAAATTGTACTGATGCCCTCAGCTTCTTTAGAGCAATTATTTTACCATGTACTGTATTGTTCTCTTGCTTGTGGCTAGCTACATGCTTGAATATTAAAGCGGAGGTGCAGCCAAAATAAAAAATAAATAAAAAGAAGTCAGCAGCTACTAACAGTGTAGCTGCTGACTTTTAATAAGGACACTTACCTGTCCTACTTGGTCCCGCCACGGCGATCGATCGCTGCTGGCAGGTCCCGGCTCCTCCATCCTAAATAAGGGAAACAGGCAGTGAAGCCGTAAGGCTTCACTGCCCGTTTCCTACTGCGCATGCGCCACTCGCATGGCGCTTTGTGAATGGGCGACTTGTCTCCTGGGATACACACAGTTCCCAGAAGGCAGCGCGCCCCATTCACAAGAAGAGGAAGCGGAAGGAGACCCACCGTGGACGAGAAGAGGAACATTAGAGGCAGATTAGGGGACTTCTGCATAGCAACAGGCATTTAGGGTGAGTATAACAAAAAAAAAATTCTATTTTTTTTTTATTCTATTTTTTTTAGAATTTTTAAGGTAAAGATTTTTTCAGGGTGGACCTCCGCTTTAAATAAATTTTTTTGAATGTGGTTCAGCAGTCAACATGTTATTGGAAACCCCTAAGTTCTGGGATTTCCCTATCATTCTCCATATACTGTATATCTCTGTGGTAATAATTACCCAGCACACTGAAGTTCCTATGCTTACTATGTAGCAATAAATGTCCAATATTCAAATCAAAAAGTATCATAAATCCTGTCTAATATCACAGGAGCTGGTGTCAAAATGTGATGCCTGACCATCCTACTGGTCATTATTTGAATTGCCTTTTATTTCTGTCTAGTTATCTGCTCTGCTATAACAGGTCTGCCTCATTTCATTCTCTGGAAGAGCCATTCTCAACTAGGGTTCCTTCAGGTGTGGCTAATGGCGCTTAAGCACGACCAGATTTCCCGTCGGAAAAACCATGGATGGTTTTTCCGACGGAATGCTGCTCAAGCTTGTCTTGCATACAAACGGTCACACAAAAGTTTTTGGAACTTTCGACCGCCAAGAACGTGGTGACGTCGTACAACACGTACGTCGAGCCGAGATCAATGAAGTTCAATAGGCAGTTCGGCTCTTCTGCTTGATTCTGAGCATGCGTGTTTTTTTGAGCGTTGGAATTGCATACAGACGAACAGTTTTTCCGATAGGAATTTTTCCGTCGGGAAAATAGAGAACCTGCTCTTACACTTTTGCTGGCGGAAATTCTGACAGGAAAAGTCCAATGGAGCCTACACACGGTCGGAATTTCCATTCAAAAGCTCACATCCGACTTTTTCCAACGGGAAAACGATCGTGTGTACGCGGCATAAGGGTTTCTTGATCTGTGGCTAACTGACCTCCTGATGGTTCTTGCACAGTTTCAAGTCCAATGCCACTTGGCTGAACCAGCAGGATGCGTGTAAGAGTGTCATTCTTCCAACCACTGTAAGGGGGCATTGTTCCTATTTATCACCACCATTTTCCCAATGACCCTTGATAGACAAATTGTACCAAGTGCTTCCAAGAACCTGAAAATTATTTCAAGGGTTCCTTCGGGGAAAAGAGTTTGAGAAAGGCTGCTATAGAAGTTCAGAGAAAGACCTGAGAGTGCTTTGTGTCAACCTCACCCACCCAAATCCAACCTTACACCCACATTTCAGGGGTGAAGAACGCTGCCATAAATCTGATGTATCTTCTCATCTCAGGATAATTTTCCCTGATTGGCAATTAGTGATCATTTTCCACAATCAGAATTCTATCAATATACTTAGATGTTTCCTTAGATTCTCTTGTTGTTCAGGTCGGCTCATTGCTGAATTGATCAGGTGCAGAAGCTGGGCAAGTGGGCACATCCACATAGTCCACTTCTGATATTAATAATATAAGAGGTATATTTGTCCAAAAGGGCCACAGACAGCAAAAAATTTACTTTTATTAATAGAAGAGGGAGGGTTACAAACACCTTTTTCCAGGGGCCAACATGGCACCATACTACCACGTGTGTGCTGTTATGGATTGACACCAAGAATGGAAAATTACAGTACATATTTGATACAATTTTATCGTCTAATTTAGGTTTGGTGTGGTATATGCTTTAGGTCTCCTCAGTGCTTATGCGTATAGTTTGGAGAAAGGTTTCCCATATTATGCCACTGATTTTGTTGGGTACAGTACATTGTGGTCTCATTGGGGGAGGAGTTGTATAACAGACTGTTACAGGGCAGCAACACAAGTGGTGTCTGGGCTGCCCATTAGGAATTCTGTGTATACCAATAACTTGACAGAATTATTTGATTTTTATTTTCATCACAGTTCTATTCTCTACAAAAAAAAAAAAACTGTGACTTAGGCCCCTTTCACACTGGGGTGTATTTCAGGCGTTTTAGTGCTAAAAATAATCCTGCCCCAGTATGCTCAATGTGAAAGCCTGAGGGCTTTCACACTGAGGCGATGCGCTAGCGGGAGGAAAAAAAATCTCCTGCAAGCCGCATCTTTGGAGCGGTGAAGGAGCAGTGTGTATACCGCTCCTTTACCGCTCCTTCCTATTGAAATCAATGGGACACCGCGGCTATAGCTGCTGTTTGCAGGCGGTATTAACCCTTTTTCAGCCGCTAGCGGGGGTTAAAACCGCACCGCTAGCGGCCGAATATCGCAGTAAATACAATGGTATAGCGGCGCTGAAAATCGTGCCACTATACCGCCACCGCACATGCCCGCCCCAGTGTGAAAGGGGCCTTAGAGTCATTTCACATTCGTTTATTACATTTGTAATTTGATTTTATGATTGGGGGCTTTTCGTTGTTTTGGTTTCTACACTGTGTTAACTTGATGTTATCAGCCATCACTTCATTGTGTCTACAGGATTTCCTCTGTTTGTGTTATGAATATGAATATTCAAGCAAAACTTTACCCACAAGAACTTGATAATGTTCTTTAGCAAGAAATATACATTCCACATTAATAATTATGTAACCAAAATAAGTGTGTGCTGTAAATTGCCCTCAAGATTGCTTCCGTTTCTTCTTGCTGCAGGATGTAATTTTGCTGAACCCTAAAGTCCCTGAGCAGCAGTAAATATTCAGGTTGTCAGCAGAGTGGGGGCACAGGCAGTGATAAACATGTACAAGAAGTGTTTACTGTTATCAGGTCTATCCGGAACTGGAAACTAAGTTGGGCAAAGAAGGAAATCTATTTGTTTATTGTTTATTACAGGTATAGTGCTGACAATGTATACAGAACTTTACATACTGTGCATTCACATCAGTCTCCAGGCTCCTTAGGAAGGGGCTCTGAAAGGGAAGTATAGGTTCATGAGCAGGAATGCAGGCTCCTGTGGAGGGGAAAAAGGACACAGGCTCATAAGGAGATAAGCAGGCTCATGAGGAAGGAGGATGCGGGTTCTTGAGGAATGTATAGGATGCATTAAGGTGAAAAAACACGAAGGTTTACAACCCCTTTAAGCACATCGTTGTCTTCAAGCGAGACTGGCTACATGTGGCAGTCTCCCCCCTTTGTTAGTCCCCAACAGTGTTGACTACTCACCCAGTCTTCTCTTGCTCCTGTGCCTCCTGGAAGACCTCCTCCCATGTGTTTTGGCAGGATCCTTAACAGCACCCAAGCCCAAGGCAGGACACCCCCCCCCATACTAGGGGCCACCCCTCAGGGCCACCGACAGCCTCCTCAACACTGCATGGTTTATCAATATTTAAAGGCTCCCTGCCAGATCCACTCCCGGGATTAGCCAGAGACCTCTAAATATGCTTAGCAGTCCCTCCTAGTCTCCGCCCACTATCTTTCAGAACATTTTCCAACACTCTGGGAACAGGAGGAGGCCTCAGAGAACTGTTGAGATGAGTCATCCACCCCTGACCTCTAATAAACCTTGACCCAATTAAGACTCACCAGCTTAAATGTGAGTCAGAGTATGGTTTACCTATACTCACTCCTAGCACACACACTAGAAGGGGATACAGGCTCCAGAGGAGGAGTGCAGGCTCCAGAGGAAGTATGTGCAGGCTCCAGAGGAGGACTGTATGTTCCTTGGGAGGAATGTGCAGGCACTTGGGGCAGGATGTGCAGGATCCTGAAGAGGGAGGACACAGGACACAGGCCACAGAGGGGGAGTGCAGGATCCTGAAGAGGGAGGACAAAGAATCCAAAGGAAGGAGGACACAGGCTTCAGAGGAGGAATGCAGGCTCCTTAGGAAGCATGTGTAGGCTCCCAAGATACGATGTGCAGGCTCCTGAGGAGGGGGTCACAGGCTCCTGAGGAGGGGGTCACAGGCTCCTGAGGAGGGGGTCACAGGCTCCTGAGGAGTGCAGCTTTCTGGGAGGCTCTTTACACTCAGCTATGATGAAGCTATGTATTAGGAGACAGCAAAAACACAGGCTGAGAAAGATGTGTGTAAAAAATGGTGTAGCGCTAAATAGGAACTATATCAAAGTCCCACATAAACTTTCAGTGCAATAAATGAATAGTAAACAAATACATCTAAAAGTCCATGATAATATTGCTGAAGCTTGCAAAATCCGATTGTAAGGACATCGCCACCATCACCCAAACACACTGCCTCTTACCCTCAGGTAGATAAAACAAGCATAGGTATTTTTCAGAAAAACGCTCCTCAGCAGCATAGGGGATAAGGGGCTCAAACTCCTTCAGGTGGATAACAGCAAGACTAGATGTCTCTCATTGTCAGATCAGCAACCGTAGGGCAGTAATCAAAAACAATTCCTCTGTGTCATGTAGTACCCAACAGAGAGAAAAAAACACTCATAGTGCAGACATCCCAGCAATCGTTTAATTAGAAGGTTTAAAAAATCGTTACACTCACATTTAAGATGAATATTAACAAGCAAATGAAGGGAACGTCTGGCGTTTCCTAACCAGAACAATGGCTGCTGCGTCCCAGTACACAAGTCGCGTCACACGTCATAGGCTCCTCCCTACGCGTTTCATCATCACAGACGTCGTCAAGGGCGTGGCCATACGTACATTGAGCTTAGTATATATAGGGGACGGCTTAACAATGGGCGGATTACACACTGCATTCCAAATAAAGGGAAGTAGGAAATTCCTATGCACTCCAAAGACAGAAAGCGATCATAGGTGACAAACCGAACTGATCGTAAAAGGAAACAGAACGGAATGTATGCGTTCCAGATGACAGAAATATATAAAAAAATATTCTGTGGATACACATACAAAGATAAATACTATAGTAAGCCCATACACAATAGGTAGAGACTTAAAGCGGAGGTTCACCCAAATTTTTAAGTTTACTCTCAGCAGTCCCTCTTAGCATGAATATAAACAGAAGACTAACCTTTTTTTTTTTTTCTCTGCAGTTTTCTTTATTCTTATTTCTTTATTCCTACTTCCGGGATTTCCTCCCGCGGGAGTAGGCGTGTCCTTTGCTGGGCTATTATCCTGCAATGTCTCCTGGGAGCAAATTGTCCTACTTCCCAGGAGTAATAAAGTACCGCCTTCCTTTCAAATATCACGATAATTTAATCGTCACGTGACTCGTCTACCCGGTCACGTGACGAGGGCGGATCTAATTCCGCCATTTTAAATAAGGGCACGCAGGTAGTGTTGACGGCGCTGCTCGCCATCAACACTGCGCATGCGCGAGATCCAGCGATGAATGCCGGGAGACAAGCATTCATCGCTACCCGGAAGAATATGCTTGTGGGCTTCAAGATGCCCACAAGCAAAATGGGAAATACAGGAAAAGATTTATAAAGTGTTTTTTATTCGCAAAACGGACAGGGGATGAAGTGAAGCGCGGGAGAAGTGAGTAATTAAAATGCATACGTTGTAGCATAGAATGCATAGAAGAAAAAAAAAAGGTATGGACCGCGGAACCTCCGCTTTAATGTTAGTCAAAATCCAGACAGTATAAATCTAAAATATTACGTTACAGCAACCGCACCAGGAAACACCGCCATCTTGTGGTTTAACAGAAATATGACTGGACAAATATAATTTTGATTAAAATCAACATCAGTCTAACTGTATAAACCGTATACAAATCTAAAAGAGAAAAAACACTCTAAAACCTAAACCTATAAAACTAAAAGAGACAGACCTAGGTTAAAATAACATCACCTCATCAATCAACTATTATTAATGAAGGAGTTAACATATTCATTCCATGGGGAGCATAGCATTTGACCTGATATATCCACTTGGTCTCTAAGCGTGATATTTCTCTGATCGTATGACTTCCTCTCCAATAATTATTGTACTTGTCAATCCCAAAGAGAAAGATGTGGACTAGCATTGTTATAGGAAATGGCTAGAAGGAGATGTGGTCAATGTCAAAAGTAGGCAGAAGACCAGAATAATGCCCGGACAAATTCTCTATACAAGAATCTTACGTCTCTGTATAGATACCCCAATGAAGGTGACAATTATTGAGCAAAGCCCCAGGAATCCCATATAGATTGCAAAATAATTAGTCCTTGTGATCCAAGAAATAATTGTAACTCTAGATTTCTTCATAAATAATATAGTATTATTTGAAATATTTCCTTAATGTATTAGGGTTGATTTACTGAAATGGGAGAGTGCAAAATCTGGTGCATCTCTGCATAGAAACCAATCAGCTTCCAGTTTGTTTTTTTCAAAGCTGAATTGAATAAGCTGAAGTTAGAAGCTGATCGACTACCATGCACAGCTGCACCAAATATTGCACGCTCCAGTTTTAGTAAATCAACCCCATTGTGTTTTTAATAATAATACAGCAATAACTATTATTCATGCTGTTTTATATTTTCCCCTCATATATAGATAATTGTAGATAATTTCTTGAGTGGATTTATGTGCAATTTGTCCCGCAGTACAGTCACCAATACTGCTAGATGACTGCTGATCAATTTACGCTGAGCAGAGAGGAACAGCAAAGCAAAATAACCGTACAGCAATAGTTTGTAAGAAGTCTATAATAATTAAATCTACCCCCCCCCCCTCCAATGTAAATAAATATAATAAAATAAAATATAATACAAATTTATAAACTATACAAAGTTTTTCAAACAAAAGACACAAATAATTTATTGGGAGATCAAGACATTTACCTCTTGGTTACCAAAACAAAAAGGTGAGCAAATTGGCAATGACTAACCTTGTATGTAGCTGTCAGAGATGCTGTCAGAGATGGTCTCAGCTGTGTGTCAGCCTAGCTTCAGAATTCAATATATATTAAAACGAGGTTTCCTGTCTCGCTTCCTTTCCCTGCAGTATATGCTTAGGGCTCAATTCACAAAACGATATTTATCATATTTTCATTTCTGTCTATTTGCTTTTATTTTATCTTTGTTTTTCAAAATCACTAAAGGGCATTTCCGCACAATATTTTTTATCCAATTCTTAATTGTTGTGACTGTGAAGAACAATTCATATAGAGTATGTATGGAGTTGCTCCTACCTCTATTGTCTGTATTTTTAAGTAGCTGTTGCTTGATAATTATCACATAGATAGTTGGTTATAGACAGATACTGTACTTCCTGTCTCTGCAAGCTGGGTCAGAAACTTTGATTAGAGGACTGTTGTATTTTATAAAGGGGAGTTTCCCAGCAATAAACACAAATGGACTGCATCTGTATCATTTAGATCAGAAGCAGAGACTATTGGGCAAGTGTTCCTTTGTTCCAATAGTTTAGCTGTTGCAGCTTCTGTGTGTTTCTGAAGTCTGGTGACAGACGCGTCTCTGTCCTATTATTATCTCACATGCACAGAGCCCAATAGCTAGGTTTGTGCTACTGTAGGTGTGTATTGGTCACCTTGCAGTATACAGTATTTATTGGGTGAACCTCCTTAATAAAATAGAGTTTATATATAGCTCCTGGTACCTTAGTTAACTGCTGTCCCTTCTGGTTTGATTTTGTAGCTAGCTTTAGCTCAGGGCTCAGTAAACAGCATAGGCTGGAGCCAAGCAGATTAGAAATTGTTAAGCCAGACATAGATGAAGTGGTTTTCTTCCCTACAACCACAGCGCTATATAAAGTATAGTACCTGTAATAAATAAATAAATTACCAATTATAACTAATTATAATAGCCGCTATCAATAATCGCATGTAAAATCCAACAGGTTGATTTTACCCAAGTTGATTGATTGATCAACTTGGGTGCATTCATCCTGCCCATACATGGTTCGAGTCTTGGCTGATCCCTGTCAAACCGGCCAAGACTTGAACCGTCTATGGCCAGCTTTTAGGGACAGAAAAGCAGTAGATAGGCTGGCAATAGGCCGAGTCCCAGTGTCACACGACAGACTGTCAATAGAAAGCTACTTCTCAGGTAGATTGAGTGGCGGTTGGAGTATCTCGCACCACCACTGAACCACTATTCAGCTTTTCGAAACCAAAACAGACCAAAAGGGTGAAGATACAGTTTGCCCCCTCAAACGATGCCAGTTTCCCCATCAAATGCAGCTAGTTTCCCCATCAAATTAAGCCAGTTTCCCCATCAAATGCAGTCACTTTCCCCATCAAATGCAGCCAGTTTCCCCATTAAATGCAGCCAGTTTCCCCATCAAATGCAGCCAGTTTCCCCATCAAATGCAGCCAGTTTCCCCATCAAATGCAGCCAGTTTCCCCATCAAATGCAGCCAGTTTTCCCATCAAATGCAGCCAGTTTCCCCATCAAATGCAGCCAGTTTCCCCATCAAATGCAGCTAGTTTCCCCATCAAATGCAGCTAGTTTCCACCTCAAATGCAGCTAGTTTCCCCCTCAAATGCAGCTAGTTTCCCCCTCCAATGCAGCCAGTTTCCCCCTCAAATGCAGCCAGTTTGCCCCCCACCCGGCACTTACCTTTCTCGGGTCAGCGCTGTCCTCCTCCATGCTCCCTCCTTGTCCTTGATGTCTTCTCCCGTCCTCGATTTCATCTCTGCTATGATTGGACGCCTGATAAGCGTCCAATCACAGCGCCTGTTGCTTTGTGCATTGAGGTCTTCGGGTAAGACTGCGTGGGTTAAGCATTTTAATAAATAAATAAAAAATTCAGCCAATCAGGTTACTGGTAACCAGACCCGGTGCACCTGATTGGCTGAGAGGCGGGTCAGTGTTAGGGAAGCGATTCTCTAACACAGCATTGTTTAAACAGGGAACGCACAGCAGTGCGCCCACTGTTTAACAATTTGGAAGCTGATTAGAGCCCACAGGCTCTAATCAGGAAGCCTATGGCTCTAATCAGGCACTTCCAAAACACACCCACCGCTGTACTTCAGATAGCCGGCACTCAACAGGGGGCCGGACACCTGAATAGTGGGCGGCAGCAATAGATAGATTCATGCAATGCATAAATCTATCCATTGTTGAGTGACGGGTGCAGGAGAGAGGGGGCGGCGCTCCTGCGCCCACTATGGACGCACCGCCACCGATCCCCACCATGAAACATGATGGGGGCAGCATCATGTTAAGGGGATGCTTTTCTTCAGCAGAGACAGGGAAGCTGGTCAGAGTTGATGGGAAAATGGATGGAGCCAAAAAAAGAGTCAATCTTAGAGGAAAACCTGTTAGAGTCTGCAAAAGACTTGAGACTGGGGCAGAGGTTCACCTTCCAGCAGGTTAACAACCCTAAATATACAGCCTGAGCTACAATGGGATGGTTTAGATCAAAGCATATTCATGTGTTAGAATGGCCCAGTGAAAGCACATACCTAAATCCAATTGAGAATCTGTTGCAAGACAGAAAATTGCTGTTCCCAGACGCTCTGCTTCCAATCTGACAGAGCTTGAGCAATTTTGCAAAGAAGAATAGGCAAAAAAAAGAAAGATCCAGGGGACAGTTGCTTAGGTGGGCATCTGAGAAAAGGTTTGATAACCTCTTTAGTAGTAGCCGGTTCAAAAGAGGAAAGTGTTGACTGTGCTGTTAGTCAAGGTATATTAAGTGGGGAAGATATGTGTCCTCATGTATTGCATCAATGTTGTAGTTGTTGAAGTGATTAGCAAACTCTTGGGCGATGAGCGAGTTAGTGGGTAGGGGGTGGGACAAAGCAGAGAGTTAAAAGGTAGAGAAGAGCCAACGAGGACTGGATGACAAGTTTAGTAAGTGACAAAATAGGTTTGTTTGACAGAATGGAGGAGTTGTATTTTAGGAGTGCAGATTTGTAAAAGGTGAAGTCCTGCAGGGATTTGGTTTTACACCACAGTCGTTCAAGAGCATGACAACGTCTCTTGAGATTTCTGGTGTAGTCAGTTTGCCAAGGTTGTAGTAGTCGGTACCTGAATTTGCATGTAGTTAGGGGAGCAAGTGCATCCAGTGAGGATGAGAGTAAACTGTTATAGACAGAGGTGGCCAGGTTAGGACAGGAAAGGGGAGAGAGGTGGTCAGTAGCATAATAGAAAAGAGAAGGGCTGAAGTGACAAATAATTGTTTTCTGCTTGGAGTGATAGGTGGTTAGAGACAAGGATACAGTGGGATGGATGATGTGATCAGAGAGAGAACAGGGGGTGTTGGTGAGGTAGCCAGGAGTGCAGTAAAGGGAGAATACAGGGTCAAGGGTATTACCATCAGAGGAAGGACTTGAATGGTGCTCAGTGGCGATAGAAGGAATCCAACACCTCCTTTTCATCCACTGGGTCTAAGTGAGTCCAGTGAAGGCCACCATGAGAGAGGGCAGCAGGAGAAGCAGAGTGAGAATCTTGAAGCCAGGTTTCAGAAATGGAAAATATGTTAAAGCAAAGGGAGATAAAAAGGTCATGTAGATATTGTTACAGACATAGTAGGTATTTTAGAGGGCTGGTTTTTGGAAGCAGAGGGGTGGAAATTAAATTGAGTGGATTGAGACTTTTGCAAGAAGTTGAAGGGTGCGGTTATGGGGGTTGCAGTTAGAAAATGGAGGGCTGGGAATGGGGGAAATGTCCCCAGAAATTAGAAGGAGGGTGAGGTAAGATGGGAGTGGGGTCTATATAAGCGCACATATCTCACTGTCCTGATGTTTAGGTCAGCATGTGGGTTCAGTATTTGCAGGAGGTGATGGGTGCAGTAATAGGGAGGGGGCAGGAGTGAGGGCGATATGTATAAGCTGTGGGGTAGAGAGGAGGGGTAAAGTAAGGACAATTTGAGGGCAGAGAACTCTGAGAAGGAAGAGTAGAGGGAGCATATTATAGGGAAGAGAGAGTTGGAATGAGACTTAATAAAAAAATTAAATATCAAATTTTGTGAAATATGTTACCGGCGCCAAGATACTTTTTGCTAAGAATAGTTTGCTGCAATTAGATAAACATACAACCAATATAGATTAAATGAAAATATATAGTGAATTGCGCTAACTTATAATTGTCCAATCCTATATCCCTATGTTTGTCAAAACAATTGGGTGTGTCAATCATGTGAACTTAATACTCTAATGAGGTATCCACAATTACTTGTGTGATGCCAATATTAAATTATACTTGCCATCAACACTGAATCGTGCTGCGATTTTTAAAGTGCAATGTGCAAAAAAATATGTATGTGTTGTGCCAAAGAAAACTTATATTATACAGTAGGTGCCGCCGATATTGTGTCAATCTCGCCGCTTCTATCAGCGAGATTGACACCCTATGAGCTCCGTCGCGAGAGCCAGCGCCGAGCTGTCTCATCATCGGGAAAGGAAAAAAATGTTCCTTTCACGATGAGCGACACGCATTGCCGATAGACGGGTATCCGACGTGGATTCCCGCCAATACCAGGCACTGCGTTTGGTATGAATCCTGAGCGGGAACTCCACACCAATTTTTAAAGAAAAAACCGGCGTGGGTTCCACCTCCAGGAGCATACCAGGCCCTTGGGTCTGGTCTGGATTTGAAGGGGAACCCTACGCCGAAAAAACGGCGTGCGGGTCCCCCTCAAGATCCAAACCAGACCCTTATCCGAGCACGCAACCTGGCAGGCCGCAGGGGAAGAGGGGGGACGAGAGAGCGGCCCCCCTCCCTCCTGAACCGTACCAGGCCACATGCCCTCAACATGAGGGGTTTGGTGCTCTGTGCTCATGTTGATGAGGACAGGGCCTCTTCCCGACAACCCTGGCCGTTGGTTGTTGGGGTCTGCGGGCGGGGGGCTTATCGGAATCCAGGAGCCCCCTTTAATAAGGGGGCCCCCAGATCCTGCCCCCCCACCCTATGTGAATAAGTATGGGGTACATCGTATCCCTACCCATTCACCTGGTGGAAAAAAATGGCAATAAAGACACAACACAGTTTTTAAAAGTATTTTATTGCACAGCTCCGGGGGTCTTCTTCCGACTTCGGGGGTCTCCGGTGTCGTCGCCGCGCTCTCCGGTTCTTTCTTCTGCCGGGCCACCGCTATCTTCTTCCAACTCTTTTGCTAGCGGGGCCCGGTCTTCTCCGTCGCCTTCTCCCCTCTTCTTCCGGTTCTTTCTTTCTTCTGCACTCCTCCACTAGCAAAAGAGCTACAAGAAGTTAGTGGAGGGGCCGGCAGAAGGACAACGGAGAGCCGGACGAGACGACGGAGAAGACCGGGCCTCCGCTAGCAAAAGAGCTAAAAGAAGTTAGCGGAGGCCCGGCGGAAGAAAGAACCGGAGAGCGGAAGAAGAACCGGAGAGCGGAAGAAGAAGAAGACGACGGAGAAGACCGGGCCTCCGCTAGCAAAAGAGCTAAAAGAAGTTAGCGGAGGCCCGGCAGAAGAAAGAAAGAACCGGAGAGAAGAAGAGGGGAGAAGGCGACGGAGAAGACTGGGCCCCGCTAGCAAAAGAGTTGGAAGAAGATAGCGGTGGCCCGGCAGAAGAAAGAACCGGAGAGCGCGGCGACGACACCGGAGACCCCCGAAGTCGGAAGAAGACCCCCGGAGCTGTGCAATAAAATACTTTTAAAAACTGTGTTGTGTTTTTATTGCCATTTTTTTCCACCAGGTGAATGGGTATGGGGTACGATGTACCCCATACTCATTCACATAGGGTGGGGAGGCCGGGATCTGGGGGCCCCCTTATTAAAGGGGGCTCCCAGGATTCTGATAAGCCCCCCGCCCGCAGACACCAACGGCCAGGGTTGTCGGGAAGAGGCCCTGTCCTCATCAACATGGGGGCAGGGTGCTTTGGGGTGGGGGGGCGGCAGGTCGCCCCCCTGCCCCAGAGCACCAAACCCCCCATGTTGAGGGCATGCGGCCTGGTACGGCTCAGGAGGGAGGGGGCCGCTCTCTCACCCCCCCTCTTCCCCTGCGGCCTGCCAGGTTGCGTGCTCAGATAAGGGTCTGGTTTGGATCTTGAGGGGGACCCCCACGCCGTTTTTTCGGCGTAGGGTTCCCCTTCAAATCCAGACCAGACCCAAGGGCCTGGTATGCTCCTGGAGGGGGAACCCACGCCGTTTTTTTCTTTAAAAATTGGCGTGGAGTTCCCGCTCAGGATTCATACCAAACGCAGTGCCTGGTATTGGCGGGAATCCACGTCGGATCCCCGCTCAATACAGTGTTGCGTCTCCTCGCTATTGCAGCGAGCACGACACGTGTTGCCACCCTGTTGCCGAGATCTCGGCACTCCTGTCGCCGAGAATCTCGGCAATGGGAACGCGTTAGATATACAATATCGGAGGCACCTACTGTACATCGTTAAGTCCATCACATAAATATATAAATAAAGGGAGATATGCAGCAAAATATACTCCAATAACCAAGATAGTCGCAAAAAAAACGCAAATAAATAAAAAAAAAGTCCTATGTAAACAATTCCTTTTTCACAGGTGACTTGCTGTGCTTCCACCTTCACCGTCTGTGTACCTACACCCAGTGGCGTAGCGTGGGTTGTCAGCGCCAGGGGCAAGGCAAGAAATTTGCGCCCCCCCCCTAACCTGCGGACTTTCCACTACACTACACACTGACCACTAACCACTACACTACACACTGACCACTACACTACACACTGACCACTACACTACACACTGACCACTACACTGCACACTGACCACTACACTGCACACTGACCACTACACTGCACACTGACCACTACACTGACCACTACACTGCACACTGACCACTACACTGCACACTGACCACTACACTACACACTGACCACTACACTACACACTGACCACTACACTGCACACTGACCACTACACTGCACACTGACCACTACACTACACACTGACCACTGCATACTGACCACTACACTGCACACTGACCACTACACTGCACACTGACCACTACACTGCACACTGACCACTACACTACACACTGACCACTACACTGCACACTGACCACTACACTGCACACTGACCACTACACTGCACACTGACCACTGCATACTGACCACTACACTGCACACTGACCACTACACTGCACACTGACCACTACACTGCACACTGACCACTACACTACACACTGACCACTACACTACACACTGACCACTACACTGCACACTGACCACTACACTACACACTGACCACTACACTACACACTGACCACTACACTGCACACTGACCACTACACTGCACACTGACCACTGCACACTGACCACTACACTGCACACTGACCACTACACTGCACACTGACCACTACACTGCACACTGACCACTACACTGCACACTGACCACTACACTACACACTGACCACTACACTGCACACTGACCACTACACTGCACACTGACCACTACACTGCACACTGACCACTACACTACACACTGACCACTACACTACACACTGACCACTGACCACTACACACTGACCACTGACCACTACACACTGACCACTACACTACACACTGACCACTGACCACTACACACTGACCACTACACACTGACCACTACACTGCACACTCACCACTACACTGACCACTACACTGCACACTGACCACTACCTACTACACTGCACACTGACCACTACACTACACACTGACCACTGACCACTACACACTGACCACTACACACTGACCACTGACCACTACACACTGACCACTACACTGCACACTGACCACTACACTGCCCCACCTGACACCTACTTTTTGCACTACTCACATTACACTGACCCACCTGACACCAACACTGACTATTACACTGACTGACACGTACACTGACCCCCGACACCCACCTGACATATACACTGACCCACCGACCTTACACTTACACTGAAATATGTAAAATGAGGTACAGCGCTAAAAGAATAAATAAATGAATGTCAATAGGTGTAATGTGAAAAATTGGTGAAGAGGAAAACTAATGCAGAGTCTCCAATTTCTAAATTCATATGATTCTAAGTGATTTTCAATTAAATGAAATTAAGACATAAAAATTAGTGAAGGAGGAAAAATATTGCAGAATCCTAATCCATAAAATTGATATATCTGGGCAAGATACTAATAACATAAACAAATGAGATGAAAAAAATAACAAGTGAAAAAAACTGTGAGAAAGGAAAACTATTGCAGAATCTTAATCTCATAAAGTTCATGTAGGTCTATGCAAAATTAAAATAAAGGAATTATGAGTGGTGAAAAATTCAGCGGGTGAAAAAAAGAAAACGAATGCAGAGTCCCAAAAACAATGAAGTTCATAAGAGTCTATGCAATGCTTGGCATCCAAATGAGTGAAAAATAGCAGATAAGTGACACAAATCTTCACACCAGCCGCCGGGCAGATAGCTCGACACCCAATTAAGAAGTAGCCTGCTTACCAGAAGACCTTGACAGTCACACAGTCTCACCAAGTATAGGGAATTTAACGGTCTCCCCAAGACTCAAGTGGTATCCGTGAACAGCAAAGTGTAATTGAGGTGTTACTCGCGGACATGGAAGGTAAAAAATATTCTCATTGTGCAGTATGTTAACTCAAATAAATTTAATATAAGAATCCACTGTCTGGAAAGGAAAAACGTGATGACGGGTGGAGCCCTGGTGACATCATCACGTTTTTCCTTTCCAGACAGCGGATTGACGATAGGGAGTAGAGAGAAGTTAATGGAGACGCCGCAGCTCCTTACATGACCGCATTTGTGATTGCTGTTACGCTGATATACCAACATCACGCTTGTAAGTGCGATAATTCTTATATTAAATTTATTACAGTGAACATACTGCACCATTAGAATATTTTTTACCTTCCATGTCCGCGAGTAACACCTCAATTACATGCCAAAACCCCCCCGCCCCCCCTCAGGAATTGGATTAATAATTTACTGAGCTTCATGATGTATCCCTCAGAGCATTCAGCATGTAAGGGGTTAAATGATGAATCCTGCTATATAATGCATTCGACATGCTAAATACCTAGCAGGATAAGGATTCATCATTTAACCCCCTTACATGATGCTGAAAGCCCTGAAGCATACATGAAGCTCAGTAAATCCTGAGGGGGGGGGGGCTTGGAGGGGGCTTTTGGCATGTAACTGTCTCTGTCTGTACTAGGCCCGCCGCCCACAGGCATGTGGCAATGCATTAACATGTGGCGTGGCATGGCGGTGGCGTGACTCTCCTCTCCCTGACTAACTGCTGCTGACCGGCGGTTGCTCTGCCTCCCTCACAGGCTCACTCGTGACTCACTCACCTCCTGTTGTCCATCGATCAGGTTAGGGTATGCCACACTGACACTGCCAACTCGAGTTCCACTTCTCGCCGGTCCCAGATGAAGGCTCTGCGCATTTCCAGATCCGGTTAGGGAGGAAGAGTGGAGAGAAGACAGCGGCGGCTTACAGAAGCGCGGGCGCCGGGCGGGCCTTCGCGCAAGTAGAATGGACACTCACCAGATAGGCTAAATTATGCGCCTTTGGTTCATAAGGATAACCACTCCGCATCTTAGACTTGTCAGCAGTCCCTCCCAATGTGCTGGTAAAAAATCTTGCTCTATGATGGCTCATGGAACATATAAAAAAAAGTTAAAAAATTCCATCCACTCACATGTAAAAGTGCCTTCAGAGCCGGCACTGAGCTGATCCAGCTGTATATAGAAGATACATATGTCTGGTCCGCACGTGTGCCCCTGTGTTTCCTTCACATGCTGGCTTGCATCCCAAGCCTCATTGTGATACCAGAAGTGACGAGCAGATAATGATATCGCAGCCTCTATGCATTTTGCATCAAGTGCGTCGTCAGGAAGCTGCCTCATCTCTGCTTGTCTCCTTATTTATACCCCCTTGCCCTCCATAATTAACCCATCCCTGTTAAATCCCGAGGAGGATTGTATGTGCAAAGTTCCAAAACGGGGGTTGATATTGCCAGTGGGTTCACACCTTTTTGTAATTGACACTCACTAATAGTTAAAACGGTGGTCAGCCTACTTCTGGTAGAACGGAGAGGGCGCTTGCGACCAGATGTCATAACCAATGGGGGATCGCCAGTAGCTAAGATGGCGGATCCGCCGTTTCCGGTTATAGGGAGCGGCGGTTCCTCATCTAAAAAAAACAGGGATGGGTTAATATGGAGGGCAAGGGGGTATAAATAAGTAAACAAGCAGAGATGAGGCAGCTTCCTAACGACGCACTTGATGCGAAATGCATAGAGACTGCGATATCATTATCTGCTCGTCACTTCTGGTATCACAATGAGGCTTGGGATGCAAGCCAGCATGTGAAGGAAACACACGTGCGGACCAGACATATGTATCTTCCATATACAGCTGGATCAGCTCAGTGCCGGTGTTCTGCCGAGAAAGGTCCCCCCGGCGGATTATGCCCCCCCTTGTACTGCAAAGGCGCGGTGCTTGCGCAGTATGAATGAGCCTCCGAAAATAGCTGAACATATGTAGATATGAGAGTCAGCTCTAGACGGCGCCTGCGTGGACCTCGCTGTAAGTGGCCAGTCGGCCTCACGTCCTCGCTTCGCTCGGCCTCCTGGCTCTTTTTTTAACATCCTCCATGTCCACGGGGATGGTAAGTAAAGAGCCTGGATGTCAGAAGCGTAGCACAATTTGGTGTGCGCAGGCACCATCTAGAGCTGACTCTCAGCTCTACATGTTCGGCTATTTTCGGAGGCAAGCGCCCCGCCTGAGCAGTACAGGGGGGGCATAATCCGCAGGGGGACCTTTCTCGGCAAAACCCCGGCTTTGAAGGCACTTTTACATGTGAGTGGATAGAATTTTTAACTTCAATAAAATTTTCATTTACAGTGCCTTGCAAAAGTATTCGGCCCCCTTTTAATCCTTTTGCCACATTTCAGGCTTCAAACATAAAGATATAAAATTTAAATTTTTTGTGAAGAATCACCAACAAGTGGGACACAATTGTGAAGTGGAACGAAATCTATTGGATTTTTTAAACTTTTTTAACTAAGAAAAAAATGAAAAGTGGGGCGTGCAAAATTATTCGGCCCCCTTGCGTTAATACTTTGTAGAGCCACCTTTTGCTGCGATTACAGCTGCAAGTCGCTTGGGGTATGTCTCTATCAGTTTTGCACATCGAGAGACTGAAATTCTTGCCCATTCTTCCTTGCAAAACAGCTCGAGCTCAGTAAGTTGGATGGAGAGCGTTTGTGAACAGTAGTTTTCAGCTCTTTGCACAGATTCTCGATTGGATTCAGGTCTGGACTTTGACTTGGCCATTCTAACACCTGGATACGTTTATTTGTGAACCATTCCTTTGTAGATTTTGCTGTATGTTTGGGATCATTGTCTTGTTGGAAGATAAATCTCCGTCCCAGTCTCAGGTCTTTTGCAGACTCCAACAGGTTTTCATCCAGAATGGTCCTGTATTTGGCTGCATCCATCTTCCCCTCAATTTTAACCATCTTCCCTGTCTCTGCTGAAGAAAAGCAGGCCCAAACCATGATGCTGCCACCACCATGTTTGACAGTGGGGATGGTGTGTTGAGGGTGATGAGCTGTGTTTCTTTTACGCCAAACATATAGTTTTGCATTGTGGCCAAAAAGTTCGATTTTGGTTTCATCGGACCAGAGCACCTTCTTCCACATGTTTGGTGTGTCTCCCAGGTGGCTTGTGGCAAACTTTAGACGAGACTTTTTATGGATATCTTTGAGAAATGGCTTTCTTCTTGCCACTCTTCCATAAAGGCCAGATTTGTGCAGTGTACGACTGATTGTTGTCCTGTGTACAGACTCTCCCACCTCAGCTGTAGTTCTCTGCAGTTCATCCAGAGTGATCATGGGCCTCTTGGCTGCATCTCTGATCAGTCTTCTCCTTGTCTGAGCTGAAAGTTTAGAGGGACAGCCAGGTCTTGGCAGATTTGCAGTGGTCTGATACTCCTTCCATTTCAAAATGATCGCTTGCACAGTGCTCCTTGGGATGTTTAAAGCTTGGGAAATCTTTTTGTATCCAAATCCGGCTTTAAACTTCTCCACAACAGTATTACGGACCTGCCTGGTGTGTTCCTTGGTCTTCATGATGCTCTCTGCGCTTTCAACAGAACCCTGAGACTATCACAGAGCAGGTGCATTTATACAGAGACTTGATTACACACAGGTGGATTCTATTTATCACCATCAGTCATTTAGGACAACATTGGATCATTAGGAGATCCTCGCTGAACTTCTGGAGTCAGTTTGCTGCACTGAAAGTAAAGGGGCCGAATAATTTTGCACGCACCACTTTTCAGTTTTTTATTTGCTAAAAAAGTTTAAAATATCCAATAGATTTCGTTCCACTTCACAATTGTGTCCCACTTGTTGGTGATTCTTCACAAAAAATTTAAATTTTATATCTTTATGTTTGAAGCCTGAAATGTGGCAAAAGGATGAAAAGTTCAAGGGGGCCGAATACTTTCGCAAGGCACTGTACATACTACACCATGATAGTTTTTTATATGTTCCATGAGCCATCATAGAGCAAGATTTTCTACCAGCACATTGGGAGGGACTGCTGACAAGTCTGAGAGACGGAGTGGTTATCCTTATGAACCAAAGGCGCATAATTTAGCCTATCTGGTGAGTGGCCATTCTACTTGGTGGTGGTGTAGGTACACAACGGTGAAGGTGGTAGCACAGCAAGTCACCTGTGAAAAAAGGAATTGTTCACATAGGACTCTTTGTGCACTTTTTTTGCATTTTTTTGCGACTATCTTGGTTATTGGAGTATATTTTGCTGCATATCTGCTTTAATTATATATTTATGTGATGGACTCAACGATGTATAATATAAGTTTTCTTTGGCACAACACATACATATTATTTTGCACATTGCACTTTAAAAATCGCAGCACGATTCAGTGTTGTTGATGGCAAGTGTAGCGGGTATGTACTTTTTAAACTGGTGAGGACACCAGTGATGCATAGTTCCCTGCGGCCCACCAGGTGGCGCTGTCACTTTGGGCCGGGGTTGAACCATCGCTGCAGTGCCGTACCCTTTGTGACCTCTCCCAGCGGTTGTACGGCGGGGCGGGGAACCCGCTGTGCATCCTGGGAGAGGGTATACGGGGGGGGGGACATCTTTGCCACGAGGTTCGAGTCCCGGGCACCTTCAGCCTGAGGGCTGTGGTTGGTGTCCAGGCGGCCTAGGCCTGGACACCTGGAGTTCGTGTTCCATCCCAGACACCTTCAGTCTGGGGTGAGGTACTCAGCCGGAGGCCTGGGGCCCAGTACCTTCCGCTGAATCCCGCGAGGGGGGGGGGATTGTCCTAGGGGGCCCCGGGAGTGGGGCACCTGAATCCAGAGGCATAAGGGACCAGAGGAGGGACTCACCCGAAGACCTGGTGCAGCAGATTGCCAGTGCCGGGTGAACCTCTGGAGACCGCCCGGAGGGATATCTTTCCCAAACAGGGGCCAAGTTCAAAGAGGAAGTTCAGTCCACGTTCAATGACCGGTGGCAGCGGTCCAGCTAATTCACTCAGGTCAGTGGCAGAGGCCTTCAATTAGGCCTGTGGCAGGGGCCTCAACAGTTCATCCGGTCGGTGGCAGCGACCAAAATTCACGGTCGGTGGCAGAGACCGTGCACACAGGCCTATTCGCTAAAAAGGAATAGGAGAGTACAGTTGTGCCTGGGCCTACTCATTCCCACCATTGTTAATGGAAGTTCAACTGATTGTGTTATGAGAAATAAAGGAGTGTTGGACTTTCGATTGGTGTGGGGCTCTATTATTGGCAGACACGCTTCCAGGGAACAACAAGGCTTCGTATGCAGTGGACAGACCCGGGAGGTAAATCAACTAACTTTGCTCAACCCTCTTATACATATGAGGGGAGAGCTTGGCGTAGTGTTCCTGCACTCTCCTCTCCCAGGTACCTCGAGACACAAGCCATTCACAATAACCAAGAGGGAGAGTGAGGTTCCGCTACACGTGGGGGCTCTGGTCTGGGATGTGTTCGTGCTACAATGGAGCTGGAGTTGTTGGAATTTGAAAGTGTCTGCCCGAAAGAGTTCCGAGTAGGTCGGCCATGTTGTTGGCCATTGCGCCATCAGGCACACCCTCCCTGCTCAGTTCGTGGGCGTGACCCAGGGAAGGAGAAAGCCCGCAAACTGGAGTGCAAGAAGGGAGGAGTCCAATCGTGTGAAGGACTACACTTGGGGACTTTGGCGCCAACAAGGCAGTGCGCAATGGATCAGCAAAGAGTCGCCATGTTCACGAATGCATCGTGGATTCCTATTCATCCCACTACCACGAACCTGACTACCGCTGCTCCAATAACGGATACGGGGATTCGGCTAAAGCCCCGGGGACGATTCGCCCTGTACTCATGCATGGACGTTGAGGCCCTGGGTTTGATTTGTCCCGGATGTTCGGGACTGGTGTGTCAGCTGAAGCCATTCGGGCGCTGCGAGGCCTGCGGAGAGTTCTCATTTGAGGTGGAACCATTGAAAAACCCAGAATCATCCACCTCAACAGCGCTACAGGCCACACCACTCATGAAGGAGGAATCGCTGCTTTTACAGCCATCCCTGTGCGCACTGCAGCAACCGCAGGGGAGGTCACAATCACTGAGGTATGGGAGAAATCCGAGGATGCTGACTCGGTCACCACTGTTTCCCAACGTCCACCGCCAAAGAGGAAGACCGGCTTGGTTGCCCCGTCCAGCGGTCGCGGTGGATCACCCTGCTTGCCCAGCCCCGCCCCGGATGGGTCCCGGACATCCCTTCTCAACTTTGGGCCGAGGTAAGCCGGACAAAGGGACTTAGTGTTGGGACGGAGGTGTCGGGGAGTCACGGCCCTGTGTGTCCGCGGGAGGTGGCAATTCAGCCTCCACTACAGGCTACCTGCCCTCGGAGGAGTGTGACACCTCCGACCTAGAGTCGCTCTCTGATCCGGAAGACGATGTCATCATAGATTAACTTTTTGCTAAGAAGGGCTGGGACAAGATGCCTCTCTCCTCGTCCCGCAGAGTCAGGGATCCACCCATGTCTACAGGGGAAAGTACACCCCGGGTGGAGGCACCAGCACCTGAGGAGGGATCCCGTCCCTAGTCTGCCCTTCTACCTCCGGTGCCTCCTGCATCTGGCACCGGGGAAAAGAGACTGTTGTTTCGGCCGCCTATGCCTAGAGTGGAGGTGGTCAAGGTACCTCGCCATCCAGACGCCATCGTCCAACCGGGTGAGGGAGACCGGGCCACTATGCCTCCACTGGCGAGACTTCAGCCAAAAAGTACCCGTACTTACCCAAGGAGCTTCTGTACGAAGTGGAAGTCTGCCGGGACCGCTGGTACAACAAATTTGTGTGGACGCACCTTCAGGTCCCACATGCCCGCAGGTACCTTGCGTGTTCCCCGAAAACCTCTGAGCGGTTCAAGGACTGTAAAGCAGAGTGGATGTTGGGTCAGCACATTCATGCTGACCAAGTGTTGATTCGAGGGAAAGAAGGAGAGGATGTTGAATATCACATAGAGACTGTGGATAAGAATTTTAAGCCCCTTGTCTTGCCGCATCCCAGATTCTACTTGTAGGAGAAAGGACTCCTTGCCTAGTGTTTGTTGCTGCTGAACTTTCCGGGGTTGTTTTCTGGGAAAACCCAGTGACTGTACCCGTGTTATGGGTGTTTGTGCTCTCTGGAGGAATTGAAGGACTGTTGCCGTTCTTTGATCTTCATTCTTCCATCCTGCAAAGTGATCATGGACTTTGGGGTAGTTAGAAAGTTCAAAGAGAGAAGAAGATCTTCAACCAGTGCAGTTACCGCGACACTGTCACCAGGTGGCAGTGTTGCGCATCGATATTCACTGTTCACTCAGACACTTATAGAAGGAGAGGGCTTCTCTACGGAGAGGTTCTTTCATTCTTACACAAACATATGTGTTAGGTATATTTGTTTTTAACGTTCTTTTCCCCTCTGCAGGAGAACATCTCATCAAGGCCACTGAGAATGGGGTGGGTCTTAGTCAGGATGGGTGTAGGGGAATGTTGTTGTGAACATGCGATTCTGATAATGTGGTTATGTGTTGTTTGTTTCCCTCCTTTTCCTTTCATGTCAGGTTCAGGCACAATTGTTGGTTAATTTTCAGTAGAAAAAAAAAAACTTTTTTATTTTTGAAATTTGTTAGTCGGTCTCTGGATCGGGCTATGATGACCCTTTTTGGGGATGGTTTGCTCCAGACACTGGGGACCAGTGTCAAATAACAGGGGGGAGAGTGTAGCGGGTATGTACTTTTTAAACTGGTGAGGACACCAGTGATGCATAGTTCCCTGCGGCCCAGCAGGTGGCGCTGTCACTTTGGGCCGGGGTTGAACCATCGCTGCAGTGCCGTACCCTTTGTGACCTCTCGCAGCGGTTGTACGGCGGGGCGGGGAACCCGCCGTGCATCCTGGGAGAGGGTATAAAGGGGGCGGACATCTTCGCCACGAGGTTCGAGTCCCGGGCACCTTCAGCCTGAGGGCTGTGGTTGCGGTTGGTGTCCAGGCGGCCTAGGCCTGGACACCCGGAGTTCGTGTTCCATCCCAGACACCTTCAGTCTGGGGTGAGGTACTCAGCCAGAGGCCTGGGGCCCAGTACCTTCCACTGGGTCCCGCGAGGGAGGGATTGTCCTAGGGGGCCCCGGGAGTGGGGCACCCGAATCCAGAGGCTTAAGGGACCAGAGGAGGGACTCACCCGAAGACCTGGTGCAGCAGATTGCCAGTGCCGGGTGAACCTCTGGAGACCGCCCGGAGGGATATTTTTCCCAAACAGGGGCCAAGTTCAAAGAGGAAGTTCAGTCCACGTTCAATGACCGGTGGCAGCGGTCCAGCTAATTCACTCAGGTCAGTGGCAGAGGCCTGCAGTTAGGCCTGTGGCAGGGGCCTCAACAGTTCCTACGGTCGGTGGCAGCGACCAAAATTCACGGTCGGTGGCAGAGACCGTGCGCCAGGCCTATTCGCTAAAAAGGAATAGGAGAGTACAGTTGTGCCTGGGCCTACTCGTTCCCACACCCCCATGTTCGTTGTTAGAGGAAGTTCAACTGATTGTGTTACGAGAAATAAAGGAGTGTTGGACTTTCGATTGGTGTGGGGCTCTATTATTGGCAGACACGCTTCCAGGGAACAACAAGGCTTCGTATGCAGTGGACAGACCCAGGAGGTAAATCAACTAACTTTGCTCAACCCTCTTATACACATGAGGGGAGAGCTTGGCGTAGTGTTCCTGCACTCTCCTCTCCCAGGTACCTCTAGACACAAGCCATTCACAATAACCAAGATGGAGAGTGAGGTTCCGCTACACAAGTATAATTTAATATTGGCATCACACAAGTAATTGTGGATACCTCATTAGAGAATTAAGTTAACATTACTGACACACCCAATTGTTTTGACAAACATAGGGATATAGGATTGGACAATTATAAGTTAGCGCAATTCACTTTATTCTTTAAATATCAAATGTTGGTTTGCTTGCCATCTTTCCAGAGTGGAGCAAAGTTCTCGTATCTTGATACTGCTTTCCTTAAACTGCTGTGTGGAAACTGCTACAGCACTTGTTCAAGAAATACTTGTGCAAGAAGCATAGGGGTTTATTTACTAAAAAGCTAGAGAGGGCAGCTTGTTTAATTCAGCTTTAGCAATAAAATCTGGAAGCCACTTAGTCTCTCTGCAGAATTGTGACTAATTTTGCCCAATCTAGCTTTAGGCTGGATTCACACCTATGCTATTTCTTTTTCGTACATCACGGGACACAGAGCGACTTAGTCATTACTAATGGGTTATATAGATACCTTCAGGTGCTGGCACTGGCAACTTCCAAAACCGGAAGTACCCTCCCCTATATAAGCCCCTCCCATCCGGGAGCACCTCAGTTTTTTGCCAGTGTCTAAGGTGTTGGCCAAAGAGTAACATGTGTTTTCATTGGGCTTGCGTACAGGTTCTTTTACGGGCCTTAGTAAGCTGTTCCGGATCCCACCAAAAAAGCTTCATAGCTAGACGGTCGGTACCCGGGCCTTGCAGCAGAAGAGCAAGGTTTTGCCTGTAATGCCTCTCTTAGGAGGGCTGGACCCTGGGATCCAGAGCTCTGGTCATACCCACGACCAAGATGTTTTCTGTGCAGGGTGCTATACAGGTCCAGGGGAGTGGAATCCTTGGGAACCCGGTCCCTGAAGGTTTAATTACAATGCCTGCCGTGATAGGTGAAGTTTGGGCTTCTGTGGACCAAACAGAGTCCTGCGGCGGGGAACAGGTAAGTGGGGGCCCCCAGGAACTTGGTTCTATTGGGGGACCCCCAAGCCTAATTTGTCTTTCTGTCTGTTACCTAACGGTATTCCCGCTAATATCTGTGTATGCCTGTAACTACTGGAAAATGTAATATTTTAATAGTAGTCAAGAAAAAAAAAAAAAAAAGAAGAGGACCGCGGTACCTGTGTTAAACCACTAGAGGCCGCTGTGGTCCATTTTTTCTTGTCATATGGATCTTTGGTTTTCTCAAGTCAAAAGATCCAGGCAGTTGGTAAGTTCTCTGTGGGAATCCACTTCCTCTGCCCTGTTGCTGCGCTCATCCACCGCACAGGCCCTCCGGCAAAAAGGGCCCTGGCTCCTAGTCCCTGCTTGGTTTCGAAAAGGGCGCCAATGGCGCACGGCGCGCACGCGCCTCCTATGAAAAAAAAGGGGCGGGGCGGGTGGATGACGCTCGATGCGCGCCGCGGCGATTCTGCGCATGTGCAGGCGTCCCAGCATGTGTAAAAGACACAGTACAAGTGTCAGCTGGATGCAAGCAGAGCTAGCAACAAAACGGTGGCACACAGAGGCGGTTGATGCAGGCATCCCCATAGAAAGACACTTTAGTGGACACCAGCTGGTATATAGCAGCAACTGTGTTAGACTATTACCAGCAAAATTGGTGTATGACGACGGGAATACCTCAGCTTTGTGCTTATAGATATGTCATCCAGACGCTCTGGAAATAAGTCTTCCAAGAAGCGAAAGGGGTCTCCATCGGGCTCTGAGGTTTTTGGGCATGCTGTACTGCGCCAATCTCCCCTGAAATTTCAGAGGTCAGTAGCCGTAGGAAACCCCGCAGGAGTACCTGGTACTGCGGCTGTCCCCAGTCCACCTGCTCCTGTATATATAACAGAGGAGGTTTTATCCTCAACTCTGGGAGGATTGGAAGAGAGATTAACAGCATTGATCGCTGCTTCCCTGTCACAGGAAAAGCGCATCCAATCTCCGTCTCCTCCTGCAGAGTGCCTGTTAGTGGAGGAACAGTCCCAGAGATCGACCTACCTGAAGGGGATCAGGTGGGGTTGATTCAGTTATAGAGGAATCAACAGTGGAAGAACCTTTCTCAGCATCTCAGGCTGAAAGATTATGGGTTCAGTCTCTGACTAACATGGTCCGAGCAGCATTTTAAATGCCTCTGGCGGAACCATCAACCACTACTGTTTCCTCGCCTGGGGTCCCTAAAAGCTCCCCAGACTGTCTGTTCCTTCCCAATCCACCCTTTATTGGAAGGGCTTATTTACCAGGATTGGGAGCATCCTGTTAAAATATTTACTCCCCCCAAGAGATTTCCAGTGATCTATCCCATGGAGGATAAGTTCATAAAAAAATGGAGGGTCCGTACAGTGGACACAGCCATCTCTTGTGTAAATAAATCACTGACATGTCCAGTAGATAATGTTCCAATGTTCAAAGACCCAATAGATAAAAAATTGGAGTCTTTACTAAAATCTGCTTTCTCTAGCAGCGATTGGAGTCTGCCAAGCAATGAAAGATCAGTTGAAACAAGTCTTAAGGGACTTACCAGATCAGCAGGCTCTTGCCCTAGCTGACCTACCTAGAGCCTTGTGTTGCGGTGGACGCCATAAAGGATACAATCCAACAGGCCTCCCGCTTTACGCTGTCTGTAGACATATGCGTAGGCTTCTATGGCTCAAAAACTGGTCTGCTGAAGCTCCCTGTAAGAAATTGCTGATTAGCTTCCCATTTCATGGAGAACGCTTATCTGGAGAAGATCTGGACAAATATATCCAGAAAACTTCTGCCGGTAAAAGTACACTCTTGCCGGTTAAGAACAAGGGTAGAAGTCCTTCTTTTAAGAGGCCTACTTCTCCAGTTCCTGGCACATCGGCTGTGAAACAGTTCCGACGGCTTCCGCGGTCAAATCCAGGGGGCAGAAATCAGGGACAATCACAGGGTAACAAGAAACCCTGGGTCAAGAGAGGTACAAAACCTCCCCCCAAGTCATGAAGGGTTGCCCCCACTCAATCGGGTGAGGGGAAGACTTCAGTTGTTCACAGAGACCATGGCGGGACACCATCAGAGACAGATGGGTGATCTCCGCAGTAAGTCTGGGATACAGGCTGGAGTTAAAAGACATTCCTCCTGCCCATCTTATGAGGTCAAACGTGCCAAGCGATCCCCAGAAGAGAGGATCCCTCCTTCTGGCACTAGAACAACTATTGCTCCAAGGGTAATCATGAGGTTCCCTTGGAAGAAAGCGGGTTCGGGTTTTACTCGAACCTTGTCACAGTCCCCAAACCAAATGGGGACGTGAGGCCCATATTAAATATAAAAGGGCTAAACAAGTTCCTACATATCAGGACTTTTTCGGATGGAGTCGATCCGATTGGTGGCCACCGTCCTACAAGGGCAGGAATGGTTAGCCTCGATCGACATAAGGGATGCTTATTTGCATATTCCCATCTGTCCGGCCCACCAGAAATTTCTACGCTTTGCAGTAGAAGGGCGCCATTTTCAGTTCAGAGCCTTACCTTTCGGTCTGGCCACAGCACCACGAGTGTTCACAAAAATTCTGGCCCTACGATTGGCCAAACTAGGAACACAAGGTGTAACGATAATGGCATATCTAGACGACTTGTTGCTGATAGACCACTCAGTGGAAAAAACTAGAAGTGGTCGTTCACAAGACAATCAAGTATCTGGAATCTCACGGTTGCATTATCAACCGAGACAAGTCAGCCCCAAAAACCAGCAAAAGTCTGGAATTCTTGGGGGCTAAGACTGGATTCAAATCAGAGAAAGATTTTCTTACCTCCAGAGAAGGTGTCGTCTTTGAAAGATTTGACCCACTTAGTGGGTACAAAAAAGAAAACCATCCATACGCCTGTGCATGAGGCTGCTGGGAAAACGGTGGCTTCATTCGAAGCAGTACCCTACGGTCAATTCCATTCAAGGAACTTGCAGAGGGCCATACTGTCAGCCTGGAACAAAAAAGTTCAGGCTTTAGACTTACCAATGTCCCTGTCCCCTTCCGTTCGCAAGAGCCTCCATTGGTGGTTGGTGCCCCAGAATCTGGAAAAAGGGAAACCCTTCAGTCCGGTTTCTTGGAAGGTGGTCACTACAGATGCCAGCCTCATAGGCTGGGGGGCCAGTACTGGAGCAATGGTCTCTCCAGGGCAAGTGGCCAGAAGCAGAGAAGGCCCTGCCCATCTATCTCTTAGAGATACGAGCAGCCCGGTATGCCCTAGTAGCTTGGACATCCAAACTCCAAGGGTCCCCTGTCAGAATTCAATCAGACAATGCCACAGCAGTGGCATATATCAATCACCAGGGTGGCACCAGGAGTCGTGCAGCCCAGAGGGAAGCGAATTGCATCCTGGAATGGGCAGAAAGATATGTCCCAGCCATATCCGCGGTTTTTATCCCAGGAGTGGAAAATTGGAGAGCGGACTTTTTAAGTCGCCAGCAATTATGCCCGGGGGAATGGTCTCTTCACCCCGAGGTTTTCCAGGCAATATGCCAGCGGTGGGGAACACCGGATGTAGATCTGCTAGCATCCAGATTCAACGCAAAGGTGGACAGATTTGTGTCTCGCACAAGGGATCCCCTAGCTTGCGGCTCGGATGCCCTAGTGTTCCCTTGGGATCAGTTCAAGCTGATATATGCATTCCCACCGCGATTAATCCGCAGAATCAGGGTAGAAAAGAAACCAGTGATTCTGGTGGCTCCAGCGTGGCCCCGAAGGGTATGGTACGCGGAGATTGTAAAAATGTCAGTGGGAAGTCCTGGGACCCTCCCACATCGTCCGGACCTGCTTTCGCAAGGACCGATATACTACCCTTCCTTACCAGCCCTAGGTTTGACGGCCTGGCTATTGAAGCCCACATTCTAAAAAAGAGAGGGCTCTCTAATCCTGTGGTATCTACCATGATCAATGCCAGGAAGCCGGTATCCAGGCAGATCTATTATAGGATCTAGAAGGCGTACATCACGTGGTGTGAGGCCAAGAAATGGCATCCACGTAAGTACGTAATAGATAGGATTCTGGACTTCCTACAGTGGGCTGTACATAGGAAGCTTGCCTTGAGTACTATCAAGGGTCAGACGGCCTTGTCAATATTTTTTCAAAGGCCCTTGGCTTTGCATTCATTAGTCAAAGCTTTCATACAAGGAGTGATGCGTATTAGCCCTCCGGTTAGTATTCCCATATGTCCATGGGACTTAAACCTGGTTCTGTCGGTTCTACAGAAACAACCATTTGAACCATTGCGGCACATTTCCTTGGTTCTTCTCACCAGGAAATTGATTTTTCTTAGTAGCCATTTGTTCGGCTAAAAGAGTATCGGAATTAGCCGCCTTGTCCTGTAAGGAGCCATATCTGGCTGTCCATAAGGACAGAGTAGTATTACGTCCTCATCCAGCCTTTCTTCCTAAGGTGGTATCGAGGTTCCATTTGAACCAAGATGTGGTTCTTCCTTCCTTTTTCCCCAAACCTAGCTCGGTAGCGGAAAAGTTATTGCATTCTTTGGATGTAGTAAGAGCAGTTAAAGCTTATCTAAAAGCCACTGCTCAGATTCGCAGAACGGATACTTTGTTTGTTCTGCCGGAAGGCCCCAGAAAGGGTCAGGCAGCATCAAAAATCTACTTTAGCCAAGTGGATTCGACAGGTCATAATACAAGCCTATGGCTTGAAAAGGAGACCGCCTCCGTTCAAAGTTAGGGCGCACTCCACAAGAGCAGTTGGAACTTCATGGGCAGTGCATCACCAAGCCTCCCTGGCTCAAGTCTGTAAGGCCACAACATGGTCCTTAGTACACACGTTTACTAGATTCTACCAGGTAGACGTTAGAAGTCAGGAGGATGTCGCCATTGGGCGCGGTGTGTTGCAGGCCGCAAAAGAGCCTCATGCCTGATGGCGCCCAGCTTATGTATAGTATATCCCTCCCCTCATTTGGCATTGCTTTGGGACGTCCCATTAGTAATGACTAAGTCGCTCTGTGTCCCGTGATGTACGAAAAAGAAAAAGGGATTTTTATAACAGCTTACCCGTAAAATCCTTTTCTTGGAGTACATCACGGGACACAGAGCTCCCACCCCTCTTTTTGGGACACTTATTGCTTTGCTACAAAACTGAGGTGCTCCCGGATGGGAGGGGCTTATATAGGGGAGGGTACTTCCGGTTTTGGAAGTTGCCAGTGCCAGCACCTGAAGGTATCTATATAACCCATTAGTAATGACTAAGTCGCTCTGTGTCCCGTGATGTACTCCAAGAAAAGGATTTTACAGGTAAGCTGTTATAAAAATCCCATTTTTAGTGCTTTGCATTTTGCAGATTTGCACTACAGAACATGTTTCATAGGAAACCATGTTAAATGGACTGCAGTGCAAATCTTCAAAATGCAAAAAGCACTAAAAATGCATAGGTGTGAATCCAGCCTTATGCCGCGTACACACGATCATTATTCACGGCGGTTAAAAAACCGCCGTGAATAATGTCATTAAAAACGAGGGAACGGCTTGTTCCCCACACACGGTCGTTTTTCACGCCGTTTTTTCTCTTGTCGAGAAAAACGACTGTCTGTGGGCTCCGCGGCAGTGTTTCCCTATGGGAAAACATGTCGAAAAAAACAACGAGAAAAATTAGAACATGTTCTAATTTTTATTGTCGTTTTTAATGCCGTTTTTCTCGTCGAAAAAAACCACAGAAAGCCCACAGACTATCGTTTTTCGAATGGGAAAAACGGCCGTGTGTACGCGGCATTAGTGTCTGCAATTCCACCACAGACCCCTATCTGCACTATCACCAGTTCTAAGACATGGACACTGGTTTCTCACAACCTCCCCTCTTAGAGAGTCTGAGCTTATCCACAGGATATAACAACTTTACAGGAAAACCTTGGTGAAAAGAATTAGATGAGATAAAAAACAATAATAAAAAGTCAAGTTTTGCACTTTGGGAGTAGAAATATGTGTGCAAGTTACTGTAGCAATACCCCCTAGATGGCGGCTGGATTAAAATTTGGGTCCTGCCGTTACCCCACCTTTCACCGTCCCAGAACTAAGAGTCTATGTTAGGAAGTTTTAAACAGATGTGAGCGCCAGTCACTTCAGTCTTTTTCCAATGCTTTATTAAACAACCTTGCAGTAGTAAAAGGATAGAGGGTTAGGGGAAGTTCAGATACCTTATTTGCAGAACACGGATTACTTTCTTGGATCCAGAGGACAAACAGCTTTCTGTCATTGGATCTTGCAACAACCAGATAGGCCTCTCACACAGACCTAGCAGCCGTTATGAAGCACGGACAAGTCTCTGCCACAGACTTAGCAATACGTGGAACTCCTGGATAATCCCCTGCCACAGGATTGTTTAGCCAGCAGTCAGTTAGTTGTAGGACAGCTGCACAGTACCAGAACCTTTAAGCCATCTGGCAGTACTGTGAGGTATGAAAATAAATCACCGCTCTGAAGCCTCTGGATCCATGTGATGCTTCCGCTCCACTCTAAGCACTAGCTATGAGTAAGCATCTCACGATGTGAAACGCGTTAGTCAATCCCGGTGTTCACTTTTGGGTGTTTTTGCTGTATTTGTGGATTTTATTAAATAAACCAGCATCCTTTGCAGAGTGCGGCCGTCCAGGAATTTTTTCTTTATCACCAGTACTGTGAGGTAGGTTTACTTGGGTGCATCCTCCAAACGAGTCACCGGGCCCTTCCTGAGAAACCAGCCTTCAGCCCGGTTCTCTCCAGCAAGGGTCCCCCCCCCCCCGGAATCTTTTCAGTTTGTGCGGCTTCTTCCGCGCAGGCAAGACAGCACAGGACCACCTTCAGTTAAGTAGGCCCCAGACAGGCTTCTGGGCCTACTTGTAGTAACACAGCCTCGAGCCAGCAGGGCCCGAGGTAGAAGAGAGCAACTGCCACATACCTTAGGCCAGGAGGGCCATGAGGTCAGAGAGAAATAATCATGGCGTCTGTCCCTTAAATATCCTCTCCCAGAATGCAGAGCAGTAAGAACACTCCCACTGGGCTGTTTCTGGGGAAAGAATAGTCAATGCACTTAACTTGCTTTATTTCTCACACTGGCCTATGGTGACAGTGACACCTACTGGCAACAGTGAGAAATGCGCACAACACAGCCAAATTGAAACAGAAGCAAAATTAACTTTATACAATCACTCTGAGCTATTTATAGTAGAGCTGCACGATTAATCATATGAGAATCGCGATCTCGATTCACCCCCCCCCCCCGCGATCTCGATCCTGGATTACCGCGATTTTTTGTATTAGGCAGATAAGCAGGGACGGATCGGCACACACGTGATCCGCGGTGCGGCGCGGGATGGCAGAGCGGTAAAACACACTTTGAAACTGTCTCTGCTCTGAAACACTTTGAAACACTCTCCAAGCTGTGCTCTTCCCATCTCAGCTGTGACAGGAGTTCTAGCACAGTGCTAATGCTAGAACTCCTATTTTAAAGGGGACAGGGTCAATAAAGAGAACCTCTCTCCTCCAATTGCTATCACACAGGGAATGGTTTTCTCCTGTGTGATAACTTCATTGCTAAGTATAAAAAAATTGATAAAAAAAAATAAAAAAATAATAATAATTAAATTAATAAAATAAAAAAGTAATTGAAAAGTAAAGAATAAGAAAAATAATATTAAAAATAAGAAAATTATGCAAAAATAAAAAAAGTAAACGACAAGCTACGCCCTGGGAGTGGACTTAAAATACCGGCAACCACTGTCCCTTATAATACATTATGAATATTATCACAGTCAGCTGCCCCAGACTCTGGGGTAGCTGACTGTGGTAATATTCATAATATGGGTAGCTGACAGACTGTGATAATATTCATAATATATTATAAGGGACAGTGGTTGCCGGTATTTTAAGTCCACTTGTCTACAGCTGAATTTTTTTTTTTTTTTTTAAATTGACCTTTTTAAAGAATCGTGAGAGAATCGTGATCTTTGTTCTAAGCAAAAGAATCGCGCAGCTCTAATTTATAGCTCAGATAACACTAACATTTACCACATAGCCCCTATTCTTCAGAAACAGGGCGCTACATTACTCATTAAGAGGAAATCCTTGTAGACCACAGATTTAGCATGCAATCCCAAGCTGCAGCAAACAAGGCAAGCAGATTAATCCTATGAATTAAAAAAATGCAACTAAAACTCTACCCCTTTCCAGAATTCTGAATTGCCCAAACCTTGAGAATACAGTCCAGTTCTGGTCACAAATCCCCTGAAAGAATGTCCTTAAACTAGAGAGAGTTCAAACCTCTTAAGAGCAAAGAAAGGTAAAAAATAAACAAAAATAAATCACTCTTATTCACCCCGGAGAAGAGGAGCTTATAAAAAGGGGGATATGATCACAATATAAAAATGTATCAATGGTAATGTAGCATTTGTAATTTGTATTGAAATGTATACTCTAAGGCCCCTGATGAAAACATACAGCCACAACCTAAGGTCGGCCATAGGAACCGGGGGCTGAGATTTGAACCATGTATGGGCAGGCTGAATGTACCCAAGTTCACTGAGCGACCAACTTGGGTACAAAGAGTCTACTGGATTTTACATGCGATTATTGGTAGCGGCTGGTATAGCTGCTAGCAATAATCACAGTCTTCTCCAACCTGTGGTTGCAGGAAAGAAATCTGCTCTGTGTATAGCCTGCCTAATAATGGATGAAAATAAGTTCAATCTTAAACTGTGTAGAGCAGTGATCTCCAAACAGCTGCCTGGGGGCCGGATGTGGCCCTTTGCTTGCCTTTCTGTTCCACTCACTAACACTGACTATTCTTCCCGTTGAAACCAATAGGGCACTATTTCTCCCATTAAAACCAATGATGGAGCACCAATGCTATTTTCTACTCCCACTGGCCAGTCTGGCCCCCCTAAAGCCTGAAGGACAGTAAACTGACCCTCTGCTTAGAAAGTTTGGAGATCGATGGTGTAGAGCAGTGGTTCTCAACCCAGTCATCAAATACCCCCCCCCCCCCCAAAAGGCCACGTTTTGAGGTTTGGTATTTTGGACAGTCACTGGCTTGGTATTTTGGACAGCTATTTTATCTAAGAAAAATTCCCAAAACCTGGCCTGTTGGGGGAACTTGAGGACTGAGGTTGAGAAACACTGGTGTAGAGAATTATTTACTACTAGGGATGGGCCGAACACCCCCCGGTTCGGTTCGCATCCAGAACAGGCAAAAAATTTGTTCGAACACAACACCGTTAAAGTCTATGGGACACGAACATGAAAAATCAAAAGTTCTCATTTTAAAGGTTAATATGCAAGTTATTGTCATAAAAAGTGTCTGGGGACCCGGGTCCTGCCCCAGGGGACATGTATCGATGCAAAAAAAAGTTTTAAAAACTGCCGTTTTTTCAGGAGCAGTGATTTTAATAATGCTTAAAGTGAAACAATAAAAGTGAAATATTCCTTTAAATTTCGTACCTGGGGGGTGTCTATAGTATGCCCGTAAAGTAGCGTTTCCCGTGTTTATAACAGTCTCTGCACAAAATGAAATATCTAAAGGAAAAAAAGTCATTTAAAACTACTCGCGGCTATAATGAATTGTCGGGTACCGGCAGTACAGATAAAAGTCATTGAAAGTAATTGAAAAAATAAAAATGCGTGGGGGTCCCCCACAATTCCATTACCAGGCCCTTCAGGTCTGGTATGGATATTAAGGGGAACCCTGCACCAAATAAAAAAAAATGGCGTGGGGTTCCCCCAAAAATCCATACCAGACCCTTATCCGAGCACGCAACCTGGCAGGCCGCAGGAAAAGAGGGGGGGACGAGAGCGGCCCCCCTCCTGAACCTTACCAGGCCACATGCCCTCAACATGGGGAGGATGTCCCCATGTTGATGGGGACAAGGGCCTCATCCCCGACAACCCTTGCCCGGTGGTTGTGGGGGTCTGCAGGTGTTAAAAACCTGAGGAGACGGCTTGGGACAAGTCCTTTATTAAAAATAAAAAAATAAGGAGATTGCAGCGATGTAATCCAATAAATCCATCCAGCGATGTAATCCAATTCTCGATCTCCAGCAATGGATGATCTTCAGCGACTCCAGCAAGGAACACGCACACGATCCTGCCTCCCCCGGCGAATGACACCTCCGGCGAATGACGTGGCGCCAGCCTGACAGCTCTTATGTAGCTGAGGACGGGGCCACCGGTCACGTGATCCCGTCCCCCTCTGACGCAAGGGAAACCGCCGTGGTTTTCCAGTGACGTGTTCGGGTGACCGTGCCCCCCTCTGATGCAACGGGAAACCTGCAAATTACTTTTTTTCCTTTAGAAAAGTCATTTTGTGCAGAGACTGTTATAAACACGGGAAACATGCGCTACTTTACAGGCATACTATAGACCAGTGTTTCTCAACTCCAGTCCTCAAGGTCATGTTTTCAGGCTCTCCATTGTTTTGCACAGGTTATTTGATCAGTTTAACTGCTTTAGTAATTCCCACAGCTGTTTCATCTGAGGGAAATCCTGAAAAAATGACCTGTTGGGGCGCCTTGAGGACTGGAGTTGAGAAAGACTGCTATAGACACCCCCCAGGTACGAAATTTAAAAGGAATATTTCACTTTTATTGTTTCACTTTAAGCAAATTCACTGCTCCCGAAAAAAACTGCCATTTTTAAACCTTTTTTTTTGCATTGATACATGTCCCCTAGGGCAGGACCCGGGTCCCCAAACACTTTTTATGACAATAACTTGCATATTAACCTTTAAAATTAGCACTTTAGATTTCTCCCATAGACTTTTAAAGGGTGTTCCGCAGCTTTTCGAATTTGCGCACGAACAGCCAATGTTCGAGTCGAACTCATGTTCGACTCGAACAGATAGCCCATCCCTATGTACTATTATAGTAGTTAAAATGCGGAACTCCCTTCCCTAGGTAGTGGTATCAGCTAGGAGTATCTTTAATGCCCCGTACACACGATCGTTTTTAATGTCATTTTTTAAACCGACGTTTTTCTCCTAGTTTTTTTTCATGTTTCCTCTCAAGCCTGCCTTGCGTACACACCATCATTAAAAAAAACGATCAAGCAAAGCGCAGTGACGTTCAACACGTACGACGGCACTATAAAGGGGAAGTTCCGTTCGAATGGCGCCACCCTTCATGTTAGTAAAGTTTGTTGAGCGACGATTCGCGCTTTTCAGTCCGTTACTGTGTAATGAATGTGCTATCTCCATTACGAACGCTAGTTTTACCAGAACGAGCGCTCCCGTCTCATACTTGATTCTGAGCATGCGCGTTTTTTTCACGTCGTGAAAGCATACACACTATCGTTTTTCACGTCGTTAAAAAAAACGACATGAAAAACGACGTGAAAAAAGAGAGCATGTCCGGAATTTTTAATGGCCGTTTTTCACGTCGTTAAAAATGCTCTGGAGCCTACACATGATCATTTTTAATGGCCATTTTTTAAAATGGCATTTTTAACTGCATGAAAAACGATCGTGTGTACGGGGCATTAGATGTCTTCCTCAGTGAACACAATATACAGGAGTATTGGATGGAACAGAAAGATATTGGTGACCCATACGTGCCCATAACATGTCTCTTTTGCAACAATTCACCCATCTACTCCCACTTTTTCAAAACTAGACTTTACTTCAGCTTTAAATGTTTTGCCTCATCCCTCTAAGGCCACGTTTGCTGAATAGCTTGGTCTGTAAAAGGAAGCTGAAAAATTATAGGCTTACTGGTAGGATCACCAGGTGAAAAAAAAAAGTCCAAAAGCAAAAATCAATGCAGTCACTACATGTAAGGCCCCTTTCACACTGAGGCGCTTTGCAGGCGTTTTAGCGCTAAAAATAGCGCTTCTAAAGCGCATGAAAAATGTGTTACATTAATCGCAATGAATGCTTTCACACTGAGGCGTTGCGCTGGTGGGGCGTTACCAAAAGTCCTGCAAGCAGCATCTTTGGAGCTTGTTTGTAGCGCTAAAAATAGCGCTTCAAAAACGCCCAAGTCCATTGAAATGAATGAGTAGCACTTTAAAAACGCCTTAAAAACGCCCTAGACAGTACACTGAAGCTGTGGGAAGGACACATGACCGCAGTGCAGTATAGGATGCTGGGATAAAAGGAAATCCTGTTGGGAGGGGTTGAGGAGGAAGAGAGCATGGATGCTGCAGATACAAGGATACAAGCCAGGGCAGCAAATGTGGCCAGACCATCCAGGTCCAGAGCAACTACAATAGAACCAGAGGAGTTCATAGAGTCAGTGCGGGACCACCCAGAGCTTTGGGACAACAAAAATGCACTGTATGCAAACCGCAGCAAAAAGAATTTAGCATGGGAGGCCATTGCTGAACAGCATATTGAGGACTGGACTGACCTTCCAAGAAAGCAAAAGAGTTCCAAACGTGAGTACCAATCCCATAATCCTTGTCACATAAGCAGGAGTGTGAATGTAAAGCCCAAAAAGTTCAACCGCAAAAACATTTGTAATCCCACTCAGAGTGGGAGGGAATATTGGCATCAATTGGCACAGAACAGAAATGGGAATTCTTCAAAAAGACTGTTTGTGAACTCACTGCAAAGTATATTCCCATGGGCAATAAGTTTAAAAGGCTAAAAATAAAACCTATGTGGCTCACTGCCAAAGTAAAAAAAAAGGTATAAACTATAAAAAAAGAGCTTTTAAAAAATATAAAAATGAGGGAACACTAGCGCCATTTAAATGTTACAAAGAATATAACAGGATATGTTAAAAGGAAATCAAGGATGCAAAAATTCAAAAATGAACGACAGATTGCAAAAGATAGTAGGACAAACTCCAAAAAAATCTTCAAATATATTAAAAGTAAAAAAGGTCAAGTCTGACCATGCTCTGTCTAAATGGGCGACTATGTGGCAGATGAGGTTTAATGTTGATAAATGTAAAGTTATGCACTTGAGGGCTAAGAATATGAATGCATCATACATACTAGGGGGAGTACAACTGAGGGGATCTGTAGTGGAGAAGGATCTGGGGTTTTTAGTAGATCATAAGCTCAATAATGGCATGCAATGCCAAGCTGCGGTTTCCAAAGCGAGAAAAGTCCTTTCTTGTATTAAGAGAGGTATGGACTCCAGAGAGAGAGATATCATTTTGCCCCTGTTCAAATCATTAGTAAGACCTCATCTGGAATATGCAGTTCAGTTTTGGGCCCCAGTTCTCAAAAAGGATATTGGGGAACTGGAGAAAGTGCAGAGAAGGGCAACCAAACTGATAAGAGGCATGGAGGAGCTCAGCTATGAGGAAAGATTAGAGGAACTGAATTTATTCACTCTTGAGAAGAGGAGATTAAGGGGGGATATGATCAACATGTACAAATATATAAGGGGTCCATATAGTGAACTTGGTGTTGAATTATTCACTTTACGGTCAACACAAAGGACAAGGGGCACTCTTTGCGTCTAGAGGAAAAGAGATTTCACCTCCAAATACGGAAAGGTTTCTTCACAATAAGAGCTGTGAAAATGTGGAATAGACTCCCTGCAGAGGTGGTTCTGGCCACCTCAGTAGATTGCTTTAAGAAAGGCCTGGATTATTTCTTAAATGTACATAATATAACTGGGTACTGACATTTATAGGTAAAGTTGATCCGGGGAATATCCGATTGCCTCTCGGGGAATCAGGAAGGAATTTTTTCCCCTGCTGTAGCAAATTGGATCATGCTCTGCTGGGGTTTTTTGCCTTCCTCTGGATCAACTGTGGGTATAGAATTGGGTATATGGGATTGTACGATATTTCTTTTTTTTAATTGTTTTATTTATGTATTTTTTTTTTATGGTTGAACTGGATGGACTTGTGTCTTTTTTAAACCTGACTAACTATGTAACTATGTAAGTACAAAAAGTTCAACCGCAAAAACATTTGTAATCCCACTCAGAGTAGTCTCAAGTACAAAAAGTTCAACCCCAATCCCACTTCTACTTGCCTCAAACCCTTAACCCTAACCCTAATCCCACTCCTACTTGCCCTAATCCCTTAACCCTAATCCCACTTCTGCTTGCCTCAAACCCTTAACCCTAACCCTAATCCTACTTCTACTAGCCTCAAACCCTTAACCCTAACCCCACTTCTACTAGCCTCAAACCCTTAACCCTACAACCCTCAAACCCAAACACCCTAACCCTAAGCTTTTCACAAGTTCACTTTTCCGTAATTCCGACATCCCGTAATCCTGCAATTTTGAAATTTTGAAATTACAAATTGCCAAACCTTGTTACATTTCAGAATGAGGGGAATTCCACAATTTTGTAATTAAGTAATTCATCAAAAGTATTAATAAAACGAAACCGTGACTTAACCATTTAAACATGTCTAGTTCAGATGGTGTCAAGCGTGTGTGGGGGCAACCAGGTGGAGTACAAAGACAAGTTTGTCTTGCCTATAGTCAAGCATGGTGGTGGGAGTGTTATGGTCTTGGGCTGCATGAGTTCTGCCGGCACTGGGGAGCTACAGATCATTGAGGGAACCAGGAATGCCAACATGTACTGTGACCTACTGAAGCATAGACATGTGCACAGCCCAATTTACTTATTTTGGATTTAGGTTTCATCCTATTTTTTTTTAGGGTGACCATACCCTTATCCGAGCACGCAGCCTGGTCGGTCAGGAAAGGGGGTGGGGACGAGCGAGCGCCCCCCCCCCCCCCTCCTGAACCGTACCAGGCCGCATGCCCTCAACATGGGGGTGGGTGCTTTGGAGCAGGGGGGGCCGCACCCCCCTGCCCCAAAGCACCCCCCCATAGGGAACCATTGTTTTTTTATACATCCATTGATGGCAATGCATAACGCAGATAAAAAAAATATTTTTTGCCAAGGTTCACACTGGGCTGCGGGAGTGAAGCCATGCGAGTTCAGCTGAACTCGCACGGCTTCACTCCCGCAGCCCAGTGCGAACCTGGTCTTTAACAGCATTTTCCTGCCAGCAATCCGTCGTTCAAAATGGCCTTTTTTGAGCTACAGTGTACATGGAGCCTTAGGGGTGTACTATCTTTTGGGAGATACTGTATATTATTTTTAGTATTGAACTCCTAAACAAAGTTTAAACAAGGTGAAAGTAAACATGTTTTATTTTTCTGGAATCAATACAAGAAGATAAACTAAAATCATAATCCAAAACAATATGCTTTTTGTTTTGGAAGTATATACTTGCAGACAATACCAAAAATTATAGTAAACATATTAAAGATCATTTTAATGCATCACCTCTACATTTTAGATCATATTTCCTTGCCAACTTACTGCTCCTGCAGGGCTCATAAAATAATTAGCTAATTCATCCCTAATTCGGAAACCCAATGTTGGACCACGGACATGAGGAAAATCAGCAGCCTCAAAATTGAGACAATGTGTCCTCAAAATTCACACCATCTCTATCCCTTACTATATTGTGCAACACACATGCTGCCTTTATTAATTTACAGGCATTCTCAACCTTGAGATTTATCGGTTTAAGGAATATTTGCCATTTGTTGGCAAGAATGCCAAAGGAACATTCAACCAGCCTACGTGCCCGACAGACGATAATTGAAGATTCTCTTCTGTGTGTCCAGATTTCTCCGCGAGTAGGGCTTCATTAAATGTTCGTGTATAGCGAAAGCCTTATCAGCCACAAAAAGAAATGGCATATCTGGACTTTCTGTACCAGGTAATGGTTGGTTTTCAGGCAAATCAAGGCGATTAGATTGAAGACGCTTCCCAAATGTTGAATTCTTAAAAACTGAAGAGCCTGCCGAACTCCCAAATGCTCCAACATCAATATATATAAATTTATAGTCTGCATCAACCACAGCCATAAGTACAACTAAAAAATATTTTTTATAATTAAAATATCGGCTACCACTGTGACAGGGTTTTATTAGTCGAATGTGTTTTCCATCAATTGCTCCCAGGCAGTTCGGAAAGTTGGTTTTGCTCCAGAACTGATTAGCAATATCATTCCATTTCTCTTTATTTGGAATAGGCATGAAGCTATTTTTCAATTTCCAAATAGCATCACATGTTAACTTAACAATTTCTCCAATTGTCGAGATTCCTGTTCTGAATTCATAGTGTAATGATGTATAGGTATTTCCAGTACCAAGATATCTGTAATTTTTCAAAAAAATTTTTTATTTCAGTACGAGTAATAAAGAAAAGGTGGAAGACGATGAGAGATAATTACAGATGTGAACACCTTATTCAAAATAAGCTAAGTGTCAGGGTCACCTGTGGCCAGGTGACAGATGCACACCGTAGGGGGACAGGAGTGCACCGCGAGGTAGTGAACCCTATGGCTGGCTTCTGTGGATAGGAAACTGGGTGGTTGTGGAAAGCGGGACCAGAGGAGCACAACCGGGATCCCAACGGAAGCGAGAGCCAAGATTCCCCAGGGCGCGGAGTCTAAGACCCAGCTGGTCTTCTCCAGGGCCTCTAGTGGTGAGGATGTTACGCTGCAGGCTGGGACCAGGTCGCGGCCCCTGGAGTTTCCTAGCTCACGCCCCGTAGGATAAGGGGAAGCAGCAGCACACGATAGAGAGAACCGAATAACAAGCCGAAGGTCAGGGGCCACAAGCAGACAAGGATAACGAAGAACGAGCCGAAGGTCAAGGGTCACGAGCAGACAGGGATGGTCGGGGACAAGCCAATAACGTAACAGAGAGACAGACGTAGCACACGGCAGGCAGGAACCCAAACACACAATGCCTAACAAACACGTTGATCAGCAAAGCAGGCTTGCAGTGCACAGGTTAATATAGTGTTCAGTGATAGGGCCTGGGGTGGAGTCAGGCTGGGAGGAGATTATAAAGGAAGCCAGGTGAAGGAGGTCTGGTCTCTAGATGAACACATGAGGAGGAAGGTAAGATGGCAGACAGACATTAATGCATATCCATGACAGTACCCTCCCTCTTACGAGGCCTCCCCCTTCCCCGCCTGGGCCCAGGTTTAGAGGGAAACTTCAGATGAAACTCCTTTAACAGACGAGGTGCAAAGACCTCAGATGCAGTGATCCAAGACCTCTCCTCAGGACCAAACCCTTTCCAATGAACGAGGTACTGAAGAACGCCTTTACAGAGTCGGGAGTCCAGAATTTGACTGATCTCGTACTCCTGATTATCCTCAGAGACAGGCGCCACGGTAGGAAGAGGACGAGAGAATTTATTGAGGACTAAAGGCTTTAGAAGAGCAACATGAAAGGAGTTAGTGATTTTAAGGCTCTTAGGAATCTGGAGTTTGAAACAAACCGGATTCAGTTTAGCAGTTACCGTGTATGGACCGATGAATCGTGGAGCAAACTTCAGAGAAGGAACTCGGAGCTTGATGTTCCTGGTAGAGAGCCAGACTTTGTCCCCTGGCTGAAGAGAAGGCGGTTTACGCCTGCGGCGGTCGGCAAAGCCTTTGAATTTTTCAGCAGCTGCCCGGAGGGAATCATGAACGTGACCCCAAACGGAATTGAGAGACTCCTGAACCGAAGCCAAAGCTGGAATGTCTGGAGAACAGATCATAGGAAGAGGAAGTTGAGGGTGTTTTCCATAAACTGTGAAAAAGGGTGTCTTCTGCGAACTGGTATTCACATGATTGTTATGGGAGAATTCTGCCCACGGGAGTAGAGAGGACCAATCGTCATGGTGAGAAGACACAAAGGTGCGAAGAAAGACCTCTAACTCCTGATTAACCCTCTCAGTCTGTCCATTGGATTGGGGATGGTAAGAAGAAGAAAAATCCAAGACAATATTGAGGGATTTGCAAAAGGCTCTCCAAAAACGAGACGTGAATTGGACTCCCCTGTCGGAAACAATATGAGAAGGGACCCCATGTAGGCGGAGAATTTCTCGAATGAAAATGGGAACCAAGGCAGGGGCAGAAGGAAGACCAGGAAGAGGAACAAAATGAGCCATCTTGGAGAATCGATCGATTACCACCCAAATGACTGTATTATTCTCAGACAGTGGGAGATCGGTGATAAAATCCATGGCAATATGGGCCCAGGGTTCCTTAGGAATAGGCAAGGGCATGAGGAGACCAGCAGGAGCTTGTGTGGAGGATTTGGACTGAGCACAGACATGACAAGCTTTAACGTAGTCTTTGACGTCTGAGCGGAGATTAGGCCACCAGTAGTGACGACTGATGAGTAGGAAGGATCGGAGGAATCCAGAATGCCCTGCCACCTTGGAATCATGTCCCCAACGAAGGATCTTAGCTCTTAGCTCAGTGGGGACAAAGGTCTTACCAGGCGGAATTTTAGACTTCAGGGTGGTAGAGTGGGCAACAATGCATGAGGTGGGAATGATCGGCTCAGGTTCAGGGGCGGACTCCTCGTCCAAAGTGTCAAATGACCTAGAGAGCGCATCAGCCCGACCGTTGCAGGAACCAGGTTTGTAGGTAATCGTGAAATTAAAACGGGCAAAGAAGAGACTCCACCTGGCCTGTCTAGGATTCAGACGTTTAGCATTCTGTAGATACTGTAAATTCTTGTGATCGGTAAAGATCGTTATGGAGTGAGGGGAACCCTCCAAGAGATGACGCCACTCCTCTAACGCCAATTTAATTGCGAGAAGTTCCCGATCACCGATGGCATAATTCCTCTCTGCCTGAGAAAATTTTTTGGAGAAGAACGCACATGGTTGGCGTCTCTTCTCAAAGATTTGAAGAAGCACAGCTCCCACCCCCATTGAGGAAGCGTCCACTTCAATAAAAAATGCATTCCCAGGATTTGGTCTCCTCAAGAGGGGGCCAGAAACAAAGGCCTGTTTCAGGTTGTGAAATGCAGAGACAGCTTCGGGAGGCCAGTCTCTGGCATTCACACCTGTCATGGATATGCATTAATGTCTGTCTGCCATCTTACCTTCCTCCTCATGTGTTCATCTAGAGACCAGACCTCCTTCACCTGGCTTCCTTTATAATCTCCTCCCAGCCTGACTCCACCCCAGGCCCTATCACTGAACACTATATTAACCTGTGCACTGCAAGCCTGCTTGGCTGATCAACGTGTTTGTTAGGCATTGTGTGTTTGGGTTCCTGCCTGCCGTGTGCTACGTCTGTCTCTCTGTTACGTTATTGGCTTGTCCCCGACCATCCCTGTCTGCTCGTGACCCTTGACCTTCGGCTCGTTCTTCGTTATCCTTGTCTGCTTGTGGCCCCTGACCTTCGGCTTGTTATTCGGTTCTCTCTATCGTGTGCTGCTGCTTCCCCTTATCCTACGGGGCGTGAGCTAGGAAACTCCAGGGGCCGCGACCTGGTCCCAGCCTGCAGCGTAACATCCTCACCACTAGAGGCCCTGGAGAAGACCAGCTGGGTCTTAGACTCCGCGCCCTGGGGAATCTTGGCTCTCGCTTCCGTTGGGATCCCGGTTGTGCTCCTCTGGTCCCGCTTTCCACAACCACCCAGTTTCCTATCCACTGAAGCCAGCCATAGGGTTCACTACCTCGCGGTGCACTCCTGTCCCCCTACGGTGTGCATCTGTCACCTGGCCACAGGTGACCCTGACAGTTTGATCAGCCATGAACCCGGCTGACATCCCGCTTCCCGCGGATGATCCATTGCAGGGCATAGTTTGCAGACTTGAAACCCAGGAATCGAATCAGACTCAGGTGATGCGATTCCTCCAGGATCTGGCTTCTCGCTTCGAGCAGCTTCAGGCCTCCTTGGGAACCCTGAATCCGCAACCTCAAATACAATCAGCGGCTGCACCTATTGCACCAGTCGCAGCCACACACTCGCTACAACTGCCAGCTCCGTCCCGTTTCTCTGGGGACTCCAAGGCTTGCAGGGGGTTCCTTAGCCAATGCACGATTCATTTTGAGCTCCAGCCCCAAAACTTCCTGTCTGATCGGGCTAAGGTAGCCTATATCATTTCCCTCCTCTCTGGTGAAGCTTTAGCCTGGGCAGCCCCTCTGTGGGAACTGAATGATCCAGTGGTTTCTAGCCTGTCTGGTTTCTTGAAACTTTTTCGGAATATCTTCGAAGAACCGGCTCGTGTCTCTTCAGCGGCCAGCACCCTTTTACGTCTCCGCCAAGAGTCTGCTTCTGTGGGACAGTATGCCCTTCATTTCCGCATACTGTCGGCTGAGTTGAGCTGGAACAATGAGGCCTTAGTCGCAACCTTTTTGCATGGCCTGTCTGATAGAGTGAAGGATGAATTAGCTGGAAGAACCATCCCCACTGATCTGGCCGGCGTTATCTCCTTGTGTAACCAGATCGATATTCGCTTTCAGGAGAGGACCTTAGAAAAGCAACGCCAGCCCTCCTTGGTTCTTAGTCAGCCTGAGCTCCCCTCTCTTCGACCCGTAGAGCATCTCCTACCAGCTGAGGAACCCATGCAGCTGGGTCGGACCAGGCTATCCCCCGAGGAACGTGCTAGGCGCAGAACTCTTGGTCTGTGTCTTTACTGTGGGGGCAAAGGTCATTTTCGTGACACTTGCTCTCTTTGTCCAGAAAAACGTTCGGGTCCACTTCATCTGGAAAGTGGAGTATTGGACCCAGAAATATCACCTTCCCCTTCTCGTCTTCTGCTTTCTGTGTTCCTTCATGTTGGTGCTTCTTCTCATTCGGTCTCAGCATATCTGGATTCCGGAGCCGCTGGTAATTTCATGGACTGGGAAATCGCATCGTCCATGAGACTTACTCTTTTGCCCCTCACCACGCCATTGGTGGTCTTGGCGATTGATGGTACTGTTCTCCCAGGGGGACCTATCCGCTTCCAGACCCTCCCTGTTAAGATGTCGGTAGGGACACTCCACCAGGAGTGGATATCCTTCCTTATCTTACCCAAGGCCTCAACGCCTATAATTTTGGGTCTCCCATGGTTACAGCTCCATTCTCCTCATGTGGACTGGACTACTGGACAGATCCTGGCTTGGGGTCCCTCCTGTTCCTCCTCCTGTCTACCCAAGGTTGCCCCCTGTGAATCTGAGCCGGTCATTCATTCCAGGTTGCATAACCATTTACATTTCTCTGTCCCTAACCACCCTTGGACGCACAGCCAGGCTGGCTTGTCTACAAGTCCTGCAGTCGCTACGTCTTGCGATGCGATTCAGGTAGTCGCTACACCTGACTCAGCTATTCACTCTGCCTCTGTACTAGTTATGCCAGTCCAGCCCATGCCCAGTGAGCCTCTTACTTTTTCTTGTTCGGGACATTCTGCTTGTCCTTCAGCTATTCAGCTTGACTCCGGCGACATGTCACCTTCTAACCAACCTGACTTCAGGGTTCCACTGACATCTGCCCAGTCTGATGGTCCTGTGCAAGATGACCAGTTCCCCTTTAAGGGTCTAGGGGACCCTCCTCAGATTCCTGTTGATCCTCTCATGCCCTTGCTTATTCCTAGAGAGCCTTTGGTCCTCAATAGATCTTCTTGTCATCTCCCTACCTCGTTTTCGGTCTCTGAGGATAATTTTAAGTACGAGGTTAGACAAGTTCTGGATTCTCGGCTCTGCAGAGGCATTCTTCAGTACCTTGTGCATTGGAGAGGTTTTGGTCCTGAGGAGGCGTCTTGGATCGCTGCATCTGATCTCGCTGCACCTCATCTGTTGAGAAGGTTTCATCAGAGATTTCCCTTTAAGCCTGGGTCCAGGCGGGGGAGGGCCCATAAGAGGGAGGGTACTGTCATGGATATGCATTAATGTCTGTCTGCCATCTTACCTTCCTCCTCATGTGTTCATCTAGAGACCAGACCTCCTTCACCTGGCTTCCTTTATAATCTCCTCCCAGCCTGACTCCACCCCAGGCCCTATCACTGAACACTATATTAACCTGTGCACTGCAAGCCTGCTTGGCTGATCAACGTGTTTGTTAGGCATTGTGTGTTTGGGTTCCTGCCTGCCGTGTGCTACGTCTGTCTCTCTGTTACGTTATTGGCTTGTCCCCGACCATCCCTGTCTGCTCGTGACCCTTGACCTTCGGCTCGTTCTTCGTTATCCTTGTCTGCTTGTGGCCCCTGACCTTCGGCTTGTTATTCGGTTCTCTCTATCGTGTGCTGCTGCTTCCCCTTATCCTACGGGGCGTGAGCTAGGAAACTCCAGGGGCCGCGACCTGGTCCCAGCCTGCAGCGTAACATCCTCACCACTAGAGGCCCTGGAGAAGACCAGCTGGGTCTTAGACTCCGCGCCCTGGGGAATCTTGGCTCTCGCTTCCGTTGGGATCCCGGTTGTGCTCCTCTGGTCCCGCTTTCCACAACCACCCAGTTTCCTATCCACTGAAGCCAGCCATAGGGTTCACTACCTCGCGGTGCACTCCTGTCCCCCTACGGTGTGCATCTGTCACCTGGCCACAGGTGACCCTGACAACACCCTTCTTGGTCAAAGCGATAATAGGCGCGGCAATGGAAGAGTAATTCCTTATGAACTGCCTATAATAATTAGTGAAGCCAAGAAAGCGCTGTGTGGCCTTGAGGCTAGCAGGAAGAGGCCAGTTGGTGATAGCCAAGACCTTCCCAGGGTCCATACGAAGCCCCGAACATGAGACAAAGCACCCCAAAAACAGGACCTCAGAACATTCAAAGGAACATTTCTCCAGCTTGGCATAGAGATTGTTCTCTCTAAGACGTTGAAGTACAGTGCGGACATGGTTTCTGTGGACGAGCAGATTTTCAGAAAAGATCAGAATGTCATCCAGATAGATGACAACAAACTGGTACAGCAGATCTCTGAAGATTTCATTGACAAAGTTTTGAAACACGGCTGGAGCATTACACAGACCAAAAGGCATCACCAGATATTCGTAATGCCCGTCTCTAGTGTTAAATGCAGTCTTCCATTCGTCACCCTCCCGTATTCGAATGAGATTGTACGCGCCTCTGAGATCCAACTTGGTGAAAATGGAGGCACCCTTCAACCTATCGAATAGCTCAGATATTAAGGGTAAGGGGTATCGATTTTTAATAGTAACCGCATTTAAACCCCGATAATCGATGCAGGGTCTTAAGGTACCATCCTTTTTGGCAACAAAAAAGAACCCTGCCCCTGCAGGCGATGAGGATTTCCGGATGAACCCTCTCTCCAGATTCTCTGCTACATACTCCGACATGGCCTGGGTCTCTGGGATGGACAGAGGGTAGGTACGACCCCTGGGTAGAGTTGCTCCGGGGACAAGATCAATAGCACAGTCAAAAGACCTGTGGGGAGGAAGCACCTCAGCTGATTTTTTACAGAACACATCCCGGTAATCGCTGTATGCGGCGGGAAGGTCAGAAGAAACAGAAGTGGCAGCAACCGGAAGACTCTCCTTGGGGGTCACCTTGAGAAGACACGACGAGAAACATGAGGAACCCCAGGCCAGGATCTGCCCAGAGACCCAGTCCACATGTGGAGAGTGGAGCTGTAGCCAAGGGAGGCCCAATACAACTGGGGTAGAGGCCTTGGGTAGAATAAGAAAGGATATCCACTCCTGGTGGAGAATCCCTACCAACATCCTAATGGGTAGCGTCTGGAAGCGAATAGGGCCCCCTGGGAGAACAGTGCCATCAATTGCCGAGACTACCAATGGGGTAGTGAGAGGTGAAAGGGTAAGCTTCATAGAAGAAGCAGTTCTCCAATCCATGAAATTGCCGGCAGCCCCGGAATCCAGGTATGCAAGGGTTGACTGAGGAGAAGTGCCTACATGAAGGGACACCGGCAAGAGCAGGCGAGAAGGTGATGTTTCTGGGTCCAATACTCCACCTTCCAAATGTATTAGACCCGAGCGTTTCCCGGACGAAGCGAGCAGGAGTCACGAAAATGACCCTTGCCCCCACAATAGAGGCACAAGCCCAGAGTTCTGCGCCTAGCACGTTCTTCGGGGGTTAGTCTGGTCCGGCCCAGCTGCATAGGTTCTTCAGCAGGTAGAGGATGCTCCACGGAATGAAGGGAGGGGAGCTCAGACTGGCTAGGACCCAGAGAGTGCTGGCGTCTTTTTTCTAAGGACCTCTCTTGAAAACGAATGTCGATCTGGTTGCATAATGAAATTACATCGTCCAGACCGACGGGAATGGCTCTTCCCGCTAATTCGTCTTTCACTCGGTCAGAGAGGCCATGTAAAAAGGTAGCGACCAGGGCCTCATTATTCCAGCTCAATTCAGCTGTGTGGATACGGAACTGAAGAGCATATTGCCCCACTGAACTAGATTCTTGGCGAAGACGTAAGACAGCACTAGCCGCTGAAGAAGCCCGAGCCGGCTCTTCGAAGATATTACGAAAGAGCTTCAAGAATTCGGACAGACTGGAAACCACCGGATCGTTCCTCTCCCACAGGGGGGCAGCCCAGGCCAAAGCTTCACCGGAGAGGAGGGAAATGATATAGGCTACCTTAGCCCGGTCAGATAGGAAGCTTTGAGGCTGAAGCTCAAAATGAATAGTGCATTGGCTGAGAAACCCCCTGCAGGCCTTGGAGTCCCCAGAGAAACGGAACGGAGCTGGCAATCTTAGTGAGTGTGAGGCTGCGACTGGTGCGATAGGTACAGCCGCTGGTTGTACTTGGGGTTGCGGATTCGGGGTTCCCAAGGAGACCTGAAGCTGCTCGAATCGAGAAGCCAGATCCTGGAGGAATCGCATCACCTGGGTCTGATTTGATTCCTGGGTCTCAAGTCTGCGAACTATGCCCTGCAATGGATCATCCGCGGGAAGCGGGATGTCAGCCGGGTTCATGGCTGATCAAACTGTCAGGGTCACCTGTGGCCAGGTGACAGATGCACACCGTAGGGGGACAGGAGTGCACCGCGAGGTAGTGAACCCTATGGCTGGCTTCTGTGGATAGGAAACTGGGTGGTTGTGGAAAGCGGGACCAGAGGAGCACAACCGGGATCCCAACGGAAGCGAGAGCCAAGATTCCCCAGGGCGCGGAGTCTAAGACCCAGCTGGTCTTCTCCAGGGCCTCTAGTGGTGAGGATGTTACGCTGCAGGCTGGGACCAGGTCGCGGCCCCTGGAGTTTCCTAGCTCACGCCCCGTAGGATAAGGGGAAGCAGCAGCACACGATAGAGAGAACCGAATAACAAGCCGAAGGTCAGGGGCCACAAGCAGACAAGGATAACGAAGAACGAGCCGAAGGTCAAGGGTCACGAGCAGACAGGGATGGTCGGGGACAAGCCAATAACGTAACAGAGAGACAGACGTAGCACACGGCAGGCAGGAACCCAAACACACAATGCCTAACAAACACGTTGATCAGCAAAGCAGGCTTGCAGTGCACAGGTTAATATAGTGTTCAGTGATAGGGCCTGGGGTGGAGTCAGGCTGGGAGGAGATTATAAAGGAAGCCAGGTGAAGGAGGTCTGGTCTCTAGATGAACACATGAGGAGGAAGGTAAGATGGCAGACAGACATTAATGCATATCCATGACACTAAGGAGTGGTTCTGCTGGCAAGAGAAAAGGGAGAGTTTATTGCCACTATGAGGAGCTCATGTTCCTGAAGCCCGTCATGGAGAGGAGACCGTAAGTATAAAAACATTTCTTCGTGAATGTTTATTTTTGTGTTTAGTGAATTGTATAACATATTTATGTTGTTTTATTGTAGGCATGCACGGTAGAACTAGAATTTTTTGAATATTTCCCTTTTTTTTTTAATTACAGTACAGAAAGCAATATGGAGAGTGAGACAGAAGAAGACCCTGATGATGCAGTGCAGACCGGTCAATTATTAGATGCAGATGAATTTTCACACATTTCTGAAACAGAAGCGGAAACAACTGAAGCAGCAGCCCAGCCCAGCAACAGACCAAAAAAAAATAAAAAAAAACAACAAATGTCAGAGGACTTCCTTGATGTGGTCAAATTTTTTTTGAGAAACAAGAGAAAGATGGAGGGGAATTGGAGTCCTTTGCCAAAAGCCTAGTTCCACAAATGGCAAAAGTGCCATCGGAACATCAGTGTACCATGCGTTCAGAAATCTTAAGACTCATTAATTCATTTCAGCAACAACTGAATCAAAATCTAGATGCACCATATGAGGGCAACACTTCTCATCAGTTTTATGGGAGGTATGAGGGTCCAGGTACCTCGCGATCACAATCATACCCATCATTTGCAGGTTCACGGTTTCCACTCATGTCCCAACACCCATATCCGACTTTTCAAATGACACAAAACCATCAACGGTTTCAGGGAGTACCTTATGAAGTACAGCCATATTTCCAAAATGTACAAGCTCCCCCTCCCACCCCTCTAGAGGAGACACACCATCCTTCACAATATCATAATCTATGATTTTTTGGCTTGTAATAATTTTTGGGAATTTTCTCATTTGTTTATAAACTTTTGTCTGTAAAATGCACGTTGATGCTCTTTCTTAATTTGTTTTATCATTTTCACATGTTGTGCATTTCGAAAAGTATATATGCAATAAATAATATATATTTTTTTCATTATAAATTGGAGTGCCATTTTATTACGTGTTTAAACATGCACTTGTTAATTATTCATATATACTTACCTTAGCGTTATTAGTAAACGTTCACATGGTTATATTGCCAGCCTGCAATTGGTATCCTGTCTTAACAAGTCAGGGGTTAAGATGTCAAGCAGAAAGTCAAATCTGGTAAAGGAAAAATATAATGTTTCTTCAAAATGTAAAAACAAAAAGGATTTGGGAGTCCTAAAATTGGGATTAGGGTTAAGGGATTAGGGCTAGTAGAAGTGGGATTAGGGTTCAGGGTTTGAGGCTAGTAGAAGTGGGATTAGGGTTAGGGTTAAGGGTTTGAGGCTAGTAGAAGTGGGATTAGGGTTGTGGTTAAGGGATTAGGGCTAGTAGAAGTGGGATTAGGGTTTGAGGCTAGTAGAAGTGGGATTAGGGTTAGGGTTAAGGGATTAGGGCTAGTAGAAGTGGGATTAGGGTTAAGGGTTTGAGGCTAGTAGAAGTGGGATTAGGGTTAGGGTTAAGGGTTTGAGGCTAGTAGAAGTGGGATTAGGGTTAGGGTTTAGGGATTAGGGCTAGTAGAAGTGGGATTAGGGTTAAGGGTTTGAGGCTAGTAGAAGTGGGATTAGGGTTAGAGTTGTGTAGTGTTAATTTAGAGAAAAGTCTCAATGTGATAGTATATTATCACTTACATTGCCATGCTCATCCGTGTGTAATTTTTGAACTTTTCTGGGTGCTCTCTCAAGTTCTGATAAGCAACACAAATTGTCCTCTTGAGGAGTGCGTTTGGAGGATAGGATGTATCCAATAGCGACGTTCCTGCCTCTGTTTCAGGGTATGTTCCCAAAACATTAGCACAAAAAGTAACATTAGCTTAGTAAACTCCATTTTCTCTTCCTTCTGTCTCCTCACCCACGGAATACCAGGAAGTGGACAGGATGTGATGTAATTGGGGTGGGTTTACAAGCTAATGCTTAGAAAACACGGCAAAAACGTTGTTAAAAAAATAAAACAAAATTGGTTTGTAAAATGTTATATGCAAACACTAAATTACCATGCAAGAAAACCACACTAATATGCTAGTTATACGTAGAACAGAAACTGCACACTTCTATGCGTTTTTTTATTTTCCGAGTTATCTTACTAATCTAAGAGGCCTTTCTGCAAAATTGGGACCACAAACACGCCTTCAGCAATTTACCGCAGCGACTGACGAAAAGTACCCAATTATGAAAGCAAAGCAAACTTTAAACCCCAGTCCGATATCTTAAAACCACATCAAGGTTAAATTGAAATAGTATACCTGCACTAATGTGTCATCTTTCCTTTAAGCTGCAGTGCAGAGACCAGACATGTCCTTATTGTGTCACTGGTTAGGGAGACCTATGCTGGTCTCTCCAAGAAGTGCAAGGAACGGTTTAAAAAAAAAAACCCACACAGAGTTTCAGTTCAAACCTTCGGATAGGGATTACAGTTATGAAAAGAACTTGTTTACTTGTTTTATGGAAGAATTTTGAGCAGAAAATGATGGTATTGGTAACAAAAAGGTACCATCTTCGCATCAGTCCAGTTCGGAGCCAGGGTTGCAGGCATCACCAACTCCTCCATTGATGGTATCCTTCCTGAATCCATCAGTGAGCCCATCAAAACCGTTGTAGCTCTTCAGAAGCATACTCTTATAACCCTCAGTAATATCAGCCACCGCAATTCTCAGTTCCTGTAAGTCAATACAAATGTCATCAGATGCTCTGATGTGTCAGTACTTAGAAAGCTCGTTCCATATTTGGCCACATTACAGAAGCTGAACATCATTCTGCAGTCGACTGCTTGGGCCTCCATGTCCTGCTCAGCGATCTGATCCCTGATCTGATCCAGCTGTATTTAGTGCAACTTATAACATCCAAGTAAAAAATATAACACAAAAAAAAGAAAATCACTGAGTTGGAAAAGGGACCACCTCCTGCTAAAAATGACTTGTAAACTCAATCAGGAGTAGCTAATCACCTTCTTAAATGGCACACAAGGCCATTTGACTTTCAACTGTGATCAGCTGTGGTCATTTTGATTAGCTCAGCATGAAAAGAGCTTTCCTGGAGTATTTTAGTCCCTGTTAGCACAACTGAAACAAATAATCAACTATGGGAGGCAAGGCACTGTCACTGGAGATCACCGGGATAAAGTTGTAGATGGGCACAAGTCAGGAGATGGATGCAAAAAATATATAATTCAAAGGCTTTACCAAATGCCTAGAAGCACAGTGAGGTCTATTATTAAGAAGTGGAAGGTTTTTGGTACAACACAGACCCCCCTGATTTAGGACATCGCTGGAAATTGCTACCAAGAGGCCTACAGCAACTTTGAAGCAGTTGAAGGAATTTTTGACAAAGAGTGGTCATTGTGTGCAAGTGACAACAATATCACAAATTATCCACAAATGTGGGTTGTATGGGAGGGTTGCAAGGAAGGGAAAAAAAAAACCCTTCAAGAAAGGCCACATGCAGTCAAAATTGAGCTTTGCCAAAATGCACCTTGAAGATTCTGAGGCCACATGGAAAAAAGATGTTATAGTTTGGTGTTAAGGCCAAACAATAAAATTTTGTTTCATCAGACCATATGTCTGGCGGAAACCCAATACAGTGCACCATCCAAATAACACCATTCCTACAGTAAAGCATGGAGGTGGTAATGTGTGTATCAACTGAAACTGGATACTAGGTCAGTACCAGTGTGCAAAGGTGAAGAATAATCACCTCCAACATTGGATGTCCTATGTGTGTAGATGTTGCAGTTATGTAAAACTATTAGAATTGTTTTTTTTTACATGTTAGAATGGAACGCCACAAGACTGACCAGAATGTTAAAGGATGCCTTGACGGAAAAAAGGTTGAAAAACACTGATCTAGATAATATCTACAATTCATGATACATTAACCACTTGTCGACCAGCCGCTGTCATTATACTGCGGAAGGTCGACACAATCCCGCGAACTGTCGTAGCTGTACGTCGGTCCCTTTAAGCGGGATAGCAGGCGCGCCACCAGAGGCGCATTGGCACTGCGGGGCCATGAGCGATCGCGGGCACGAGACACAGAACAGGGACGTGTGTGCTTAAACACGCACATCCCTGTTCTGTGAGCCGAGGAGATGCAGATCGTGTGTTCCTTAAAGCTGGGAACCACGATCTGTCATCTGATATAGCAAGTCCCCTCCCCCGCAGTTAGAACACACAATAGGGAACACAGTTAACCCCTCTATCGCCCCCTAGTGTTAACCCCTTGCCTGCCAGTGACATTTCTAAAGGTAAGTGCATTTTTATAGCAATAATCACTGTATAATGCCAATGGTCCCAAAAATGTTTCAAAAGTGTCCGACGTGTCCACCATGTCGCAGTATCAATAAAAATCGCAGATCGCCGCATTTACTGGCAAAATAAAAAAATAATAATAATAAAAAATGCCATAAATCTATCCCCTATTTTGTAGACGCTATAACTTTTGCGCAAGCCAATCAATATACGCCTATTGCGATTTTTATTATACATATTTTTGGTAAGAATACACATCCGTCTAAACTGAGGAAAAAATTTGGGAAATTTATTATAGCAAAAAGTACAAAAGTGTTTTTTTCAAAAACGCAGAGATAATCAAATACCACCAAAAGAAAGCTCTATCTGTGGGGAAAAAAGGACATCAATTTTGTTTGGGTACAACATCGCACAGTCGCGCAATTGTCAGTTAAAGCGACACAGTGCCGTATCGAAAAAAATGGCTTGGTCATTGAGCAGCCAAATCTTCCAGGGCTGAAGTGGTTAAAGAGGAGTTCAACCCACATTTTTCACTCCTCACCATGAAGCACCAATGTGCTTCCTTAAAATTTTAATTTTTTTTTAAAAATTTTCTGTTCACTTACCCGATTTGAGCCTATATCAAAATTTCACTTCCTCCTTTAGCAGCCGTGGCCGTCATTTCCAGTTTTGCATTGGCTCCTGGGAGATCTTGGTCAGCTTGGCATGGCACTGCTCCCATAATATTTAACATTGGCATCTATGGAAAATCTTGCTCAGCTTGGCATGGCAAGCTGACCAAGATTGCACCGCACTGCACTTGCATGAGATCGGCAGATGCATGCTGGGTAGCCAGCATGCACCGAATCCAGGAAGGACACTGTGGCTTCAGATGCCCACACTTCAGATGGCCACGCTGTGCAGGCACTTCCCAAAGTAAGAAAACAATGCTGCACAGATAGAAAACTGGGCATAGTTTACAGCATACCTTTGTTACATTACACAAGGCATGAGTATTCTAGGGGCATTTTTTATCTTAAGTCACATTTTGGCCAGAACTCCGGTTTAATGTGATGGTCAGTGGGAAGAATTTCCCCCTTACAGAAAGCTACAAAGAAAATGGTCAGTACCCCTGTTGAAGTACACTAGTATGAAACGCGTCGGCTTGCTCACCACTCTATTTACTGCCCTTTTAATATTGTTTTTTATGCCTATGTGATCACTTTTACTTTGTTGGTTTTTTAATAAACCCGCATTGACCTGCACTATCGGAGCACCTTTCTCTTTTTTTTCCCTATGGTCGGTCGGTTGAGTTGAAACTCTTCCTATGTGCAATTGCTATTCCGGGAAGAATTCTGTTTCCCCGGATTCAAGGTGTTCTCTGTCTCTTTGGACGTCTGTGGAGATCGTGTTTGAGTCCTGAGTCTGCTTCCAAGTTGGGGAACCTGCCGGGAAGTTTTCGCCTGAGATTCACAAGATCCAGTCTACAGAAAAGCAGGAGAATCACCATTGAGTCTTTTCAATGCCTGTTTGATCTGCCTTAATCCGCAGATCCACCTGTTTTGGTAAGAGTATTCTACCTTTCTTCACCTTCAGAATTTGTGATGACCCATATTGGTTCACGTGTGGTTCCAAATATCACTTGTTTCCATTATGGATATGTTCATGGACACTTTTGTGGACTCACTTTATTGTTGTAATATTTCCAGTCACATTTATTTTATTTGAGACCAATTGTTTCGCCTGTTTTTCACTATATCTTCATTTCACACATGTTTAATATTAGTCATATTTTATGTAGCTGCTTCACTTATTATTTATTATTATATTTTTGTTTTGTTACTAGCGCAATATTTTCCCTTTATTTTAGGTATATGAGGGGCAAAAATTGTTCAAGGAACCGCTTGCAGCCTTAGAGGGTGAGAAAGGCCGATTTGGATTTCTTCTCATCTCAAAGAAAAGAAAGACGAGAAGCTACCCATTTGGAGATGTTATGCACTGCCTTAATCCAACTGTGTTTTATGCCCTCAGGAATACATTCCTTGCAATTGTATACCACTATTTGCGTGACCCCCAAGATATTTCATTCCTCTTCTGCAACCCAGTAATGTTTATGCTCTCTGTATCCTTCCATTTAAAAGAAAAAATAATTACTTTGAATAAAAAAAAAAACAAACACACGACATGAAAGGAAACCTCTACAGTGAAACTTGTAGCGTTCCCTCACACTGGTGTTCAGTAGAACATGCCATCTTAACCTCCTTTACGTAGATATAAATCGGCAGAATGGCGCAGGCACGTTGCTTTAAATCTGACCGCGCCCGCGGACTCTATGTCCGCCGGTGTTCCGCGATCGAATCACGGAACGGCAGAACCGGGGGGGGGGGGGGGAATGTCTTTGTAAACAAGACATCTTCCTATTCTGCCTAGTGACACAGCACTGATCGTCTGCTCCCTCTCATCAGGAGCAGCGATCAGTGACGTGTCAAAGTAAGCTACGCCCCCTAACAGTTAGAATCTCTCCCTAGGACACACAACCATTTCAGCACCCCCTACTGGTTAACCCCTTCACTGACAGTCAAATTTATACAGTAATCAGTGCATTTTTATAGCACTGATCGCTGTATAAATGTGAATGGTCCCAAAATAGTGCCAAAAGTGTCTGATGTGTCCACCATAATGTCGCAGTCACGATATAAAAAAAAAAAAAAAAAAAATTAGAATAAATTCGCAGATCACCTCCATAACAAGTTTATATATATATATATATATATATATATATATAATAATAAAAATAAATGCCACATTTTGTAGACGCTATAACTTTTGCGCAAACCAATCAATATACGTTTGTGATTTTTTTTTTTACCAAAAATATGTAGAAAAATATGTATCGGCCTAAACTGAGAAAAAAAAAAAAATTTTTTTTTTTTTAAAACAAAATTGGGGATATTTATTATAGCAAAAAAGTACAAAATATTGCTTTTTTTAAAAAAAAATTGTCGCTCTATTTTTGTTTATAGCACAAAAAAAAATTAGGTTATCAAATACCACCAAAAGAAAGCTCTATTTGTGGGGAAAAAAAAAAAGGACGCCGCCAATTTTGTTTGGGAGCCACGTCGCACGACTGCGCAATTGGCAGTTAAAGCGCTGCAAAGTGGCCCGGTCTTTTGGCAGCCAAATGGTCTGGGGCTGAAGTGGTTAAACTGGTGGTCTGTGCGATAATGGCCCAATTACATTGGTGGTCAGTGGGGAAAAATGTGCTGCCCCCTACAGTTTTCTTTTAAAAGAATCATCTCATAAACCAACCTACGGAAATGAAAAATGTAATTTTTCCTAACTTTTCACCACCAAGATAAAAACCATTTATTCAATACCCAAAAATGAACAAGATGTACATTACGCTGTATTTTTTGTACAAAAGATTTTTTTTTTTGGGGGGGGGGGGGGGGGGAATATAAAAACACTGTCTATGGAACATGTAAGGAATTACCGTTTTTAATGTAATGGAAAAAAACAACGTTTTTCTCAATGTGATTCTTCTCAAGCCTGCCTTGCCTACACACTATCATGAAAAAAAAAATGCTTGGAGCAAAGCGCGGTGACATACAACACGTACGCCGGCACTATAAAAGGGGAAGTTCCATTCGGATGGCGCCACCCTTTGGGCTGCTTTTGCTGATCCTCGTGTTAGTAAAGTTTGGTGAGAGACGATTCGTGCTTTTCAGTCTCGTGCTTTTCAGTCCGTTACAGCGTGACGAATGTGCTATCTCCATTCTGAATGCTAGTTTTACCAGAACGAGCGCTCCCGTCTCATAATTTGCTTCTGAGCGTGCGCTTTTTTTTCACGTCGTTAAAGCCTACACACAGCCATTTTTCACGACAAGAAAAAAATAGAGCATGTTCCAAATTTTTAATGGCCATTTTTCACGTCGCAAAAAATGCTCTGGAGCCCACACACGATCGTTTTTAATGACCAAATAAAAAAATGGCATTTTTCTCGTCATGAAAAACGGTCGTGTGTACGCGGCATTAGCCTAAAAAGATGACAGACATTATCAGAGGGCACCAAAAGGCTTGTCTGAACCATCTTCAAAGGAAATAGATGTAGGGCTGCAAACCTCATGTGCATTTGATGTCCATCAAATGCCAGACAGAAGGGGGAAAACTGTTCCAACAGTCAGGTGTATCCCACTATCAGTCTGAGCACTGCTGCAATATTTAAATAAAAAGGAAAATCTGAGTTGCTGTAATGAGCAGGTGAAGTCAGTGAGAGGGGGGATGTGTGATTATGCACTTGTTGGGGAGAGGCCCGTGTCAGGTTGCCTAGAACCCAGTATAAAAAACCCCCACAGCTCTGCTCAGCATTAGAATGAAAAACTTACACTCCCTCGGTGGTTTGACACATGGGCTTTGAATGACATTTGTAATACAGCAATCTATCAAACTGAATAAGCAGCAACAGCTTTAGCCCCTTTTACACCCGAGAGTTTTCCTGCGCAATTTCTGAAGTGCAACAACACTCAAGCTAAAGAGTCCTAGGATTCTCAGTGGGCTCATTCACTTGTTACCTATAGCTTGGAAAAACTTGTGCGCTTGTTTGGGGTAGAATCGCACATTTTTGGACCCATAGACCTCAATGGGAGCACAAAAAAAAAAAAAAAACACGTCTATGCACGTCAGGCATGAGTCTATAGGGCTAAAAATGCACAATTCGGCTTCTTTAAATTTGCATGTACCAACGTGTGATTGGGGTGTTTGGAAGCTTTCCTGAAGTCTTTAAAGCGGAGCTCCACCCTAAAGTGGAACTTTCGGTCATCAGATTCCTCCCCCCCTCCGGTGTCACATTTGGCACCTTTTAGGGGGGAGGGGGGTGCAGATACCTAGCTAAGACAGGTATTTGCATCCACTTCTGGGCATAGAATCTGCGGGGACCTGCGGGTAGTACGTCAGTCCCGTCCCCACCCCCCGCCCGTTGTGTTCTGGGGAAACACACGGCTCCCAGAACACAGCAGGGAACAGGGAGGACAGCGCAGCACAATTCGCGCACGTGCAGTAGGGAACCCGGGCAGTGAAGCCGCAACGCTTCACTTCCCGATTACCTCACTGATGATGGCAGTGGGGGCAGCCGATTGCTCGTCTTCTGCTGCCGACGTCGCTGGACTCCAGGACAGGCAAGTGTCCATTTATTAAAAGTCAGCAGCTGCAGTATTTGTAGCTGCTGGCTTTTAATAATTTTTTTTACGGCTGAGCTCCGCTTTAAAGCAGTAATAAATTCATTAACTTGAAGTAGGATTTTTCTTTCTTTTTTTTTTTAAACGGCATAATGTGCTAGTATGCACCGCATACTAGCACATTATAAAAGACTTCTCTTTGAAACAGATCCCTCCAGTGGCACACTGTCACTGTTGACAGGGCTTTAATCTTCACCAAGTCTTCCTTCTGGTTTTTCAGGCTCTGGCAGTTTGAATAGCCAAGGCGCCATGACGTCATTCCCGCGCATGCGCACGGGAATCACAGCCACGGGACTCTGAATAGATGGCACACGAGAGTGCCGTCCATTCAGAGCACATGTGCCAGTGACGTCAACTAATTGGAACGTGTTCAAATCCTGCCAATAGGTTATTTAATACTATTCTGCACTCCCATAAGTTCTATGTATAACAGCCCCATATTGGAACCAACACAGCTGCTCTTTAGGTTTCAAAGAAAATACTTCACTTCACCTACTGTAGATATTGCTGCGAGTTTGTACAAGGTCCTTGTGAATAGCACCGATAATGTCACCTGAACTGCGTAGATCAGGGGTAGGCAACCTTAATGAGGTGGAGAGCTACCTGAACAACATGGGAGAAGTCAAAGATCACCGGCACAGTGTCACCTCCTCACACCTGATGTAAACCTCTAATTGCCGCACTACCACGTCACAATCGCGTGCATTGCACAGCAATCATGGGTTTAAATCAGGTGGTGAGGAGAAAACATAATGCCTCCTCACCACCTGTCAAACCCACTTGGATCACTTTTCAGAGGCGCAGCAATTGTGAATGAACCCTTAGTGGCATTTGGCAGCAGCACCCTTGGGGCTTGTTCACACAAAGTTTTGGTAAAATGTGGAGTTACCACCCCCAATGCTTATCCCCTTTAGCTGCTGAGGCAGCAGCCAAAAAAGGTGTACACATGCCGCATCAGGAATGAAACCCCCTGCTGCTTTTGGTGGGTGCTACTGTCTGCCAATTGCGACCCATTCAAGTAAATGGGGCCATTCTGCAAGCCCCCCCCCCATAACTGCATGCTTCTGCAGAGTTAAAGCAGATAGGGTTAAAGCAGGCAGCTTTGTGTTGCTTTCTCACCGTGTTTGCTGTACTGCACAAGGTAGGAGGGCACTTGCAAAGCGGCCTCATTCACTTGAACGGGTCATGCTTGACAGGTGCTGCACCAAGCAATTATGACATGGCGTATTACTCTTGCTGCGGCTGCGACATGTGTACACACCTGGCCACTGTGGCTAAAGAGGGTGCGGTTGAGGCAGGAGAGGTAAACATGTCTTAACTATGGGGTTTTACCAACCCCCAAACTACAAAATGTAAAATGGACCCTTACTGTTCTAGGCCCCCCCCAATAAGGCTGCTTTTACACTGATGTGCTGTGGTTTACCTGTACCGCAGGTGCAGCACATTTGCAACTTTCCTGGGTCAGCTGTGCTTGGCCATAGACTTCCATTACATTCTGCAGGTGTGGTGCACTTTTCTGAATGCAGGAGTTTTGGTATGCTTTCAGAAAGTGCACCAAACCCACAGGATATAATAGAAGTCTATGGCTAAGCACAGCAAACACACAAGAAAGCTGAAGGTACACTGCACTGCACTGCACCCACGGTGTGGGTAGACCGCAGCACATCAGTGTGAAAGAAGCCCTAAAACTATTATGCCCAGTGTATTGCTTCACAACTGACTTGAAGATCTCCTCTTTCCTGCTGCTGGGACCACTAGCTGGCATAAGAGGTGGAGTGCAGTGTGTACAGGAGCCGGTGTTCTGCCGAGCTGGTTCCTCCTATCGATATGGTTCCGAGCTCGACTGCGCAGGCGCAATCCGAGGCGACGGAATTTTAGAGCGTGAACAGCTGCTCGGCAGCTGTAGACGCGCTCGCTCCCGATGCTAGGGGAACCAGCTTGACAAGACACCGCTCTATACAGCAAGGGGTGGATCAGTGAGTGTGCGCTCCCTGCAATGTTAGACGCCAAGCCTAGAGATTTATATGTACAACACTTCTCATGTTCTCTCAATGCAAGAGAAGTGATATTCCAGCACGGCCATCTTGTTAAACAGTGGGAGGAATGTATACAGCGGTAAATAGGTGCTGCAAACCCGCCCTTTTAGAAAAACCCGCCCTTGAGACATTTTCGCCCTATAGAGCGGCGTGTAACAGTCTCAGGCCCCGCCCCTTTTGCCGCCCGCTCATCAACATTTAAAAAAAATACAGAGCGGCGTGTCACCCGCCCATCAACATATTTAATCCCACCCTATAGAGCGGCGTGTCCCAGTCTCTGCCCCCGACCCTTGCTGCGCGGTGTGTATCCTCGGGAGTGAGCGCGTCTACAGCTGACGAACAGCTGTAGATGTTTGTAGATTTCCGTGTGTTCCGAGTGCGCATGCGCAGTCGAGCTCTGAACCATATCTATAGGAGAACCAGCTCGACAAGACACCGGCACTACAGAGGAGGCATCATCTTTTGCAGCTCTTGCTCCCTTCTACAGCTCCAGGTTTACAAGTAACCCCTCTGCATTGTGCGCTGTTTGATGCTCTGGGATGGCAGGTCAGCAAGCCCAGTCACCTTTCTGCAATCTACTAGTAGCTGACCCCCCCCGCGTGCGTAGAGAAAGCAGGACTAGTGTGGGAAACATCGGAGCTAAACTAGATCTGTAAACCATTGCAATCAGTTTCGTTGCTTGCTTTGAAACCTGGAATAGTGACTGAAGGCAATAACTAAATCTTTGTTTATTTTATGTACCAGCTCCTCTGGATTCCTGGAATCTTGGCACACACTTCAGACCAGCAATCACTAAACCAGGCACCAGACATGGCATGGACGGCCTGTACTCCATACTTGGAGTCTTACTTCTGCTATAAAATAATTGGCATAAAAATGGGAGAATCTGGTGGCCGAGGAAAGCAAAAAATATTTCCTAACACATATTTGACTGTAAACTGAACACTATTTATGAGGTTACAATTGGACTGCATTGTGTTCTAACCAGATAAAACCATCAGTATACACAATGTTACACACAGAGAACTGAACTCTCCAGACTGTAAGAGATTGAGCCTTTATTTCAAGTAAAATAATATCTTCTATGCGCTGTACAAGATTGGGCTCTTTCGCAATAATATAATTTTTTGTTATATGATAAAACTATGATCACAGTGCCGTTCATTCATAGATGGCCGGCTCCTTTCCACAAAGAACCAGGAAAACACGTCTTCTTCAATCTCAGAAATGCAGCATGATCAGCAACCAGAACCTGCAACAAACCAATTTAATAAGCCAAAAGAACAGACAAAAATTATAGATATAATTATTATTATACACACAGACACACAATTATACACATATTTATTATACACATATGCAAGACTAGCAATTGATTTGTCCAGAAATGTTGGTCTTTAACTAGTTCCCATCCAGTTTAACAAAATGACGGCCAGGCAGGGCATTTGTCAATCCAGGTGGACGTCATATGATGTCCTCCTGGATCGCGGGGCTGCGCTGCAACACAAGGTCACTGGTTGTGTCCGTTGGACACCGCCGACGACTGATCAGTGTACTGGCCCGCTTCCGGTACCATGCGACCACTCTGACCAATCACAGCAGGTCACATGACAGTTGTAAACAGTGGATGGCTTCCCTTCATGCCATCCATTGTGCACAATGGTGTTGCTAGCTGTGATCGGCCCTGTCTGTACCATGGCATCACACTGGCCAATCACAGCCCATCTGTACCATGTGATTAGCTCTGGCCAATCACAGATAATCAAAACAAACCAAACAATGAAATCAGTTTCATTAAGTAAAATGCTTGCTTATAGCAATGAAATACACTGCGATAAGCAATTATAATGTGTGAAACCCCCCCCCCCCCCCTCCAACAAACAACATTATATTATACAATTAATGAATTACACAATACCCTCTCTTGTGAATTCTTGCAGTGGATAGAATTTTTCAAAATCTTATTTGTGAAGTGTTTTCTATGCATTAAGATAAAAAGCCTTCTGTGTTCAGCAGCCTCCCTCAGCCCCCCCCCCCCCCCCTATACACACACACACACAATTTAAAAAAAATTAAAATAAAAAAAATCGCAATAAGCGTATATTGGTTTGCGCAAAAGTTAAAGCGCCTACAATATAGGGGATAGATTTATGGCATTTTTATTATTTTTTTTACTATTAATGGTGGCGATCTGTGACTTATCGTGACTGACATTGCGGCGAACAGATCGGACACGTTTGACACTATTTTGGGACCATTGACATATATAAAGTGATCAGTGCTATAAATATGCACCGATTACTGTATAAATGTCACTGGCAGGGAAGGGGTTAACACTAGGGGGCAATCAAGGGGTTAAATGTGTTACCTAGGGAGTGATTCTAACTGTAGAGGGGATGGGACTGACTAGGGAAGGAGACCGATATATAGAAGGAACACAAGATCTGTCTCCTCTCCCCTGACAGGACGTGGATCTGTGCGTTTACACACACAGATCCATGTTCCTGCTCTGTCAGCAATCGCAAGTGCCCGACGGACATCGCGGCCGCCGGGCACGCGCATCGGCTCCCGAGTGATGAGGCGGGCCTCCGGCAGCGTGCGCACGCCCCTCTACACCGCCGGGAACATCATACGACACCCTCCCAGGATGGGAGATCCCACCTGCGGACATCATATGACTATGGGCCGGTAGGGAAGTGGTTAGGCAACGCAGTTCTGCGTCGCAAAAAATGGCCTGGAGCTGAAGTGGCAAAAATTACAATATGGACTTTTGTAGAAATTGAATATGCTATACTATGGTTTTAATTTGCTATAAAATTGCACAAATGTTACCATTTAAGGGATATTTTAGTAAATATCACAAAACCACCATGACAGCCAAAAGCTCCTTATCTATAGCATACGCCAGGGAACATACCAAATGTGCATAAAGATAAATATTTTTCCAGAAATAGAAAGCAGAAGAAAAGAAAAAGCCCCAGGGCAGTACTAATGCAGCATTAAATAGTTTTATTAAAAAGCAAAGTTAGTAACAAAGTATTATGCACTCACATAGTGCTCTTGAGGTTGGGGGATTACCGCGTCCAGCATGGAAACAGAACCACTGCTGTATCCGTGGGATGTCATGACACGAGCGCCTTGTGTCAGTGGGGAGCTGAAGCCTCGAGGGATCTCGGGAGAATGCCGGCTGGATCGCTCTGCATGGGAGGTGATCCAAAGCCGTCACACTGGGGAGCAGCCAACGGCTGTGTTGGCCAATCAAAACACGAGTTTCGGAAGCTAAGCCACGCCCTCCTTCGTCAGCTCTACCCCTCCTAGAACTTTTTTTTATCAAAAGGTGGACTTTCTTGCATTTTTTATTTGCATCTTTATTTTCACATTTATTCAACATCTTCTATTTCTTTTTATCACTAAATTATACTCAAGAAGGTGATGGTTTTTCACCACACTTGCAAACATTAGGGTTTTAGTGCCGAGTCTCACACCATCTTTTTTTGTGTGCAAGTTTTCCTTCTTTAGGTTATACCGTAAATATTTTGTCAGCATACCACAAAAAAAAAAAAAATACATAAACTTCAGAATCCGGTATTGTAGGGCACTGCAATAAGGAAACCACAATAAAAATAAATAACTTACGTTAACGCAGCTTAATGTAAAAGCTGATCGGGCTGAACATTTATTGACTTGTAAATTTGCTTCAGGAATAGAAGGACTGTGTCTTCAGACTCCCTAGAAAAAGACAAAAACGGTTATCTATTCTGATGCTTAGAATCTGTAAAAATGATGATATAGGGCAAGGAGTTCAAGAAAAAAAAAAAAAAAACATCATTCAATTCCAAGAAAGCGCGCACACACACACGCACACACAGGGCCGCAATATACTGCAGCTATGAAAAGGTCATAGTGAAATCCTTGTGGGGTTCAACTGCACAAGTCAGCAATTCTAGATAAAGCATTTAAAATGAACTATTATGTTAGGAGGGGAGTGTAAAAATATTAGAGAGGATGAAATCTTGACTATGTTGGGAATGAGAGAACATTAAGGCCTCATTGCCCACGGACGTTTTTACAGCCACTTTTATGAGAGTTTCTTGCAGCTTAAAAACGGCTCTCCATGTTAGCCTATGGCCCCTCATGCCCACCATGACGTTTTTGAGCTGTAAATGGCATAGCCGTTTTTAAGCTGCAAAAATAAATAAATAAAAAAACAGGACCAGTGCGTTCTGAAGGTCCAGCGTTAGAGCTGTAAAGACGTCAGACGCCGCCAAAGGGTGTTAAACGCAATTTAACGAGGCTTAACGCTGTGTTAAGCCTTGTCCGGCGTTTTTCTCTATTCCAAATCATTGGTTCCCTATGGGAGCCCATTGATTTGAATAGAGGTCGCACCAGAAGTCGGATCAAGATGATCCGACTTGCAAGGCGACTCGTGTGTGGAGAATCTTAAAGGGGAACCCTGCGAAAATAAAAAAATTTTGCGTGAGGTTCCCCCTTAGGACGATACCAGACCCTTCGGTCTGGTATGGATCTTGAGGGGGAACCCCCCCACCAAAAAAAAAAAGTCGTGGGGGTTCCCCCAGGATCCATACCAGACCCTTATCCGAGCACGCAGTCCGGCAGGTCAGGAAAGGGGGGCCAAGCGAGCGCCCCCCCTCCTAAACCATACCAAGCCACATGCCCTCAACATGGGGGGGGTTGGTGCTTTGGGGCACTGCGCCCCCCAACCCAAAGCACCTTGTTCCCATGTTGATGAGGACAAGGGCCTCTTCCCGACAACCCTGGCCGTTGGTTTTTGGGGTCTGCGGGCGAGGGGCTTATCGGAATCTGGGAACCCCCTTTAATAAGGGCCCCCCCCAGATCCCGGCCCCCCACTCTATGTGAATGAGTATGGGGTACCATCGTACCCCTACCCATTCACCTGGGGGGGTAAAAAAACAAAAAAAAACAAACACACACACACACACTAGACAGGTTTTTAAAGTAATTAGGCAGCTCCGGGGGTCTTCTTCCGACTTCTCCCGCTCTTCTGCCGGGCTCCTCCGCTATCTTCTGCTCGGTCTTCTCCCCTCTTCTCTGATGTTGACACGACGCTCTCCCCCGCTGTAATGCCGTGTGCGCGGCGACTTATATAGGCATGGGGCGTGGGACTGACGCCATAGGGGGCGGGGTCACCGGGTGACCACGCCCAATGCCTATACACGTCGTTGCGCACCACGCACACGGCATTACAGTGGGGGAGAGCGTTGTGTCACCATCGAAGAAGAGAAGAGGGAAGAAGACGGCGGAGAAGACCGGGCCAACGCTAGCAAAAGAGCAGAAGATAGCAGAGGAGCCCGGCAGAAGAACCGGAGAAGAGAGCGGAGAAGAGAGCGGAGAAGTTGGAAGACGACCCCCGGAGCGGCCTAATAAAATGACTTTTTGTTTTTTATTGACACTTTTTTCCCCCAGGTGAATGGGTAGGGGTATGATGTACCCCATACTCATTCACATAGGGTGTGGGGCCGGGATCTGGGGGGCCCCCGTATTAAAAGGGGGCTCCCGGATTCCGATAAGCCCCTCGCCCGCAGACCCCGACAACCAACGGCCAGGGTTGTCAGGAAGAGGCCCTTGTCCTCATCAACATGGGGACAATGTGCTTTGGGGTGGGGGGGCGCAGTGCCCCCCCTGCCCCAAAGCACCAACCCCCCCATGTTGAGGGCATGTGGCTTGGTATGGTCTAGAAGGGGGGCGCTCGCTCCCCACCCTTTCCTGGCCTGCCGGGCTGCTTGCTCGCATAAGGGTCTGGTATGGATCCTGGGGGAACCCCTATGCAATTTTTTTTTGGTGTGGGGGGGGGGGTTTCCGAAGGGTCTGGTATCGTCCTGAGGGGGAACCTCACGCAAATTTTTTTAATATATTTTTTAGCGGGGTTCCCCTTCAAGATTCTCCGCACACGAGTCGCCCCGCAAGTCGGATCATCTTGATCCGACTTCTATTCAAATCAAATGGGCTCCCATAGGGAACCATTGATATGGAATAGAGAAAGAAAAAAACGCGGCTGAAAGCTAGCGCGGGGAAACGTGCATTGAATTCAATGCAAAACGCGGAAAAATACATGAATGAATGAATTCTCAATATTAATAATAAATAATATTATTAACGAGGGGACAGGTGAGAAGACAGTAAAGTATTAGATGGAAGCATTCTCGGGTATGTTGGGAATGCTGAGGTGACATTGGAGTAGGAGAAGAAATCAGATGATATGTTGGGACTATTAAAAAAAGGGGACCTTGGAGTATGAAGGATAAGATGGAATTTTTGTACTTCTCCTAAAATCCATTATTTCAGATATGTACAATTTACACAAAACTTTAAATACACTATATTACCAAAAGTATTGGGACACCAATACTGGAGGGAAGCTTCAGAATGGCAAAGATGTTTTTATTACAAATTATGTGAGCAGACTGCAGTTCCTCTTTAATGAGCAGAATGCATAAAGGTGAAATTAACTTAATGCTTTAGAACCACTTTTACAGCGCAGCAGGCTTTGTCGGTTTCAAACTGATATATGAATGTACAATATACACTAAATTACCAAAAGTATTGGGACACCTGCCCACACACAAACATGAACTTTAATGAAATACCAGTCTTAGTCCGTAGGGTTCAATATGGAGTTGGCCCACCCTTTGCAGCTAGAACAGCTTCAACTCTTCTTGGAAGGCTGTCCACAAGGTTTAGTAGTGTGTCTATTGGAATATTTGACCATTCTTCCAGAAGAGCATTTGTGAAGTTAGGCACTGATGTTGGACAAGAAGGCCTGGCTCGCAGGTCTCCGCTCTAATTAATTTCAAAGGTGTTCTATCGGGTTGAGGTCAGGACTCTGAGCAGGCCAGTCAAGTGAGAGCCAGTGAGTGAGTGTGAAAGTGAGAGAGAGAGAGAGAGAGAGAGAGAGAGAGCTGTGCATGATGTCATAAGCCTAGGCTTTTTACCAGATAAGAAACAGGAAGTGGGCTGTATAAGGTATTTATGGAAAATGAATTCCCATGGGGGGCACTTGCCAAAGAGAAGCAGCCTGGAGTGCTGACGGAAGCCTCCCAGAAGAGTCGGATTGGGGCTGCTCTGTGCAAAACCATTGTACAGAGCCAGGTAAAATAACAAACATGTTATACTTCATTTTATTTATTTTAAATTTAAGTTTTAATGTCGCTTTAATGTGGTAGTACAAGTATAGAAGCAACGTGTTTCGAAGGACATGCCCTCTGCCTCAAAGCACCCGAGGAAGGGGGCTTGTCCCTCGAAATGCGTTAACACATCACAAGGAGGAGTTGTACAAGTCTAGGAGGTTGAGAGGATATACAAAAATCTTGGTGGTGTGCACCTGGACTTGTTTTGATGAGCTTGCACATGCGTTGGTTTGTAAATTGATAGATATCTTTTATTGATGAAATCAAAAAATGCATTAAGGAAAATGCACTTTTGGCTGGTTCGTCCTCTGTTTGTTTATAGATGTATTTAGTTTAGTCCCTGTCCCATAGAAGTTTACAATCTAAAAAAGGTCCCCATCTCGCATACATACACATACAAGGACCACTTTGACAGGTGCCAATTTTCCTACCAGCGTGTCTTTGGGAGTGTGGGAGGAAACAGAGTACCTGGAGAAAACCCACAGAAGCACAGGGAGAACATACAAACTCCATGCAAGTAGCGTCCAGACTGGTATTTGAGCAGAGGACCCTGGTGCTAGAAGGCAGCAGTGACAACGTCAAAGCTACTATGTCGCCCTGCCCAATTTCTTAGAGACCAATGAGGGACACATGAATTCAGAGCCCGTCAGGGTTTACTGCCACTACCTAAAAGAGGATAGGAAACAAAAAAAAAATTGAATTGTGGCCAAGCCCAGTGTGACTCTTCCTGCTGCCAGCATGCCTCAATTTTATGGTGAAGCAGTACCAGAATAATGAACAGACACAAGGGGGTGGGACCCGTGTCCCTCAATGCATTATATGGCAAGCGCAAAAATTCTATTTTCTTTCATATCCACCTAGGGAATTTAAAGATCATCAGCACATTCAAAAAGCAGTCCAACTGAAGAATGGGAAACGGCAACACCTCAAGAGGCTCACAAAAAGCAACAGAACTGAGGACTACCTGCTGCTCAGAGAGCTGCCTGAAAGATCTTTTCACCTGAAAATGGCATCAGAAGAGGCCTGAACATCCAACTGGTTACACAGGCTTGACAAGGGGGCAGTGCCCATGAAATTCGTAGCAGAACTGCCCACCCCTGACAAATTGACAGCTGGCTTCTCACATCTTATGACCGTAGATGCTGCCGGCTGGCCCACCAGATCTGGCTACACTTGGTGCCATTTGTACACACACTGCTGCATGTCCTGACAGATTTTAATATGCAAGTGTGCAAGGTTATTAAAATGGTGTTTATGTGGTACCAACTCCAGCACCCTGTCTTGTGTTCTTTTCCTAAAGTATTGTGAAGGACTTTTTTCAAAAGTACCAGGGCACTGCTCAATCATCCAGGACTCCTCTCCAGTCAGACAGGCTGGTAACCATCACAAGGGTTTTGCAAGAAATCATATGAAGTACTTTGATCCATCTGGCACAACAAAACAATTCCCTGGCTTGGTGGAATCCTGCTCTGGAGTCTCTGTCCAAGAACTGGGACTGCATTTTCCCACAATGACAGGATATTGTACTGTAGGAGTGTGGAGTAGAACTGGGCAGACTTTAAAATGAGGCTACCATCAGCCGCAGAGGTCACATGCAGAAATGAAGAGCTGGGCAGCTCCTGGACTGAAGAAACAGTGCCTGGGAGCAGAGAGTTTGAAGTGCTGCCCAGAGAAGAACATTTAGAATTGAACTGCAAGATGAGGAGATCCAGATATTCCATCAAATGAGTCCAGTCCAGAGCCGACTTCTGAAGGTTCAGAACCCATCCAAACCTGTGCAAGGTCTGGACAGTCCTGGTTACGTTCTCCTCTTGAGAGAACAGTTGGCACAAGTGGATGTCATCTAGGTAACCTAAAATGGGCATGCCCTGGGAGAACATGGCTAGCACAGGAGCTAGCACATTGCTGAATACCCGAGGTGCAGAAGTAAGGCCTGTGACCGGGTTGGATTAATACACCTGGAATGATTCCACCACAGGGACTGAGTCAATAACTCCCCGTCAGGGACAAGCTCACCTAGAGCTCAGGATGCCAAACTGCGCCCACGCCCCCAAGATGTATGAGCATTATGTGTCAGCAAAAATCCACCCCCCCCCTCCAAAAAAAAAAACACTAAGCACTAATCCGCTTGCTTGTCCAAGCATAAATCCACCCTCCTCCCAGTACAAATCCACCCCATGCTGAAATACGCCCTTAGCACTAATCTTTGCCCCCCTTCCCCAGAAGAAAAAAAAATTCAATCCTCCACCCCTAAAATTTTTCCTCCTAGTACACATCTTTTCCCCCCACCCACTTCAATTCCCCCTCAAATCCCCTCTCCTAGCACAAACTTCTCCCCTCCCCCGCCCAAACACAAATTCCCATAAATCACCACTCTTAGCATTCCCCCTCCCAAATCAATACTTACCCCCTGCTGCCCCCAAAATTCCCCCTTCCAGCACAATTCCCCTCCCCTCAATCTCCTTATGGTGCCCTCCCACCTCACATGATACCACAGTGTCCAGGGCAGCCGCTCCTCCTGCCCACCCCTTGTCCCTGGCCTTCCCCCTGTTACAGAAGGCTCATCGAGATCTGCTTATCTGTTCGGTGACACAGTTTGAAAGAAACGAACCGGAGAATGGCTGGGTATGAAATTCTAGAAAGTAGCCTCTGGAAACCATCTCCAGCACCCAAGCACATGAGACGCTGGCTGTCCAAATGTCTGCAAAGCATACCAAATGTCCCTTACTTTTAATGGTGAGGCAGCACCTCACATTTCAGAGTCTGAGGGACTGAGAGCTTGATTTGGGTTTGACTTTGGAAGTCATGCACAAGGATTACCATATAAGAAGAGAACATACATGTGTAAAATATGGTTGTACAAAACATAAAATGCATAAATCTAAAACTATCACACCATCTACACAGGAAGTCATGGAAGTGGTAAAGCTTTGGGGTACATGATAAACACCACCCAAAATGCACAGGCGCAACACACAACATAAAAATTGACTGTGTGTGAAGTGCTGTAGCAAATTTATATTACAACCCTAATGTCTCATGTACACTGCTGCTGGTAAACGGAGGTTTAGGAGCAGTTGGGCATTTTTTTCAACTGCTCCTGAACTCTCCTCTATGTCATCTTATCAGTACATGTACACTGGATCGTTTATAGTCGTCTCTAGGCAGTCGAGTTTAGAGGCTTTTTCTGGAACCCAAAAAAAAAAAGTAGTGCGTTCAGAAGCTGCGTTTAGAGGCATTTCAATCGCTAAACGCAGTAACTCGCATTTAGCAGCGTTACGTTTACAGACGTTTTTCATTTTATCCCAAACGCTTCGTCAAAAACACGGCTTTTAGACACCGGTTTCTAGCTGTCAAGTTAAATCGTTCAGGAGAGGTTGAACAATGTCCCGTGTAAATGATGCCTTCGTAAAGCAATGCAAAAACTCATTCCATAAAATGCCTTAAAAACAGAGATAAGTAAAAAAAAAAAAAAAAAAAAACACCCCACATGGTTTAGGGTAAGTGGCTACATCTTTAAAAAATGCTGTAGAGCAATACCAGGAAATTACTCGAACGGTTCTAGACATCTGCCGTAAATAGACTGCCACATCAACTAGAAAAAGGAAGTCATGCAGAGGTTGAAAACTGTAGTCTAGGACAGAGAACAACCACACATGCCCTGCAAAAGGTGTTGAAAACATTAACTGGTTTGCACTACTCCACAAAATAAATTCTGCTGTGCCATTACAAGACATTATTAGGTCCGCCTTAAGTTGGCTGTATAACCCGACAGTCTGAATTCCTATGCCCCTCAGACATGAAAGAAATGCTCCATTATGAGACTAGTGGGGGGACAGGAGTATGAGAAGTTGAATTCCTTGTTGTGTTGCATTTTTCATAAGCAGAATTCTTTTAGGTTTTTTTATAAAATAAAAAAAGTCATAGAATACTGGTATATGCTGCTCTGACATTATTTCAGTATCACTTTATAATTTTCTAGAAAACTAATGAGTTTAGAAAGAAAGAAAGGTAAAACTGTAGGAGACCAGTCACAGACCAAATTAGAATCCATTCAGGATAAACTCAAAATGTAATGGGTAAAAAAAAAAAAAAAAAAAAATCAGCGCTACACCGTAGAGCAGGTGTCCTCAAACTTTTTAAACAGGGGGCCAGTTCACTGTCCCTCAGACTGTTTTGGGGCCGGATCAACGCAGCCTCACCAGTGCCCATCCATTCAGCCTCACCAGTGCCCTGGGATTAGAGAGAAGAGCGCCAGGGGAATTGCGCTGTCAACAGGCATACGGAAAACAGCCGCAAGGACGACTAAGAACTGGGATCCTTGTGTAGCTTTCCCACGCTGGGGCGGTGTCTCTGCGTCTTCACCCCCCACCCTGGACAATGCTGCAGATTGGTCCCGTTTCCCCTCTATGGGGCGGGGTCCGCAGGGATCTCTCCGGGCGAACCGCTCGTTGTTTGGGCACTGGAGCCCCCCCATGGCCAGACGGGCCGGGTAAATGGTGGGCTGTATCTGGCCCGCGGGCGTAGTTTGAGGATCCCTGCTATAGCGATAGCGTCTAGCAATAAAGGAAATGCACCACCCTCAAGTGGACACAGTTCCAAAATTGCAGCACTAACGCTAAATCTATACAAGTCCATATACAGGCATCCGACTTACAAACGACTCCGACTTACAAAACTGAGGGATACAAAAGAAAGTGAGAGGAAATCTACCCCAGGAAGGGAAATTCACTCCAGTAAAGTTATCACGGGAAAAAAGTTGCCTCCAGTGAAGCTTCATCACCAATCCTTGTTTCCAAGACAACCCAAAATTTTCAAAATCCAAAATTGTCACAGGGACAGAAAGCGAAATGAAATCTTCTGAACAGGGGCACAGATTAAAAAAAAAAAAAAAAAAAAAAATTTTACCTGTTTCGACTTCCGAACAAATTCAACTTGACAAACCTACAGTCCCGCATCTTGTTTGTAACCCGGGGACTGCCTGTAAAGTGCAGTGCTACTAAATCAAATTATTGTTAAAAACCATCAAATAGTTCATAAAAATAGTCCATAAAAGTGCAGTGCTCTCTCTTCGGAATACCACCAAAACTATTAACAAACTACTGACATTCATCTTACTAGCAGCTAAACGAGTAATCCCGCAACATTGGCGTTCCACCTACCTTTACGCAATTCCTTTCTGCGGTCACTGATATTCGTAAAATGGAACATATCACGGCAATCAGAGGATGCACTACCAAAATTTGAGGTCATTTGGGAAAAATGGGATACATCGGAATATAATAATTCGGAATACTAGACCCTCACACCGAGATAGGGAAATGGTCTTTCTGGGTATCTCACTGTATGTTCAGGAAATTTTAGCTCCAGTTCCCATCACTGATTACCTTTGTGTTAACATGATACCTTGATATGCTATTAATAACACACTACCTCCCCTTTACGTGACCCTTACACTGTCTAACGGTTCACTCGAACGACTTGTTTTCTCCCCTTGTTATATAACTTTATGTTTGCACATGCAAATTGTACAATGTTCATATTTGCTGATTGTGATATATACTTGTAATGCCTCATGAAAAATTTACATAAACAATTAAACAAAAAAAAAGTGCAGTGCTCTTTTGATTTTGCAAAAATAGAAGAAATGGCCACTCATTTAAGAGAGCAGCCCACACACTTTATGTAATACAATGCAGATGTACTTCATAGAAGTTCACGCCTAGTGTCAAATGTGGTCACTTCCTCCAGATCAGATGCAATCAAGGCCAGCCATTAGAAAAGACCTAAAAGTGTAGTATTTAGTAAATACATGATGGAACAGTGAAATAAATTACCCGTGATAACAACAAACTGAAAAAAACGTGTGCCACTCTGTCTTCCCCACATAGATGGCAAACTCACCAGAGGGAGTGTATAACCATGCAGTATGCAGCCCACTTATGGTTACCAGATATGAATGGATCCAGACAGCTCCTCCGATATCCTCTAAGTCCAGGACTCTCAATCGGTTAACTTTTAATGGACACTCAGCCACTCCAATAAAAAGGTATCGTAGTGTAGTAGTTTTTATTAAAGCAGCTTAAAAACACAATACCAGACAGATAAACTGCATTCTATGTGAGGAAGGCAGAGTGGCACACGGATTCATCAGTTTATTATCACGGGCGATTTCACTGTTCCACCAAATAAATACTACACAATAAGACTTTGTTTATAATGTCTGGATTTGATACCATCTGATCTGGAGGAAGTGACCACATTTGACACTAGACATGAACTTGTATGAAGTAAATCTGTATTGTATTACATAAAGGTCTGTCGGCTGCTCTCTTAACCACTTCCATACCGGGCACTTATACACCTTCCTGCCCAGACCAATTTTTAGCTTTCTGCGCTGTTGCACTTTGAATGACAATTGCGTGGTCATGCTACACTGTACCCAAACTAAATTTTTATCATTTTGTTCCCACAAAGAGAGCTTTCTTTTGGTGGTATTTGATCACCTCTGCGATTTTTATTTTCTGCTAAAAAAGTTTAAAAAAAAAAAGACCGAAAATTTTGAAAAAAAAAAAAAAAGTTTTTTTTTTTGTTTCAGTTACAAAACTTTGTAAATAAGCAAGTTTTCTCCTTCACTGATGGGCACTGATAAGGCGGCACAGATGGGCACTGATAAGGCGGCACTGTAATGTGTTGTACTAATGGATGCCAATCAGTGCCAAACAATAATGCCTGCCAATCAGTGGTGCCCATTGTGGGCACCGTTTGCCATCCATTAACCATTACTAAATTTGCATCCCTGGTGGTCTAGGGTGGCATACCTTAAGCTGGGCATCCCTGGTGGTCTGGTGGCATCCCTGGTTGTCCAGTGTGGGCATCCTCTGGGGGGGGGGGGCTGCGCCGATAATGGATCAGCACAAACCCCCCCTGTCAGAGGAGCAGCCGATCAGCTCTCCTCTACTCGCGTCTGACAGACGCGAGTGAGGAAAAGCCGATGACCGGCTTTTCCTGTTTACATCGTGATCAGCTGTGATTGGACTAGTGGATTAGATCGGTGTTGTGGGGTGTCAGACTGACATCCCGCAACAACGATCGCTGTGATGTGCGTGCCCCCCGGGGGCGCGCAGCGGCTCAATATCCTGCGGGACGTCATAGGACGTCCAGTCAGGATATTGAAACCACTTTGCCGCCATCAATCTGCTATAGGACGGGCGGCAAGTGGTTAAGAGGAGTCAGCTTCATCTTGTGAGTGACCATTTCTTCCATTTTTGCACATTTACTGTTGTAATTATGATGAAGATAACCATCTCTCATAAGTTTAAGATGGGGATATATGGTTGCAAAGTCAGGTCTCAAAACAGAGGGCGGTCACATAAAAAAAAAAAAAATTCTTAAGTAATACATGCTGTGTTCTTATCACTCAGTTAGAAATCTGTAAATAGGTTGTCTGATCAAAAAGTATTTTATGGTCTCTAAACAAGATTCATTTGAGAAGCTTTGAAGCAACAATAAAGCTTGGGAAACCCAACAAATGCCATTGTTTCCCCAAGTAAGACAAGCCATTATCAAACAAAGTCTTTAACTAAACTTATTGTGAGGACCCCAGGAGTGTGTATACCAGCTGGACTACCTAAAAACAAATTGAGCCTGCCCAAAGTTCAATTCAAACATTTCTGAGAGACATCAGAATTCTGTCTACTCGGTGATATTTTAAAACGCATACGATTACAAGTCATTCAAATTATATTCCAGGTCATAGATACAATTATGACTTTAGTGTCTACTAAGCCAGGGATCTTCAAACTACGGCCCTCCAGCTGTTGCGGAACTACACATCCCACGAGGCATTGTAAAACTCTGACATTCACAGACATGACTAGGCATGATGGGAATTGTAGTTTCTGAACAACTGGAGGGCCAAAGTTTGAAGACCCTTGTACTAAGCCAATGATGATTCTGTCATAAGATAAAAAATAATAATATTTTGATGTAGAACAAAGTAGAAGTAAGAATTGTTTTATGATACCAATTATTGTTATGAAAAGGCATATCAAATCTTGACTATACATGCAAAAAAAAAATATATATTATATATTATATATATACACACACACATACACATACATACATACACACACACACACACACACCATGTGTTGTTCCTAGATAAATAAGTATTAATAAGAGATACAAGAATTATACATTTATCCATATAGATTAGTCAATAAAATGATTTATCAAAATTATACTAAGTGTATTGTATCGGTTACCGGAGTCCCTGAATAATGAATAATTTATAATAAATATACTAGCCCGGCCTCAGAGGTTACTCGCCACCAATTGCCCAACTCAATCCCTACCCTGCCCCGCCCCCAGACACACCCTCATAAAATGACACTTAAATGTTTTATGCAAAAATAAGTTACAAAAATAAATATTAACAACAACGTCATCAGTGCAGCCTCACCTGTGCCCACCATTGCAGCCCTGCCTGGGCAGAGGAGAGTCGCGGGATAACATGCTGTTACCGGCGCTTACATTATAATTGTCTCCGCTCTTCTTGACACAGCCCTGCCTACTCCTGACCCCGTGCCTGTGATAGAATGCATCGCAGCATTGGATTGGCGCTATATCACAGGCACAGATCAGAAGGAGGCGGGGCTGTGTCGAGTGGAGACAGACAGACAGACAGACAGACAGAGAATTCATCAGCACCATAATACAAACAGATACACCATTATGAAAATAGAACATATAATTTAACAGTGCAGAACACGTTTTTCTGCCCTCAGAAATGCCTAGTCGTTGAAGTTGATATTACCTGAATTCACAAACAATGGAAAAAAGGGATTTTTATAACAGCTTACCTGTAAAATCCTTTTCTTGGAGTACATCACGGGACACAGAGCGACTTAGTCATTACTAATGGGTTATATAGATACCTTCAGGTGCTGGCACTGGCAACTTCCAAAACCGGAAGTACCCTCCCCTATATAAGCCCCTCCCATCCGGGAGCACCTCAGTTTTGTAGCAAAGCAATAAGTGTCCCAAAAGAGGGGTGGGAGCTCTGTGTCCCGTGATGTACTCCAAGAAAAGGATTTTACAGGTAAGCAGTTATAAAAATCCCTTTTTCTTTTTCGTACATCACAGGACACAGAGCGACTTAGTCATTACTAATGGGACGTCCCAAAGCAATGCCAAATGAGGGGAGGGATATACTATACATAAGCTGGGCGCCATCAGGCATGAGGCTCTTTTGCAGCCTGCAACACACTGAGCCCAAAGGCGACATCCTCCTGACTTCTAACGTCCACCTGGTAGAACCTAGTAAACGTGTGTACTGAAGACCATGTTGTGGCCTTACAGACTTGAGCCAGGGAGGCCTGGTGATGCACTGCCCATGAAGTTCCAACTGCTCTTGTGGGAGTGCGCCCTAACTTTTAAACGGAGGCGGTCTCCTTCTCAAGCCATAGGCTTGTATTATGACCTGTCGAATCCACTTGGCGAAAGTAGATTTTTGACGCTGCCTGACCCTTTCTGGGGCCTTCCGGCAGAACAAACAAAGTATCCGTTCTGCGAATCTGAGCAGTGGCTTTTAGATAAGCTTTAACTGCTCTTACTACATCCAAAGAATGCAATAACTTTTCCTCTACCGAACTAGGTTTGGGGAAAAAGGAAGGAAGAACCACATCTTGGTTCAAATGGAACCTCGATACCACCTTAGGAAGAAAGGCTGGATGAGGACGTAATACTACTCTGTCCTTATGGACAACCAGATATGGCTCCTTACAGGACAAGGCGGCTAATTCCGATACCCTTTTAGCCGAACAAATGGCTACTAAGAAAAATCAATTTCCTGGTGAGAAGAACCAAGGAAACGTGCCGCAATGGTTCAAATGGTTGTTTCCGTAGAACCGACAGAACCAGGTTTAACTCCCATGGCCATATGGGAATACTAACCGGAGGGCTAATACGCATCACTCCTTGTATGAAAGCTTTGACTAATGAATGCAAAGCCAAGGGCCTTTGAAAAAATATTGACAAGGCCGTCTGACCCTTGATAGTACTCAAGGCAAGCTTCCTATGTACAGCCCACTGTAGGAAGTCCAGAATCCTACCTATTACGTACTTACGTGGATGCCATTTCTTGGCCTCACACCACGTGATGTACGCCTTCTAGATCCTATAATAGATCTGCCTGGATACCGGCTTCCTGGCATTGATCATGGTAGATACCACAGGATTAGAGAGCCCTCTCTTTTTTAGAATGTGGGCTTCAATAGCCAGGCCGTCAACCTAGGGCTGGTAAGGAAGGGTAGTATATCGGTCCTTGCGAAAGCAGGTCCGGACGATGTGGGAGGGTCCCAGGACTTCCCACTGACATTTTTACAATCTCCACGTACCATACCCTTCGGGGCCACACTGGAGCCACCAGAATCACTGGTTTCTTTTCTTTCCTGGATTCTGCGGATTAATCGCGGTGGGAATGCATATATCAGCTTGAACTGATCCCAAGGGAACACTCAGGCATCCGAACCGCAAGCTAGGGGATCCCTTGTGCGAGACACAAATCTGTCCACCTTTGCGTTGAATCTGGATGCTAGCAGATCTACATCCGGTGTTCCCCACCGCTGGCATATTGCCTGGAAAACCTCGGGGTGAAGAGACCATTCCCCCGGGCATAATTGCTGGCGACTTAAAAAGTCCGCTCTCCAATTTTCCACTCCTGGGATGAAAACCGCGGATATGGCTGGGACATATCTTTCTGCCCATTCCAGGATGCAATTCGCTTCCCTCTGGGCTGCACGACTCCTGGTGCCACCCTGGTGATTGATATATGCCACTGCTGTGGCATTGTCTGATTGAATTCTGACAGGGGACCCTTGGAGTTTGGATGTCCATGCTACTAGGGCATACCGGGCTGCTCGTATTTCTAAGAGATTGATGGGCAGGGCCTTCTCTGCTTCTGACCACTTGCCCTGGAGAGACCATTGCTCCAGTACTGCCCCCCAGCCTATGAGGCTGGCATCTGTAGTGACCACCCTCCAAGAAAATCGGACTGAAGGGTTTCCCTTTTTCCAGATTCTGGGGCACCAACTACCAATGGAGGCTCTTGCGAACAGAAGGGGACAGGGACATTGGTAAGTCTAAAGCCTGAACTTTTTTGTTCCAGGCTGACAGTATGGCCCTCTGCAAGTTCCTTGAATGGAATTGACCGTAGGGTACTGCTTCGAATGAAGCCACCATTTTTCCCAGCAGCCTCATACACAGGCATATGGATGGTTTTCTTTTTTGTACCCACTAAGTGGGTCAAATCTTTCAAAGACGACACCTTCTCTGGGAGGTAAGAAAATCTTTCTCTGATTTGAATCCAGTCTTAGCCCCCAAGTATTCCAGACTTTTGACTGGTTTTAGGGCTGACTTGTCTCGGTTGATAATGCAACCGTGAGATTCCAGATACTTGATTGTCTTGTGAACGACCACCTAGTTTTTTCCACTGAGTGGTCTATCAGCAACAAGTCGTCTAGATATGCCATTATCGTTACACCTTGTGTTCCTAGTTTGGCCAATCGTAGGGCCAGAATTTTTGTGAACACTCGTGGTGCTGTGGCCAGACCGAAAGGTAAGGCTCTGAACTGAAAATGGCGCCCTTCTACTGCAAAGCGTAGAAATTTCTGGTGGGCCGGACAGATGGGAATATGCAAAAAAGCATCCCTTATGTCGATCGAGGCTAACCATTCCTGCCCTTGTAGGACGGTGGCCACCGATCGGATCGACTCCATCCGAAAAAGTCCTGATATGTAGGAACTTGTTTAGCCCTTATATATTTAATATGGGCCTCACGTCCCCATTTGGTTTGGGGACTGTGACAAGGTTCGAGTAAAACCCGAACCCGCTTTCTTCCAAGGGAACCTCATGATTACCCTTGGAGCAATAGTTGTTCTAGTGCCAGAAGGAGGGATCCTCTCTTCTGGGGATCGCTTGGCACGTTTGACCTCATAAAATGGGCAGGAGGAATGTCTTTTAACTCCAGCCTGTATCCCAGACTTACTGCGGAGATCACCCATCTGTCTCTGATGGTGTCCCGCCATGGTCTCTGTGAACAACTGAAGTCTTCCCCTCACCCGATTGAGTGGGGGCAACCCTTCATGACTTGGGGGGAGGTTTTGTACCTCTCTTGATCCAGGGTTTCTTGTTACCCTGTGATTGTCCCTGATTTCTGCCCCCTGGATTTGACCGCGGAGGCCGTTGGAACTGTTTCACAGCCGATGTGCCAGGGACTGGAGAAGTAGGCCTCTTAAAAAAAGGACTTCTACCCTTGTTCTTAACCGGCAAGAGTGTACTTTTACCGGCAGAAGTTTTCTGGATATATTTGTCCAGATCTTCTCCAGATAAGCGTTCTCCATGAAATGGGAAGCTAATCAGCAATTTCTTACAGGGAGCTTCAGCAGACCAGTTTTTGAGCCATAGAAGCCTACGCATATGTCTACAGACAGCGTAAAGCGGGAGGCCTGTTGGATTGTATCCTTTATGGCGTCCACCGCAACACAAGGCTCTAGGTAGGTCAGCTAGGGCAAGAGCCTGCTGATCTGGTAAGTCCCTTAAGACTTGTTTCAACTGATCTTTCATTGCTTGGCAGACTCCAATCGCTGCTACTGCAGGTGGTGTCACCATGCTTGCTGTAGAGAAAGCAGATTTTAGTAAAGACTCCAATTTTTTATCTATTGGGTCTTTGAACATTGGAACATTATCTACTGGACATGTCAGTGATTTATTTACACAAGAGATGGCTGTGTCCACTGTACGGACCCTCCATTTTTTTATGAACTTATCCTCCATGGGATAGATCACTGGAAATCTCTTGGGGGGAGTAAATATTTTAACAGGATGCTCCCAATCCTGGTAAATAAGCCCTTCCAATAAAGGGTGGATTGGGAAGGAACAGACAGCCTGGGGAGCTTTCAGCGACCCCAGGCGAGGAAACAGTAGTGGTTGATGGTTCCGCCAGAGGCATTTAAAATGCTGCTCGGACCATATTAGTCAGAGACTGAACCCATAATCTTTCAGCCTGAGATGCTGAGAAAGGTTCTTCCACTGTTGATTCCTCTATAACTGAATCAACCTCACCTGATCCCCTTCAGGTAGGTCGATCTCTGGGACTGTTCCTCCACTAACAGGCACTCTGCAGGAGGAGACGGAGATCGGACGCGCTTTCCCTGCGACAGGGAAGCAGCGATCAATGCTGTTAATCTCTCTTCCAATCCTCCCAGAGTTGAGGATAAAACCTCCTCTGTTATATATACAGGAGCAGGTGGACTGGGGACAGCCGCAGTACCAGGTACTCCTGCAGGGTTTCCTACGGCTACTGACCTCTGAAATTTCAGGGGAGATTGGCGCAGTACAGCATGCCCAAAATCCTCAGAGCCCGAAGGAGACCCCTTTCGCTTCTTGGAAGACTTATTTCCAGAGCGTCTGGACGACATATCCTATAAGCACAAAGCTGAGGTATTCCCGTCGTCATACACCACTTTTACTGGTAATAGTCTAGCACAGTTGCTGCTATATACCAGCTGGTGTCCACTAAAGTGTCTTTCTATGGGGATGCCTGCATCAACCGCCTCTGTGTGCCACCGTTTTGTTGCTAGCTCTGCTTGCATCCAGCTGACACTTGTACTGTGTCTTTTACACATGCTGGGACGCCTGCACATGCGCAGAAGCGCCGCGGCGCATCGAGCGTCATCCACCCGCCCCGCCCCTTTTTTTTCATAGGAGGCGCGTGCATGCGCCCGTGCGCCATTGGCGCCCTTTTCGAAACCAAGCAGGGACTAGGAGCCAGGGCCCTTTTTGCCGGAGGGCCTGTGTGGTGGATGAGCGCAGCAACAGGGCAGAGGAAGTGGATTCCCACAGAGAACTTACCAACTGCCTGGATCTTTTGACTTGAGAAAACCAAAGATCCACATGACAAGAAAAAATGGACCACAGCGGCCTCTAGTGGTTTAACACAGGTACCGCGGTCCTCTTTTTTTTTTTTTTTTGACTACTATTAAAATTTTACATTTTCCAGTAGTTACAGGCATACACAGATATTAGCGGGAATACCGTTAGGTAACAGACAGAAAGACAAATTAGGCTTGGGGGTCCCCCAATAGAACCAAGTTCCTGGGGGCCCCCCACTTACCTGTTCCCCACCGCAGGACTCTGTTTGGTCCACAAAAGCCCAAACTTCACCTATCACGGCAGGCATTGTAATTAAACCTTCAGGGACCGGGTTCCCAAGGATTCCACTCCCCTGGACCTGTATAGCACCCTGCACAGAAAACATCTTGGTCGTGGGTATGACCAGAGCTCTGGATCCCAGGGTCCAGCCCTCCTAAGAGAGGCATTACAGGCAAAACCTTGCTCTTCTGCTGCAAGGCCCGGGTACCGACCGTTTAGCTATGAAGCTTTTTTGGTGGGATCCGGAACAGCTTACTAAGGCCCGTAAAAGAACCTGTACGCAAGCCCAGTGAAAACACATGTTACTCTTTGGCCAACACCTTAGACACTGGCAAAAAACTGAGGCGCTCCCGGATGGGAGGGGCTTATATAGGGGAGGGTACTTCCGGTTTTGGAAGTTGCCAGTGCCAGCACCTGAAGGTATCTATATAACCCATTAGTAATGACTAAGTCGCTCTGTGTCCCGTGATGTACGAAAAAGAAAGAAGTCATACCTTCAGGGCAGAGCTTATTTTTTAATCCCATTGTCTAACAGGAGCAGGATAGATGCCATGAAAGGACACTCAATCACACACAAACACACTCCATTTATCAATTCATACCTCTACATTCATGAAGATTCCTGGACACCTTATGATTTGAAACTTGGGAGGTCACAAGAAGCAATTCCTCTTTAAGAGTAGCCCTCTTGAAAGCCACGGCAGCCATTCTAAAAACTCTGGTAACCAGCAATTCAGACGAGTAGCCATTTTGGAACGGGTAAGTATGTTGTGTTTTTTTACGTTACATTCTTTTGTGTTCTCTTAAATATTGATTTATTGAGTATTATACAGTTGATAATTATTCTCTCGAATCAACAACCGCCTTGTAGATTTTTCTCTAAAGATTAAATTTTTAATATATTTTTCATTTGCATAGTTTCCATTTTATTGACATAACAAAAAGCCTAATTTTTTTTTTCACGTTTTTAACCACTTACCTGTAGTATAGTAATGGTTGAGATTGTGAAAAAAAACAAAACAAAACAAAAAAAAAAAAAAAAAAAAACATTCTGTCTTATTGTCATTTTACAAGGTTATTAATTCTACAGGGAAGTTCATCATTGCTGTGTCCTTTCAAAAAGTACTACACTCCCATTTCCTGAGTGTTTCAATTGATATTAAAGCTTTTATGTAGCACAATTATTAAAACATTTTGTAACATTTGTTTTGTCAAAAAATCTATATCTATCTATCTATCTATCTTGTATGGGAAGTTTATCATTGCTGTGTCATTTCAGAAAGGTACAACACTTGCATTAGCGGGTGTTTCAACTGAGACTTAAATTTTATGTAGCACAATCAGCATTTTAATTTTATGAAACGTTTCTGTAATTATACATACACATACATACATTCATTCTGGTGAATAACTTTCATATTATTAGACTGTGGTCATATTTGATTGATCCTGCATCTTAAAAATATTATAGTTTAGACAAATTACTCATTCATAAATACTGTGCAGGAAAATTATCCTCATAAGCACGACAGGACTATAGGATCTTTTTTACCAATAATTGGATTTTTTGAGCACTGCACTTTATATGGACTTGATTATTATTTGCTGCAATTTTGTTTCTATCAATATCTAATTGGGACACAAGGTCCACCAGAACCCTTTGCAAACTGCAAAGCATCACAACGGTGTGTCTAGGAACAACAGTGCAAGCAATATCAACAATGAGTGACCCAACTCCTTCAGCCTAGGATAGGTCATATAAACATGGTTTTATGAAGCTAAAAATGAAGAGTAAAAGGCCTGTACACACGATCCAACTTTATGGCCATATTTGTCTGATGGACGTGTTGTGTCGGATAATCCGACCGTGTGTATGCTCCATCAGACAATTGTTGGCTGAATTAACGACAAAAGTTGGCCGTTCATGCTCACCAATTGTTGGGCAATAAATCTGTTACGTCAGTTTATCCAATCGTGTGTATGCAAGACCGCCCCACTAAAATCCAAAGTACAAACACGCATGCTCGGAACCAATGCTAAACATCAGACAACAGTAGCAGAGATTGACCAAAGGGTGGCGGTTAAGAGCTGAAAAACCACATTGTTTGGTGAATGTTGG